>CM053614.1:29571521-29648813 GCA_028646535.1 Procyon lotor
AGTGCTGTGAAATGTGTAAGCCTGATGATTCACAGACATGTACCCCGGGGCAAATAATACATTATATGTTAATAAAAATTAATTAAAAAAAAAAAAAAAGGGAATATTTATAGAGTTAGATTATATCTTTAACATTACATAAAAGAAGTTACTTCACTGGAAGTGATGATCATAAATCAATTTATAACATACAAATATACTGCAATAAGCTATTTCTCCATTATCTACTTAGTAAGGAGTAAAACTGTCTAATACATTTGAGTTTATATATTTGTCTTTCTACTTATGAAGACTAAAGACACCAAGGCAGTGATTAAATAAGCTTGGTGCAGAAAAGTAAATTATAGGTACATAAAATAGGTAAAATATTATTTAGAAAGGAGTATGATTGTAAATAAAATTCTTTTCCATGAGCTAGTGGTAGACGTTTCTTCCTCTTTTAAGTTCTAATTTATGATTACTTCATGTCAAGGGTAAAGATTTTCCCAATCTATTTTCCCTCTTCTTTTTCACAATTTCCCAAATGAAATGGTTATGAAACAGAACTCAATATTTCTATTTCTCCTATTATAGTTTTCTTGGAGGAAGTGGATAGATATTAAATTTATGGTGATAGTGAAGGTTCTACCTGTCTACAAATATACCAGTGAAGCCATTTTTGTGACACCTCTCTCTTTGTACTTTTCAGGTCACTGAAAACAGGACAGAAGGCTCTGAGTTCTGTGCTCTTAGTGGAACTATTTTGTTTACATGCACCAGTGCCCCATTTGTAAAGAACCACAATGCAACCAGAGCAAGATACATAAAGGATACTTTATTTTATAGTCTGGTTTTAAAACAATAAGGACAAGGCCTCTCAGTTTCAAATGTTTGATTTGTTTGATCAAATGCTAAGAACTATATTGTTCAATGGTTTTTATCATGTCTAGTGACCATGAAGGCCAGAATTCAGGTGATGCCTTCTCTTCGTCTTTTTAATAGAATTATTTAACATGTGACACATAATTTAAGTACACTATTCAATAGTAGTGAGTTTCTTGTAGTGATTTCACACAGATTATATTCTTGAAAAAATGTTAAAATATGATAAGAATATGCATTATTAGAATAATAGCTGTTCAAAGAATACCATGCAGGGGGAGGAGCAAGATGGTAGCCTCAGCAATCGGACAACAAAGAGAAATAAAAGCCATTCAAATTGGCAAAGAAGAAGTCAAACTCTCACTCTTTGCAGATGATATGATACTTTATGTGGAAAACCCAAAAGACTCCACTCCAAAACTGCTAGAACTCAAACAGGAATTCAGTAGAGTGGCAGCATATAAAAAACAATGCACAGAAATTGGTTGCATTTCTATACCACAACAGCAAGACAGAAGAAAGAGAAATTAAGGAGTTGATCCCATTTACAATTGCACTCAAAACCACAAGATACCTAGGAATAAATCTAACCTGAAAGAAATGGAGGAAGACACAAGAAATGGAAAAATGTTCCATGCTCGTGAATTGGAAGAACAAATATTGTTAAAATGTCTATGCTACCTAGAGAAATCTATGCATTTAATGCAATGGCTATCAAAATACCATCAACTTTTTTGAAGAAATGGAACAAATAATCCTAAAATTTATATGGAACCAGAAAAGACCACAAATAGCCAGAGGAATGTTGAAAAAGAAAACCAAAGCTATGGCATCACAATTCTGGACTTCAAGCTCTATTAGAAAGCTGTAATCATCAAGACAGTATGTGTACTGGCACAAAAACAGACACATAGATCAAGGAACAGAACAGAGAGCCCAGAAATGGACCCTCAACTCTCTGGTTAACTAATCTTCAACAAAGCAGGATAAAATGTCCAATGGAAAAAAAGACAGCCTCTTCAAAAAATTGTGTTGAGAAAATTGGACAGCTACATACAGAAGAATGAAACTGGACCATTCCTTATACCACACACAAAAATAGACTCAAAATGGATCAAAGACCTAAATACGAGACAGTAATCCAACACAATCCTAGAGGAGAACACGGATAGCAACCACTTCAACCTCAGCTACAGCAACTTCTTCCTAGAAACCTTGTCAAAGGCAAGGGAAGCAAGGGCAAAAATGAACTATTGGGATTTCATCAAGATCAAAAGATTTTGCACAGCAAAGGAAACAATCAACAAAACCAAAAGACAACTGACAGAATGGGAGAAGATATTCGCAAATGACATATCAGATCAAGGGCTAGTATCTAAAATCTATAAAGAACTTCTCAAACGCAACACCCAAAGAACATATAATCCAATCAAGAAATGGGCAGAAGATATGAACAGACATTTCTGCAAAGAGGACATCCAAATGGCCAATAGACACATGAAAAAGTGCTCAATATCACTCGGCATCAGAGAAATACAAATCAAAACTACAGTGAGATACCACCACCTCACACCAGTCAGAATGGCTAAAATTAGCAAGTCAGGAAATGAGAGATGTTGGCGAGGATGCGGAGAAAGGGGGACCCTCTTACACTGTTGGTGGGAATGCAAGCTGGTAGAGCCACTCTGGAAAACAGTATGGAGGTACCTCAAAAAGTTGAAAATAGAGCTATCCTATAACCCAGCAATTGCACTACAGGGTATTTACCCCAAAGATACAAATGTAATGATCTGAAGGGTCATGTGCACCCCGGTGTTTATAGCAGCAATGTTCACAATAGCCAAACTATGGAAAGAACCTAGATGTCCATCAACAAATGAATGGATAAAGAAATGGTATATATACACAATGGAATATTATGCAGCCATCAAAAAGGTGAAATCTTGACATTTGCAATGATGTAGATGGAACTAGAGGATATTATGCTAAGTGAAAGAAGTCAATCAGAGAAAGATAATTATCATATGATCTCACTGATAAGAGGAATTTGAGAAACAAGACAGAGGATCACAGGGGAAGGGAAAGAAAAATGAAATAAGATGAAACCAGAAAGGGAGACAAACCATTAAGAGACTGTTAATCTCAGCAAACAAACTAAGGGTTTCTGGAGTGAAGGGGGGGGTGGGAGCACTGAGGTGGCTGGATGATGGGCATTGGGGAGGGTATATGCTATGGTGAGCACTGTGTATTGTGTAAGACTTTTGAATCACAGACCTATACCCCTGAAAAAAATAATATATGTTAATAAAAAATAATAATAATAAAAGAAAAGATAAAAAGAATAGCAGGCAATTGAACCTGATCTTATGCAAAATTTAAGGTCCCTTATCTATAAGTCCATCTTTCTCCCATATCCTGATTTCCAATCAATACTTCACCAAAGGCCAGAGACTGTAATAGAGCACTGCCACAAGGATAAGATGAAGGCAGGTCCTATACTTCTGGTCCAAAGGTATTAAGAGAACAGAGAAAGAAGAAAGAGAGAGAGAAAATATACACGTGTTCTTATGAAGAAGGATAGGGTTTAGCTTTCCTGCACTGCTCTTGGTTTGCCTGTGTTGAGGACAGGACTCAGAAGGTCTCTGATCTTAGAAGAAACAGCTGAAAGCAGCTGCTTTGTGAGCTAGCACTCCTGCCATGGGATTTAGTAGGCCATGGACAGGGTGGAGGACATGGCAGGAGTTCAGTAGGTGAAAGGCAATGGTGAGAGCCAAGTGAAGGAAGGCTGCCAAGCTCTGACCATGCCAAGAGAGGGCAGATCAGATGTGTATACTGATCCCCAAGTTCAGTCCAAGTGCTGGCAGGCTAATCAGAGCACAGGCAGATGAGAGACATCTGCATAGTCCAGAAAGACCAGAGGACTCCATGGAGATCACCTGCTTCCCCTGCTGCAGCAAGGACACAGTCAGTTCCCCACATTGCCTATGGATCAAGAAGGAGAAAGAAAGAGGTGTGTAGAAGATTGAGCAATTATACAAATGAAACAGAGAAAACTATAGGGACCACTTAAGTGACCAACTTGGATTAAATCATAAAATGAAATGGACTACATGTATTTTGTTTTTGTTTTCTTGCTAGCCAGATCATTTACATGAGTGGGGTACAGGTTATTCAGAATGCCACCACACATACACAGACTGACTATGGGTTCATTGAACCAGATTCTGTCCCTATTGTTTAATAAGGGAAAACAGTTTTTGCATTAATTTGTACCTGTGGGCCCTCAATGTAACTCTAGAATGATTGTGTCCCTAATAGAAAGCAAAGAATGGAAATAAGTATAGTTGGTTAATTCTATCAATTTAAATTGTTTTGTGTATATAAACTCTAAAATAGGCATTTGGGGGCATATTCTAAAAAATGCTATAAATCAGTAAATCAGAGGTGCCTAAACCTTCTTAGTTCCAAGCATTCTTAGAGTCTCAGTAACGTTTTTTAAAAAGTCACCAAGACCAAAACAAAGAAACAAAATAAAACAACTGGATTAAAAATAAAAAAGCTAACAGTTTATTTTATTAAGTAGTGAGGTATGACAACTTAATAAATTTTATACTCCAACAAAGCCATTGTTATTTGAAAAAGTAATATAAAAATTCTGAAAGAAAAATTAAACATTTTATCTTTAAATAATTGCAATTACTTATTCCTGAAATGTGTATGCCTATTGATTACTAAACAATTTCTTAAGCCATGCAATCAGACTGGATATGGCCAGTCACCCTCTTTTCCTGTTTCATGTTGATTTTTGGATAGATAGTATGTGCTTTTTTTTTTTTTTATCTCAACAAGAATTTTTTTTACTTGAAGCATACTTCAGAATACATGGTCCTAAAAGATACATATAAAACATTCCATGCAAGAAAAATAGAACACACATTTTCTTCAAGTACACACAGAAGAATCCCCTGGTTAAATCACATAAAAAGAGGCATAACAAATATTACAACTTAAAAAGACTGAAATTATACCAAGTATATTTTCCAACCACATTGTAAAAAACTAAAGATCAACAATGAAACAAAGCTGGGAAATCTACAATGTAAATATTAAATATTTGATATGTAAATATTAAAAAACACTACTGCACAAGCAATGGGCTAAATAAATCAAATGTCAAATCAAAATATGTCTCAAAACAAAAGAGAAAGAAAACACAATAGTCCAAAATCTAGGGGATGCAGCAAAGGCAGATGTTAAGGTGAAATTCATGCTATTAATGCTTATATTAAGAAAAATAGTTCAAACAAAAAAAAAAGAAAAAGAAGCAACTTAGCATTACATCACAAGAAACTAAAATAAGAAACTTGACTGAAATTTAGTAGAGGAAGAAAATAACAAAGAAAAATTGGAAATAAGTAATATAGAGACCAGAATAAACGATAACATAACATTGAAAGTAATGACCAGTTTTCCTCCAAAAAAACAAAATTGGCAATGCTTTAACTATATTAACTATAGAAAAAAAAAGAGAAAAACTCAAAAACCAAAATGAGAAATGGAAGAGAAAACAATACAACAGAAAACCACAGATATACATAGTGTGATAATAGATTACTATAAATAATTACATACTAACAAATCAGATAACTTAGGGAAAAAAACAATTCCTAAAAATTCCTTACAAATTAGAATTTTAATTAAAAAATAATTTAGTGCAATCTAATGTGAGATTGTGAAGTACTTCAAACTAGCATTCATAACATGTCTCATAGTTACTGGGTATCACTTGTGTTTCCTTTAATAAAGCAAATATGTCTCATGTTGTCCTGAATTTGCTGTGCTGCCTCAGGGCAACTTGGTGTACAGTTTGAGAGCCACAGGTACAGTAGCTATGTTCTTTTAGCTCACTGATATACATTGGATAAGGATAGGGGATCAATATTTTCTTAAAATTTTTTATAACAATGTTTCACACTTGGTGAGAACCTAATAAATGTTACCTACTACAATTATTATTTCTAAGTAAGATTTTCTATTGGAAACATGCATATTTTAGTGATCAAATGCTTGACTTTTTGTTTCATCTCATTTATGGAAAAGTATCCCTCACTGCTCCTTATTCATAACATTTTGTTCACATAGCTACTGTAGTAGTTACAAATAATTGATATGTCTTTATGTCTGACTCTACTTGCAACCAGCTCAAGGGCAAAGAGCACTCTTGTTCACTTGATATCCCAAAACCTTGCACTTTGCTTGGCATAAAAATATGTTTACTAAACATGCACTGAATGAATCAATGATCAAATGCAGAATAGTAATCTTTAGTGGTATTGAGCACTGAATCATAAAGAGCATGACATATTTAATTATAAAAAACCACCTGATGTTTTAAAGGATCTTTTCTTGAAGAGTTATTGATTTCAGAATACTATGTCTGACTTATTGAGACTAGTCATTTGAAAGATCATACCCAGAGAAATGAATGAAGCTTCCAGATTTGTAGTATTTCATATTTTTTTTCTAGACCCCTAAATAAATCAAATGGTTGTCAGAGTGATCTTTATGTGGTCATGTCAAACATTAGGATCTTTACAAATCTGAATATTAAGAATTTCATAAAATATAAGAATGTGATAACTTGGCTCAATACACTTCTCAGGTAAAAGATACCCTTATCTTACTATCTGCCTGAAAATACATGTTCAACTCAGGTCAAGGAACTTAACTGAGGATATTTACGTGTAAGGCATACGTGTAAGGTTTCCCAGGCATTTTTAAGTAGAATCTCTTTGATGCTCATCTAAACTGACTTTGACATAGTCAATCATAGATAAATATTTGTTTTATTAAATAATCAAATTTTTGAGGAATTGAGGAACATAAAGTTAATATTGCTCAATTTATTTAGTTGTAAAAAATCTGTAAGTGAAGTATATCAAAATGAAGTCTTTTTTTTTTTCTTTGGGAAAACAAATCCAGCACAAAATTTCTAGGAAGTTTTGAATATTATTTTTGAATCTAAATGGTGATACAGCAAAACATTAAACTAAACTAATTTTAATTTTCAAGTGAAATGATTGAGTCCTCACTCAACTCTATTGTAATTAACCTTACCAATAAAATATTGACTCAGTGAAAGAAAACATATGAGAGGCTTATGGAAATGGGAATTTGCAACTATTTCCTAGTTGTATACTTGCACATGGTATATACTCAGAAAATGTGTGTTGAAAAAGATTATAAAGAAGATCAAGGAATAAAATAATGGGATTGGCAAATAAATCTTCCACTAGAACTAAAGGCCTATAACAGATTGGAATTTAATGGTATATCTTCTGCTTTATATCCCTAGTAACATCAATAAGACTCATCATCTATAGAATTCAGAGAAAAATTATCTTACAACCCACAGTAAATGAGCTGTTTTAAGTTTCCTTTAACTCTCAACTGACAATGCCCAAAGAAGTGTAAATAACATCATCATGTGTTGTTTCTGGATACACAGAAATTGAAAATTTTATACTAGTATAATGATGTGATTATCTTTTTAAATTGCTAAGCACTGTCTACATATCCTGGAAAATGAATAAAACAATAAAATCAAAACAATGCAATAGGAGCAAGATGGTGGAGGAGTAGGAGGCTGAGACGGTGTCAGATCACAGAAGTTCAGCTGGATAGTTATCAAACCATTCTAAAAGCCTGCAAACTCAACAGGGAGATAGAAGAGAAGAACAGCAATTCTAGGAAAAGAAAACCACTTTCTGGAAGGTAGGAGGTGTGGAAAAAGTAAATCCAAAGTGAGGAGCAGACAGACCATGGGGGGAGGGGCCGGCTCCTGGCAGCTGCAGAGTAGCAGAGCACAAAATCAGAACTTTTAGTCTGCTCTGCTGAGGGACATCACTCCAGAGGCTAAGCGGGGAGTTTAGCCCTCGTGGGGACCGTGTGGGTTCAGGACCCGTGGGGTCACAGAGGGACCGGGGTGTCTGAGGGTGGCAGAGCCCCTAAGTATCAGGACAGAGAAGCCAGTGGCAGAGATGGAGCCGTGCAGTGGGCTATCAGCTCAGGCTTACCTTAGACTGTGATCTGAGGCACAGTCAGGCCACTGCCCTTCCAGCAGATACTCCACAAGGGGCAGCTCTGGGGAGACCCTTTCCTTCCTCCTTCAGGAGGAGTGGCGTGGGAGCGTGCAGCAGAAATCTGCTGGGTTTGGAAACTCCAGACAGGGGCTGTGTGCCAGAGATAGAGACACTCGGTCACCAGGCCGGGTGAGCTCCGAGCACAGCCAAGAGACCAGGGAGACAGGAGTGGCTGATTTTTTCTGAGGGCACACTGAAGAGCGGGGCCCTAAGCTCTCAGTTCCTATGGGTGGGAGACTAGGAGGCCGCCATTTTATTCCTGGCCTCCAGGGCAGTACAGAAAGCATTCAGGGAACAAAAGCTCCCAAGAGCAAACCTGAGCAGATTGCCTGGCCTGGCCCCTGGCAAGGGCGGTGCAATTCCGCCTCTAGCAAAGACATTTGAGAATCATGGCAACAGGCCCCTCCCCCAGAAGATCAGCGAGAATATCCAGCCAAGATCAAGTTCATCAATCAGTGAAAAAGGCAAAACTCCAGAGTTAGGGAAAAAAAAAGAGCAACACATAGAATTCATGGCTTTTTTCCCCCATGATCCTTTAGTCTTTCAGAGTTGAACTTTTAAATTTTTTTTTCCTCTTTCCTATTTTGGTGTTTTTTAACTAGTATCTTATCAATACCTTTTAAAAAATCTTTTCTAATTTTCATTGTTACATTCATATTTTATCCCCTCATTATATTTAACCTTATTTTTTGTATACATGTAGAGTTTTTTTTTTTAAACTTTTCAGATACAATTTCTTCTAATACATCAAAATATACCCTAAATCTAGAACACAGCCTCATTCTAGTCACCAGCCAGATTACATTCTTTCCTCTTTTATTCTTTTTTTCTCTTTTTTAAACCAAACTCTTATCAATTCCCTATTTAGAATATTTTTTAATTTTCATCTTTACACTCATATTCCAACCCTTTATAGTGCTTACCCTTATTTTTGTATATTTATAAGTTTTTCCTTTCTTTAAAATTTTGGGAGGTACTTTCTTCTAACAGACCAAAAACACCCAAAATCAGGTGTGGGGATCTGTTCTAATCACAAGTCTAATATATATATATTTTTTCTATTTCTCTTTTTTATTTTATTTTAATTTTTTTCTCTTTTTTCTTCCCCCCCCCCGGTTTCAGTTCTCTTCTGAGTTTTCTGAGGTCCTTGCTACCCTTTTAGGTTTTTGCTCTCTCACTTATCTATTCATTTTATTTTTAAGATTTTATTTATTTATTTGACTGAGAGAGAGAGATCACAAGTAGGCAGAGAGAGAGGGGGAAGCAGGCTACCTGATGAGCAGAGAGTCCAATGCAGGGCTCAATACCAGAACCCTGAGACCGTGACCTGAGCAGAAGCCAGAGGCTTCAACCCCCTGAGCCACCCAGGCGCCCCACACTCATCTATTCTTGCCATGATAAATGACAAGGTGGAAAAAGTCACTACAAAAAAAAAGAACAAAAGGCAGCATGGACAGCTAGGGACCTAGTCAATACGGACATTAGTAATATGTCAGAAATAGAGTTCAAAATGACAATTATCAAGGTGCTAGCTGGGCTCGAAAAAAGCATGGAAGACACTAGAGAATCCCTTTCTGGAGAAATAAAATCCCTTTCTGGAGAAATAAAACAACTACAATCTAACCAAGTTGAAATCAAAAAAGCTATTAATGAGGTACAATAAAAAATGGAGGCTCTTATTGCTAAGGATAAATGAGGCTGAAGAAAGAATTAGCAATATAGAAGACCAAATGATGATGAATAAAGGAGCTGAGAAAAAGAGAGACAAAAAACTATTGGACCACGAGGGGAGAATTCCAGAGATAAGTGATACCATAAGATTCAACAATATTAGAATAAATGGAATCCCAGAAGAAGAAGAGAGAGAGACAGGGACGGAAGGTATATTGGAGAAAATTATAGTAGAGAATTTCCCTAATTTGGCAAAGGGAACAAGCATCAAACTCCAGGAGGCACAGAGAACACCTCTCAAAATAAATAAAAATAGGTCTACACTCCATCATCTAATAGTAAAACTTACAAGCCTCAGTGACAAAGAGAAAATCCTGAAAGCAGCTCGGGACAAGAAATCTGTAACATACAAAGGGAGAAATATTAGAGTTGGAGCAGACCTATCCACAGAGACCTGGCAGGCCAGAAAGACTGGCATGATATATTCAGAGCCCTAAATGGGAAATATATGCAGCCAAGAATACTATATCCAGCTAGGCTGACATTGAAAATAACATGGAGAGATAAAAAGCTTTCAGGACAAACAAAACTAAAAGAATTTGCAAACACCAAACCAGCCCTACAGGAAATATTCAAAGGGGTCTCTTAGCAAAGGGAGAGCCTAAAAGGAACATAGACTAGAAAAGAACAGAGACAATATACAGTTAACAGTCACCTTACAGGCAATACAATGGCACAAAATTAATATCTGTCAATAGTTACCCTGAATGTAAATGGGCTAAATGCCCCAATCAAAAGACACAGAGTATCAGAATGGATAAAAAAAAACAAGACCCATCGATATGCTGTCTACAAGAAACGCATCTTAGACCCAAAGACACCTCCAGATTGAAAGTGAGGGGGTGGAAAACAATTTACCATGCTAATTGACATCAAAAGAAAGCTGGGTGGCAATCCTTATATCAGAAAAATTAGATTTTAAGCCAAAGTCTAAAATAAGAGATGAGGAAGGACACTATATCATACTTAAAGGGACTGTCCAACAAGTAGATCTAACAGTTGTAAATATCTATACCCCTAACATGGGAGCAGCCAATTATATAAACCAATTAATAACAAAGTCAAAGAAACACATCATCAAAAATACAATACTAGTAGGGGACTTTAATATGCCCTCACCAAAATGGACAGATCATCTAAGCAAAAGATCAAGAAGGAAATAAAGCTTCTAAATGACACGCTGGACCAGATGGACATCACAGATATATTCAGAACATTCCATCCCAAAGCTACAGAATACACATTCTTCTCTAGTACACATGGAACATTCTCCAGAATAGATCACATCCCGGCACACAAATCAGGTCTCAATTGGTACCAAAAGACTAGGATCATTCCCTGTATGTTTTCAGACCACAATGCCATGAAACTAGAACTCAATCCCAAGAGGAAAGTTGGAAAGAACTCAAATAAATGGAGGCTAAAGAGCATCCTACTAAAGAATAAATGGGTTAACCAGGAAATTAAAGAAGAACTTAAAAAATTCATGGAAACAAATGAAAATGAAAGCACAACTGTTCAAAATCTTTGGGACGCAGCAGAGGCGGTCCTGAGAGGAAAGTATATAGCAATACAAGCCTTTCTCACGAAACAAGAAAGATCTCAACTACATAACCCTACACCTAAAGGAGCTGGAGAAAGAACAGCAAAAAAAGCCTAAACCCCGCAGAAGAAGAGAAATAATAAAGATCACAGCAGAAATCAATGAAATAGAAACCAAGAGAACAGTAGAACAAATCCACGAAACTAGGAGCTGGTTCTTTGAAAGAATTAATAAAATTGATAAACCCCTGGCCACACTTATCAAAAAGAAAAGAGAATGGATCCAAATTAATAAAATCATGAATGAAAGAGGAGAAATCACAACCAACACCAAAGAAATACAAACAATTATAAGAACATATTATGAGCAACTATACGCCAGCAAATTAGACAATCTGGAAGAAACGGATGAATTCCTAGGACAAATAAACTACCAAAACTGAACCAGGAAGAAACAGAAAACCTGAACAGACCCATAACCAGTAAGGAGACTGAAGCAGTCATCAAAAATCTCCCAATAAACAAGAGCCCAGGGCCAGAAGGCTTCCTAGCAGAATTCTACCAAGCATTTAAAGAAGCATTAATACCTATTCTCCTGAAACTATTCCAAAAAATAGAAATGAAAAGAAAACTTCCAAACTCATTTTAGGAGGCCAGCATTACCTTGATCCCAAAACCAGACAAAGACCCCATCCAAAAGGAAAATTACAGACCAATATCCTTGAAGAACACAGATGTAAAAATTCTCACCAAAATACTAGCCAATAGGATACAACAGTACATTAAAGGATTACTCACCACCACTGCCAAATGGGATTTATTCCTGGGCGGCAAGGTTGGTTCAACATCTGCAAATCAATGTGATATAATCTATTAATAAAAGAAAGAACAAGAACCATATGATACTCTCAATTGATGCTGAAAAAGCATTTGACAAAGTACAACATCCTTTCTTGAAAGGATTGAACATTAAAACTCTTCATAGTGTAGGCATAGATGTACATTCCTCAACATCATCAAAGCCATCTATGAAAAACCCACAGCAAATATCATTCTCAATGGGGAAAAACTGAGAGCTTTTCGCCTGAGATCAGGAACACAGCAGGGCTGTCCTCTATCACCATTGCTATTCAACATAGTAATAGAAGTCCTAGCCTCAGCAATCGGACAACAAAGAGAAATAAAAGCCATCCAAATTGACAAAGAAGAAGTCAAACTCTCACTCTTTGCAGATGATATGATACTTTATGTGGAAAACCCAAAAGACTCCACCCCAAGACTGCTAGAATTCATACAGGAATTCAGTCAAGTGTCAGGATATAAAATTAATGCACAGAAATCAGTTGCATTTCTATTCACCAACAGCAAGACAGAAGAAAGAGAAATTAAGGAGTTGATTCCACTTACAATTGTACCCAAAACCATAAGATACCTAGGAATAAACCTAACCAAAGAGGCAAAGAATCTGTACTCAGAAAACTACAAAGTGCTCAGGAAAGGGAGGAAGACACAAGAAATGGAAAACCAATTAGAATGTCTCTTTTGATGATAAGATATTTATTAATTCTTCATTAATCTTGAATCATTAGGTTATGAAGTGACTGGACAATAAAAATAATCCAGGAAAAAGAGTCATTCTTTCCCTTATCCTTAGATCTTCTTTCATTAAGGAGCCAACTACCTGGACTGGACTGGAGGTGGAACAGAGATAGATCGATTCTGGGAAAGCTGTGAAAACTACAGAGCCCTGACTTCCATTTACTACAGAAAGTCCTTAAAATTTCACAATTACACAATCTTTGTAAGATATCTTTTAAAGTCGTAGACCTGAGCTTCCAAACTGAGGATACTTGGCATCTACTTAGGCATTTCAGGATGCCTCCTGTTGTAGGGATCTGCCAACTATAATTATTCACTTCCAGGAAAAATGAAGAAAAATATTCCTATCTTTGTCATGAAGAATGAAGGTATACTTTATCCCACAAACTATGTAGTTGCTATACTCCTAACATAGTAAGAATAGTATGAATGATTTTAATAGCTAGATCTCATGCCAAATCTTCCCTGAAGAAACTTCTAGAAGAGTGGCACGTCATATGCATGATATTCAGGTTTCTGGTTCTGCAGCCATAAAAAAGACCAAGTCATGCTGGATAGCCATCTAGCTGGATTTCTTCCTCTTTGCCTCATTACAAGGCACATATCCCAGTGAATTAAAATGTTTCCTACATGTTCATGAAAATCACCAATGTGTATGACAGTTGGAGCTTTTACTAAAGAGATGAAAAATTAATATTATGTTAGTTACTGTTCTTACTTTTGTTTTTGAAGAGAATCACTTATCTGAAGAAATGCTATAAGCACTGATGTTACTTATTAGAAAAATCCACCCCTCTCAGGCAAAAATATTTTTTAAATACCTTAAATAATAATGAGCATAATCTAAAATTAGAGAAGCTTTGTGGAGCAGAAGACATAAGACAGTTCTTGGAAGATGTGTAGAATTTTGACAGGTGGAGATATAGAATAAGGATATTCTGGGCTAAGAAACTGACATGGAAAATGTAGTATGTTCAGAAAATGATGAGTATACTTCTATGGAAAGAATGTAGGGCATTTGGGGTGGAAGAAGGAAAATATATATATATTTTTCACATATATGTATACACATACAAGATTTTAAGAGTATAAAGTATAAAAGATTTTGAATATATATGATTTATATTATATATATATAAAATATATAACATATAACATATATATAATATATATATATTATATATATATGTATATACATATATATATAAATATATGAAGTGTCTTGGGACCTGACTCTAGAGAGTTTTGAATCTCAGGATAAAGTGTTCAGATTTTGTTCAATAGAAAATAAGGATCCAAGGTTTCTGGATGAGACAACAGATTTTAAAGAACAAAATCTTTACACATATTTTAAATAAGTTCCCTTAAAGGTCCAAGGAAAGTCTTATAATCTGAAGAATGAATATATATCAGATTAAATGATTTTTCTTAAAAGGAGCACAAATACCCAATTTTTTTCAAATATTCTACAAATTTTTTCACATAAACATTTTTGATACAGAAGCATCTGTAACAAATTGAAACATACACTTACTATGATAGTGTTTGCTCAGATATGTGAAGATGAAACACATAATTATCATGCAATACATAGCATCAATCTGAGCTGAAATAACCAGGTTAGCATCATCATCTTTTCCTCCACTAAGCAAACATCAATACAGAAAGATGACATAGTTTTTAATTGCCTATATTACAGATTTATTTAAATCTCAATAGTTGATTGCTTTTATTGAAAAAAGAAAACACTTCTTAAACAGCTTTCCGAAAATAACTATTGAAAGCCTCTAGTTTCTACACAAAAATTAGATACAAGTAAAATATTTTGGAAGACTTAATTTGAATATAACAGACTCTTGTCATTAAAATAAGTGGCCAAACATTGTCTTTATATTTACTTAGACTCCATTACATCTCATTTGTTTCTACTTTTCTGATATTCCTATTTACTCTCATTTTCTAATTACTTTTTTTCAGACATCTTTCCACTATTTTTTCTTGTTTCTTCTTTATACTTAGTTAAAAAAATAATCTATGGAAGAAGAAAAATCACTTTTACAATATGTAATTTTTTAAAAAGATTATTTATTTATTTGACAGAGAGAGAGAGAGAGATCACAAGTAGGCAGAGAGGCAGGCAGAGATAGAGAGGGTGAAGCAGGCTCCCCACTGAGCAGAGAGCCCAATGCAGGGCTCCATCCCAGGACCCTGAGATCATGAACTGGGCCGAAGGCAGAGACTTTAACCTACTGAGCCACCCAGGTTCTCCAACAATATGTAATTTTAAATGTGATATGTGTACTTTGAAAACTACATTGGAAAATTCAGAAAAATAAAGAAGAAAATAAGAGCCAATAATTCTCTCACCATATAGCCAACAGAGACAACCACAGAGAATATCTGATGTCTCTTTCTAGCAGATTTTTTTTTAGTGTATGAATGCATATAATGTTTTACAAAATCAGAATAAGATTATATTTTAATCTACTTTTTAAACTTGAAAACATACCAAATATTTATCCATATTTAATAATAATTATTGAGGGGCGCCTGGGTGGCTCAGTCGTTAAGCGTCTGCCTTCGTCTCAGGTCATGATCCCAGGGTCCTGGGATCGAGCCCTGCATCGGGCTCCCTGCTCTGCAGGAAGCCTGCTTCTCCCGCTACCATTCCCTCTGCTTGTGTTCCCTCTCTCACTGTGTTTCTCTCTGTCAAATAAATAAAATCTTTAAAAAATAATAATAATAAATAGGGGCACCTGGGTGGCTCAGTGGGTTAAAGCCCCTGCCTTTGGCTCAGGTCATGATCTCAGGGTCCTGGGATCGAGCCCTGCATCGGGCTCTCTGCTCAGCGGGGAGCCTGCTTCCCCCTCTCTCTCTCTGCCTGCCTCTCTGCCTACTTGTGATCTCTCTCCTTTCTGTCAAATAAATAAATTAAAAATCTTAAAAAAATAATAATAAATATTGAAAATTTAAATAGTTTAAGCATTTCTGCTTAATAGATATTTATAATTATTTCTTCTTAGTAATAGTATAAATCCAATTCTGTAATAAATCTTTATAAGTATTTATAAGCTCATTTAATGCGTTCATAAATTGTTCTAAACTTCATCAAATGGTATAAACATTTTAAAAAGATAATGATTATTTTCTGTTCCAAAGAACATATATTTATTATAAAAGAAAATATAAAGCAGAAAATTAAATGATAATAATAGTCAAAGATAAAACCTGTTAATATTTGGCCTATTTCCTTTCGGCTTTTTTTACATGCATTTTTTTTTTTTAAGATTTTATTTATTTATTTGACAGAGGAAGAGAGATCACAAGTAGGCAGAGAGGCAGGCAGAGAGAGAGGGGGAAGCAGGCTCCCTGCTGAGCAGAGAACCCGATGCGGGGCGATCCCAGGACCCTGGGATCATGACCTGAGCCAAAGACAGAGGCTTTAATCCACTGAGCCACCCAGGCGCCCCAAAAATCTAATTAACTTCTGTTTCCAATAAAGATAAAACAACTGATATTGGATTTACTCCTTACATACACACATTTTATGTGACTATGAACTTAACAAAATATACAATGCTTTGCACAATAGGCAGGATAGAACTTGAAAGAAGAGTTAAAAAAGTGAGATAAGTACCATAATCACAGGCTTTCTGACTAGAAACACACAAGTTATGATAGCTAAGAGATATGGAGACAAAGCAGATAAGCAGTCTTGCTAAGCTGATGAAGTAGAAGTTGGGGTCCATGGCACTTAAAGGAAGTAGAGTTTTCAAGACAGTGTAAAAAAAATGAGATATATGAGATACACAGATATGAGACCCAGAAGTCATGGAGATTACTCTTGAGTCTTTGACCAAGGTCTAAGCTGTACACCTACAGAGAAAGATTTCAAAAAGCCTAATAGAAAGAAGCTGCTTCAAAGTTAAGAGATGAAAAGAGAAGACACTTGGAAGTTTTGCAGTGCTGGGATATATTGGAGTACTGACTGTGTCAGAGTAAAGAAATCTTACTAAACCCTTCAGGCATTCAACTGGGACCCCAGAAATGGAAAATACTGAAGATCAAGTACTAGAAATAGGACCACATCCTGAGATTAAAGATAAAACAGAAACAGAAACAAAACAAAAGTTTAAACAAAACATAAAGCTAAAAATGACAGATTCAAGAAGACCTAGTAAATTAACTGCTACCAGGACAAAATTCAATATTCTTTAAAAGGAAAGAATTATTAATATTATTCAGTATTATCTAGAATCCCTACAATGTGTTATCCAAACTGTCCACCCTATAATCTAAAATTATTGGACCTGAAAAGAAGCAGAAAAATAGAAAACATAATTAAATAAAAAGTAGTCAATAGAAAAAAAAACTTGAGATGACCTAGATATCGAAATCATCACATAGGACTTTAAAATCAATATTATAAACATGATTAAGGATATAAAGAAACATGCTGATAGAATAAATGAAGAGATGACGTCTTTCAAAAGAGAAACTATAAATATTCTTATAGAGCAATATAAAATTCTAGAGGTGAACAATAAAATATATGAAATAAAAAATCTACTGGGTTACCTTACTAAGAGTTTGAATATAAAAGAATAAATGGTCAATAAAATTTAAGACAAATCAATAAAAAAATTCCAAACTGAAGAACAGAGAGAAAACAAAAAAGATTGAGGGGGAAATTACTCCAGCCTAAGTGAACAATATGTTATCAATCAATCTAAGAAACATGATTCAAGTCACAGATAAAGAGGAGGAAGAGAGAATTTATGCTTTCAAATGTTGTTAATCCAAATCAGTAAAAGGAAATACAAGCAATACTGTGTTTCTTTACTGCCCCTGTTTTGCCTTTGTCTCTGTATTTCATTTCCTCTTATTAGGCAATGTTGGTAGTATTTTTCAGGGTGACCTCCATTTTCATCCTGGGAATACGAACTCATTTTCTTATAGTGAATTGGTGAGTCAACCTTCAACCGTGGCCCTCTAGTCTTGACCTTCCTGCTGTTTTCCTGGACCTTTCCTAGTTTTCAGAGATGCTATATGTTTGCCCTTATTTTCATATTTTATCAGTCATTGTGCTAGCAGTCTGAGAAATAGATGGTGAAAATTCTGTAATCACATTGACACCAAATTCAGAAATCTTTATATCTCTTACCTCAGGAGGCTTGTTCTTCCTCATTTAAAAGAAGGTAGAAATAATGAAGCAATCAAGTTCATCAGCCAGTGGACAATTCATTTGTGGCTGACCAAAGTAGATTTAGTTTGAAATTAGGACCCAATAATTGACCATATATTATGAAAAGAATGCTATGGAATGAATGGAATTCAGTGTGGAAATGGTCCTGCTGAGGTGTTCTGGGTGAGGGGATTAGCATGGACTCTGAAGTTGATTAATGGTGTGAGAATGCAGATATTCCTGTCTACACCAGTTGCTTCTCTCCACAAGTGTGTATAATAGTACGTGTCTATTCTGGGGCATAAGGAGTAGCAGATACCTTTCAGTCTTCCCATCAAGATCTTGATGGAAGTCTAAGCTTTACAGCCTATAAATTTTAAACATCTTTAGTTATGCATTACTTTTTCCTCTGAGGTACACTAGACATTTATGACAGCTTTTAGTCATTTTTAGTCAAATAGCTTTATTCAATCCCTTAGGCTTTGAAATTGTTTTCATTATTGCTTTTACCAAAGTACAATACATGCAGGAAAGTGCACGAACCACAACATACAGTTTCATGAACTTTCACACACATATATGTAACCAACTTCTAGATCAAGATATTTACTATCACCAGCACTGTAGAACCCCCTCATGCCTTTCTTCTAGGTACTATTCTTCACCTTGACTTCTAATATTATAATTAGTATTATTTGCTTTTGAATTTTATGTAATTAGAAGCCTACAGTATATATCCCACTGAGTCCAAAGTTGTGTAACAATAGCTTCTTCTTCTCATTACTTTATAATATACTACATATATAATACTTACATATAAGATATATATATATTCATTCTACTATTGATAGACATTTAATCCATTTCCCAATTTTCAGATATAACAATGCTCTATAAACACTCTTGTGCATGTACTTTAATAATCATTTTGTGAGCATTTCTGTTAAGTATAAAATTATTGCATTAGAGAATATATATATGTTGAATTCTGATAGATGCTGTCAAGCAGTTTTCCAAAGTGGTTTTACCACTTTACATTTCCACCAGCTGTGCATGAGATTTAAACTGCTCTAAATTCTCCTCAACACCTGTCAGGCATTTTTAAATTTTTGCCATTCTAGCGTATATGTAGTGCTATTACATCATAGTTGTAATTTCTATTTCCTTGATGACTCATAAGTGTACTTATCTTTTCATGTGTCTTTTGGCTTCTTGGATAGCCTCTTTTGTGAAGTACTTGTTCAAATGTGCCCATTTATTCAATTAAGTTATCTGTCTTTTATGAATTTATAAGAGTCCTTTATTCTATATAGGAGTCCTTTGTTAGAGGTATGTATTAAAAGTATCTCCCATTCTGTCACTGCACTTTCTCTCTCTTAAAGATGTCTTATGCGGCGCCTGGGTGGCTCAGTGGGTTAAAGCCTCTGCTTTCAGCTCAGGTCATGATCTCAGGGTCCTGGGATCAAGCCCCGCATCGGGCTCTCTGCTCAGCGGGGAGCTTGCTTCCCCCTTCTCTCTCTCTCCCTGCCTCTCTGCCTACTTGAAATCTCTCTCTCTCTCTCTGTCAAATAACTAAATAAAATCTTAAAAAAAATTATTAGAAAAAATTAATGGTGCTACAATTCATAGCAAAAATAATAATGTGTTAAAAGGCCCAAAAGAATCTGGAAGCTATCAGGCAATGCGTGAATTTAGCCAGGTCACTCAATACAAGGTTAATATTTAAAAAGTCAATTGTTAACTAAATAAATAGTCAATTGTTTTCTCTATATACAATCCATAATCACTTGTAAAATGAAATTTTAAAACAATACTATTTATAAGAGCTTAAATAACATCAAATACTTAGAAATAAATCTAACAAAAGATGTGTAAGATTACTATACTGAAAACTATAAAATATTATGGGCAGAATTTAAAGTACTAAATAAATGGAGAAATATACCGTGTTCATGTATTTAAAGACATACTACAGAGAGGCCAATTATCCTCAGTTAAATGTAATCTACATTACATTTCAAACACTCCAACTGGAAATTGTTAAGTGGTTTCTTTAAATTTTTTTTATTAAAATACAAAGAACCAAAAGTAACCACGGTAATATTAAAGAAGAACAAAACTGAAGGTCATACAACTTGAACTTCTCTAGTATTGCAGAACTATTTCACTGTTGTATTTATTTTATCAATGTGTTTCATTTAGCTGAGATAATTGCTGTGGCCCAAAGCCCTCTGGTTGCTTGAACTGAGTGGTCCTGCACTTAGTTACTACAGATTTCTGTAGAACTGTTTATCAGAGAGAAGTGGACATCATGATTATAATGGGGGACCCAACTCCTCAGAAAACTATACACATCTCGAGCTTTGTCTCGGGCACAAATGCTTATCTGCTTTTAGTACGTTTTCCTTTTGCTTTTTTCTCTTATAATCTCTAAGCTTCTTGCCTTTCCTTTAGACTTTTATCTTAATCTTTTAACTCTCCCTTTAATATTTTTAATTTCATTGGCTGCTAATCCTTTTTTCTTCCTTTTAAAACCCAGCTACCTTGTAGTATGATTATTTTCAACCCAAAGTTGGGGAATTAGAAGTTTGCTTCCCTGTGGCCTGTTCTTTCAGTTATTAGTTCCCACCAAACTCATTTGTGAACAGAACCATGTGGAGCTCTGAATGGTAAACAGTTTAATTGAGAAGTCTTCTGCTCATTAAGGTGTAAAAATAGAGTGGTTTATTTTTTTATATCTCCAGGCTACTGTTCTCTATTTAACCTCCTCCCTGCTGACTAATGAGAAATCTAATTATTCCTGTATTTCTCTGGTCAATATCCAATCAATCAATTTAAAGTATTATCAGTAACATAGATGTTCTAATTCCTTTTCTTAATTCCTTTAGTTCACAGATAAAGATGCTTGGGTTAAGAAATATGCCCAAGACCAATAGTTAGTAAATGACATGGTTTGAACCCCATGTTGGTTCTAAAGCAGTCTGGCTTTAGAACTAATAAACCTTATAAAAGAAAACCTATTATGTGGAAAAAATTACTTATGTAAGATAGCTCTGAATATATTCAGAACATCCATTCTTCATCAAGGGCTCTTAATCAACATACATGGAGAGACCTCATAAATCCTTTAAAAATCTGAAGGCAAATTTGGGGTATATACAGTCAATTTATAATGTCACTGAGAATGTAGAATTAGTGAAAAATAATTCGTTGTTCTTAAGGAAAATGAAAATTTCCTTCCTTGGGAAAATAGAGATACATTTCTGCAAGCCTGTGGTCACAATATTTTTGTCAATTGATTAATATATAACCTTGTTTTATCTGTGTTTCTGTTTAAAGACACTTCATTTAATATTTATTATTAATTAATTAACATTGAACTAATGGCCAACATCACTATAACTCATGCCTGTCTTAAGTATATCTAACACATTTTCTTCATAAGGCATATCACAGCCTTTTCATGCTTAGAAAAAGCAGTTTGGCAGTAAGCTTGGGACAATTTAAAACAGTGAAATCACAACAAAAAGCACAAGAGTGAAGAACATGGTGTGTGAAACTGATACTTGTTTAGTACAAAACCTGAAACAAGAAAGCAAAGCTCTGTCTTACTAACCTCAGCCAGGAACGTGCACATCAGGTAACTCAGGTTTTTCATTGCTTTGCACAGGCACATGCCTGAGAATGGCCAAGAAAGGACTTCAAGTATTGACTTTGGGGTTACAAATCCTTTTACTGAGTAAGCAAATTAATAAATTTGGAATTTGTGAATAATGATGATAATCAATATATGTTATTTTCTATGAAGAAGATGCTTAGTTGTCACCAGATCCTCAAAAAAATCTGTGACTATGACCAAGTAAGAGCCAAGACCCAGAACAATTTAAAGTTTCTCTCTGACTCAAACTCCAACAAGTTGACACATTTGACGTTGAAAAATATTGTATTTGCTCGTTGTATCATTGCGTCTACTGCATTCTGGCAGACAACAATGCTTCACACTGAGGTACTACCTTAGTAAATACACTCTAAAACTCATTAAAAAAAAAAAGAAAAAGAAACTCCAAATGACCTAGTATATTAATGTTACTAATTGAGCCTAAACTTTGATCAATGGACATATGCCTTTATTGTAGTGATAATGATGAGAGAAGATGTTATTCCTAATGTTGTACAGCATCATCTTTGAAAGTAAACATGCAGGAAATTTTCTTGTGATGTCAGAACAGGGATAAATATTTTTATCTGAAGCACCAGGATTGTTTTCATTTCAGGAGCACTATAAATCCTGTCATGATTTTGTTTTCCTGTTTAATGTTCACTGCTAGAAAGCTTAGCCAAATTTATAGCCCAACATCAGCATATGTACATATGTACATTACCCTTTTAATTTTATCTTTCCAAACAGTATTTAACTCATGTTCCAATTTTCTACCCTTCTTTCTGTTTTTTATATTCTATTTCATTGCATCTTATATCATTTCTTAAATAAGTACATATAAATAATAAATTCTGCATATTTAAGAAGGGAAATAAGAAGTACCAGTATGAATGTAGATGCAGGTAACTTCTGCCAAATAAAAAGACAAGAATTATTTTCTCTCCAAAGTCCTCTCTATACCCTATTGCATCTCCTCTCAAATTGTGGCATCTGGACCAGCAACATCAGTATAAACCAGGAACTTATTAAAAATGCTAATTCTTAAGCATCACTCTGGATCTCCTAAATTAGAAACTCTGAGAGTGCAGCCCAGCAACCTGGGTTTCAACAAGCCCTCCAGGTGATTGGAAAGCACATCCCACCCTGTTCTATAGAAAAATAAATGTCACATGGATTTCACTTTTGCTCTTTTTGCCATAAAGATAGGCTTGTAACCTAACAGTTCTCAAATATAACTGTGTTGGAATCATCCAGGAAGATTTTTACAATCATGAGGAGTTAAGACCAACTTATTGGTATGTTTTATATATCCCTACATGTTCCAATAGGCAGTCAAAGGTGACAACCACTATTCTAACTCTAAAGATATGTTTAGTCACGAAATTGTGATTATTTCTGGCATGTAGGAGCACTGCAGGCTAAATCTTGCTCCAAGAAATCCAAACCAGTATGTTTCCAGTGTCATTTTGAGAAATTAGTAAACTGGGGCCCCTGGGTGGCTCAGTCAGTTAAGCGTCGGACTCTTGGTTTTGGCTCAGGTCATGATCTCAGGGTTGTGAAAAGGTGCCCCATGTTGAGCTCCAACTAGAGTCTGCTTGAGATTATTTCCCCTTCCTCTTTCTTCCCCTCTGTCTCTCCTCCTGTTCGCATGTGGTCCCCCCCTCAAATAAATAAACAAATCTTTTTTTTTAACGAGAAATTAGTACACTGGGTTCCTGTCTTAACTGTGTATTCCAAAATAAATACCAGATGAGTCCATGATTTAAGTGTTTAAAATGTTGAGTCTATAAAAATGCTAGAAGAAAATACCAATAAAATTCTGCAAAATCTTGAGGTGAAAAAGACCTTAGAATAACCATGACCTAAGCCCAGGAGCAAGAGCAGGATAGACAAATTTCACTACATAAAAATTGGTACAGGATGAAATGATTAAATTCAAGTAGGTATATTATTCCCTATGCTTCCTTACACTGTTAATCTAAGCATCAGAACTAAACACAAGGTCTTCACTGACACAAGGAAGACAACGTTAGGGTAGTCAAAAACAATTGTGCCAATTTCTTAGCCTTTCTATGGCCCAGTTCTAAGGCAAAAAATATAAAGAACAAAAAGTAAATTTTCGTTTTCCCAAAATGAAATAAAAATTCTCTCAAGGTAGGAGAAAGAAGGTTAAGATCTAAGACTAGAAAAGACCCAAATCTCACTTTCTATCTGGAACTCTGACTTGTAGGGTTCTTCACAGAAGTCCTCATTGGCATCATCACAGTAGAATGGGAGAAATTGGGATAGGTGTATGAAGAAGGTGAGACATTCCCATCAACTTTCTGTAGCTCCAGAGAGTAAAAAAAGATGAAATTACTCTGAAAAGTATACAGCTGTTAAGTTTCTAGAGTGATCTAGGGGACCTGAAGAGGTAACACAGTTGTAAAACAGCAGATGGCACCAGCAGATGGCAGCATGGACTATACTGTACAACTGGGGCCCACAGCCATTTTAGTGAGGCCAACCATCAGTGGGTGTTAATAGCCATCCCAACAGATGAAAACATGAACAGAACACAGCTGAGAGACTAATCACACTCCCCACATCATGACCCTCTAGAAGACCCCCAGAAATTACATGTCTTTTCAGGGACAAATATGTAGGGGAGTGAAGGAAGTCTTGCGTTGCCATGGTTTAAACTTTAAATGACTGCATTTATATAAGGAAACAAAATTCATCTGTTATTATGTGCAACAAGAGGGGAATGGAGGGATTGCTGGAAATATAAGTGAAGCTAGGGTATTCAAAAACAAAGGAAAATAATATATTTTTATTTTTTGCACACAAGTATAGCTTAAGAAAATGATATATTAGAAATTTCTGAATAGCAAAAAACAAATTGTAAACAAAGTCAAAAGATAAATGATCGAGTGAGAACAAATAAGCTACGGATTTGCCAAACAAGGGACTAATTTCCTTGATACATAAAAGAACTCTTAGTACCAAGAAAAAATTTATTTTTATTAGATAAAGAGAATTATACAGCAACAAATGTACAATTCATTCACCTGAAATGTGCCCCCATTACTGGAATTTTACAATGGGATAAAGAGAGAAAATAAAGTGGTCAAAAATTCAACCTTGTATAAAGAAAAACTCATAACGAATTGACATATTCACTATTGAAATTAAGTTTACTGGAAGATTTGAATCTTTATTAGTTAAAATTTAGACAGTAAATCATTCCTGCTTTTACCATATTGTAATGTCATGCAATTCACATATTGGCTGTCCTTTCTTTCCACAGGCCCCATTTAGGAACTCTGCATTTCATGATTTTAGGAACTTCCTCACTAGTAAGGCTACCTACAAAGCCAGACCCATTCTAACTAGCTCTCCTTCACCTTTTCCCCCATGAATAAACAGTTTTGGATAATTTCATTTTAATTTTAAAGGATTATCTTTAAATTAATTTTGGGAAGCTGACAAAACTAACATGAAAAGAACTGAGCTATCAAAGCCACTATTCCATATTCCAGCTTTAAGACATTGTTTCTAAATGGCTTCACAGAAGTCTAGATATTTTCAACTTAGGATAATTAGTACATATTTAAAATTTTTTTTTAGTTTACATAGTGGCTTTCTTATATATACTAAACTTAGAAATTACAGAGAGCCAGAAGAAAGAAAAAGTATCACTTGTAATTCTACCATCTAACATCACCACAGTCAACATTTTGCTCCATTTCCTCTACTCTATAGCACTTGATTTTAAAAAAGTTCTCTAAATATATAATTTACATTTTATATCACAACAAAGGTCTTTCCTGAGAACTTTAAACTTTCCTTATGTATCTTTTTTAATGATGCAGAATGGATAATTTACTTGAATATTCTTCACTATTATGACAGGTTATTTCTACTTGTGACTTAGTGGAAGTACTATGGAAATTGGTATTTTTGTACACAGATTTGGGCATGTTTTTGGTGGAACTAAAAGTTTTTCAGGAGAGTTACACAACAGAAGAACTGTTAGATGGGAAGCATGTATTTTTTCTTTTCTTTTTTAAAGCCCAATGCAGGGCTTCAACTCACAACCCTGAGATCAAGACCTGAACTGAGTTCAAGAGTCAGATGCTTAACCAACTGAGCCACCCCAGCACCCCAGAAGCATATACATTTTTAAAGCTCTTGATTTATTTTGCAAAACTTTCTTTCTTCAAGTGTTCAACTTACCCATCAGTGAAAATGCACAAGACTGTTGGCAGTTCAATGTCACTCTCAATCACACCGGATGTCTCTTTTTGTTTTAATGTTTTGGTAAATTAAATGGTGTCTTATTATTTTATTTTAATTGATATGTTTTTGTTGAATTTGTTTGTCATTTGTATCAAATATTTGCCGCCTGTCCTTTTCCCCCACATGTGACCCTCTGCTTAGCCAAACTCATTTAGTTAAATATTTATGAAGTAGGTATTATGTGTCAGGCCTTGTGATATATACTGGGAACACACTAATGAAACTGATTTGCAGTTTTCCCAACTTGGGTCGCTTTTACTTGTTCTGGGCCTTTGCGCTTGCTTTTGTTGCTACCTGGAATGTTCTTTCTTCTCTGGATATCTACTACTTGCCTGTTAGGTCTCAACTTAGATATATTTATTTAGAAATTTAGGGTACATTTGTTCTCTGTATCTGCCCATCCTTTTCATGTCATATGCATTAACACTCTGAATCAGAATTTCATATTTACTCTTCTGTCTCTTCCACTAGATTGGAAGCTCCTTGAGAACAGACAATGTTTCATGCTTATATTTGCATATACACTATCTAAAAATGTTGGATACATAGTAACTACCTAATGAATAGATATATTTTAATGTTGAATGAAATAATTACTAATCATGCAATGTGTTCATTTTAACTATTAGTGTCCTTGTGTGTGTGTGTGTGTGTTCATTTTCCCTTCTACTTAATTTTTTGGGAAATCTTAATTTTACATATATGGGTAAAATCTATCAGTATATCTTTTTGATTTATTTAACATGTTTTAATTATAAATTCAACAGATGTTCCTGTTAAAAATTCAAATGCCACAGAAAGATTCAACATACAATGCAGACATTCTCTCACCCTCCCTCCATGTGATCATTATGAAGATCATTGTGTATTTTTCTAAATATCTTCTGCCTATACACAAAAATGTTATATACATTCCTTGTTTCTTTAAAGAGGATATTACAATGAATAGAGTTCAGAAAATTGCTTTTTGCTCCTTAATCTTAATCATGTATTTTTAGGAATGGTATGTTTTGGTCATGGTAACACATTTGTACATATTATTTAAAATAATTGAATACTATTGTAATAAACTTACCATAATTTATTTATCTGGTTATCCATCAGACATTTAACAGGTATATATTTTTTCTCATTAATGTATATACTACTAAAAAATAATTACCCTTTCCTTACCTCTATTAATTTATTATTCTATTTTTAACTTATTTTATCATGTAACCATAACCCTTTGTCATGGATTTAACAGAGTCCTATTTTTGCCTAATATCCCAGCCACTGTCAGTATGTTTAAAGACTATTATGTCTTCATCATCAATTTTTCCTTCTCTACTGGATCATTCTCATCAACATAAAAAACATGCCATAATAATTCATTTCTTGAAAAAAAAAAAAAAGACAGATAAAATCTCTGTACCAGCCATGACGGCTCTTTATTATTACAAATCTACTCAACATAGTTGTTTATATTCATTTTCTAACTCCCATTCTCTCTTAACCCACTATAATAAGATGCTCATTCATACGTCACCAAACCTACATTGGTCAAAGCCACCCGTCACTTCTATATTATCAAATCCAATTTGCTGCATGCATTTACTGAATGAATTAAGCTCTCTCTTAAAAAAACAACACTATTTTTAGCTATAAACATTGGTGTGCATGTGTCCCTTAGAATCAGCATTTTTGTATCCTTATATCTAGTAGTGCAATTGCTGGATTGTAGAGTAGTTCTATTTTTAACTTTTTGAGGAACCTCCATACTGTTTTCCAGCATGGCTACACCAGTTTGCACTACCACCAACAGTGCAAAAGGGTTCCCCTTTCTCCACATCCTTGCCAATACCTGTTGTTTCCTGTATTATTTATTTTAGCCATTCTGATAGGTGAGAGGTGATATCTCATTGTACTTTTGATTTGTGTTTCCCTGATGGTATGATAGATCCCTGTCTCACATGTAGGTTTTTCATCCACTTTGAATTTATTTTTGTGTATGGTGTAAGAAAGTCATCCAGTTTCGTTCTTTTGCATGTTGCTGTCCAGTTTCCCCAACACCAATTGTTAAAGAGATTTTTTTTTCCATTGGATATTCTCTCCTCCCTTGTCAAAGATAATTGAATATAATTGTGGATTTATTTATGGATTTCATATTCTATTATACTAACTTTTTATTCTTTCAGAGTACCTTTAGAAAAATTTTGTCAAAAAAAAAAAAGAAAAATTTTGTCAACATGGAAAATATTCATTGGAATTTTGTTTTTTTTTTAAAGATTTTACTTATTATTTCTTTTACAGAGAGAGAGACACAATGAGAGAGGGAACACAAGCAGGGGGAGTGGGAGAGGAAGAAGCAGGTTTTCTGCTTAGCAGAGAGCCCGATGTGGGGCTTGATGCCAGGACCCTAGGATCATGACCTGAGCTAAAGGCAGTCGCTTAACCAACTGAGCCACCCAGGCGCCCCCATTGGAATTTTCATCAAAACTATATATTTGCGAGAAAGAGAGAGAGCACATATGAACAGGAAAGGGGAGGGGATGGGTAGAGGGAGAAGTAGACTCTCCACTGAGCAAGGAGCCTAATGCAGAGCTCTATCCCAGGACTCTGGTATCACGACCTTAGCCTGAGGCAAAGGCTTAACTGACTGAGCCACCAGGCATCCCTGATTGTGCATTTTTAAAAAGATTTTCAGTTGTGTTGTTTTCATACCTGAAGCTAAAGTCAACCAAAGAAAATATCATTAAGTCATGAAATATATCTTTCACAGATGAAGCCTATTTTAAAGTCAACTCCCTGATGACAAAATAACAGTAACCACTCCAATTTACCAAATGTGACAAATAGAAGAATTCTGTTTTAAAGCTTTGTATTTATTTAAATATTAAGATGATGTATAATTAAATAGGATTGGACTGGTCTTTTACATCATAAAAAGGTTCATATTCATAATCTCAAAGACTATTTTCTGGATTACTTGAAGAATCTTTCTCCATTTCCCCTCATCTCTTCCTTTACCTAGATTTCTTCTTACCCTCTCTCCTAACCATTCTGCAACCTGAATCACTCTTCATGATTCCAAACTAAAGCCACTAGATACAGGGGTAAGTTTGCTAGAAGTATAAGTGGTGGTTAGGACTTGTGAAAAAACAGTACGTGCTTTTGCTTAGGTTTGGCTTCACTCTGACTCTTCTTCAGTGAAAGGATAATTTAGCCTTGACTATTGTTACTAAGTACATCCCTTCTTATGAAAAATGTTATTTACCTACATAGAAAAACATATCTTTACAGCCATTTTCCAACATTTAAATAAATCATAACTTCCACAACAATGTAGAGATAAAGGGCCAGCACAGCTCAGCAGCAATGCCAAATTAACTCAATGACATTCATTAAGACACATGATTTAAGCCACAACATTAGTTGTACTCTTGTGACAATAAAACAAGCAAAAAGTACCAAATGCAATACATTAAATAACCAGGCCTTAAACATCTCTTGATCTCAGTTCAATTTTACTATATGAACCAACAGTAAAGGGAACCAATTTGGTTCCCTTTAAGAAAACAAAGCAGCAAAATCTCAATGTGCTAGGTAAATCAATTACTATATGCCTTTCATTAATGACTAGCACGTCTCTTATCACTACAATGAAATTCTTTTTGGCTTCTGAGTCTGTTCATCATGAAACTGATGGCTTAAACAGAATTGAAGACATGGGAAAGAAACCTCTGAAGTTAATGAACCATTGGTGTATTCTTCTATGGAGGTGATCATACTCCTTACCATGCTGGATTCCAGCTTCCCAAGGGCCAGTATCAACAATGAAAGGAAGAATACCTTGGTAACCTAGCAACATGTACCAAGGCCTACACATGGTGAAAATTTTCTTTACAATATTCCATTGTGGTATTATTTATAATTCCCCTTGTCTTTAAAGACATTAAAGATGAATGATCTTTAATAAGATCATTATTATGATCTTATTAAAGATCTTATTAAAGATCATTCATCATCCCCTGCCCAAATAATTTACTACACATTTTAAACTATCTAAAAGAGGGGTGCCTGGGTGGCTCAGTCAGTTAAACATCTGCCTTCACCTCAGGTTATGATCTCAGGGTCCTAAGATAGAGCCTGACATCAGGCTCTCTGCTCAGCGGGGATCCTGCTTCTCCCTCTCCCATTGCCTGCTGTTCTGCCTACTTGTGCTCTCTCTCTGTCAAATAAATAAATAAAATCTTTAAAAAATTAGAAATAAATTGTCCAAAAGAGTATAGCGTGTGTGTGTGTGTGTGTGTGCACGCACACATGCACGCATGCGCCTATATATAGGGAGGATAATTTGAAGGAAAGACTTGTGAGATATCATCAATCATAATTTATTTTTAGACATTATTAAGATATATTTAAACCTCAAGATACAGTAGATTCATGAATCTAATGTTCCATCCTTTGCATGCTGCATCTATAGGGAGATTTTCCTTATAATTACCCCAAGAGTAAAGAAAGAAACCCCAGAACAAGGTGCTACGACTCCAGCAGAAGTTGAATTATTGCTCTGCACTGTCTTCCTCATATAAAGAAGCTATTATAGACTGAATTGTGCCCCCTCATTCATATACTGAAACCCTAACCCCTTCCTCCATATGACTGTATTTGGAGATAGGGCCTTTAAGGAGGTAATTAAGGTTAAATGCGGTTATGAAGGCAGGACCCTAGTCCAATTGAATTGGTGTCTTTATGAGAAGAGGAAGAGACACCACTGATGGATGTCCCTCTTTCCCACTCCCGCTCCTGTTCCCACACACACTCTCTATCTCTCTTTCTCCATTTGAGTACAAAGGAAAGGCCATGTGACCGCACAACAAAAAAGCAGTTGTCTACAGGCCAGGAAGAGGGCTCTCCCAGAAACCAAATTTACTGGCACCTTGATCATGGACTTCTAGCCTCCAGAACAGTTACAAAATAAATGTCTGTTGTTTAAGCTGCCCAGTTTGTGGTGTTTTTATGGCAGCTTGAACTAACTAATACAGCTCATTATTTTTTAACTGTTTGTTCTCCTGCAGTCTCTGAAATTTACCTGTAGTATCCTACCCTCATTCATCACTTAACTGCAGTGTCCTCCCAAAATGAAGAACTGAGAGATTAAGACACTGTTGGTGTTTTTGTCTGTGATGCACTCACAAATGTGTTTTATTGACTTCTGCAACATGTGGATTATTATTTTCTGCTGGCCATTCAAACATACCTTTCACTTCGGACCCAGGTCTTCTGGTTTTGCCTCTGGTTGCTCTGCTTCCATTGTTACCAGAGGTGTCAGCAGGAGCAGATGCAAGTTGGACTGTAAATGTGTGTTTATTTTTCTCATTGGGATTGTAATTGGAAGGCTATAACATCACAGATTTACCAAATCCCCTCTGCATCAACGTGGTGCCAGGTTCTTCACTTTAAAACATGCATTTGGTCTATAAGATTGCCAAGTTTTAGGGTGATGGTGACAACTCTGATGAAGGAACCTTATAATTTGAGCTTGTGCCATGGCTTGATGCTCAGGACATACTCCATCTTCACCACATTCATCCACAGCAAGAGCCTCATTGGCTGGGACACCCCTGAAAGACCACCTTTAATAATAATAATGATGATAATGATGATGATGATGATGATGTTGTTGATACCTGTCTTGGTGGACCATTTATAGGGTGATGGGAGGGGGCTGTATTTTCAGCTTGCATCTGTACATTTTATTTAAGGGTCTTATAAATTCTTACAGTTTTTAAGTTCATCCTTTTCTGTGTTTCTCAGTATACAATTATACCATCTGCAAATAAAGATAATTTTGCATTTGCCTTCTAATAATCATACCTCTTATTTTTCATATCTTATGGCTTTCATATCTTATGGCTTTGATTAACACTTCCAGAACAATTTGATAACAATGATAATAACAGGTATTTTATTTTCCACCTGATTTTAATTGGATACTATTAAGAATGAAGTCATCCATTGATTTGAGATGTTATAGAAACAATATATATTAATGAAATTTCATATGTGAGTTTGGAAAGATTTTAAAATAAAATATGAGTGTAATTTTTTCCAGAATTTTTCTAATTTTATTGAAATTACCAAATTGTTTTTATTTTTCTGGCCTATTGGTAGGAAGTAATATACTAATTGTTTTCCTAATATTGAACTAACTTTGTATAATCCATATGATTTTGAGTCAAAATGAGTAAACTAGACCATCCTCTGAGGAATGTTTAATCACTAAACATGTTGTACACATTTCTGTCCTATAAAAGATTCATATTCAACTGTGATCCCAATCAGCAACTTTCTCTTCCCACTAAAGGAAACAAATTATAACCCTTTCCACTGCTGCAGTAAACAGCAAACAGATTGCTGATTATACAGAAAGAGAAAAAAAAAAAAAGACATAGGACAGAGCATGCAGATTAGAAAGAAGCCATTCCCTCCTTAACACTAAGTAAATAGCAGGCATTTTGCAAAGTGCATTAAGGGGAGCAGATCACTATAGAAATAAATTAATAAAGACTTGTTAACTGAAAGCAAACTCTGAGCAATTACATTATCAAGTAAATAGAATAATCTGTAAATAGCAGAAAAGATCCCACAATAAAGAAACCACATGAATTGGTGCCCTTTCCTTTTGGGCCCACAGCCTTCTGAGCTTGTCTTTCTAATTCAGCAGTTTATCTATCTAGTATTGGAAAGGAAATAACAGAACAATAGGACTTATGAGCTGCTGTTATGAGAAGTAACTCAGTGGCATTAAACAGGAAGTGCCCTGACACTGTATTGTGGAAAAAAATTTGTCTCCAGCTGAGACTCCAGCAAGTAAATGACTATTCTTGCCCAGAGATCTATTTAACTTTCCCTGTATTAAAACCATAACAGAAATTCTGGACAGAAAGAACTCTCATCATGGTTAAAATGCAAACAACAGAGACATTGAGTGGAAAGTGATCTATCCTACAATTATTGGAGGTTCCCACATGGGGCTGGCATCCTACAGACTGTACTGAAATGCCAATCTAGTAAGAAACATGTGATAAAGATTTGGAAGGAAATATCCTGTAGTGAAAAGATGGCTGGAGTTACCACCAGGGTGCTGAATCGTGCTCAAGATATTCACTATGTGGCAAGGAACACTAACACCAATTTTGAGACTATTTTTCTTTATCTGTAAAATGGAGATCATAATATACACCTTGAAAGTATATCAGAACTACATGAAATATGTATGTGTGGCACAGAGCCACACACAGTAAGTATTCAATGACAGATGGCTTGTTACTTTATTATTATTATTGAAGCAAAACTTGGGAAATATAACAGAGAGTTAGAAATCTATTTAAGATAGAAATGAAGAGGGGCCCCTGGGTGGCTCAGTCAGTTATGCGTCTACCTTCAGCTTAGGTCATGATCCTTGGGTCCTGAGATCGAGCCCCATGTTGGGCTCCCTGCTCGGCATGGAGCCTGCTTCTCCCTCTCTTCCGCCCTCCCCAACACCAGCTTATGCTTACTCTCATTGTCTGTCAAATAAATAAATGAATAGAATCTAACAACCAAAAAAATGAAGACCATAACACAAGGAAGTAACATTTTCATGACAGAACACTGTAGGGCAAGAATGATGCAGAACACAGAAAAACATTTATAAAATTTGTGAAAAATCTCTATACACATGGGGATGAGGAGGGAAGGCTATATCCTCTAAGCTCCTAGTCAAAATTTGCTCCTCAGAGAGGAGAATGGAAAATTTTTATCAAGATACACAATATGTATACTTTGCAGGTATTTGGAATTATGTTGAAGTTAAGCCATAGTAATATAGGCATTGGTTCATTTTGAAGTGTGGATCGACCATTCTCAATTAATCCTCTTTTGGTCTGCTTAAGATTCCATATTAAGTAACCACATACAGAGATCACCCCACAAGAGACTCCAGAAATTCTGGGCAAACCAAGTAAGCAGTACATCTTACAGAATCATATTTTAATATTAGATAAAGGGTTAGTACCAAAGTATATAAAGAGCTCATCAAATTCAACACTGTTGGTGGAAAATTAAGCTGGTACAACTACTTTGGAAAATAGAATGGAGGTTTCTCAAGAAGTTAAAAATAGAACTACCCTATGACCCGGCAATTGCACTACTAGGTATTTATCCAAATAATCAAAATTGCTGATTTTGAAAGGGCACATACACCCCAATGTTTACTGAAGCACTATCAACAAGAGCCAAAATATGGAAAGAGCCCAAATGTCCACCAACTGATGGGTGGAAAAACAAGATGAGGTTATATATGTACTCAGTGATCAAGAAGAATGAAATCTGGCCATTTGCAACAACATGGATGAAACTAGAGTGCATTATGCTATGCGAAATAAGTCAGTCAGAGAAAGACAAATATCCTATAATTTCACTCATATGTGGAATTTAAGAAACAAAACAGGAACATAGGGAAAGGGAAAGAAAAATAAAACAAGATAGAAAACAGATAGGAGGGAAAACTGTAAGAAACTCTTAAATATAGAGGACAAACTGAGGGTGGCTGGAGGGATGAGAGTGGGGGGATGAGCTAAATGGGTGATAGGCATTTGTTGGGATGAACACTGGGTAATGAATTACTGGATTCTGCTCCTAAAATCAGTGCTGCACTGTATGTTAACTAATTTGAATTTACATTTTTAAAAAAAAGAATCATGTTTTAACTGCATTTATTTTTGCCTGGAAAGGCCCCACTCCACATCATCAGAAACATGTTAAATTTTAGTAGTCACATTATGGCTCATTTTTACTGTATTTTTATTATAAAATTTTAAAGACATTTGTAATTTTCTATGAAATTTGGTGTTAAGCGAAACACTTTGTGATTGGGTCTAATTTCTTCACAATCCAGTCTCAACACATGCCCAGGAAGTCTTGAAAAGTGAAAAAATCTAAATCATAAATTGTTTTCAGTGGTTATGAAATTTTATTGGACATGAACTTTAACAATGAATGAAGTTAAAGCAATGTTAATTTTTGTAGACATTTAAACATTTATTACTTTAAATTTTTCAGGGTTACTGTCTTTTTATATTTTAGAATCAATGTTTTGTTTTGTTTTGAGTTTTTAAATGTTGTCAATGGCCTTTGAAGAGGTAGAAGGTCTAACCGCTAGGTATATTGGTACAGCATGGATGAACCAGCCCAATGACATATAGTAGATGGTCAATTAGTGTGGATTCGATGGGTAATTTGAGAATATGCATATGCCATGGGATATGAGCCAAAGCAGTAGCACAGTCTATGATGCTGGTTTATTTTACTAGTGGCAACACTAAAGCATTTTATGCATAGCAGTGGCTGCCTATGTCAGTTATAATGTTGGAAAGTTGAGAAAAAGGCATTTCTAGAACTGGAGGTTTAAGTTGGCTGTCAGAACAGGCCAGCAGCTAAGGTTGCGCCATATTCATCAGCAGGCAATCTCAAAGCAAACGGAAGTCAGACAACTTTAAGACTTCAGAGAGAAGTTGGGCCTCACAGACATTGGCATTACTATGGTCAGGCCTTATTGTTGATATTCATTAAGGGAGGGAGACTAAAAGGTGAGTTTCACAAAAAGAGATTCCTCCCATGCCATCTTCTCTAGGGAAACCTGCCTTGACAAACATTGCTAGACTATGTATGAATGACTGCAATGAACAGATACTCCTGAACTTAGGGGGCAGTCATTCCTTGGATGAATTGTGACAGAAAGAAAACAACCTTAAATACACTAGTTGAGAAAGACATTCAAGAGCAGTGGGATGGGACCCTAAGTTGAGATGGCTCATGTTTGCTTAGTGATCACCACTGCACCCCAGTGACAATTATGTTACTCCTGAAAGAGCCTTTACTGCCCACACCTGGACCTCTAGGTCACAGTCAAGTCACTATCTGCCCAGGAAACACCCATGGCTTCATGGCTGCACTGTAATAATAGGTAAGCAATCTGGGAAGAGAGTTGAGAGTTGTAAAGCGTCAGTATGAATGGATATGATTCCTAAAAATCTCTGAGATTTCTACGTCAGGTTACTCTTTTAGGACTGTTCCAGGGTGAGAATCCTAAATACCAGACTTTGGTAGACAGTTATTTAAAACTGAAATGTTCATTTGCCTGAATGATTCTCAAGCATACCTGAACCATAATTAGATATCTAACTCTGAATTATGCTTGTATTTTCATCAATTATTCAACTTTTTCCTTAAAATGTGTTGGGTATAGAATTATCAGTCATCTGTTGGTATAACAATTAACAGCTGTACAAAATGCTTCTCCTTTAGCCATACTACCTCTAGGAATTCGATGATCATATTCATGTTTGGAAGCTCTCTCTTACAGCAGGTTTTTGTAAGATAGACAAATGGCCGGTATCATGTTATAGCTTTACTTTAGAGAAAAAGACCACGTGCTCGGGCAAAACTAACTAAGATTTGGAGCTAACATATAATGAGGATCTATTATCTGCTAAGAAGTTTGTACAGATACATCTCTTTTAGTAAGCATTGTTTCACAACTGTGTTTATCAGATCCATTACTCTGACCACTTCCAAAGCAAAAACTGGTACCATGAAAAACACAGAAAGGGCTCTAGATAATTTTGGAGAATTTACTTACTTACTTAATAACGTTTAGTGACTCCCTGTCTCCCACTGGGTCAAGTTTACAATTCTGCTTGCTTTTCAAGGTCTTCACTGGTCTCCCTACCTAGCTTGCCTTATTTCTTCTTTCTTCCAACATATTCCCTCTGGGCAATGTAGGTCAGTATTTTAACTGGCCTGCAAACATATTATGTTTATTGTTACCTCCAAACATCTTTCTTTCCTTTTCTATCATCTATGCAAATATCACCAATTCTTTAAGGATTCCTTCACACTTCATTATTTAGCAGAGTTCAGTGATCAGAAATGCTACAGAGACTTTGTTAAATATGATCTTAGCTATATCATAGTAATTCACAAAGCATGGATTTAAAACAATGATGTTATAATGAAGTTAGTGGACATTTATTTATGACAAAGGAAGCTCTGAGGTTTTATCTCTTTAGAATACAGCAAAGTGCATAGCTGATTCTGGACTGCAACTTCAAACTCTTAAGTTTCTTAGAATATAAGAGGTGGCATTTTTCACAGGATCTTAGTTCAGTAATATAGTTTTTAATCCTCCACTGAACCACTTGAACATAAGCTGGACAAATTTCTTTTTTAAAGTTATCAGGTTCTAAATTACATTCCATAGTATTTGAATCTGCAGTGCTACCACTCCATAATAAAGTACTAGACTTGGAGGAAAAATAAAATGCCCACCTTCCTCTTCTTTTCATGAAGGGAGACTGTTCTGTAATTCAGAATGAAACTCATGGAAACTAACCATAATAGTTCATATTTCCTTTATAGGCAGTACAAGAAGCATAACTATCAAAGTCATACAACTTTCTAGTTTTGAATGACATTGTTTAACAGAGATTTTCACACAATTTTTATGAACACAGGCAGTTGTTAGAATTCTTCATGGAAGGTTTATTATACTTAAGGATTTTTGTAAACAGAGTTTTAAATTTATTTTATCTATCCATCTACCTGCCTACCTATCTATCTATTTATTTCTTGCTGTCTTCCAAGGAAGAAGGGAGGGTATATTGTATCAGAGTCTTGGCAGAGAAGACAAATAAAAATAGAAATATGAAGACATTTTGAAGGAAGACTCAAGGAATCCATTGATGAATTGGCTGAGGGAGGGCAGGAGGATTAGGAAAAGCAAATTATGTATGACTTAAGCAACTGAATGGATACATCAGTAGATGTAATGACATCTTGTTATAGAAATTTGAAAGCAGAACAAATGTGAACATAGGTGGGGTGGGGTGAAGTGTAAAGGAATCCAATTGTATCCACTCAGATTTTGAGATGCCTGTGAGACATCCAAAATGAACAGTTGGCAGTGGGGGGGGGCAGTTAAACATATATATGAGGAGACATTTGAAATGGGCATAATTGAGGGGTCCTCAGTCTACAGATGATATATAAAGTACTGGTAACAAATAGTATCACCAAAAGAGAGAATGTAAAGAGAGAGGAGAAGGAGAACCAAGACAAAGTTCCAAGGGAAAAGGTTCTAGGGAAAACTAGCAAAAGAGATTGAGAAGGAGTGGTCAGTGAAATCTCAGACACAAAACATCTTGAAAACTAAAAGATAACAGTGTTTCAGGAAATGTAAAATGTTACTGAGAAGTCAGGTACTCTTTTGGCTTTTACTCACTTATTGATTGATAAATGGGATTTCATTTTAAGAGATAAATATCAAAATAACATCATGTAAAAGTAATTCATACTGGAAAGAGTTGGTAAAGTTGTTGAGCATACATGATCTCACTTGATCCTAAGAATTCAGTATATTTTATTACTAACTGTATTATGCACTCAAAGACATGGGAGCTTATGAGAGCAACTGATATTTAATAATAAAGTCAACATTCATTCAACAAGTATTGTGAACTCCTGCTTAGAGAGGTAAATTTTAGACTCTGAAGATACAACTATAAAAAAATAAGTAAATAAATCCCTGAATTTACAATGCTTACTTTCCACTGGATATTGTACTATACTGGTTATAATGTAGCACAGATGACTTAGGAAATTATTAAGAGATGTAGAGTTTTTACTAATTCAAAGAAGATATATGCTCTCCAAAGTTTATTGCAGCACTATTTACAATAGCCAATATATAAAAGCAACCTAAGTGTCCATCAATAGATAAATGGATAAGGAAGATGTGGTATATATAAATATACAATGGGATGTTATACAGCCATAAAAAGATGAGATCATACAATTTGAGACAACATGCATAGACCTAGAGGGTATTATGCTAAATAAAATAAGTCAGACTGAGAAAAACAAATGCCATATGATTCCACTCATAAGTAGAATCTAAAACAAAAAACAACAAAACAAAACAAACAAAAAACCAAAACCAGAAAACAAAAGCTTAAAAAAAAAAAGACTAAATCAGACTTAAAAATACGGAGAATAAACTGATGGTTGCCAGAGGAGATGGGGAGGAGGGATGGGCAAAATAGGTAAAGGTGAGAGGGAGATATGGTCCTGCAGTTATGGAATGAACAAGTCTAGGGAATAAAATGTAGAGCATAAGGAATGTAGTCAATGATATTGTAATAGTGATGTAACACGACAGATGGCAGCTACAATTGTGAACATAGTATAAACTTGTCAAATTACTAAGTTGAACATGTGAAACTAATGTAACATTGTGTCAACTATATTCAAATTTAAAAAGTGCAGAATTTTGACTGCAGAGGTTTACTTCTTAAAAATCTTAATTACTCCTTTTTAAGTTCATTAGTATTAAGCATATTCACATAGTTGTCAAAGGTTTACTTTTTGAAATTCTTGTCAATGTGATAAATCTAAAAATAGCATTTTTATGAATTTGAGGTAATACCATATTTAGCAAACTAAATATGTATGTTTCTCCATGTCTACATTGACATACTGAGGCCTTCATATCTTAAAACTTCCAAAATTTTACCTACGTTCTGGGATTTCTTACTAATAGTAATGCTTGCCAAGAAGTTAAAAAGCATTAAGATCTGTCCTATTTGTGTCTTAACCACGTCTCTATCCATATGGGCATTGTCCTGATATTCTATCAATGCAGTCATTGGAACATATGAGCTTCCTGATATCCTATAAATATTCTCTCCTTGTTTGCATGGATAAAGTGAGTTTTAGAACTACTGTAACAAAATAGAATGTCAGCAAGTGTGTGCTTTTTCAAACAATACAGAAAAAAGAAATTTCAATGTATTTAATAGCAGCATATACTTTATCTTCTTTTTTTTATCCTCTCCTCTAGGAATTTATGCCTGTCTAAAGTAATTTATGGATGCCACAAAAAATGTGGCATCTTATCTGTGAAAGAGTCAGATAACATTAGTGCTTGGTAGATTTATCAATATGTCTGGCACTTAAGAGATTTATGTGTGGGTCATTCTGACAGGACATATGTAACATTGATTTTTGTGGTTGGATTCATGCTAACTGGACTTGACTGTATAATTTTGTATTAGAGCCACTGACCCTTTGAAAAACTGCTTTGCAATTGTACTTATGTTTTGGATAAAAGTTAGGTTTCTTTGCCCTTCAAAATGACCATGATGATCTCTAGGGCTTTTTTTTTTTCCCTTTTGGAATTTACACTGGCCAAAGAACACTTTCTTTTTAAAAACTAACTTTCACTGTTACCATGGCTGAATCATTCTTAAAGCAACATCAGTTTTACAGAGAGATTTTTGTTTAATGTCCTACCTGGCATTTTGCAAGGTGAAAGGAGCTCTTAACAATAACCTTCGTGTGCAGTACATATAGTCTACAGTCATCAAGACATGAGTACAGATGAATAGCTATGTGTTATTCCCACTAAAGAAAGGAGAAAAAAAAGACTTAAATTCTATTGAAGCAAGTGACCAATGGTTCTCCATGTGGTAATTCCACCTTGTAGGGGCATTTTGGAAAAGCATGGAGTATTTTGGGTTGTCACAATGAGGATGGGCACTAGTTTTTCAAGAGAGATAACCACAGATGCTGCACGTTCATATGGTATGCAAAGCAGTCCACTGACAAAGAATTGTCCCACAACCTGCATGACTTTCAAATGTCCTACTGGTCACTTACATAGATGAAAAACCTGTTTATAGTCTGAGCCTAGAATCTAACCATATTTTATAATAAGCACAGTGTGTTTTGCATGGTTTCCCCTACAGTACTATTTCCAGGAATGCCAGTACTAAGCAAATTGTGGAAAGATTTTATCTTGTTTTATCTGGACTTTAACCAAAAGTTGTCTACAGTTTTATAAAATCAAGTCCTGACAGCAATGTCATTTGTAAGGTTTGAGTCACCAGTACAACCAAATCAACATACCCGTATCAGTCTGCATTTAGAATAATCACATTCTCAGAATTCTATGTATATAGATGAAAGCATCTTACTTCTTCATTTTATTTTCTTGTGTAATCATGACTTTGTTATAAAAGGGGATATGATCAGGGGCACCTGGGTGGCTCAGTCAGTTAAGTGTCTGCCTTCAGCTCAGACGCTTGATCCCATGGCCCTGGGATGGAGCCCAGGTCAGTCGCCCTGCTCAGTGGAGAATCTGCTTTTTCCTTCTCCCTCTACCTGTCGTCCCTATTTTTCTCTCAAATAAACACAATCTCTAAAAAGCAGGAGTTATTGGCTGAACACTAGAGAGAATAATTCTGAAACTTATGAGAAAAGGGGAATTATCTCATCTCCCCTGGGGGGGGGATTATTTAGATGATGTTAATCTGGACAAATCACAGTCTTCCCCATAACCATTTTGAAAGCACTGATTAGATATCAGACGGATGTAGACAAGGAATTCACCCTTGCACATCACTGTTTATATGGTACAACAGTTTATTTCATGATGGTCCTTAGCATGAGAGCTCTAACCTCAATCTCTAGGATCACATCATAACCTGGAGGAAATGTCATTTTTTTTTTGAAGATTTATTTATTTATTTGAGAGAGAACACAGGGAGAGGGAGAAGCAGATTCACTGCTGAGCAGGGAGCCCGATGCGGAGTTCAATCCCAGGACCCTGAGATCATGACCTGAGCCAAAGACAGAGGCTTTAACCCACTGAGCCACTCAGGCACCCTGGAAATGTCATTCTGATATAGTGAGTAAACATATCAGCAACAAAACACCGGCCTCATTTATTCAGACCTGCGTTGCTCCTTGAACTGCACCTATACCCTAGACAGCCTAAGGGCCCTGCTGCCTCAGACAAACCAACATTAAAGCCTTTCCCCATAGATATACATCAAACCTCTTTTCCCCAGGAAATATTATCATTGATTTGTAAAACTTATAGCCTGGTTGACATTCCCTTTATGGTCCAACCTGGTATTAGAACCCAGAAAAATTCAGGTAGGCTGTGTATCCTTAGCTCCTCTTTGTCCATGCCCTACCCCCTCCTTCCAGAGACTTCCAGGACCATATGTAAATATGCCTTTTGATGGTTGATGATCATCTTGTATTATCTTTTGACACAGGTTCAGGTACTTACTTACTATAATCACTGAACTTTTAATGATCTGAAAGGTACATAATAAAAAGTAACAAACTTCATAAGATTGTGATAGAATCCTAGGCAGAGGAAAGAAAAAGAATTTTTTTTAAATTACTCATATAAGGGCACCAGGGTGGCTTAGCTGTTAAGTGTCTGCCTTCTGCTCAGGTCATGATCCTGGAGTCCTGGGATAGAGCCCCACACTGGACTCCCTGATCAGCAGTAGCCTGCTTTTCCCTCTCCCATTCTTCCTGCTTGTGTTACCTCTCTCACTGACTCTCTCTCTATCAAATAAATAAAATCTTTTTTAAACAATTACCCAAATATATCTAGGTACTCAGGTATGATGGTTTTGTGCACAGTTTAGACCCAGCATTCCCAGGCTCAAATGCCAGCTCTGCCATTTACCAACTCCATGACCTTGGTTTAGTTATTTATCTTCTCTGGTTTAGTTCTTCTGTACAGTGGTAATAATAATAGTACATACCTACCACACAGGATTGTGAAGAGGATTAAATGAGTTAATTTATGCAAAGTGCCTAGCACAGCACCTTGCACACAGTAAGCACTCAATAAATACTAGTTATTATCCCTAGGATTGTGTTTCTGTTTCTAGAGGTATTCACTTATACTAGTAGATACTTACTTTCCCAGGTGTTCAAGTAAAAAAGAAAGCCAAATGCTCATATGCTCATCCTCAAGTTTCTCTTCTGCTTCAGAAAAAGGATGAGTCCTTTCTTTTTCCAAATCACAAATGTGTGAAAATTAAAATACCTTCCCATGACCTCATGTACTTAAGAAGATGCATTATGTCTTTCTTATGGTAAAATATGAACCAAGAGCTGCTTTGGGAAAAGGTGGTTTCATTTAGGAGCTTAGTCAGTTGGTGTAATTCTGATCCAAGGGTGTCATAGTTCCATCTATAAATCCAGTGACACGGGGCGCCTGGGTGGCTCAGTCGTTAAGCTTCTGCCTTCGGCCCGGGTCAGATCCCAGGGTCCTGGGATCGAGCCCCGCATCAGGCTCTCTGCACCGCAGGGAGCCTGCTTCTCCCGCTACCATTCCCTCCACTTGTGTTCCCTCTCTCGCTGTGTTTCTCTCTCTCAAATAAATAAAATCTTTAAAAAAATAAATAAATAAATAAATAAATAAATCCAGTGACACTGCATAGAATTCATGCAACCATACAGCATTGTCCATTATACTTTTTTGAATACTTGCTTTTTCCCTGTTGGAAAATAAAATTTCAACCTCCTATTCACATTGTTATTCCAATATGTCTAATGTGTCTTCATTACTGTTCACAGCACCAGTGATTACCACGGTGCCCAAACATCAATTAATGCCTGATGATGATTATGATGTTGATGTAGTCAAAATAGAGGAGCCCTTGATTATTCTGTCTCTCTGTCAGATCTTCAGGGTATATCTAAATATAACACTAGATCATCCATTTGGACTGAACTGCCTCATAATCAGTAAAACTGACTTTTTCCCCTGAATTTACTGAAACTTTTTGTCTCACTTAGGAGTCTCAGACTAAAAGATTCCAGCCTTCTCTGCTAGTATAAATTAATAATACCAGGATCAACACTTCCTACTATTTATTTATATTTAAAACACCTGACATGAGAATTCAGATTTAATCTTTTCTTTCAATAGTTTATATTTCTTTACTTTTTCTTTTTCTATTTTTTTATAGTGATCACTTTGTGGTTTTTATTACGTTATCCCTGGATTTTATGACATTAATGGCTTGATTTCAGCTGACTGGTTAGAACAGGGGAGTGGATGACAGGTAAAGATGAGATCTCCAGGGCTTGAAATCCTGTTCTCAGCCTTTTTTTATTTTTTATTTTTTTTTGTCTCCACAGACCCATTGCAAGACCGCAACATTTCATGAAGTATCAGATAATTGTTAACACTAGAAATACACACTTGAATTTTCAAAGAACTAGAATAAATCTTCAATCCATATAGACATAATTAGAATGATACATTTTTATGTCTACCCAATTCCCTTGGATATATTTGCCCTATTTCCCAATAGAAAAGAAACACATCCTATGAATCTGTCAGGGAGTTGCCAAAGGACATTCTGCTGCTTCCTTTAAAAGCACTGAACTTAAAAGAAGCATGTAGCTGTCCATAACTCAAAGGATTCCTTGCTCAAAGACTAATGGCACTGCTGCCGCACATCATTGTGATTTTCCCTCATAACAGAGGATTCACAGGCCTCAGTAAATTAGCATTCTTTTATGATCAATTTTAATTAATCATTTGAATAAGACAGTACAAGACTACATATATCATATGGAGGAATTGATCACAGTGTCACTTGCTCATAATAAAAAATAACCCTTATAATTATAAAAGCTCCTTTGTGTGGAGTAGGAAAAGATATAAAAAGAGGGAGGGTAAAGAAAAGAAAGAGAGATGGATGGAAAGAAAATAGATAATAAAGACAGAGAAGCATTGTAATATTTAAATGCTAACAGTGTGTCTTTGTTCGCTTATCATGTTTGGCAGTGCAAATGAACAACAGAGTAGGGGAAGGTACGATATGTTAAATTATTATGGGTATGTCAGATAAGCGGTTTGTCTGATGTTTCCATCTCTGCTGGAAGCCTGGCTTAAAACTGTGTGACCTATCCTTCAGAGAGTCAAAGATAAACTCCAGCAATTGTGTAATTCCTCCCACTCTGATAGAGATAAATATGTTCATATTTTTCCCAGCTAATCCTCCTTGTTGGGTGATAACATAAGGCTGCATCCATATGACATACAGAGATTCAAGATATCTGGACAAGCATCTGGCTATCTGTAATACTGTCTGCCCACTGGGTCATCTTGTTATCAGGGATCCTTTCTGATTAAATAAGTTTGTTGCAAGTTGATGCAAAAATAAATCTACAAACCTGGAACCTTTAAGGCAGCGGTATCAGTCCTATGTTGCACAAAAACACTGTACAGAAAGTTTTCTTTAAAACAATGTCCAGGAGCGCCTGGGTGACTCAGTGGGTTAAAGCCTCTGCCTTTGGCTCAGGTCCTGATCTTGGGATCCTGGGATCAAGCCCTGCAACCCGCATAGGGCTCTCTGCTCAGTGGGGAGCCTGCTTCCCCCTCTCTGTCTGCCTGCCTCTCTGCCTACTTGCGATCTCTCTCTATGTCAAATAAATAAATAAAATCTTTTAAAAAAATAAAACAATGTCCAGGGCGCTGGGGTGGCTCAGTCTGTAAAACATCTGCCTTCAGCTCAGGTCATGATCCCAGGGTCCTCGGATGGAGTCCCTTGTGGAGCTCCCTGCACAATAGGGAGTCTGTTCCTCCCTCTCTCTTGGCTCCTCCTCCAGTTTGTGCTCTCTCTCTCTCTCTCTCTTTCTCTCTCTCTCTGGCTCATTCTCTCTCAAATAAATAAATAAAATCTTTAAAAAAAAGTCTAGGTAAAAAAAAAATGTCCAGGTACTATTAAAGACAAATTAAACAAGTTTCTTTGAGTTTGGTGAATAGGAAGCAGTAAAAGCTTCCCAAATGATTCTATAAGTGCAACTAGATTTGAGAAGCACAGTCTTAATGCTTTTGAGAATAGTAAGTATATTCAATCTTGTCAGATTTCAACCAAATATCAGGCTTCCTAAATTTGAAAAGAAAACAGGGTATTTTGATTGGCTTAGATTGAAACAAAAATATATGTGTTTAAAAAGTGAGACGTTAAAATCAAAAGCAAAAGTAAAGGGATTTTGGAAGAAACAACTATGAAGATAGGAAATTGAACTCAATGCAACAAATGATTATTTGAGCAGGTCTTATTTTGGTTGAATGATAAATGGAGGTAAATGAGGTAAATAAATGTCACCAAATAGGATTACTTTACCAAGGATAGTGACTGACATTTATATATACTTTCTGAACACAGGATGAAATGAGACAAGTGTATGTCAGAGGGAATAGAGGCAAGTGTTAAGGAAAACATTATGGAAGTAAAACTCTTCAGCTCTTAAATAAAAAATACTGTAAACTGTGACTCGTGCACTAGAATGTTTAAAAATCAAGTAGATTAGCATCTGTCTAATGGAGCCACAGTGTGTTACACTCTCACCATCCTATGACTTTGATGAGGTTTCTGTTCTTGAGTTTCTCCAAATTCCCTAAATATCTACTGCTGCCTTTCCATAATTGAGAGGAAATTATATTTAAGTCTGAATCATGATTCTGTTATGTCCTTAATCTCTGCACATCATGTCATTACCTACAGTACATTTTAGCCCTGACCTACAGCTAACAGGGTTTTTGTTTTTGTTATTTGGATTTACCTAGAAGAATATATAATAATATAATGAAATAAAATTTTTAAATTGCTTGAAAAACTCAACGTATAGTTTCATCTTCAAATCAAAGTAGTTTTCATAAGATATAATGGGTAAACCTTAATTACAACTGATGTATTTTTGTCTCCCCTCTTTATGGAGTTCTAAGTATCATTAGATTAATTAGTCCTTATAATATCCCTAAAGAAAAGAGAGTATAGGTATCTCATTTCATCTTATTATGTGTTTTCTTCTCATTATTCACTCATTTAAAAAAACAAAACAAAACAAAACTGAGCTACTAATATGTGCCAGAAATTGTGCTAAGTGCTGAAAATACCACCGTATCATTCATTCATACCATACCAAATGAAAAAAATATATATTCTAGTGAGAAGACACAGACTATAAACACATAAATAAATAATGTCAGTTGGAAATAAGTCCAATGATTAAAAATAAGCAGGGTGTCGGAATAGAGAGTCAGGGTTGCAATTTTAACTACAATGAACAGAAAATGCCTCAATGAAAATGTGACTTTGTGGTAAAGTCCTAAAGAAAGTGAGGAGGCAAACCAAACACTCTTCTACCAGATATTTCAAAGGACTCGGTAAAAGAGCAAGTATGAAGACCTGAGGCAGGGAAATGCTCCATGTATTGGAGAAAGAGTGAGGATGTGAGAAGGCTGGAGAAATGTAAACAAGAAGGTGTGTGTGGAGGATGAGGTAGAATGATTCTCTTCTCAAACATACTTATGATGAAATCAGTTCTCTCTCCTTTTATACTCTGTACTTTGACCCCTGTCCCTATCAGTGGGTATTTGAAGAAGACTTAGAGCTCCTAATTTTAATATGGTCTGAATAGAAGGAGAATTCATGCATTAGTAAGGGGCCTGGCAAGAAACAAGTCACACTCAAGTAGGATTGCTAAGAGGATTTAAGTAAAGGAGAAATTATAGAAGAGTGGCCATGCAGCAGCTACACAGCAGGAAACCACCACATGAATGGTAAAGGGAGGAAATGATGTTACAAGAGTCTAGTAGGAGTTATAGCCACACAAGAGGAATTGGTCACCATGAACTGTAGTCATGGATTAGGCAGCCTCTGCCAGATTAAAAACCCAATGGAAGTAATGCCCAGCCTTTCTCTCCTCCCACCCCCCTGTCTTTTGTTAGTGCCTCACATTGGTCCAATTCACCTGGAACAAGAAGGAAAAGTGCTCTAGGAACTTACTCTATAGGGTTCAATATCCTTAGGCACAGAGAAGAGTAGAAAGTGGATTGGAGAGAGAAGCAAATACAGAAAAATCAGCAAACTCTATAAGACTGCACTTCATTCATATTTTACCAGGTGGTTAGTCCAGGAGCAATTATAGCAGTAATAGTTGACAAGAATCAAATATGTAACTATGTTATGACTTGTAGCGAGTCAATAAGATATTCTTCTATTCATTAAAAGTTGAAATGCCTATGAAGCTTCAAAGCAATTCAGACATTTTTAATCTACTACCCCAAAGAGGGGTTTTTGTGCATGTATGGACCATGTATTTTTTTAAAATATATTTGACACAGAGAGACAGTGAGAGAGGGAACATAAGCAGGGAGTGGAAGAGTAGTGGAAGAGTAGTGGGAGAGGGAAAAGCAGGCTTCCCACTGAGCAAGGAGCCTGATGCAGGGCTCGATCCCGTGACCCGAGCCAAAGGCAGCCACTTAACAACTAAGCCACCCAGGCGCCCCGACCATGTGTTTTTTAATTGTATATTCATCTGTGTCTATCATATTGTCCTTAGGGTCTGAAGAAATTGCTATTCTGTTCAAATAAGTCATCTCCAATATTCCTTATGATCTTTATTCTGGACCTCAAGCACTTTTTGGAGAGCCAGTTGCATACAACTGAGCCTTCCTCTTGTTATCTAACAAGAAGCCATGTATCTGATTATCCTGTATCAGTCAGAAATCTCTTCACACTTCCCACTGGCCTTCAGGGTTGCTGTGTTGCCCGAGATTTTGCTTGAAGCTGTTACAATTCCACTCTCAAAATTCTTATATGGTGGCCATTGAAAATCAGAGATATCAAGTGACATATAACCACAATATTCACTAGAGAGGATTCTGATGGACAAGAATTTGAACTGAATTGTATTATTGTATCTTCTACTGTGATTTTAACCAGACAGCATAGAACCTGTCATAGGAAGAAAGTATCTAGAAGGTTATTTATTCTCCTAATTCTAACAATATTCTTCTAATATTTAACAAGCCTCTATGTGGGTGCTAATTCAGATGATTTGTTGGGCTTCTTTCCATCATAAGAGGTTCCGTTTGTGCATTATTTAATAATTATGCATGAAAAAAAGTGAATTGTTTTTTTAATAATTTTCCAGAGTTAAAGAACATCTGAGATGAGAATATTTACCTCCTCACCAGTAACAGGGCCAATATTGTTGGCAAACTCCAGAAGTTAGGAATCATCAATATATCCATGGCTGCATTGCTTTAATGCAGAGTAGATATACTTAAAGGCAGAAGAAAAAAAAATAGCTAAAGACGAAAATTGGAATTGAATTATGACTTAGTCATTATCAATCTGCTTCAAATATCAAAGATGCCCAGCATTAAAGAATCCACAGAACATTTGGATCACAAAGGATCTGCTAAGAGAAAAAAACCCAATGGTTTTATCTTTCTTGAAAATAGAATTTTAGAGCTCATTTCACTAGGGAGGACACTGAGGCTAGTAGAGACCAAGCACCTGGCCTATATACCACAAAGTTAACTGATAATCAAGCTGAATTTAGGTTGGCCTTCCTAGAAGCAGAGCCTGTGACAGAGATTTGGATGCTTGGAATTTACTGCAGGAGTGCTCTTAGCAGATACCCGTAGTTGTATGAGGAATACATGGAAGGAGAAAGAGCCCAACAAGGATGTGCCACAGGTTAAGTCTAATCTTAGCCTGATCCATGAAAGTACTGGAGCATTAAGCACACTGCAGAACTGATCCCAACCCTGGGCAAAGTGGCTTAATGTTTATATGCATTGGTCACTGCATGTGGCTATGAGCCATTTGTAGCCAACTCAAACTGAGGGGTGGTGCACCAATCTAGTCAAAGGATTCTGGGCAGGGAACAACAGCATCTTCCATGGAATCAAAATCTGAATTCAGGTCCCCTCAAAATTACATACCTTCTTTTCAGTAGGCAATGTTGTCCAGAGCCTACCTTTTCTTCCTCTTCAGTATACTATAACTCAAACTGGTATGCTTTCTTCCCTCTCATACCGATAGTAATCAAGGTAAAACAATAAACTACCAAATTTATTTCCTCCTGCCCCTTTGTTTCTTCAGCAGCTCAGATTTGTGAGAAGTGGTGTCAGTGTCCCTGAAATAAGGGCACCATTTTGGCATGCTGCACTACTTTGTGTCCTTGAATTACTATGGATTTTGGTATTGTGTCAATAGTGATAAATATAAAATTCACTTTCACAGCCTAGGTACCCAATCTGCCACTTTTTCCTTAGTAGAAGGCATGAGCAATGTATTTACACCAAACGAAGCCATTTAAAAGGAACAGACTGAAAATGTAAGGATGATGGAAACAAAAAGCTAGACCACAGGGGAAGATTCAAGTGATCACACACTTGAATCTGTGAATTCATGCTGGCAGACCTAAGTAGGTCACCTAATCGGTTGTTTACTGTGCTGTTGGATATGAAACATGATAAAGTAAGCAAGCAAGAAAACTGTGAGCTGCATCTCCATAACAACAGAGAAGAGAACAATTACAAGAGACCCTGGTCAACCACCTCCACAAAAGCAGTTTTAACCTCAGAGCATGGAGTGACATAGCAAACTACTGCTAATGTCTGAATAATGCAGGGCATTGAGCCAGGTAAAAACTTTCCCTTTTCAGGGGACTAAAGACTTTGATCCACAGACAGATTTGCTGAACTAGCTGAAACCTTGAAAGGACTGACCTAACAACTGCAAGAATAATGTAAGATAGTAGTAGAATGAGAGTTTCTTAAAAGTAATTTAATTAGGGGTGCCTGGGTGGCTCAGTGGGTTAAAGCCCCTGCCTTTGGCTCAGGTCATGATCTCAGGGTCCTGGGATAGAGCATAGGGCTTTCTGCTCAGCAGGGAGCCTGCTTTCCCCTCTCTCTCTGCCTGCCTCTCTGCCTACCTGTGATCTCTCTCTCTCTCTCTCTCTGTCAAATAAATAAATAAATAAAATCTTTTTTTAAAAAAAGGTAATTTAATTATAGCATATAATATATTAAAGGTTAAACAGACAACAATACATGCTAGTAAATATTAAGAGGTTGGTGCACTGTCAAAATTTACCTGTATTACCAAGAATGTATATTGTCTTTGACATGATACTGTAAATGGTAACTTGTTATTATGGTCTAAATAACATTTTGAATGAGCTTTTCTTTCTTTTCTTTATTACTGAAATATAGAAAAATTAAACTAGATTTAACCTTTAACTCTACTTTTTCAAGGTATGGTTGGTCTCCCTAAGTATTCAACATTCTCTTCAACAACCTTTTCAAAGTAATCTAGATATATTTTTCTATTTATTATTATTTTTTAATACATTGGGGAACTTGTCTGGGGGAATTTTTGCCAGTGGATTAGGAATTATATCTTTCAGTATAAATCACCCACTGCATCCAACTGATCTGCTTTTTAAAAACTATAACCCAGGGACATTTGAACTTGATCTTTGATTTTGCACTTCTGAACATTCTGCAGATAACCTGGTAATTCTCTAAGAAATTTTGAGTCTGGATTTTATTTTGTTTTATTTTATTTTTGCCAATGCAGAATACATTTGAAAGGATTGCTAATAGCAAATCCAATGTATCAGTAATTATATCACAGCCCCTATTAAAATCCTCCCAAAAGGATTAAAACTTCTGAGAGTCCTTTTCTCCTCTTCCTTCCAACCCCAGTCCTTTACCCCTTGAATTTCTATAGGCAGTAAAGTTCCATTGTATTGAACAGCAAGGCCTTGATATCTTAAACTTCAGCCAAATTCTACAGACCATCAACAGAACAGTTTGTAAAGGAGTGGAAAAACAGCATTCAAAAAATCTTTGTTGGCTTGAGAGGACATAGCCAAGAAGATTTGGATGCCTATCTTTGGTAGTCGAAATTTATGCCCGGAAGCTCTAATGAAAACTGTGCTACTTAACAAAGCTAGAGGTAAATTCCTTCTCAATCTGAATGAATTCATTCCCAACATGTGGAACATTTGTCGTTTCTTTTTATTCTTTGCAACATACATAATTAAATTAAGAAATTATAATTTAGGTCAGTCTATTGCAGACATACAATTCAATGTCAGTAGTGTTTAAAAGAGACCTGTTTCTAGTAACTTTTGCTGCCCTTTCAAGAACATTAAAGCAGTATCAGGAGTGGTTTAAAGCACAGCCTAGTGCAGCCCCCATCTACCACTATCTTTGTAGGATTTAGGTGAGCTGCTGAACATCTCGAAGCATTGGTTCTCCTAGCTCTAAAAAGAAGTCATAACAATAATAATTACCTCACTGGGCATTAGGGAAGATCTGATTAATTAATGTGAGCAATGTCATTTCCCCAGTGCCCCACACAGTAAGTGCTCAACAAATAACTGCTTATTATCATGTTTGAAAAGGATATGTACAATATTTTTACTATATACTGCTGTTACCAAAATCTAACTGTATAATTAAAGTTGATGGAAATGCTTCTATCAGTGAAGACTTCTGATATTTCTAGAATATAAAGCTGATTCTACTTCCTTGCATAAAATCTTCCTGTGATTCTCCATAATCTTTCTAATAATATGCAAACCCTTTGTCATGCACGTACACAAATTCTCTCATCATCTTCTTGCTCCTTGCTCCACATTTCCTCGATTTTATCTACTACCACTGCTGGCTTCAATAAATGCAACAGTCATACAAGACTACTCACAGCCCCTGAATATGCCATGCCATTCATGCCCCTGTGCCTTTGCCTATGTTGTTTGCTCTGTCTGGAAGGCCTTTTCTTTATCTTGCTCTGTCTTCTAACAAATCTGTGCTCCTTCCTCATGACCCAACTTAAGCATCTTTTTTTCTGAGTATTCTTTGCTGATGTTTCCCATTCCCCAAGGAAAAGTAATCACTCTTTCCTTTGTATTAGATTTAATTATCATATAAGGCATGAAGATGATGGGTTTAAAAGATAAAATAAAAGCATGTGTTTACATGTCTACTCCCATTAAGTTATGAGTTTACTTACTACAGACATGGAATTTGTCCTGTTTACTATTTTTCCAGCAGAAAATATTCTGTTTGATTCATGTATCTGCTTACTAATATTGTTTTAATGAATGAATTATTGACCAAACATATTCATTGACATTTTTACAAGTTTTCACTACCTCCATTATTCCACCCTAATTCAAATCATCGTTGCCTCCAATCAGGTTTCTCTGCATCCATCTTCCTTTCCAGTCTATTTCCAACAAAGTAGCCAGAGTGATAATCGATACCCTCCAATGGTTTCTATTCACTTTCAGAGAAAGCCCAAAGTCCTTATGATGTCCTCAAAGCATGAGAAATCAGGATCCTTCTTTCATGAATCTTCTTTCTTCCTACTTTTATTTATCCTCTATGACATTACTTCATCCATTTGGACTTCCTTTCATTCCTTAAACACACTAAACATGCACTTCCCTCAGGGCCTTTGCCCTTAACAGTTCTCTCTCGCTGGCAAGCTCTTCACTCATATCTGCACAGTTCCCTCCATCACTTTCTTTGAGTTTCTGCCCCAATATCAATTTATTTTAAAAATCTATCTAGTCACTCCATAGAAAATAATAACATATAAAATAATCTACCACCAACAACTATACCCCAGGTTTTCCATCCCCTTATCTTTCCCTTCTGTGTTTTTCTCCCTAGGACTCATCTTCATCTTACTCATATGCAATAATATATTTACTTTAGCATTTGTGTATTGCTTGCCTTTCCTACTTGTATAACACATACACAGTTGTTAAATATGTATTTACTAAATTGATACTATAGTTAGTGTTAAGCCCATTATGGAATAATATTCTCTTTTCCTGGCAAATTAATAGCTTTGATTTACCTTCAGCCACCCCTGTTGCTTTTCTCTGCTTTCCTTAAGAAGGAAAACTTAGAATATATGTTTTCCTTAACAGACAAAACTGAGAAATACATTTAAGTTGAAAAGCCATACTTAGGAGGTTATTTTGTGTATAACATAAAGGCAGGGGTCCTAAAGAAACTTTATAACAACTGGTCTTTGAACATCAGTTTTTTATTCCTATATACATCACCTCCCCCACTCATATCATCTGTCTTTCTCATTTCAAGTAGTAAGTACTTTGTATTCTTTCTCCCCATTTTGGAATTCTAAGTTGACTTTCCATTCTGATCACTGACCCCTTTCTTCTCTATTAGACACTCTCAAGGAAGGGCTTCTTGCTTTCTTCCTGCTATAGAGACTTTTCTCAGAAAGCATTAGAAGAAATTCACACAAGCTAAATCCTGAGAAGATCTGAATTTTGCCAGAGATTAAGGTCTTAAAATAGAAAACTGAAATTCTACTGTGGATTATGAAATACTAGCAGGAATGAGCAGTAGCTAAAATATTATGTTAAGTCTTGTTAACCCTGAAATTGCACTTCTAAGAGGTCACTCCCCAATATTAGGTACTAGGCAAAGCAGCAAATTAACCAACCTTCTCAAGAGTTGAAACCTAGCTTTTGTTAAATATCTAGAGCTAGAAAACTGTCAAGCATATAGTGGGCACTATATAGACATGTATTATTTCTTTAGTTAAAGATTTTTGTGACTCAGTGGACATGTAATACATTTGAAAGGAGAATTTTACAAGGCTTCCACAATTATGATTTTAGTAAGTTTCCTTGCTTTACAGATTCCTTGGTCTTTTCCCCATGTTTTTCATATCTTTTCATGGTACAGAATTTCTAGCAATTTTCTAAGTTTGTAGACCATAATAAATTGATACCTTTCAAATGCCCAAAAGGGCATTTTTTTATAGAACTTTCAAAAGTTCTTTCATATGGTTACTCAAGTTTCTCTTGACCCTCAATAGAGGAGTTAAGTGATTTAGTCAAGGACACAGAGCTGGTTAGTGACAAAAGATGGGTCAAGCACATCGAATGACCATGAGGGAGGGCTCTTGGTACTCTATTATCCTCATATGCAAGGATGATGTTACTGAACTCCCATTGTCAGGTCTCACATTTTGAGTTTACTACTCCAGTGACAATGATGGATTTGGTTTGATCCACCCATATAATCCTAGTTCCATTCATGACCTAGAGCATATGTTGGTTTTTAAAATATTCAATTAGTTATGTAAGATCCAGCAATTACATAATATGCAGAAGTGGCCAGTTATTTTGAATTCCTACAATAAGATTCTCCAATAAACTGATTTAAATAGAGACCTGGCATGCCAGACAACAATTAATAGGGCACCAAGTAATTAGCTCCAGGAATACCTATCCAGTGAGACAGGCCTGGGCCTACAGTCCTGACAGGTGTTTAGTCTTTTTTTGTATGTTGATAATGCTGTCTGTTGTTGCTAAATGTTTTAATGATTTTTATTACACAAAGGTTTCTTGGTGAAGGGCATGGATTTTTTAAAAGTAATTAATAAATTATGAATCATTGATTAAGATTTTATGATGACTAAAGTGATCAAGTCAAAATTGAATTTATGCACCACGTGTTTTTAAAAACAAATATTTTATTTCATTATTTTCTACTCCTAATCCAATGAGAACTCTAAGGGAATAGTTAAGTGCTAAGGAAACAGAGGAATGGAGGCAGAAAAGTTCCATCAATGTTGAAAGACTTGGACTGAATCACTGAACATGCCAGAGGTACAACATTTTTCCTTTCCTAATCCTCCCTTTATATTTGCCATTTGTTAACATGGGTCACTGCTGCCACATTAACCCCTGTGGATTATAAGTGCTATCAGCAGGTTGAATTAAATTTCTACTAAACATGCATTTGGAGATTTATGTCACATGTTTTCAGTCGGAGTTAGATGTGTACTTGTGTAATTTGGGGAGGTAGGGATCAAAATTGTCCTGAATGTGTTTTATTTTAGGTGGTGAACTGCAGACAGAATATGTATTTGTTTAACAAGATCTTAATAAATTCTCAAAATGCAAAATTCACATAGAATATCTGGAGGATGAATATTAATACAGATACTGAAAATAAATTGCTACATTTTTTTCTCTAACTATTCTACCCTGTCCTCTTTATATTCAGAAATCAGGAGGAGATAAACAATTTGCAAATACAGTCATTTTATCACTGACAAAAGATAATTTCATATTAAGTCAAGCTGTTCTTCTCTTACTTCTATAGCACTCAGTTGACATGCTGACTGACATATGTTAGAACCTCTTTAGGAGATGATATTGTAGAGAAGACTAAGCACTGAACACTGTGAAACAGTGTTTTAAAGTGTGTCTGAGGAGCAACATCAGAATTACTGGAGTGGTTACTAAAGTGCGAATTTCTGAATCCCAAACTAAACTTCCTGAATCAAATTTTCCAAGGCCAGAACCCAGCAACCTGTATTAATGGGCTCCAGAGTAAATCACATGCTAGCGAATTACCGATCTGTTGGAGGCTAATTTATAATTCTCATTCAGTTCATTCCCTTAGAGAGAGTAAAAAAAGGAAAAGATTAAAGTAAAAGAAACCACTCAAGCTATTTTCAAAAGCATTAGATGAGCAGGTCCAGTGCAGCAAGAGTCTAAACAATCTAACTATAGTACAAATATAAAGTAAGGCAAACTTTCTATAAAAAATTGTTAAAAACATACACCTTCTGGTTTAAAATATATTGGTGAGTAGTAAAGAATTAAGAATAGAAAATAAAGAAATAAAAAAGCAATTGATTGTTGACCTCATGTAATAGACATTACTTCCCCTACACAGTTTTATAAGTTTTGCTTTGTGTAGATCATGATTCTAACTGAATGTCTTTTAAAAATTGTGTATTTTTAAAGTTTGCTTCCTGAATTTTTAATCTAAAATCTTAGCTATGAAAGTAATTTAATTTTGGAATGCCTGGGTGGCTCAGTCTTTTAAGCATCTGCCTTCAGCTCGGGTCATGATCCCAGGGTCCTGGGATCAAGTCCCACAGTGGGTTCCTTGCTCATTGGTGAGCTTGCTTCTCCCTCTGCATGCCACACCATCCTTTGTGCTCTCTCTCTGTCTGACAAATAAATAAATAAAATCTTTTTAAAAAATAAAATAATTAATTTTTAATTGGGAAAATTCACCAGATTATATCTTGAGTTAGGATAATACAAATACTTAGACTGAGTTAGAATATAAATACTGTGTACAAACATGAACAAAGTGGAATGAGGGGGAAAGAGAAAGGAGACAGAGATATAGATGAAAGTAGATGAATAAGTCTCCTTGGAAATGTACTTCACATCTACCTGGTAAAAGATGACAGAGTAACATTTTCCAATGATAAAATCGTCCTCTTAACTATTTTTCCATATTACACAAAGAAATTATGCAAAGGAAATAGTACCTGTGTGCCTTTGCAGTGGGGGTGACCAGAAAATATTTAAGAGAATCAAATATTCCACTAGCTCTAAGCACTGACTGTAATAAAACCTTGGTACTTATGGATTTAACATTCATGGTTTTGACTACTGTAGAGTGACCTGGGTCCCTGGAATGCAGTAATCTATAATTGTGATGAGGCACAATTTGAATTACATGTGTTGAAAGGACAGGATGGAGGGAGTCCTGCAGTCTGTCAGGGGACCTGGGCAGTAGCCTACCAGTAGAGATGTGACTACTATTACACACGTACAATAAAGCTTATGTACCATCTTCCTTACCACCGAAAAGTTAGCTTTTAGAACTGGTGACAGAAGTACAGATAAAGTCAAAAGGTCAAGGAAATGGATGTTTTTGAGAAAGTAGGAATTTAAAATTAAAGTATGGCATATCGTTGATAAGAAGAAACTGTTTATGTTCCATATGAAAGAGCATAGCATAATGGTTAAAGACCTGGATTTTGGAACTAGACTTTTTGGATTTTAATCAAATGGATTTCTGGTAAAGTCCCAGCAGCCTCTGCTTCAGTTTCCTCATCTGTAAAGTGAGGGTAATTATAGTGTTGCTCTCAAAGGATCATCATGAGGGTGAAACTGTGTTTATAAAGGGTTTACAATAGTACTATATCACTGTTTAAATAAATTCCAATAGAATTGGCATGACTGTTTCAGGGCATGTTCCAGGCAGGAAAGAGAGAGAGCCCATCAAGTGAAAAAGTCTTAGCAACATTTGAAAAGACCGTTTGCATAAAAACACGTGTACCTGGATGGAAATATGACTTCCAGAAAAGCCAGATGTGGATAAAAAATACTGCTTTGTGATTCTGGAGTTATTTTTACAGGAAGCATCCTCTCTGAAGAGTAAACATCCATTATATTGAGCTGATAAAGACAATAAATGATTTCAATGGGGAAAGTTTTATGTGAATATGGAAACGACTTTATCTAATACTCAACTGATTAAAAAAAACAATGAGATATATCTGCCTGAGGATTCACAGAAGCTTTATTTTCCTGTCGTAACATCATCTATGAGACAGGCATATTGTCTTGATCTTCCTTTTTTTTGCTTTGTCAAGTGTATTCCTTGGCACTTGACAAATAAATGAGCATAACCATAATCATAACTTCTCTGTAAATAGTCCATTTCCTCAAAAAGCTGCATGAGCACAAAACATACATTTTCCTCTTATATCCTGCCAGAATGTCAGTGAGGCTGGCCTTCAAATAGGACTCTGGTGCATTCCAATTTACAGATAAGCATTACTTATTGTTAGGACTGCACTCTAAAGATGAAGAATGTAGGACCTGCACTGTTATAAAGAACAAAGCAGCTTTCAAAGAATTGTGACATCACCTAGCAAAACTGCTGTCATTAGAATGAAATAAATGGGAGAAGTTCAATTAAACTCACAGTCTAAAAGTTAATTTAAAGGCCTCTTTCTCCAGATTGTTATGTATAAATACCAAATTTTCATGCTTATCTTGCTAGGATCAGGAACATCAAATACATAAATAGAACTGGCAGCTAACTGCTTCATTTGTTCAGGGTAGAATCTTTCTATGGCTCTACGCTAATAAACCACCCCACCCCATGTCAAACTGCAATTTCCCTCATAAGCAATTCACCTTAAGATAATTATTTCTCTGCAGTTGTGTTTAAATTCCAGTTTTAACAGGTCCCTGGGGCTGGTTTAAAAAAAAAATTGTAACTTAAGATACAAATGGTACATGGTAGCTGATCTCACTTATCTTCAAAACAAAGGTATCTCGTTGCTCTTTACAAAGAAAAGTACATGTTCTATAAGACCAGTTACCCTAGATTTCCCTCAGTAGTCATAGGATGCTTGCCATTATTAATTCTTATCTTCTCTGGAACTGAAACACTTTTAAGAAAATATTCTGAATGGCATACAGTCAGGAAGTGATTCAAACTGCCCTCCCTGGATAAATTCCTATTGTCATTTCTATGCAGTTAAATGATTAGCAGCAGAGCCAAATGGTTACTGGTTCATTGGGCTGTCAGCTGCCTACCTGGTTCCACTACTGCCAATGATGTGCTGCTTGAGAGACCAAAATGGTAGCTGTCATACTGCCCTTTGAGGTTTAAGTAAAACTGAAGTTTAAATGTAATGCATTCTCTATGTTTCTGAGCATCTCAGGGACCTAAATTTTCATTTCAATTTCCTACTCTGAATTTCTTCAGTTTCCAATGGATTCAAAGACTTTGATCTCACAGCCATTCTCTTCCTGGAATCTGTTCTGTGAAGGCCTAGAAAAAGAACTCAGGCCTTTTCTCTGATTTATCCCAACCCACTCAATTCAGGAAATTACACAGAGCACTAAGTTCTGGAGCACCAGGATCTTTTGTTTTATTTTTGTTTTTGTTCTTGTTTTATCAAGCAAATAGGAGCAGAACTAGAGAAATACTAACTTTGCCAATGTTATTATGACCCTATTTTATTGTCCATGGCCTGGGCAAATGAACGATATAAGACAATTAATTTATTTGTCATCTTGAATGACAAATATGAATTTGTATTCATGATGACAAATAAATATGTATTCAAGCACCAGTTGGAAAAGCACCAACTTTTCTTACCTTGGTGTCTTAACATCTTAATACAGACGATTAGACACTGCTCAGCTCCCCCCATTCTAGAAGGCTCTCTCACTTTGGAGACACCCTTTATTTATTACGTATAGCAATTAAGCCCACCATTGCCTGTCTACCCAGTCTGAGACCTGACACTAGATATCTACAAATCCTGCTAAAGTAAGGGTCCTCAGCTCTGGGCTTCATTCTTTAGTAGCACAAAGAAACCAGTGGATGTTTTGAGATTTTACCATTTTCTCTCTCTCATACTAGTCTCTATGTATGTTTCCGTAACCCTCCCCACTCTTATATATGTTCAAACTTTATCGTTCATATTAGGGTTATTAAGTTGTACACTCTTGGCCCACTTGGACTAACAAAGTGATTTGACTCCTTTTACTTACCTGTCAAGTCTGTTAAAAAATATTTGAGGTGGTCCAAAACTAATTAAATGAGTCAACCAAACACCTAACTTGGTCTGTCTGTATTCCTCCCACTGTCCCTCCTTTCTTTCCTTCCTTCTTGCCATAATGACTAAAACCAATTTACCAAAATATCATTCTAGTCTGAGAGAGAAGGAAATCTGGGTCATATAAATTTATACCTATAATTTTAAAGCTCCCAGTTCCCTTCAAGAAAGAGTATTAGTGTTAATATTTTTCCCTAAATGCAGAGAGCCTGGTTTTGGACATTATGCCATGCATCTTTGTGAACTGAACTTTAATCTCTAACTACAAACAGGTAACATAGAATCTGTACTGTTCATGAATACAAATAAAGTATTTAAGACCACAAATAAATTAATTATCTTATTTCCTTCATTTGCCCAGGCCATGGACACTAAAATAGGATCACAATCACATTGGCAAAATTAGTATTTCTTTAGTTCTGCTCCTATTTGCTTGATTAGAACAAAAACAAAAACCAAAAAACTCCAGGCCTCTCAATCCCTTCTAAATAATGTCATGTAGTCATGACATGAAGTCATGTCTTATCTTTGTTCTCAGCAACCACCAGACAGGGAATATTTTTATCCTCTCTAGTTTAGGCCTTGCTTCTTTAAGCAATGTCTGCTGTTGAGGATCCTGATGTTAGAAACAAAAATGACATGACTCCTTGTTCTGTTTTATTGTTTCTCAATTTCAAATGTAGATAAGCATGGTTTCCTGTTCAGACATCTGTCATTTACCCTCAAACAGTAGTCCTTCTCTGGTCTTAAAGTAAACCTTTATGACACAGTCGACAAGTAAGGTTTATTGCCTTATACTTTTTCTATCTTAGGGTGATTTTAGTAAAGCAGCTCTTCTTTTTAAATTCTCAAATGTAATTTCCTCTCTCTGAGACACACAGTGTATTAGGCTGGGATCCAAGTAAAGATACTATTCTCACCTTCTACTGGTTCACTGCTTATCTTTCTCCATATTTAGGTAAGTCTTGTGCCTTTCAGAAGTCCCAGAGATTCTTCCTTTCGATGCGAGTCTAAAAATGCCAAGATTTTGAATAAATACAGAGAAGGTTCAAACCCAACTGCAATAGATTTGTCAAAAGGTAGGTATAGGAGAGGGCAAAAGAGAAGCTAGAGATCAAGTCTTTCATTTAATCTAAGTCTCAAAATTTCCTATTTTTAGAAAGAAGAAAGCTATTTTGATTCTTTCCCTCTCTCCCTCCTTTCTAACTTTCTAATTATACTTCAGGGTACTGGCTTTTACATACTTCCTTCAAAAAGTAGGGATAGGTCCAAAACTAAACCTGATCAGGAGACAAAGGCACTATATCAGATTAAAACTCTGAACCTGAGCAACACAGAGGGTCTTCATAAATAACTTTGCTGTAGTTTAAGTTCATGGTTAACACCCCAATAAGAAATATGTATGTTTAAAACCATATAGTAGTGATTAGTAGCTAATTGCTGTTTTTGTAATTTCCACATTAATATTGGTATCCTGTATGAATGTAGGTGAAGGTGAGAGAATAAATAAATAAAAATGAAATATCATGTGGGGATGTTTTTAATTCTTAAAATTATTCCAGAAATACAAGATAGCATTTGATTTCTACTATTGCTAGGATCTTAGATGAATGGCTACAGGGGCTAATTGTCTTCGTCCTCATTCTTTTGCCTTTCACAATGGGACTAACTTCCTTTGAGAACTGTGAGCACATGGCATGCTGCCCTCCTTGAGGTTAAAATGGATCCTTAACAGTCAGGTGCTGACTGGTAGGGCTTGAAGCTAGGTGAGGTTTTGAAAAAATTAAAAACTAATCTGCTAATGCACACCTTTCTCACAGGTTTTTGAATTATTTCTTTTTATTCTTTTTCCTTTTTCCCTAATCATGTTTCTTTTGGTCTAGTTTGAGGAGAGTTTTTCTTCCTAAAGTATTTTTTTTCACTTTTTTTTATTATGTTCAGTTAGCCACTATATAGTACATCATTAGTTTTTGATGTAGTGTTCAGTGATTCATTAGTTGCATATAACACCCAGTGCTTATCACAAAACATGCCCTCCTTAGTGCCCATCACCCAACAACCCCATCCCCCTACCCCTCTCCCCCTCTGAAACTTTCAGTTTGTTTCCCAGAGTCCACAGTCTCTCATGGTTCAACTCCTTCTCCAATTTCTCCCTCTTCAGGTTTCCATCCCTTCCTCTATGGTTCTCTGCACTATGCCTTATATTCTACATGAGTGAAACCACAGGATAATTGTGTTTCTCTGCTTGACTTATTTGTCTTAGCATAATCCCCTCCAGTTCCATCCATGTTGATACAAATGATAGGTATTCATTCTTTCCGAAGGCTGAGTAATATTCCATTGTATATACACATCTTTTTTATCCATTCATCTATTGAAGGGCCTCTCAGATCCTTCCACAGTTTGGTTATTGTGGCCATTGTTGCTATGAACATTGGAGTACATGTGCCCCTTCTTCTCATTGCACCTGTATCTTTGGGGTAAATACCCAGTAGTGCAATTGCTGGGTCATAGGGTAGCTCTCTTTTTAACATCTTGAGGAACCTCCATCCTGTTTTCCAGAGTGGCTGTACTAGCTTGTATTCCCACCAGCAGTGTAGGAGGGTTCCCCTTTCTCCACATCCTTGCCAACACTTGTTGTTTCCAGTCTTGTTAATTTCTGCCATTTTTCACTGTTGTAAGGTGATATCTCATTGTGGTTTTTAATTGTATCTTGCCATATTGCTGAGAGGACAGCCTTTGCAGTATCCCATAGGTTCTGGACTGATTTGTTTTCATTCTCATTAGCTTCCATGAATTGTTTAAGTTCTTCCTTAATCTCCTGGTTGACCCCGTCATTCTTTAGTAGGATGCTCTTTAACTTCCACGTGTTTGAATTCCTTCCAAATTTTTTCTTGTGATTGAGTTCCAGTTTCAAGACATTGTGGTCTGGTAACATGCAGGGAATAATCTCAATCTTTGGTATAGGTTGAGGCCTGATTTATGATCAAGTATGTGATGTATTCTGGAGAAAGTTCCATGTGCATTCGAGAATAATGAGTATTCTGTTGTTTTAGGGTGGAATGTTCTGTATATATTTATGAAGTCCATCTAGTCCAATGTGTCATTCAAAGTTCTTGTTTCTTTGTTTATCTTCTGCTTAGACGATTTGTCCATTGTTGAGAGTAGGTGTTGAGGTCTCCTACTATTAATGGATTGTTATCAATATGATTCTTTATTTTGGTTAACAGTTGGCTTATATAGTTGGCTGCTGTCATTTTTGGGGGCAAAGATACAACTGTTAGATTTTCTTGTGGGATAGACCCTTTAAGTATGATATAGTGTTCCTTTACATCTCTTACTACAGTTTTTGGTTTAAAAGTCCAATTTGTCTGATATGAGAATTTCTACCTTAGCCTTCTTTTAAGGTCCATTTGCATGATAAATGGTTCTTCATCCCCTTACTTTCAATCTGGATGTGTCTTTAGGTTTAGAATGAATCTCTTGTAGGCAGCATATGGACGGGTCCTGTCTTTTTATCCAATCTGAAAGCCTGTGCCATTTCATTTTTTAGGCTATTCACATTGAGAGTAACTATTGAAAGATATGAATTTAGTGCTATCATATTGTCTATAAAGTCCCTGTTTCTGTAGAATGTCTCTGTTACTTTCTGGTCTATATTATTCTTGGGGTTTTTTTCTTTTATAGAACCCTCTAGCTGGCTTAATGGTCGATTTATTCTTTCACTTTCTGCCTGTCCTGGAAGCTCTTTGTCTCTCCATCCATTTTGAATGACAGCCTTACTTGATAAAGTATTCTTGGTTGCATGTTCTTCTCATTTAGTACACTGATTATGTCTTGCCAGCTCTTTCTGGCTTGCCAGGTCTCTGTGGACAGGTCTAATGTTACCCTGTTCCTCCCTCCATGGGTAAGAAATCTCTTCCCCCTAACTGCCTTGGCTCTAAGATTAGCAACTTTTACTAATATACACGGGGGCATTGATCTATTTTTATTGATCTTGGGAGGGGTCCTCTCTGCCTCTTGGACACGGGTGCTTGTTTCCTTTGCCAGATTAGGGAAGTTCTCAGCTTTGATTTGATCAAGTATACATTCTAGTCCCCTCTCTCTCTCTACCCCCTTAGGGACCCAGTAATTCTGACTTTGGACCATTTCATGTTGTCATTGATCTTTCCAAGTCTGATCTTGTGGGCTTGTAGTTGTTTATCCCTATCCTTCTTGACTTCCTTCCTTTCTATCAGTTTATCTTCTAGATCACTAATTCGTTCTTCTTTCAAATTTACCCTGGCATTCAGAGTATCCAGTTTAGATCATAACATTTTTAATTTCAGCGAAACCAGCTCTACATTCTGCCCTTAGAGATTCTATACTGTTGCTAATACTTTTCTCAAGCCTAAACAGCAACTTTACAAATGTTATTCTGAAGTCTTTTTCTGACATCTTCCTTATATCCATATCCATTAAGTCTATGGCAGAGGCCATTGTCTCTGGTTCTTTTCTTTTTTGGGAGTTCCTCCTCCTAGTCATTCTCTTGAGGGATGGCTGAGGGAATGTGCAGAGTCCAAAATATCAACCACGACTCAGGCAAGATGAACCTGAGGAAAATCCAGAGAGGTTGGAAGCCACCACTCACCCACGGTGGAGTTTTTTTCTTGTAGAGATCCAGATAGATAGTCTTAAACCTCACACTGATTTTGTAGGTGTTCAGAATGGTTTGGTAGATATCCAGCTCAATTCAGGGAAACGATGGCAACGACGACCCCCTACTCCTCTGCCATCCTGCCTCCTTCCTCCCTAAAATTTCTTGATTAATTGTCAACATACCCTCCTCAAATGACGCCACAGCACTGCAAGCTTAAATAAAATGGTAGCAAGAGGAAGTTGCCTAGAACCAAAGGTTTCAAAATGCTTCTTACCCCAGCATCATTATGGAGCTTTTTAAACCATGAAAGTCAGAAAGAAAGTTATCCAGGGGCACCTGGCTGGCTCAGTGGGTTAAAGCCTCTGCCTCTGGCTCAGGTCATGATCTCAGGGTCTTGGGATCAAGCCCTGCATCGGGCTCTCTACTCAGTGAGGAGCCTGCTTCCCTCTCTCTCTGTCTACTTGTGATCTCTCTCTCTCTGTCAAATAAATAAAATCTTAAAAAAAAAAAAGTTATCCAGATGTCACTGAAATGTATTTTTCTTCTTTATTGTCTATATATTGCAAATGCTTTTAAATAAATAAACAATAGAATTATAGAAATGTTTACACTTTTTTCATTCTTTTCTGTTTTCACCTTGGCAATCTAACAGGTGTGCACATTTACAGCATCTCTGCTTTTCTCTTAGGAGTCTCAAGAGACTATTTTGGAGTCTGTGTCTAACCATACCAAAAGAAGTGATAGATCAAAAGACAAATGCTATCCCTTATTTGGATAGCTTGTTTACCCTCGCCAAATGAACCAATTAAATGGCTGTATGTTTAAGAGAAAAAAAGAGACAAAGTTTAAAAAAGTTAAGAGAGTAATAAAGGACTCATTTTTCATTTCCTAATACTATACATATAGAGAAGCAATGTTGAATGTGTTGAAAGATTATTTCCATGTAACATCTTTAAAATGCTAATCTAGGGATTATCTGTATATTCTATTATTTGTATGTTCAGGAGGCAAAGGATATTTTCTCCACTCGTATGCTTTTGTCAATATCATTAAAATTACTCTCTTCCTATTCACCTAACAGAACTAATAATTTCAGGTAGCTCAATAATAACTACTGTATCCTATATGTAATTCTTGCATAAAAGATATGCAGATTTTAAAGTACATGAATAATAGTAACTTTATAGTGGAGAAACCTGGCAGACCTCACCTTAACCAAGTAATAAGTCATTTTGATAGCAAATACCTCCAACAGGGTGTGACAAGAGCAGACACCTCTGTACTATTCTTCCCCAAACTCCACAACTTCAATCTCTTCAATTTCTTCAACTCTTCAATCTCTTCAGTCTCTTCAACTTCAATCTCTGAGAAAATATCAGGCAAACCCAAACTGAAGGACATTCTACAAAATACTTGATCAGTATTCCTCAAAAGTATCGAGGTCATGAAAGACAAGTAAAGATCAAGAACTAGTCACAGATCAGAAGAGACTAAGGAGCATATGATACCTAAACACAGTGTGGTATCCTAGGTGTCAAGAAAAATAACATTAGCAGAAGAACTGTGGAAATTTGAATAAAGGCTATAGTTTGTTTAATAATATCATACCAATATTCATTTCTTGGTTTTGATAAGTGAACTGAAGAAACACAAGAAGCTAACAGAGGAAACTGGGTGAAGGGTATATAGAAACATTCTGTGCTATCTTTTCAACTCTTCTATAAAGCTAAAATTATTTTGAAAGAAAAAGTTTATCTAAAAATGAACTTGTAACTCTGAGAGCTTATTTATAAGTTTGTTAATTCAAGATACTTAAATAAAATAGAGTGGTGCAAGAAGTTCCATTCTGGTATATAGTTATATCTATACATCTTTATATCTATATGTGTATCTATCTGCACCTAAATATAGGCATACACAAACATTCACACATACACATAAACACATACACATTAGTTTTCTCAGTAAGCATAAGATGACAGGAATGGGAAGGGTGTTCTGCTTTAGTGTAGACAATGAGATGCACACAAACTGGAAAGTCTCGATGAAATCTGAGATTCCTGTTTAATATTCATGATATTTCTTCCTTTCCTAAGCCCATTAGGTTACTTCTCCATAATGCATCAGATTACAGTGACATCTATAAAAGTGTTTCCTGCCAGTGTGTTCCTTCTAAAATTCTTACTCCTTTTCCCATCTGGCTTTGTAAATTCATAAAATATCTGTGTTGCATCACATTATTTAAAGCAGCCTCCAATGATATACATCGACTTCAAGCGTGGCTTAACCGTTCCAACATCTGATGTAAATGGCTTCTTTAATACTTCTCAGATCAAACCACCCAACTTTGGGTCTAACTGTTGTTTATCATCATCTGTGTAGCAGTCTGCTCTACTTTTCTTCCGTCTGTTCAGGCTTAGGCAAGCTTACTGTTGAGCAATTGCATTCCTTACTATTGCCAAAACAGGTTTTATTTTATGTAATTTTACAAAGCCAAACTGCTCCCCTGACAGTAGCCACCCTGCTAGATCCAAGCTCATCAAGCTCACTGGTAATAGCAGAGGAGGAAATATAGCCAACAATCTTTTAAGTGTTGACATCAGGAAACAAAAAAGCAAACTTTCAAGGTACATGTTTCTGCTTCTTTACCATCCAGGACTGGATGACAAATTCAGAAAAAGTAGAGGTATCATCTGATCTTCTATGATATTTATTCAGTGAAATTTACAATGTCATTAAATAGGTGATCTTGGATCATAAGTGCCATCTACCTAGTTACACTTTGTGACTATGAAATTGTACTTTTTTTTAGGAAAACATACAAATCTTGATGAATATCAAGTTAGGTTGGGCTTATGTGTGGAGAGTGGGGGGTGTCTTCCCTTTTTTTGGTAGGGGGGACAGAGGATGGAAGTGACAGCTCACTTTTTGCATTACACTTTGCAGCTTTAAAAATGATTTGGTAATTCATATGTAAATGTCCAAATAATTTGGGAATAAAATATTTTCAGAATTTAGCAAACAACTAACAGCTCTAAAAGAACATATTGATGTATGGATATTCTGTTACACTAATGATATTTAAGGGAAGAAGGATTGGATAATCTCATTTTCTTCTCTGGGATTGGGAAAGAGACTCTCCATTATTCCTTTTTTCTTTTAACAAGATGTGGTAATAAGTATGAGACCAGATAAAAATATAATGTTTCATATGTAAAATATTCTTTTCCTTTGTCTACATCACATCTGAAAATAATGATGATGAAAATGTCATTTGTTTTGTTATTTTGTCTTATATTTATATTAAATTCTCATATAAAATCATGTGATTTTATGCTTAAAATCTCTTTATATGTTGATGTAATAAAATATAACTCAGAAAAATAAATCAATGATAATATAGATTTCATCAAAATGAATACAAGATGCTTTATATTATTCAATAACTTTCTGAGAAAGCACAAAAAGACATAATATTTTAATGGGCACAGATTCATATTCTTAGGGCAAACGTTCATGTAACTGGAAGGTAGCATAAGAAACACAGCAGGGATGTTCTTGTAGAAGAGAACATCCTGGCAGTGTGCACACTTACTCAGTTGGCCTATTTTACCCAAAGGAAGTGAGCTAAAATGGGTATGTTATACTCAATACATTATGCATTAACAGGGAGCACTTCCTCTCTATTTGTGCCAAAAGCAGAACCAAATGATCTGCCTACCATTTCTTCCTATGCCTTTACAAGGAAATACTCATCAGACCTGTAAAGAAATCATACAAGAGATTTTTTAAAAAGATGTAAAGTTATTGGGGGAACTGATAATAAAATTAATGTTGACAATACATAAAAGAAGCTAAATATTGATAATTTTATTATGCAGAGATCACATTGGAGTAAGAAAGTGAATACTTCTATTATACTATTGGTCAATGTGGCACAGATGCTAGTGTCCAACAAAATTTTAAGCTCATGTTGGAGTAAGAAAATCAAAATTTCTATTATACTATTGATCAATGCAACAGAGATAGCTAGTGTCCACCAAAATGATGCTCCCCTTCCTTTGGAAGATTCAGTACTATGAGCCATTGACTCGCCCAGGAACTACATTTCCCAAATACCTCTTGTAGCTAAGAATGGTGTGCTTAGTTCTCACCAGCAGATGTGGGCCGATATGTTTGTTCCTTTCATGCTAGAATCTTTAAAAGCAAACAATAATTTTCCACTTTGTCTTTTACCTAAGAGCTCCCACGGGATGTCAAAACCACAAGCTAGAAGGACTCTGGATTCCAGAATTATCACATATCTTCCACAGGAAGTAAGAAACTTCCTGCTCACCATGAACATTCATGTAGAACTATTAAGTTTGTGAGAAATATTTTCATCATATTAAAGGTCTAAATTTAGGGTTTAGTTGATCAGTAACTAGTATTATTCCATCTTACACAGTCAGGTATTGGTCCATTAACATGTGAAAACAGATAGGTAGAAAGAATAGCATCAATAATTATATCCTACAGAGGCATCAGAATAAGGGAGATACAACAAATAAAAGACTAGCTCTCTTAGTTTTTATGCCTAATATTTGAAGTAGAAAAAAATTACTAGACCTGAAAAACACTTGAATGGATAGTCTTTCTGAGATAGAAAAGCTAAACAAACATGAAGATTTCAAAGGAAATAAATTAGTTAAATTAGAAATATTGGCTTCCCATTCATTAGGGAAGTTTCCAAAGACAAAGACAACAGAGAAGTAGTACAGAAGAAAAATCACACCAACAGTGACTTGCCTACATGTGCATCCCTGTAGATTTTACTCTCTACACACATGTATTTCCAGGGTTCAGAAGGGAGTGTGTATTGTAAAAGGGCAGGAAATCATTCATACTCCTCTTAAAGCCTCTGAATCTTAGAGAGCTTACTTCTCTGTTAAAATATCAGTTCATTAGTTAAGCATTCCTTATTTCTCCATATATTCCCCCTCTGTATATACTCTGGGGTCCCATGGCGTCCACAGAACTTTGTGTAAGCCTCTGTTCAGTATTAATGAATTAAGGGGAGGCTATTTCTCTAGGAGTACTCTCTCACGCAGCAGTGGTAGCTTGAGGACACGGGCCTTGTCTTACTCTTCTCTGTATCCTCAAGAGCCATTTATTCATCAAATATTTATGGAATATTTACATTGTGGCAGACCCTATACTTAGTACTAAAGATAGAATGGTGAATAAGACCAATAAGGTCTCTGGCCTTCTGGAGATTACATTCTATAAGAGATAAACAAAAACAAAATGAGTGGAGAGAAGGAAGGAAGGAAGATAGGATGGAAGGGAGGGAGGGAAGAAGATAATGAATTATTTCAAGATACAATAATTTCTATAGTAAAAAAAGAGGCATAAATATAGAATCACAGAGGAGGGCCTTCTTTAGATAGAATAATCAAGGCAAATTTCTCTGAGAGAGGACAATCAAATGATGAGATTTGAAAAAACAGAAATAATTACCTATGCAAAAAGTATGTGTGCATTTGTGATGAGTGAGATCTCAGCAGAAGAAAGAGTATAATACAGAAGCTCTGAATCAGGAAAGACTTAGAGTATTTACATAATAGGTGAATGAGTGTAAATACAGTGAGTAAAGGAAGCATGGTCTGGCATAAACCAGGAAGGTAGACAGTCTTGGAAACTTGGATTTCATTCTAAGTACAAGAGAAAGCCATTTTGGTGTTATAAACAAGAAAGTAACATTATCTAACCTGAACTTTGAGAAGATAAATACATAAATATAGATAGATAGATAGATAGATAGATAGATAGATAGATAGATATAACTTTTGTGCGGGGAATGAACTGGTGTGAGGGAAGGATTTGGAGGTTATTTAAACGATCCCAATGAGAGATGTTGAAGACTTGGACACTGATAAAGGCAACAGAGATGGAGAGAAGGTGGCAGACCCAATATGCATTTTAGCCCTTAACTTCACAAAATATATTTAGAGCCTAAATGTAAGCATTGTCAGAGAAAGTAAAGAATCCAAGCTGACTCTTCTAGCTTGAGAAACTGTCAAGAATGAGAAGATGGAGACTATATTCTAGGGTGATGGGAGAAACCAATGGATGGTTGGGAACCAGTGGTGGAGTGGGAAGAAGTTAAGAGTTCCATCAGAAGGATTTGACAATATATGAGATCTACAAAAGCAGATACCAAGAAATGCATAGGCTAGTCTGGATCGAAGAGGAAATCAGAGTTAAGTAGAACATTCAGGGTGACCAGTATAAGGTGTAATTGAATCTATGAGAATTACTCAGGAACAGAGGATTTGAAAAGACTTCAGTACCTTTCAGAGTGCTTCCTGTACATTTGTTAAATGAGGACAAGAATCCCGACCTAATTTCCAGTGCCCATGAATAGGTCACTGCCTCTATACCCTGCCTGCTGCCCCAACCCTCACAACTGTACTTTTTTTTAATGCCAATTGCCTGTTCCAACCTAACTGCCCAGATATACCATCCATTCAGCTCAACTCTCTCATACCACATCCTAAGAAAACCTTGTAAAACAAGCAGTTTTATTCCCTATGGTCAGAATTTCTATCCTTCAGATTTTGATCTGTCATGCTAATAGTGGACTTTTTTTTTTTACTCTGGTAAGAACATAAACAAAAAATATATATCCAGATGGTTCCCAAAACTAAGGGAGATGGTGAGATTCACCAGCAAGTATGAAAAAGGAAAGAAAAAAGAAAAAATAAATAAAAGAACAGAGTCTAAAATAGCCTGAGCATTAGTGTTTGGATATTAATTTTTTTTGAAGATAAATAAAATTGTTTATTTTTCTTATTCTTAAGTGCTGTAACAAATAACAGTTGTTCAAAATGATAAATAGCTACAACATATCTGATGTATGCTTCACTCTCTCCATATATATATATATATATACATATATATGTTTATGTATAAGTGGAATGAATGACAACACTGATACAAGAAACAGGAGGGAGAAATTAGGAATATTTTATTATTATGAAGTACCTATACTACCCATGAGACAGTATAGTGTTATTTGAAAGTGGACTTGGTTTAGTCATAAATGTATATTGAAAACTCTAGGGTGACTCGTGTTTGGATATTTAGAGAAAAAAATCTTTACAGGTCAAAAACATGATTGAATATACCTCAAAAAATTCTGTACATTTCCCATTAGGAGTAAGTCACTTTGTATATTCTTAATTACATGACTCTCTTTCTATTTTAAAGATTTTCAGACCTTAAAGGTTAGGCTCTACTTCCCAGTCAAACATACTATGTGTTTAAGAAAACAAAATATGGTGCATAAGTTATTTAATTTAAAAGAACACATTATTCTTTTAGTGGCAGTATAGGAATTTTTGAACATTAGCTTTACCACATTACCATAAAATCATGATCTTTTAAAGGCAACTGAGAGTACAATTAACCTTAAGAAAAGGATGTCATCATTTTCTGATTGATTATCTCCACTTTCAAGAGCCAGTCATCCAAAACCTGTGTTTCTAATAAATATTTTTTTTTTTCAGAAATGGGATCTGATCTGTATTTTCTTGGCTTTCTGAATACAAAACAGACCTTGTGGGATGCATGTCTAATGAGTCATCCTCGTTTTTCATGAAAAACATGATTTTCCAGTACTGTAGCATTTTGCTCTTTACTGATGCATTTGCATAAACTGAATATATTACAACTTGGATGTTGTAATTTAGTTAATTATGACAGTCACACTGATGCCTTAGTGATTTCATGAATCTGGAATGAACCTGAGTTTTTTTAGGGGTCTTACCACTGATATATTTTAAAAAAAGCCTTAGAGCAAAACTTTCTTCATTGTATTTGATTATGTAAATAGTCTCTGAGTCTTAGAATGGACACATACTTACCATGGATAAGAAAAAAAAGTATAAGGTCTCACTTCAGCAGCAAAGCTGCCATGGAAAAATATAGAGCAGTATGCAAAGGAATGATATGAACTAATTAAATGTACTGTTGTGTACATTTACACTTTGAATGTCGTTTAATACTTATTCATTTGTTTTCCCACTGAATGTGGTTTAATACTTATTCACTAGTTTTCACTTTAAGCAAGCTTCAAATTAGTAGTCGCCAATTCACAATTTTAATGTTTTTATGCCATATATGTACATGGTAAGAAGTCCTGTCACTAACATAGTTGCTAAAATCATCAATAAGCTCAGAATATTTCCACAAAATCCCACTTGTCTCTGTGCTTACACTCATTCACTTATTCATTCTGTTAACATTTCTTGAGTACCTACTATGTTCTAGCCACTGTCTCATGGATTGAGGATATAATAAAGAATAAGGCAGTCAAAATACCTGCTCTCATGTCTCTTCTAGTGGAGCAGACAAAAAAAAAAAAGAATTCAATAAATTAGTTAATAATTACTATTATATAAATACTCTCAAAGAAATAACTGGAATCCTGTGAAAAAGCATAATGATGACCAATATCACACTAGCAATACCCTCAGTTTAACAAACTTTAGACAGGTTCTCGCCTAACTATAGACCCACCAAAATCCCTTTTCTTAGAGAATTTACTTTAGAAAACTTGCCATTGCAAAATATTCTCCCCAACCTCTTTAGATGTGAATCTTCTCCGAGCCACTTACCAGCTTTACAAGCAGTGTCTTTATCAAGGACCTGGGCCATCCCTTTGAAATACAATCATCAAGAAAGAAAGATAGGACCCCTTCCTTCCAGTCTCTGTGGGAAGGTAGGAGTCTAATCACCAATTATCATTATCTAACACAGCTGGAATAACTGGCAACCTCACAGTTGATGTCTCCAGTAGTTTTCCACTATCTCACCCCAGCATTTATTTACTCTCCTGCTTTGTGCTTTGGTGGAGTTGAGTTAAATATCTCTCCTTTGCTACAACAGACTTGAGTAAGTCTTGCCTATTTAACTTGTTATTGCAACTTTTCTCTGATAACAAAGAGAAACTTTGTTTCTGTCATCTACTTTAGATAGAGTGAAGGCAAAGCACCCCTGAAGAGATGGCATTTAAGTTCTGACATAAGTAATGAAGAACAGCAGCAATGTGTAAGACCAGGGAAGAGCACTTCAGGCAGATGAAGCAGACGGCATCAAAGTCCTAAAGCTAGAAAGAGTTTGCTATGTTCGCAGAAGACCAGGGTTACAATGACATGGGAGTGAAGAGATTGTGGTATGAGACCAATGAGAAGACAGGGTCCAGGTCATATGACGCTGCACACTGTAAGCCAAGGTTGAGAGTTTATATTTTATTGCAGGAGTACTGGAAAGCATTGAAAAGTTTTAAGCAATGGAAAATATAACCTGGTTTAGGTTTAAAAAAAAAAAAAGCCCAGCAGTTCTAAGGAAAATAAACTGGATGGGGTTAGGAGTGGTCCATAGTTATGGAGTCAACCTTCCGATCTTCACTTTGGAAAATGTTTTTTTCAAAGAATCCAGATCTAAGGAGTATAGATTAGGTGCCTGGGAGTTTAGAGAGTTGGGAATAAATCTAAGATTGGAATTTCTCTTTGAAGAAAATTCACTTTGCATTTGGTCTTCTAAGATAAAACTACAGACAATTTAATTGTCTTAAGAAAATTAAAGTTTCTCTATTAAAGCAAATACAGTGATGAAGCCCCTTATATCTGGAGCACTAAACATGTATTAACTCAAAAGACTCTCAGTGTTGATGGAGTTCTTTATGATCTGACTGACTCAAAATTGTGCTTTGACAGAGATTCAGACAACCTTCTTTGTTTCCAATTTCCACTTAACCTTAGCACTAAACTATAACCAACAAGAAAAAATGAAAAGAAAGCATTGTTAGCATGGTAGATCTACATAACTTTTTTGTAAATTTGAAAACTGTAGACAGCCAACCAGCTACAACTTAAACTGAGTCAAACCTATGGTCCATCTTGCCTCATGCTGCCTTTCCAGTCTCACTCAGAAGAATGTGCAGGGAGGGGCAAGTTTGCCTCTATGACAATAACCTCTAAAATTTAAGCCTGAATTTGACCATCCTAGTTTCTCTGGCTGAACCCACAAGCCATAATTGCTTATAGGAAGCATATAATGAATGTCAAATGATCAAATGAATGAATGAGTAAAAAAACAATATCCTTCAGATATTGTGACTGAGAACAATCAGCTCCTCTATAATTAGAAATTGTGAACCAACATCTAAATGAGGTTTTGCAAGTGCAGCCCACCCCAAAAGATGTTTTAATTTATTAAATGTGAGCTGTCCACTATACAGTCAGAAAATTTTTTCTGTAAAGGGCTAGATAGTAAATATTAGTCTCTGCAGACAATGTGGTATCTGTTGCAGCACTTCAACTCTGCCATAAATGACTATATTCCAATAAAACTTTATGAACACTGAAATCTAAACTTCATATACCTTTAACATGCTATGAAATATGTCACATGTCTTCTTTTGACTTTTTTCAACCATTTAGAAGTATGTAAACTATTTTTGGCTTGCAGCCTGTACAAAGCAGGTATCTGGGTAGATTTAGTGTGGGCCATACTTTGCTGATCCTTGGTCTTCTGGGTATTAGGCATTGAAGAGACCAAGCTGAGGAACACAGTTTTGCAAAGGTGATGAGACTAGGTATTCACCAAATCCAGTGACCAAGGGTTACATTTAGGTAGACTAGTCAGATGTAACTTCAAAATTTTTGCATTAAGTTCATTCTTGTCTAGCATGATGTCACAAAATTCTTGATGACTAACAATAAGAAGTTGGAGAATAATCATTTCAATGGATTCAAGAGCCTGGTAAGGGGGAAATATCTTCATAAAAGGAATCCATTTATATAAGAATGATGTAGAGTAGGACACTTGGGTGGCTTAGTCGGTTAAGCATCTGCCTTTGGGTCAGGTCATCATCTCAGGGTCCTGGGATCAAGCCCCACATAAGCCTCCCTGCTCAGGGGGAGTCTGCTTCTCCCTCTTCCTCTCCCTCTGCCCCTCTCCCCCTGCTGGAATTTTCTCTCCCTCTCCTTCTGTCTCATAAATAAAATCTTAAAAAAAATTATGTAGAGTGAAGCAAAAGCAAGTCTCTAGGCAGTTCCATTTATGCATGAAACATCCTACCATCTATTCAACTCCTTTGGCTCTAGCATGATGCTCATAAGGAAACTGATTTCCAGTTCAGTTTTCCAGGTACTTTGCAAAGGTACTGCCCTAAGTAGCAGATATAATTATTTCTACCATTGGAAATAAAGTTCCTCCCTATGAATTTATAAACTGCTAAGCTTAGATAGTTCCAATCAATTCCCCAGAGTCCAAGATACAAAAATAACTTCCTGAACATAGAATACAGAGAACCAGATCTTGGCCCCTTAGTGAGCCCACCAAGGTAGTGGTTTCCCTTGAGGCCCTGCCCACACAGCAGGCACACAGCTCTCAACTGCCAAGTCCTCAATCAGGCATTATGTTTCTCTCCTGCAAAATTATCTCTTAAACACTCCATGAATCTATTTATATTTATTTTTCATTTTACTGTGACTATTTTAGTATGTGTCTCTATAAGGACTCTTTTCAAACATAACCACAGTGCTATTACTATTTGTAAAATAAATTAATTCCATAACACCAATGATTAGGCAGTTAGTGTTTAATTATCAGTCTCATAAGTATTTTAAACTTATACTTTTCTATTTTACATAGTGTATACATTTCTTTTCACTATTCTATATCTTCATATATTTACAAAGAAGCAAATGATTATTCCCTATTGTAGAAAGTAGACTTATTGTTGTTGTTGTTGTTGTTGTTTTAATTCAACCTAAAGCTTATCTTTTCACCCTCAACAAAAGCCTCGCTCTGTATCTGTAGTAAACAGACCCCTGGACTGAGAATCAAAAGATCACGTTTGGAGTCTTTCACTGCCACTTAATATATGAGATTAGGATGTCACAAAACTTCTCTGTGACACATTACTTCACTTCATGAAATGAAGTTGAATAAGTAGATGGTCTCAAAAATCCCTTTCTGGGGCGCCTGGGTGGCTCAGTTGTTAAGTGTCTGCCTTCGGCTCAGGTCATGATCCCGGAGTCCCGGGATCGGGCCCCACACTGGGCTCCTTGCTCGGCAGGGAGCCTGCTTCTCCCGCTACCATTCCCTCTGCTTGTGTTCCCTCTCTCGCTGTGTTTCTCTCTGTCAAATAAACAAAATCTTTAAAAAAAAATCCCTTTCCACAGCAAAATTCATTCTTTTAAAAAAGTATATTTATTTGACAGAGAGAGACACAGCAAGAGAGAAAGCACAAGCCGGGTAGTGGGAGAGAGAAAAGCAGGCTTCCCACAAAGCAGGGAGCCTGATGCAGGGCTTGATCCCAGGACCTGAGCTAAAGGCAGATGCTGAACGACTGAGCCACCCAGCCGCCCCCTAAAATTCATTCTATAAGAGCACCTTGTCCATACCAATTACGAATATTCAGATAGGTG
>CM053614.1:29649313-29665106 GCA_028646535.1 Procyon lotor
TTCTTTCAGGACATGTCTCCAAAGACAAAGGAAACAAAAGCAAAATTGAACTTTTAGGACTTCATCAAGATAAAAAGGTTCTGCACGGCAAAGGAAACAGTCAACAAAACAAACAGGCAACCCACAGAATGGTAGAAGATATTTGCAAACGACACTATAGACCAAGGTCTGATATCTAAGATCTATAAAGAATTCTACATGTGTATTTAATGTAGAAACTTCAAGTTCACATTTCTCTCTTATAGTTTAATACATGTCTCTACCACCTTCTCAGAAGGTAAAAAAATTCTCTTTTAACTGTTAAGATTAATTATAACCCAAAGGCTTCAAGAAATCAATGTTCCAGTGATAATTAAAGGTCACAATTTAGAGGAAGACTCACAATATAAGTTAAAGTTCAATAATAAAGGCATAAAAAAGTGGTCTAGATTATCAAAGCTACCATTTATAAATGTAACTAATAAAAGAACTCTTTCTAAACAGCTTCTTAAAAATTAAAAATTTTATTATGAATTAACATTAGATATAAAGCCCTTAAGTCTGTTGTAATTACTAACGGAATTACACGATTATTTAAAAGTGATTTTAGCCAACTGTCCATGCTTATCTGTGTCTCATATAGAATTAAGAAAATAGACATCTGATCTAACTCCCTGTAGAAGTCTTATTTTTTCTTCCTTTAACATAGTCCATAAATTTAGAAAATAAGTGCCATATAAACTTGACTAAAAAGTAATTTTGTTAATTTGGTATAACACAAGCAAGACTATGGAAACATTCTTTAATGACCTGCTACAACTACCTCTGGGAAAATCTCTGATACAAAATGTAATAATCAGGGACACCTGGATGGTTCCGTTGGTTAAGCAACTGCCTTCTGCTCAGGTCATGATCCCAGAGTCCTGGGATCATGATCCCAGGGTCCCACATCGGGCTCCTTGCTCAGCAGGGAGCCTGCATCTCCCTCTGCCTCTGCCTGCTTGTACTCTCTCTCTCTCTCTCTCACTGACAATTAAATAAATAAAATCTTTAAATGTAATTAAATGTAATAATCAGAGACGATTTAAGATTAGATGAGCAGGGCCAAACAAATGAAGGGGTTCAACAAATGAATAGAAAGTTTATAATGCCAATGACATTATGTTGGCAAGGCAAAAATTCAGAGTAGTTATTTCGTTTTAACAGTCCAGCTCATAAGCAAATATTAACAGAACGATGCAGTTCAAAATGCTGAGACTGTCACCAAGCTGTCTCAATAGATGTCACAGAGTCAACCTTATGTACACCTTCTGTGTATTTCTATGTTCTCTATCATACAATTCCAACTCTCAACACCCGAGTCATAAGTGACTACACGGAGATGGAAACCTACCAAAGGATGTGATTATATGGGCTGACAGTGACTTATATCTTAAAATCTATACCCTAGTATGAAAAACTGAGTAAAAAACAAGTTCTCTCAGTAATCAAAAAAACTGGGATACTGAGGCAATTAGCAGTAAGGGCATAAGCCAAAAGATTGAATCCAGTGATGCCATGTAGTAGATGATGCCATGCAGTAGATTCTGCTCCAAATGAACTGGGACAATCCAGAGCCATTAGAAAGATAAGAGTTCTTTGAGGTCCATGTAGAATATAATCCCTGGAGTTGTTTCTGTTCCTGATGGTTTTACTTAAACAGCTAGAGGCAGTGTCTGTTCCCAGCAACTATATAAAACTGACAGACATTCACCTAAACTGATCCTCTCAAGGTCACCATTATCCCCAGGTTTGAAAAATCCAATCATTGCTCTATCTTTATTTTGCTTGATCCATCACTGTTCGATTGGTTTGGTCCTTCCTTCCTCCTGTAAATACTTCCTTCACTTGTCTTCCAAGACACTACATTCTCTTGGGTGTCCTCCTTTCCTGTAGGTAGTGTCTTCTTAGTCTCCAGCACCAGTCTCTCTGGTTTCTCAATAAGAAATGCTCAAGGTTGGATCCTACACCCACTTACATGGTGATCTCATCTAATGTCTTGGCTTTAAATACCATTTACTGGCTCACAACTCCCAAAATTATACCTTCTGACCAATTCCCCTGAATCCCAGGCCCTTATTTCCAACTGCCTTCTTGATACTTATATATGTATACATCTAAGAAGCATCTCATACTATTCAACATTAAATTCTCAAGTGTTTATCCAAAACATGTGACACTGGCAATCTTCCCCATCTACTAAATGGTGATTTCTTTCTTTCAGTTGTTCACACCCAAACTATGGCATCATTCTTGACTCCTCAGGTCCAGTCCACCATAGAATTGTGACTTACCTTTGACTTACCAAAGAGAGAATTGTGACTTTTGACTTACCAAAATGTGATCATATCTCACTACATCCAAATGATCACTTTGATCCAAGCCATCAGCATCTCAGTGCATTAGCTTCTGAATTGGTCTGTTTCTGCCATTGCACCAGCAATACATACTCAACACAACAGCCAGAGTATTATTTTAAGCAAAGTTTGGTCATATCATTTCTCTACTCTAAACCCTTTAATGACCTCCTATCTTACTCAGAGTAAAAACCAAAGTCCTTAAAAAGTCCCAAGGCTCTGTACCTTCCCATCCTTCCATCATTTCTTATTTCCCGGGATCACTCTTCTTCAGCTATATTACCTCTTTGTTCTTCCTTGAATACACTATTTACATTCATGCCTCAATCTGCATTTGGATTTCCCTCCACATGAAATGTTTTCTCCTATATACCTACATGGCTTACTCTCTTAAATTCTTCAAGTCTTTGCTTAATGTTATCCTTTTAATGAGGTCTTCCCAAATAAACTATTTAAAATATACTTCCTAACATCCTATAGTTCCCCATCCTTCTCCTTAATTTACTTAGTACTTATCACTTATTTGTTTTTATTTTTCTGTCTCCCCTCATTATAGTATCAGGTCCAGAAAGCAGGGACTTTTTTCTCTTGCTCACATAATTCTTTATCAGGAATATGCTTAACACATAGTAGGAACTTCATAAAAATAGTTTAATGGACTTATTCAGAGCTTTGAGAGACACTATATCATGCATAAATCTTACTTTAATTTCCCATAGTCCACATTTTCCTTTAAGATATATTTATTGGACAGGCTGTGGTAGCTTTCTTGGACAGTCTGTAATGGCTAAAACTTCAAAATATTCAAATGCTTTTCTAGCTACCAATCTTCCATTCCTAAGGGTATTGACCAAGTGTATACTGGGTAGGTCTTTGGTTCCAAATCCCTACTTCAACACTACGCAGAAAAGAGCTAACATAGTAGGCCTGAAACTCTTATACCTCCAGAGGACTGCTTGCAAGGTTGACTCAAATGACAACTAAAAGCTTAGATTTTAGGATATTTCACCACACTATTATGCAAATAATATGGCTTATGCTAAACACCTGCCTTCCTTCTAGCAGTCTGGAATGCCAGGCAAAGGCTGTTTAAGTGACCACTTCCCAATAAAAAGCCTGGAAATGAGTTTCTAATGAACTTCCTATTTCACATGTGTTGTCTTAACTCATTTCTGGAGCAATGAAGCACATCCTGTGTAACTTCACTAGGAGAGAACTCTGGAATCTTGAACTTGGTTTTTCCACATTTTTCCCCATGCACCTTTTAGCCTTTGCTAATTTTGCATTATATATCCACCGTAAAAAATAATCACAATGAGTAAAAATATATACTGAGTCCTGTGACTCCTCTCAGAAAATCATCAAATCTTGGGGCAAGGTGTCTTGGGAGCCTCTGATCTGTGCACTCACAGAACTCTTACTGAATGTCTTTTATGTGCTGAACATTGTGCTTCGACCCTAATGAATAGAGATAGAGCATAAATGAGCTTGTGGGCTTCATTTATTTATTTTGCTCCTCTAAAGACCTGGATTTTTTTCAAACTGAAGCAGCCTACCTTCTGCTCCAGGACTCTTCCAGAGGCATCCCCTTACAAGGAAGCATTCCTAACCACAGTCATATGATAGAAATAATGAAGAAAGAAAACCTGTGGAAAAGAAGGATCCACAAGAGCCAAGAACATCCAGGTTCATGGCCAGCTCATCATAATTTCTTTCCAGTTTTCTTTTTCTTTTTTTTAAAAGATTTTATTTGACAGGGAGAGAGAGAACACAAGTAGGCAGAGAGGCAGAGAGAGAGAGGGAAGCAGGCTCCCCGCCAAGCAGAGAGCCCGATGCGGGGCTCGATCCCAGGACCCTGAGATCATGACCTGAGCTGAAGGCAGAGGCTTTAACCCACTGAGCCACCCAGGCGCCCCTTCTTTCCAGTTTTCTTAAGTGAACAAATGGGAGGTTCTTGACACAGATTAGACTTCTTTTTTTTTTTTTTTTTGAGACATGGAAATGGAGTACAAATGTATCTTATCAAGCTTTCCATTCTGGTTTTTCGAATCTGCCATTCATAGCTTGGGATTTGAAATATTCAACTCTACAGTCCAATGAAGAAAGACTACTTATATAGACCAATGCCTATCAAAAACACAATAGTAATTGCAAAACATACATGTTTTGTTGTAAATGTAATAGTAGATGTGCTTTTGGTAGGAAGTAGTCCACCACTTATGTATATAACCTCCTACACCTCCATTTCTTTCTTTGCTTCAGAAAGACTATTTTGCCTTTGTACAAAATCCTGATTTGTCTACCATACACATTCCTGTTCAAGTCTGATCACTACTCTTCAGGAAAAATACTTTTAAAAGACCAGCTAAAAAGTCAAGGAGATGGATGTACTTCCGCATGCAAACAGACTGAAATGATTAGGATTTATGGGCCTAGAAATTTAACAAACATATTAGTGCTATGAATAATTCATTTATCAAATCCATAAGTAATCAGTAGTGATCACATGAATTGAAAAGCTTTAAAAAGAAAATAGGCAACATTATTTTGTATGGTGTGGAGTACACTTTAAAAAATCATCACAATAGGGGTGCCTGGGTGACTCAGTGGGTTTAAAGCCTCTGCCTTTGGCTCAGGTCATGATCTCAGGGTCCTGGGATCGAGCCCTACATCGGGCTCTCTGCTCAGTGGGGAGCCTGCTTCCCCCTCTCTCTCTGCCTGCCTCTCTGCCTACTTGTGATCTCTCTCTGTGTCAAATAAATAAATAAAATCTTTTAAAAAAAATCATCACAATAATCACAGACTGAGATTTTTTATTTTGGGGTTTTTTGTTTTGTTTTTGTTTTTCCTGGTCTATGTTAGTTTCCTGTTGCTGTGTAAAATATTACCACAAACCTGGCAGCTTAAAACGATACCCATTTATTTTTCCCAGTTCTATGAGTCAGAAGTCTAGGAGCAGTTTGCCTGCACTTGCCATTCAGGGCATTAGCGAGGCTATGATTTTTATCAGACTCTAGAGAAGAATCTGCTTCTACACTTACTCTAATTCTTCACAAATAGAATTCCTACAATTGTAAGGAAATCTGATGTCCCTATCTTCTTGCTAGCTGTAGTGTAGCAGCCACTCTCAGCTCTTAGAGACCACCTATCATTCCCTGTCACATAGTCCCCTCCATCCTCATAGCCAACAAAAAAGAATCTCCTTTGCATCAAATCCCTCTGACACTTAAAATATCTTTCCAAGAAGAGCCCAGTTCTTTTTAAGTTACACCCACTAATTATAATCTCCCAATCAAAAGAACATTTCAATATTTGGGACTTCAATTACTTCTGCACAATCTCTTCTCAGCAGCACCTAGATTAGTGTTTAATTGAATAACTGGGAGAATATATATATACCAGGGTACTATATATACCAGGGTACTAGGGGTCATCTTAGAAACATTGTACCTACCATAAAATCCTAATGCACAAGTCTCATAAAGTTGGGATTTTGTAAATGTTTCTAACCTCTAAGATTAATATAAAACAAAAATACTCTTTCACATCATAACATAGCCCTTTATGTCTATGTTAAAAACAGAATTGGGGCTGGACAAAACTGAATCCAAACTAGAATGGAAATCATTTTGATGTTCTAAAATTTGTAACTTTAATAACTTTTCTTCAGATTTTTCCCATTTGCTTAATCAGATCACCAATAATTGATCTCTTTTCTATTATTTAATCCTTCTCTCCCCAGGCTTAATTAGTAATAAACTGACCAAAATCCATGTGGATAGCCTTCTATTACGAATAAGCATTGAGAAGACATGCTGTCAATCAAAATAAATGTGTGGTGTCTTCAAGAAGTTCACTATTGAGTAAAAGGAGCAGAACATAATGGAAAAGAGATACACAAAGAAATGTACAGAAATCTCACTATCAAATGTCATGCACTGAGCAGAGCAATTTCTTCATGGACTATAGGACTAAAAAACACTGCCTTGAGGCAGCTCTACCCTGTAATAAGAAGGCAGCCTTTGGGAATGACAGACCTGAATCCTTTTCTCCTTATCTCATACTTAACCTCACTTGATAACTTTATGACTTGGAGAAACTGTTCTGACTTCTTGGAGTCCTAGACTCCTCATCTATAAAAATGAGATGAGAAATAGTTCTAATTCCCAAGGTTATCATTAGATTTAAGTGAAATAATGCACTTATGGCACTTTGTACTGTACCTTTATACACAATAGATGATAATATATGCTTAATATTATTATTATCATTTGTATAGAGTAAATTATGAAAGCTTCATAAAAACATGCTTTCTCTGTATATCCATAAAACTTCATATGGACTTGTGTCATAGCTCTTACCCCTACTACTTCTTATCATTTTCTTTTCTCCTGTCTGTCCTTCCTAACAAATTGGACTTCTAAAAGACAGAATCTGTGTATTTCCTGTCACCTACACTAAGTACATGCTAAATAAATATACATATATATTTTAGATAAAGGGACTGAATAAACTCTTACCAGTACTTTGAAAAATGGAAAACATTACTTTCATAAAGAAAACAATTAGATAAATAGAAATCAGACTTGGAGGTAACAGGAAGGCCAGGCTATAAAGTAATCCAAAATAACAGGTTTTATGCATGTTTAGCAACAATTACACTAATTGATAATGTATGATTTTAAAAGTACTTTTGCAATTTTTCCTCTATGTAATACTTTGTTGGACAATTATTTACTTCTTTTAATATGTTCAGAAGATAACACAAGTTAAGAATTTACTTGAAAGGATCAAAAAAAGTAGACACCTAAGGAAGATAATATCTTCTCATTCTCAAGAAAACAGAGTAGCTCACCTTACCATTGCTATGCAATATTAACAACACATTGACTATTCTTCTCCAGCATAGATAATCTATATATAAACAAGCAACTTGAACATTTTGATTCAAGAGTTAAAACAATTTGTCTTTAGAAAACCCACAAATTCAAACATATGGAATCATTACAAAGATGGAGAGAATTTTTCAATAGTCCCAATTTTTGTTCAATCAAAATAAACAAAGTTTGCTTTCACAGAGCCAGCACGTTTGGGGGGAAGTCGGACAGACATGGGTTTAAATCATAGCCACTCTCTGACAGGCTCTGCAGGCGAAATTTTAAGTTTCATCTTGCAGACTGTAAGCCCAGAGGTCCCCAGCAAAGGTATACTGGTGTTTACTTCCTTTGGATGTTGATAGCTAGAGAAGCAAGACAAACTATGAATATAGACTCTGAAGGACCTTTAGAGGGCAAAGTCAGCAATCAGAGAAAAGTAAATGAATCAGAGAACCAGCCAAAATGTTGGAAGAAAAACTGCTAAATTTTGACTATGCCAACGCAGACACAGAGCAGACTGTGGAAGGCTGTTGTTTTTAAGGGTGAAGAGTGCAGACAATGAAGTAAAGAGTTGATACTGAGAGTTCACAACTGACTAGAAGCAAGTGTACAAAGATAACTAAGTCAGCTGATGTTGCCAATTTAAACAACATCATGGGCTACAACATCACAAAGGGATAAAGAAAAATGAAAGAAAAACAAATAGGATTAGGAAGAGACGTGCATTTAGTGTATATATCCTCTAAGATATGCAGGTAAATCCCTAAGGGACAATGTTTCCGGGATGGTAGGAGGAATAACAGAAACTGAAAGTGCTGACAGAGGTAAGACAGGCATGCTAAATCTCATCAGAGAAACATCTAAAAAGTTTGACACTAATATGTGGAATCTAAAAAATCTGGACTCAAGAGAGTAGAGTAGCAGTTATCAGAGGCTGGGGGGAGGGGAATTAGGGAGATGTTAAAGGGTACAAACTTGAGACTAGTAGGTGAATAAGTTCTGGAGATCTAACACAAAGCATAGTGATAAAAGTCAACAATATTATATGAGTTATATACTTCAAAGTTACTAGGAGACTAGATTTTAAATGTTCACACCACAATTAGCTAACACTATGGTGATATCTACTCATAGTGCAATATGTAAATGTATCAAATTATCAAGTTGTAAACTTCAAACTTACACAAAGTTCTATGTCAATTATATGTTGATTATAAAAATTGTCCAATGTAGCAGAAAGAATTGGCAGATTTCAGATTATAAAACACCATCTAATTTGACAGAGGGTGATCGCTGGGGATTGTGAGAGCAATGATAGGACAGTGATGGGGGCAATCAATCACACCATGGTAAGGAGCAAAGGAGATGTAAGAAAATAGAAGCAAAGGGTATACAAGTCCCATTAAGATGGTTGTCAGGAAAGAAAAGGAAGGAGTTGCCTTGATATCTTGAGGTATAAGTCTTCAGCAGCTTTTAAAGCTGAAACTTTTAGAAAAGGAAATTTAAGGTGCAAGAATATGATGAGAAAGTCTTACAGAATTGTAAAGATTGGTGTCAAGAATCCAATAGATGAAGATAAAACAGAATAAAAATAGAAGTTCCTGATCTCAGACAAGATACAAAAATGTAAATAAGTTTGTAGGATCAGCTTCTCATTCTTTGGAATGATTCATCAGTAATAAAGAATGCTTACAATGTTGATTTGACTTAACATTTTCATTTATGCTTTTATTAATTAAATTCTACTTGGGACATACTCAGTTTAAAGAGTAAAAATATTATAAATTTGAAATTTTATAATGCTGTCATAAGGTTAATCTTCTAAGATAAATTAACTTCCTGGAATCTTTGTCCTTTTTATCTCAACAGTTCAGCACTCTTATAAGATTTTACCACCTGTCAAGTACCTGGGTGGCTCAGTGGGTTAAAACCCCTGCCTTTGGCTCGGGTCATGATCTCAGGGTCCTGGGACCGAGCCCTGCTGAGCAGAGAGCCTGCTTCCCTCTCCCTCTGCCTGTCTCTCTGCCTACTTGTGATCTCTCTCTCTCTGTCAAATAAATAAATAAAATCTCCAAAAAAAAAAAAAAAAAGATTTTACCACCTGTCTCTTAAATATATCATTTTTCTCCCTACTAATGTAATAAGACTTCAAAAATATAGGAAAAGTAGCTTCATTTCCATGAAAATTGCAAAACCAATTTCCTCATTACTTACGACCATTAAAATTTTTCATTCTATTTCTTAAATGAATATTTCTCCCAACAAAAATACAGACCTTATTACACAGTGTAAATATCAGGAAAACAACCTAAGGCTGAACTCTACTCACTGCTATGTAAATTTATTCAGCTTTGGATAATTAACAGATGGTTTTTCTATATTCAGTGTTTATTATCCTGTAATCCTTGCTGAAATGAATAAGTATTTTATACGTTATATAACCAATAGGCAAAAATTCACTCAACTTATAGTCTAATTAAAACTCCTTATTAATGTTTTATCATTTTTAAAAGAAAATGAGCTCTTTGAAATCTAAATGGTTTACTATTAGCATGTTTTCCCTACATGTTTTTGTACATGTTTGTTTCATAGGTAATGTATGTATAACCATAAACAGATTATAGAAAATATTTTTGAAGTCCCTATTTACCAGGTAATTTTACTTACTAATACATTTACTCCTCACAACAACCGTCTGAGGGAGAACCTGTTACTATTTTCATCTTATAGATGAAAAAGTAAGAAAACAGGTTGAGACATTCTCACAAAGTCATACAGCTACTGGATGAAGAGGTAGGATTCCAACTCTGACTGTGTGGTTCCCAAATCTGGCACTGTGAACACTGTTGTCTTCACTGGTTTGACTATGAGCTAAATAGCTAGCTTGGGTTAATTTCAAATGACACCAAAAACAAGTCACTGAAATATATATATTCCAATAACTGAACGATCTTGTCCACATAATTTCAAATAGGCTGCTTGAATTAAGTGAAATTATTGCAAATTCTGAAATTGTGTAGACAAGACCTTTTTTAGGAACAAATAGATAATCACTTGAAGAAAGCTTCTCATTTCGGGAAGCAACTCTTCAGATTTGAATATTCCTGCAAAGGTTGTATTAACTCCTTCAAGACCTAAGAGTTATCATTAATATGTGAATATACTAGAGAATAATTTACCTTACCTCACCTTATGAGCATTTGAACAAAGAATCTAATATTTAATTTATTAGGTATCTATTCCATATTAACCTTTTTCTGGGAAGAAGCTTGTGAAACTCTCAAGCATTATCAACTTTCAATAGCAGAGTTTTTCATGTACCCCAAAAAAGATCTCAGCTTGCTGCCACCTTGGTAACCATGGACCCCAAAGCAAAGTACTCATGAGTAGAAAGGAGGGACTCTGTGGTATTCCTTGAATAGCCAGGATAGAGCTAAGCTTGATTGATTGATTGATTGATTGATTGATTTGACAAAGAGAGAGTTCTCAAGTAGGCAGAGAGGCAGGCAGAGGGAGAGGGAGAAGCAGGCTCCCTGCTGAGCAGAAAGCCCTATGCGGGGCTCTATCCCAGGACCCTGAGATCATGACTTGAGCCAAAGGCAGAGGCTTTAACCCACTGAGCCACCCAGGTGTTCCTAAGCTCTCTTTAAAAGGCAGCCCTCCTATACATATAGTTGGACGACCATGAGCAACTAATTTTTCTGTGAGTTATCACCCGAACAGTCTTAACTTGAGCCTCTATTAGTCTTGTATGTATGTTCTATTATTCAATTTTCCAAGGGTTCTGAACAAAACCACTTCCTTATAATCTTTACTCTATTTAAGACGCATACAAAGAGCTGTCACGTATCACAAGCTCTAAACCATTTGATTGAATTTCTCAAGCTTTTTCTCCTTACCGGTTATAATTTAACATTGACAGCAGTACTGTAACTTCCACTAATACTGTTTAATATAGACAAAAATATTATTTTAATCCACAAACTACCTGTAGCAATTTTTTCTTTCTTTAGAGGAAAACATAATTTGCATCACCTCTATATTCTCCTTCTCTTTGTAGAGATGAGTAAGAAAAAGAGAAAAGGTGAGATTCAGGGCTAAAGAGACGTTGTTTAATAAAGCATTTCACTAAATTTTTAGACATAAAAGAAAAGTCCAAAACTTGGACTTGGCCAATTTTGGAGACTAGACCAGAGGACTCAGAGTTACTCTAATGATAATTAATGAGGCTAGGGACAAAGTTAGCAAAAATGACTAAAACACTCCTTTTAAGAATAGAAATGTCTTATATTCAGTTACACATCCCCCACCTGTGGTTTAAAAACATTTTCATTGCTCCATAATATCAAGGTTCACTTTGTATACCTGAAAACTTGATCTAGTGAGAATTTGTAAATGTGTGTGTGTGTGTGTGTGTGTGTGTGTGTGTGTGTGTGTGTGTGTGGTGTGTGTGACTTAAGGAAAAGGGATGGAGATCTTTCTGGGCATGTCATGAAACAGAAAAAGAAAAACATATGTGAGATCTCAATGTGATCCAGAAAGAAACCAATTTGCCAGTAAAGAAGAGCTTGTGGCCCAAGATATCTATGAAAAAGGTATAGAGTCCCCTTGGGATTCAGCCACATTTCATTTGGATTTTAGAGACCAGACCCCCGGCACTCACCTGAGTAAGCTCTTAAAGCTTGGTGTCTCTAGCATTACTGTCTCACCTGCTACAAATTTGAACTATACAAATACCTGTGTACCTAATATTAGGATGACAAGAGATATATTTTATTTATATTCATCAAGTCTGATTGACTATGTTCTTAAAAGAAAATCCATTAATATTATTTAAGAATAAAAAAATAAACTCATGCTAAATTTATTTTTAGATTTATCCTTATTCTGGCTTCTAATAGTACTTTTCTCTTTCATATAGAACTTTAGAAATCAGAAGCAAATGACCAGTGCCAAATTATATAATTTTAGTGGTTTAATTATTTTTAGACAAATTAAACATGCTCATTCTCAAGCTATGCTTTAATTCAATTTATGAGCCATTAATTGAAAAATAAAGCTGAGAGTGATCTATACACCAATAATCTCATACCTTAATTTTATATCCCTTCCTTCTTTTCTTTTCAGAAATATTTATTAACTACATATCATGTATCTGGAACATTATACATCAATGGAAAACAGATTCACAATGGGATATATCTGTATATAATCATGGGAAGGTTTACCATTTTGGACCACCTTGCTCTAACTGACTCAAGCAAAGCAGACATCACACCCTCTACACATCAATCTCATGCTGTTTTCACTGCACTTATATTGTTCTAGGTGTATATAAAACTCTCTCACAAGAGTAGATCAAGTGCCTGAAATTCTTTTTTCCCTTCTCTGCTCAAAAATTATAATGAAGACCTAATTGGTACATTTATATCTAGTCTTTTAGAATAAGTGCCCCTTTTATGGCATTGACCTCATAGAGATAGGATCAAATGTTCAAATTTGGTTCCTGAATCACTGAAATATTTTAGTTTATTCCTTTCCAATATCATTTCAAAACTGAACAGTGACAACAGAATAATGACTCTACATGTTAATATGAAAGAGCCTTTTAAAACTTTGGGCTATATTCCTTCTAGATAAAGAACAAACGTAAAATTCATTAATCCCGTTCTGTAGAATACTGTCATTGGAAGTGCTATAATGAATTGCCATAGTGGCAGAGAAATAGTAAAGGCTCTTTGAAAATACCAATTTCAAGGATAAACTTGAATATATATATGTATATATATATACATATATATATTCATATAAATCTATATACCTAATGATCTATAGATAGATAGATAGATAGATAGATATAGTTGAATCATCTCTAAAACACTATTTAGGATATTTTCAGAGAACTGAATGTGTTTTCTTGTTCATATAATTACCTGAGGCAAGTGCTTCCTTAATGGTCAGTCTCGTGAACACAATCCTGCCATGTGAATGGGATGATTCATATTCAAAAGTCTCTGTTAAATCAGAAAAAAGCAAACTCTTACAAATCCCCAATCACATACATTTTCCCTACATCTGGAAATTACATATCCTGTATAAATGCCCTTTGCTTCTAGTTAGCATTAAAGAAGTGATAAATCATTCTTCTTATGATTTATATGGCCTGGAAGAAACCATGATTATGTTTCTTCCCTGGTTTAACTCATCAAGATTGATTTAAGTAAAAGTGCCTTTGCTGAATTGAAGACTACAAAGATCTCACAGAAAGAAAAAAAACACAGTAAAAGTGATGAAAATTTAAAGGAGAAATTTCGCTCTTAAATTTAGTGTTATATTTTATAAACACACATTTTAAAATGACTATCATGACAGACAAAATAATGGCCCACAGAGATGTCCATATTCTAATCCCTAGAACTATGAATATATTATCTTACATGGCAAAAGCAACTTTGCAATGTAATTAAAGACCTTGATATGGGAGATTATCCTGGATTCTCAATGTAATCACAAAGGTTCTTATAAGAGGAGACAGAAGGATATGTCACAAAAGGAGATGAGACAATAGCAGCAGAGCTTAGAGTGATGTGAGTCCATGCCAACGAAAGCAGGCAGCCTCTAGATACCTCTAGATGTTATAAACCAAAGACAAAGATTTTTCCCTTAGAGCCTCTAGAGGAAAGTAGTCCTGCCAATCCATTTTAGACTTCCAACCTCCGGAATATAAAAGCATAAATGGGTGCTCCTGTAAGCCACTAAATTTATAGTAATTTGTTACAGCAGCCATAGGAAACTTATACAACCATATTCAACATTTTAAAATAAAAGAATGAATTCTGCTGTCATACTTCTAGGAAAATATTATAGTTTAATATTTGTGACAAAATACTTAGAGGTATTATCTAGATAAACTGGTTTTACCTAACTTAATAAATGCTCAGACTATCTGTGTCAGTCATATAAATAAAAGTTTAATTCACACCATTTTCCTCCATTTTAAAAAAGAAATAATAGAAGACTAAGACAATGTCCAGCCTCTAAAAGGGAAATTTCCAATGGCCTATTCCTCTTTCCACCTCTAAAAGTAATAAAATAAAAGGTTTCCCTTTAAAATGAGGATAAAATTTCTTGCTCCAATGGGGAAAATATAAAAGCATTTGTATATTACCACTTACTTCTTTAAAACAAGCGTAAAAACATCTCTTGAGCAGAGTAAATGCATAAATATATCTTGACAAAGGGAACTGAGATTGGTAGTCCTTCAAAGAAACTTGCAGTCATTTCAGTGGCAGTAAAATAGTGCATATCCTCTTAAAAGCTGAGATAACAATGTTTGAAATATGTATGTGAAAGTACTTTGAACATGCATTGCATGAAAGGGATCACAGTCACAAGAACAGACAGCATTCAATTCTGAAGTACTCTGAGTTTTGTCAATGAAAAAAAACAGATTTTAAAATTTTGAATATGGGGACATTTTTCAGGGCAGTAATGGAAAATATTAGACTGCTGATGTATACGAACAAAGCTGAGATAATTCATTGTCATTGTTAAGTGAAATAAAAGATACTGTATGAAGAGAAGCAAATGTGTTTCTCAAAGTGAGTAATGACTCTAAAACTGCATAGTCAAATTGGTAATGACCAGAACTAAATACAGGGACCAGATAGAAAATTAGTAACAGGGGTACCTGGGTGGATCAGTGGATTAAAGCCTCTGCCTTCGGCTCAGGTCATGATCTCAGGGTCCTGGGATCAAGCCCCGCACTGGGCTCTCTGCTTAGCAGGGAGCCTGCGTCCCCCTCTCAGAGAGCCTGCCTCTCTGCCTACTTGTGATCTCTCTCTCTCTCTGTCAAATAAATAAATAAAATTTTAAAAAAGAAAAAAAAATTAGTAACATTTTAAAGTCCTACTGCCTCTTTTTTATTGGGTTCCCCAACACCCATTTTAAGTATAAAACTACACTAAATTTTTATAATTTTATTTCTTTTGTAGTAGACTTACTGTTGTCCTAAAGAGGAATGTCCTTATGTTTCTGCAAGACAATAGCCCCTCTCTCTCTCTTAACTCAAGGAACAGTTAGTTGATCTTTGAAATCCTTTTTGGGATTGCTATTCTAAAGCAGCAGCTAAGCAAAGAACATCTCAATTGAACTTCATTATCCTGGTCAAAAAAATATAGTTTGGGAATGTGAGTTCAAAATAGGCTTAGCATGTATACTGTTTTACAAGTATTTACCATGGAAAATGGCCCCTCCTTTTGCCTCTAGTCCTTACTAGAAGTAAATGTAGAAATAATAAAGACATTTAGAATAAATGTGGAATTTTCATGAAAACCAATTTAAGAGGGGAGGGCAAGATGGCGGAGGTGTAGGAGGCACAGAGAGCCCTGGGAATCAGAAGTCCAGCTAAAGAGGAGGAAATCACTCTAAAAGCCGGCAAACGCAACAGCAGAGAGAAGAGAATAAGAACAGCAATTCTAGGAGCAGAAAATCGACCACTTTCAGGAGGTAGGACGTCTGGAAAAGGTGAATTTAAAGCGA
>CM053614.1:29665606-29693349 GCA_028646535.1 Procyon lotor
AAAAAAAAAAAACCAATTTAAGAGAGAAGGAGAAAAAAATCCAAAACCTTAAATCAGCTTATCATTAGATCAACTGTTAGCAGCCCTAACAGAATTATAAATCAATTACTTAGAATTCTCTCAGTTTACCTCTGATGAGCATACGCATGTAAAATACAGGAGAGTCAACCAAGCTGCTAAAAATATAAGTTCACAAAGCATTTTTACTACATTATTTCAACTGATTTTTATAACTACCTTCTTAAATGTATATTACTAAATTGAATAAGAACCCAAAGAACCTAATTCAAAGTCATATATACTTATATGACTAACAATCTAGAGGGAAAATATCAGGACCAGTTTTCAAATTTCAATTATTTATTCATTGTACTAGTAGGTTGTTTTGTTTTAACATAACCAGTGCTGCCAAAGTAAAATGCCAAAAATAACCATACAATCCCAAAATCGCTAACCCTTATAGAAATATTGTGAGAAAAATTAAACAAAAAGCATGAAAATGTATTGAATATTTCAGTGCCTAACATAGTAGCCCAACTGTTAGATGGATTAAAGGTCAGAAGCAGAAAATTAGATTGAATAATAATGACAGGTTGTTTTTTCATAGGTGACCTGAGAACAATGCTATATTCTGATATCATAAATAGTTCTGCAGAATAATAGCCATAAGCCTCATCCATGACATTGATAATGACATTGGAAAGTGATAAACAAAAAAAGTTTATTTTATGGAAGGACATATTCTATTAAGTTGGCTTTATACTCTGTTATTAATATTTCATCGGAAGGTAGGATGGATCGATCATGGAAAATTTTGCTGTGGGCCAATGCCAAACCTGCCAAGTAATGTTTAGTGATCAGAGAGCTTCATAGAGGGAGTATAAACTGTGACTGGGTTGAGGGAGAACTAGATCCTTTAAAAATACAGTTCCTTAATCTATTTTGTCTCTATTCATTGTCAGGATCAATAAAAATGAATGTCACAATCAGTTTGACTCAACTAGTTTTAAAATAAACACTCAATTCTAAAAATACTTAGAGAAGTCTGCCAGTTATAAAAGAGAAAAGGAGAGAGAGAAATTAAAAGGATCATTTGATAGAAAAGCATTGCAATAATTATCACAATGTATATCATTATCTTTTTTCATTACTAATCACTGTTCATTTTGGCTGGTTCACTTAACTGGCTATTTTCAATCACTACATTTTTTCAAATTTAATTTAACTAAATGTAGTGATGTCAATTATAAGCAGTGAATCAGGGAGAAACTAATGATTATAGATAATGCAATTGTCCTCCTCGTTAGTTGCTCTAGGAGAATGTGCTAAAGCTTTATGAAGAGGAAAGTACAAAGCCAAAAGGCAGTGAACATTAGTACAGTAATATCATTTCTTCATTCAAGTCTCATGTTTTAACATTGATTGAGTACACAGAATGTACTTGCATCTGGTCAGACCAGGTAAAATTTCACTGTTTTCACCAGTAGGGGCATTAAATAAGGGCCATAAAGTTCTAGGTTACAGATAGCTATGGTCCTGAGCTTTTATTTCTAAAAGTAAAAGTAGTTAAAAATGTCTGGTGGGTATGGTATTATGCTAATCATCATTAACATAAGGGCATAGTTATCATTAGCATAAGGGTACTACATTAGTTAAAATTCATGTAAGATATTACCGATTAATAAGGGGATCTAGTACAGTATTAAGCTGAATTTTTCTGGTTAAAAAAAGAATTCAGACACTGACCTTAGTCACCATAAAGATTCTCCATTCTTCTACTTCAATAACTTGCCTCAAATCTCAGTGTAATCACTGGATAAATAGGGGAATCCTTGCTCCCTGACATTCCCCTAACATTTTGCCAAAGGTGGAAGTGAGGCTGGCTAAGAATTCTCTGAAAGTTAGTTCATGCAGATATGTTGGCTCCAGTAAAGGCTCCTTAGTTTAAGTCATTAATAATGTCATGTTCTTTATATACACAGCTGTAGTTCTGATTATATATCAGAAGTGCATGCCCTCAGAATTGATTTTCTAGTAGAGGCAACAGATTTGTATTAACCCCGACTGTATTTTTTCTCCCAAGCAAGACAGCTAACCAGGGTTGGAAATGCAAATTGTGGCTCATATCAAGCTAGCAAATATGTTTTGACTCAAGTGCCAACTGAAATGTCTCAATATTCAAGCCCAGTTGGAAAATACTCCATAACTAAACATCATTGTCTGTCAGGAGCCCAGGAAAGGACAGTAATTGCAAATGAACAGCACAATTTATTTATCATTCCTACTGAGAACCTAAATTGTTAAGCTAATCTTATTTTTATATTGTTTTAATCCATTGAACCTATCAGTAACTTCATAAAATAACGAACTACTGACAAAAGGGGTCTCTGCAAACATTGAAAAACTAACCAGGGAATTTTTGAGATGTTGAGTTAACATTCCTCCTCACTCCCCCAAAAATATAGGGATATAGAATCTTAATTTTTTCTTAGAAATACTAGGGGAGAAGAATAGTTAAATTTGATCAAATTGAAAGAACAATCAAATTTAGTCCTAAAGGTTACTACTTCGTTAACAATACTAGCATTACTAGGGGCGCCTGGGTGGCTCAGTCGTTGAGCGTCTGCCTTCGGCCCAGGTCAGATCCCAGGGTCCTGGGATCGAGCCCCACATCGGGCTCTCTGCTCTGCGGGAAGCCTGCTTCTCCCGCTACCATTCCCTCTGCTTGTGTTCCCTCTCTCACTGTGTTTCTCTCTGTCAAATAAATAAAATCTTTAAAAAAAAAAAAAAAAAAAAAGAATACTAGCATTACTAAATAAATCTTTACATCTGTCTGTATGTGTGTTTCTTCGAAGTTCAGATCATCACAAGGACCACACATCACAAAGTATTTATAATTCCATCCTTGATAATGATTTAGAATTATTAGGAGTAAAAAGCTGTCAGTAATATTATTATCCCTTTGCTTTTAAAAATTATGCAACCATTATGGAAAAATATATGTCATCTAAGGGTAGTTTTCCAAATATAAAGTTATTTCTGCATCAAAATATAGTTATCAAAAATCATTTTACATGCCTATTTTAATTTAAATTTGGGAAAAGGAATAGAAAATGGTATTTTACTTAAAAATAAATGGGACTATTGGGGATTTAAAGCTTTCTCTTCCTTCTTACTTTGTTACAACCTACATAAGGAGTTGCTCTGTATTTTATTTTGTAATCACCCATTTCTCCACAGCCCCATTGAGTTGCTCAAGGCAAATAAGATGTTTGCATCCATAAACAGATTTCATTCTCAGATTTTAGCCCTAAGGCTATCATACTTAAAATCTGCAGTAAGAAGACCTAAAGAATTTGCTAGTAACACAGTTCATTTACATGAATAATTACATCAAAAATAAAACCTAAAAATTTGCATCATGTCTTTGATGACAAGAGAGCAGTAAAAGCACATTTAGTAGAAAATACACAGATTATGCTAATTGCATTGGGGTTCCTTTTTCCTTCATTTTCTATTTCTTAATGTACACTATATTACATTTACAATAAAAATGTTATGTCACTGTGTCTAAAAATGAGTCTCAAAAATCTAAGTTACTTGATATGGCTTTACTCTTTTTAAATCATTTTCTCAAGAAGATAAACTAGTCCTAGACTGCTAATACCAAACTGAGGTACCTAAAACACTTTAAAAGAATTTTAAGAAGGAGAGTATGTCAAAACCCAGCTGATGAACCAGAAATGTCCATTAGAAGTGGCAAAAATCAGTTCTTTCTTAAAAACCAACATCTTACAATTTTTTACTAAATATATCTTATACTTTCATAACAAGAAAGTTATATCTTAATGTCGAATCATGACAACTTTTTTCTTTTTGTCATCCTACGATGAATTAACATAAAATGAATTTTCCAAGAATTTGTTTAGGTATATATTCTTGCAACTCTCCGGTGGTCAAACACCCATCCCAGGCAACATGGCAAACTTCCCAGTTTGGGTATTTTTGAAACTGGCCTCTGGAAATTGATGATTTCCTAAATGATGCCAACTATGATGAGTTTTGAATACAGAGAGGCCTGGAGTTCATCTCCAATATCAAATCAGTACAAATAACCAATAAGTCCTGTGATTAGATATTTCCTAGGTGCTGAGGACATAAAGAAGTACGAAACACAGACCCTGTTCTACTTGCTGTCCATTTGAGAGTTGTGTCAAATAGGCTGTTTTCATTTGCAAGAATGAGAAAACTCAAAATGGCTTAAAAAGTAACATACTTTATGAATATCAATGAAAAGTATACGGATAAACCAATTTCAATTTTGGTTTTTTTGGTTTTGACCTTTGTTTTTCTGTTTGTTTTTTAGATTGTATTTATTTATTTGACACAGAGAGAAAGCCCAAGCAGGGCGAGCTGCAGACAGAGAGGAAGAAGCAGGCTCCTCATGGAGCAAGGAGCCTGATGTGATGCAGGACTTGGTCCCAGGACCCTGGGATCATGACCTGAGCTGAAAGAAGACGCTTAACTGACTGAGCCACCCAGATGCCCCCCAATTTCAATTTTGATCATGTATTTAGGTTGACTTAATTCTCCTGTTGCCTTTTTTCATTGTGGCAAAATGGCTACAGTGTTCCCAGGTTCATATCCACACACTAGAAGAAAGATGTCTTCTATATATTCAACTATCAAACACGGTCTTATTTGAACCAAACCAAAATAATCATAGTGGCTATGAGAATATCAAGTACTAATCTACTTGGGCTTCAGTTACAGTCCATTCTTGAACCAATTAATAAGATTATACTGATTGGCAAATATCAGTCATATTTAATCACTGAGGCTGGAGATGGAATTCATATCATCCATATCCAATGGGTACCATACAAAGGCAGAAGGCTGAAATGTTTGCTAGGGAGGAAACTTCAAGTTTACTTAGAGCAGCCAATACGGTAATAATGAAAAATAGTAACAACAGAGGTCAATAGTAATGTCACAAAAATCTTGTGAACAATTTTGGAGTGTAAGATCTTACATGTTTTGGGTTTCATGAATATTTGTTAAATTATCATGCACTGAAGTTAATTCACAATTAATTGCTATGATAATGGTAAACAATTTTTTTGTAGTTCAGAAAGATAAAATGGTACCTTGGGTTCTGGTTGTTGTGGAAAGGCACCTGAAAAAAAAAGTCTTGAAGGAGTGAAGAGTGAAGATATTTTGGTTTGAGTAATTGAGAAATAAGGCACTTATTAAGTATTAAACACAGCAAAGAGAAGTATTAAACACAGAACATATTTTTAGAATAGTTTAACTTTCAATAATAAAATGCAGTGCCTTGATCATGTCATATTTTTAAAGTACCTATGTACCTTGACTGCTATTCTTGGAAGATGTGGCATTACTGACTTGTAGCTTTTGCTACAATTATGCTTTCTTATCAAGAATGAATTAAATAGGGGCGCCTGGGTGGCTCAGTCGTTAAGCGTCTGCCTTCGGCCCAGGTCAGATCCCAGGGGTCTGGGATCGAGCCCCGCATCGGGCTCCCTGCTCCGCGGGAGGCCTGCTTCTCCTGCTACCATTCCCTCTGCTTGTGCTCCCTCTCTCGCTGTGTTTCTTTCTGTCAAATAAATAAAATCTTAAAAAAAAAAAAAAAAATGAATTAAATATAAAAGTTATACAAACTACACACACACACACACACACACACACACACAATCTTCTATTTTTACCATAGTTTAAAAGGAGATTTGGCAACATAGTTACATTGGCCATCCCATGTAACAATTTTAGCCAGAAAGTATAAAAGAGATACTGAGAGTTATTTTATTTAAAATCTTCTACTCAGGAAAACCTGGGACTCTCTAGACCAGTGACTTCCATGAAGATTATACCACCTTTTAATTTACTTTTGCTATTTTCCTAAAACAACTTGGCTATGAGAATTGCAAAACTATGTTACACAACGTATTTGAAATTATAAAGTACATCCTAGGTAACATTATCTCAGAAAATGTTATCAAGTTGGGTGTATCTGTCTGAGTTTCTTTTTCCTATTTATTTTCATATCAAAAGGAAACAGCAAAACCTAAAGCTGCTGATCTCTGTCCTCACTATTTAATATTGTTCCTTCCTACACAAACCAATATGGAAAACTTTGGGAATGGCAACTTCTAAGTTACCAGCTCTCAACTAGAAAATAACTGAGTTAATTGACTCACCAAATAAACTCTTCTGAGAAATTAGGAAAAAATCTTTCAGTTTCAATTAACTACAGTTTAACTATAAAGAATCCTCAACAAGAATATCTCTGTTTGGTATAGCTTACTGAGGGAAAATGAGAACTATAAGGAAACAAATTTTCACAATAGGTCAAGAAAACTACCTCACTTTCAAAGTAATGTCCAAGATAATTCATTCAGTCCTCCATTCATTTATTCAGCAAATTCTTTTTGAAAGCTTACTATGTGCCAGGCATTATGCAAGATATTGGGTGAACACAGAATTAAAGAATCTATCCTAGAAAAAAATTTTAAGTGCCTAAGCTGAGAATTACATGATGACTAAAGTTACCTAGTCAAGGAAAAAAGTTCAGAAAGGAGCAGAGTATGTGAAGGCCTAGAGGCTAGATAGCATGGTATAAACTTCAAAACCTAAGAGACCACACAAAAGAGAGCTAGGCGGGTTTTCATGATCTGTAGGGAATTAGGTCATGATACATTTAAAGAAGAAGGAAGAGTATGAGGAGGGGGAGGGGGAGAAAGAGAAGAAAGAAGAAGGTGGTAACCATATCAAGGATGTAGAGAATACCCAGTTCTTGTATATCCCACTAACTAGCATAGATAGGGGTCTTTACTATGGAAGCAATTTTTCATTGGTTCAAGAAATAAAAGGAAACAGATTGTAATTGTTTAGAAAGGGACCAAAGCTTGAGCAAGTACTAAAGAATGACAACAGAGCCACATCTGGAATCACTCATTAACCAAAGGAATCAAGTCCTATTGGTGTTCCTTCCATTCTAATGTGGAAAGTTGAGAGGTACAGACTAACCATGAATATGCTGGAAGACAGTGAGCTGATTCATTCTTTTAGAATACTGGAACCCTTAGAGAATCACTATTTGCCCATAATTTACAAATAGCTAGATCTAGGAAGTTTCATCCCAAACCTTCCTAGTTCTCAAAGAAGAAAAAACAAGTTCTCTTTTCTTCTCTAATATTTTGGATCACAGTAATATTTGGAATCCAGAAATGAACCCTCGACTCTACGGTCAACTAATCTTTGACACAGCAGGAAAGAATATCCAATGTAAAAAGACTGTTTATTCAAGAAATGATGTTGGGAAAACTAGACAATAACATGTAAAAGAATGAAACTGGACCACTTTCTTACAATGCACAGAAAAATAAAGTCAAAATGAATTAAAGACCTAAATGTGAGACAGGAAACCATTAAAATCCTAGAGGAGAACATAAGTAGTAACCTCTTTGACATCAACTATAACAAGTTCTTACTAGATATGTCTCCTGAGGTAAGAGAAACAAAAGCAAAAATAACTGAGACTTCAAAAAAAAAAAAATTGCGACTTCAATCATCTCATTTTAAAATATCATACAATACTTCAAATTTATTTTTGATATACAAACAGTTATTAAAAATAACATTACCAAATAAAACATCTTCATAAATATACGTTAACTCATGGAAGTAGATAAAATTACACTTAGCAGTGTGCCTAGCTTCTGAGAGCTGATTGCTAAATTTTCAAAACATTTGCAAACTGGTTGACATCAGCAATGATGGAAGTATTTATACCATGGAAATTGGCAAATCTACAATCCGAGTTCCCCCCCGCCCAAGAGCCATATGTTAAACACTTATCAGCACATCACTAGTAACATTCATGGAGAATATAAAAGAAAGCCAATCATTTCAATATTATAGCATTGTTAATAAACCACATATGCTAAACACAGTAAAAAACAAAACCAAAAAAACCCACCAGCTATTCTCAATACCTTCCCAAGGCCACTCTATAAGACTGAATCCAATTAATTTTTTTTATAGTCTAAGGCTTCCTCCCCACACATTATGCAATATGAAGAATAGATGACAATAGTTAAAGCTAAAAAGCTTGATTCTCAGATTTGTTTTTTCAGAAATTGGCTAATGTGATTATTCCAGAATTTTGTGGTTTCAACTTGTGTTTGCCCATAATTTTTAAATTGAGTCACATAACTATGAAATATGAGTTTGGAAAAAAAACTGACCTTTTTGCCAGGATGCAGGGAATAAATAAATATATATTTATCTTCTAAAGCCATAAAATTCAAACTTGGCAGGTCTACAGATCTTAGAGTAAGATTTGAGTAAGGAAAATCAAATCAACTCAGTGAAATAGTTAAGCAACTTTTAAAGCAACAAGTTTTGAAACAAGAAGATGAGCATATAAAACTTTTCTGCTAAGAGTCAAGGGCAGTTGAGATAAAGCTGTTGCTGCTGAAGTAAATATTATAGGTAACAACCCAACACAAAAAGAGCCAACTATCCCGCTCACCTGGAGTCAGGTCAGATAGTAGTGCAACAAATGAGAGAAACAAAGATTCACTGCTTTACTTCCAGCTATTCTTCAGAAACTCGTACTGTAGCGTTGAAGCCAAGCTACCAAGGTCTAGTCCAACAAAAGTGCATCAGTTAGAATTTTCAGCTTTAGAAATTCTCTGGAAGATGAACTACCCCAAGTGCACACTAAATAAAAGTTAAATTTGCTGCCCATGATTTCCAAGGTTCTTTTTTCCTACATGAAGAACTTTAAAGATGGGTTTTTTAAAAGCATGATACATTTAATAGCCACACCTATACTGCATTCTGGACATTGGATGAAAAGGTCACCTTAATATATATTGGTGTTCAAGAATAACTTCATGTGAGATATATTTGGCATCCACTATCTCATTCCTCTGCACATCTTCTTAAGAAGGAATGTCCAGGTCTTTATAGGACATCTTTATAAAGACCATATAAGTATAGGAGGAACCCAGTCAACTAATAAGCTCATATAAGATTCTTCTTCATTTCTGTCACTGTATTTTTGATCCCTAACATTTCTTTTTGGTTCTTTATCAGGATTTCCATCTCTCTGCTTATATCACCCATCTGTTCTTGCTTGCTGTCTACTTTATCTCTTAGAGTCCTTAGCATATTAATCACAATTGTTTTAAACACAATCTGATCATTCCGATACCCTGCTATGTCTGGTTTTGGTGCTTGCTCTGTCTCATCAAATTGTGTTGTCTTGCTTTTTACCATGTCTTGTAATTTTTTCTTACTAGCTGGACATGATATCCTGGGTAAAAGGAATTATTGTAAATAGTTCTTTAATAATGTGGTGGTAAGTTGTGGAGGAAGGGAAACATTCAGTAGTCCTAAAATTAGGTCTCGGTCTTTAGTGAGCTTGTGCCCCTGGACTGTGAACTTCACACATGCTTCTCAGACCCTTGCTCCAACTTAGGTAGGACAAGATGGTTAAAGTAAGTTAAAGTTAGATATTCCTCTTCTCTCACATGGAATCTACAGCTGATTGAAATTGATTATTTCCTTCCTGCCAAGTAAGTTAGGCTGTGATAAAACCCCAGCACAATAGATGCTATCTGATTAGCCTCCCCTGAGGGCAGGCCTTCCTAGGAAAAACGGAGTGCTTTGGTGTATTTCAAAATGTATCCTTTCCCTCTTCCCCTGCTAGAAAAATGAGGGTATTTTTCTCTCATATTTACTCTTGAAAACCTGATAAAGGTCCTGGAAGTAATAATCAAAATGGCATAGAGGTCCACCTATGACAGAGTCCAACTGGAGTTTTTAACTCTCAGAGTTATCCACACTGAACCTCAATTTGTCAAGTACAGCTCAGGCTTCCTACCCTAACACTTTCCATTGGTAAGTCTGCTCTGGGAAACCATGATCCCTGTATCCACCTGTCTGTCTATCCAATCTTGGGAGCACAATCACAGGGCACAGTGATTTGCTCTGTGTTCTCTACTCTCTTACAGAGCCAAGAAGAGTTGCTGATGGCAGTCTGTTCAGCTTTTTACTTCTTGTTAGGCTAGAGTGGCAACTTCTAAGCTCCCTACATGCAGAACAGTAGTAACTCAACTTGAAGTTATTTCAATCCTTCTATGCATGACAGCATTATTTATAAAACAGAAAAATTGGGGGGCGCCTGGGTGGCTCAGTCGTTGGGCGTCTGCCTTCGGCCCAGGTCGGATCCCAGGGACCTGGGATCGAGCCCCGCATCGGGCTCTCTGCTCTGCGGGAGGCCTGCTTCTCCCGCTGCCATTCCCTCTGCTTGTGTTCCCTCTCTCGCTGTGTTTCTCTCTGTCAAATAAATAGAAAAAAAAAAAACAAAAAACAGAAAAATTGGAATCAATTTAGTTATCCATTAGAGGTGAGTGATTAGGGAAATTGTGGCCCATTCATAAAATAGGAGACTCTACATAAGTTAAAATGAATGAACAAGAGCTATATATATATATATATATATATATATATATAGCCATATATATATAGCTGATTTTATATAAATATATAAATATTTATAATTATATTATAAATATAATTTTATAAATTATAATAATTTTATATATTTATATATATAATAACTAGGAATATTAGTTAGGAATATCTAACTTTAACTTACTTTAATATATAAAAATTTTATATATTTATAAATATATATAAACCATATTTTCTTTAGTTTAGTGATGATAAAATATTTTATATAAATATATAAAATCAGGTATTAACCTCAAAAATATTTTGAACTTAGCATGCCTTCACAAAACATTTAAAACTTATAAAAATTATCATATACTATTTTTAGACAATGGTTTATGGGATAAGTTTATTTTTGAAAAATAATCTTGTATAGGACTAATAGATACTTAATTCTTTGTAGTTTTTTCTTCTAGGAAGTGAGGAAATTAGGATCAGAAAGAATTTCCAGAAGGCATTAACTAAAACCATAATATTTTCTTTAGTTTAGTGATGTAAAACAAATGTTGTTACAATATTAAAATTTCTTGAGCCTGTGAGAGTGAAAATATTCTATATTGTTATTTCTGCATGTGTAATATTTTACCTTAAAAATGATTGAAGCTGTATGAGTTTTGGGAGCTAATAATTCATTATTTCTACATACCATCATTTAGTCTTTTGGCCAAGAGGGCCAGTATAGCTTTATGATTAAGAGTCTGTACTCTACACTTATCTTGATGAACACTGAATAATATATGAAACTGTTGAATCACTATCTGGTATACCTGAAACTAACATAACACTGTATGTTAGCTACACTGGAATTGAAATTTTTAAAAATGAGCAGAGGGGAAAAAAAGAGAGAGAATCTGTACTCCAAACCAAAAATGCCAGATTTCAAATCTGAGTTCTATACTTAAATATTTTTGTCATTAAGCTGGTAAACCAATATATCTAAGCTTCAATCTATATGTGATTCTGGAAAAATAATATACCTTTTATTCTAGGGTTGTTAAAAGTGCTACGAGAGGCAGTAAATGAAACTAACCCCTCCTACTTAAAAAAAGGCATTTTAAAATGTTGACTGATAGTTGACATTAAAAGCAATGTATATAAATTAATGTATATTAATTCTATTAATGTATATTTTGTATATGTTAATTTATATATTAATGTGTATTAATGTATATTTTATATATTAAGTATATTAATGTATATTTCATATTTCCCTCTTTTATCTTTGGCCATAGCAATCTAATGTATCTTTATAATCTCTCTAGGAAAAAGATCTCTTTAATCACAGGTAAGTATGTTTTCTTACTTCTTTCAACATGTTCTTCATACCAGCTGACCATTTATCCTGCTGTTCCCCAATCTGCTGTACCCCAATCTGACCATTTATCTTGTTGTTACCTAATATGAGTTTATGATCATCCAATTTCCTCTACTTTTAAAGTTCTTTCTCCATAGGTTATCCAACTCTAATTTTCTTTGCAGTCTGTATCAAGACCCATTTCCATAACGAAACTTTCCTAAATCTTACCATTGTACTTTGCTCTAAACAGCCTTGTCTGAAAAAAACGTATTACTATCATTGACCAACAATAATTTCAGTGTTTCACATTTTATGGCACTCTACAGTTTAAAATCATTTACACATTATGTCATTCATATGACATTCAGGTAAAGATGAGCTGCTGTGTGGAACTAATTTTATATCTGTTGACTCTAAGTTTAATAGTTTGCATCACCTCATGTATTAAATACTAAAATCTTTTCAAAAAGCTCAAATTTAAACGTATGCCTCATTATTGTTTTTTTATAAATACTTTCCCTATATAAGGCTCTTTTTAAAAATCAACCATAAGACATGTTAGTTGCAAGCATAAACGGATGAGTGATAATAAAAATGAATCATCAACTATCTTGCCTATCTTGCCTGAGCAATGTGTTCAGAGGACTGCCTATCCAGATATTTGCCCAATAGCAGGCAAATATGTAAGAGAAATATTACATAAAGAAAAACCATGGAGAAGGTAAGGGTGAACAATTTGAAAATATATCTATGCTACATAATCCCTCTGACATAAAGAAATGACCTCTCAAACAGAAAGCCCCATCCAAGTTGGTGGGAGGATTATATATAGAAGGATCCTATACAAAAGATTGATTCTTCAAGGAAGACCTTTCACACTTCAATCAACTTATAGTCCAACTGCAGTAAACATCTCATATCAACCCAAGAAGAACTAAATCTCTACCTACACAGTTTTCTTATTTGTTGAAAGGAAGCCCTGAACTTGAGGAACCCTTTCGGCCTATGATCAAGGAGTAGGGGTGATATACGACAGGGGAAGATGATGAGAACAGAGTTGTACTCTTTCCTGTCAACTGATGAAATCCTACATAGAGGCTTTGGTTTTAAAGCCTGAATGTTGGGGTGCCTCCATGGCAAAGTCGGTTAAGCAATGATTCTTAGTTTCAGCTCAGGTCGTGATCTTGTTTCAGGATTTCTTTTGCTTTAGTGCCTGCAGTTCTTGGTCATGCCACTTCAAAGAATGAAGAGGTAGACCAGATGAAGAGTGGTGGATAGCAAAGCAAAGTTTATTAAGTGATAGTACAAAGCTCCTAAAGAGGAAGGGGACCTGAGAGAGTTGTCATTGGAGTTTCTAAGTCTAGAAGTTTTTAGGAGAATGTTGTTGGGCAGTTTTAATTTGATTAACCCTCCATGCACCTGTTACCCAATCAGGTATTTGTCCTCACACTCATCTAGTTATCAGGTAGTTCTTCAGGTGGAAAAGGGTGGAGAGCTCCTTCCAGGGCAGTGTAGAATATCAGAACGTGATCTTTTTCCTTTTAAGGGTGGTTTCCTCTTAGGACAGGAGCCTCTTGCCCATGCCTGCCTTTTATCCAACTATCCTCCATTGACCTCAGGGTCTTGAGATTAAGCCCTGCCCTGGGCTCCATATTCAGGGTTGAGTCTGCTTAAGACTCTCTCTTCCTTTGCCCATCCCCTCTGTACTCTCTCTCTTTCTCTCTCTCTCTCTCTCTCAAATACATAAATAAATCTTTAAAAAGCCTTATTGTAGTTAATTCAGTCAATTACATGCAAGTGAAGACAGATATTAGAAATTTCAGCAAGAGAGCTGAAATTTCCATTTCAATAAAAACCTATCCAGGGGCCATTTCTTAATAGTATTTGGTCTTTATTCTGCTTTATGTTGTTATTTTTCTAAATCAATGAGCCTGCTTCCTTATATTTCTGGTTAGTTTGCAAGTTATTCATGTGCTATATTTCTTTAATATCCCTGGTATTGCTAATGTAAAAGTAGTTTAAAATGTATAAATTTTCAAATCCTTATTTTCTTTATACAACTTTGACTATAGGAAGACCAAGATAATTTTCAATGTCAAAACCTGTTTCTGAATGCTAATTTGTGATAGTTGAGAGGGTGACTGGGAAAAAGAGAAAGTAAGTAGATACTGGGTTGAATCCATGTCCCAGTAAAGGGGATAAAGTAAACAGTACAGAAAAAAAAAAAAAAAGAGAGATAAATTAGGAGACAGGAAAAATATAAACTGTAACTTAGTGAAGCAGAACTGACTACAAAAATAGATGCAGCCAGGTTAGATGTAAATACAAACTGGAAAGCTAAGAAAAACTATCTAGGTAAATTCTTCACCTTGAAACAGGGCAAGTGGATTCAGTTATGTCCAACATACCCATACACTGTTGAACTCTCCCAATAAATTAGTAAGGCGGGATGCCTGGGTGGCTCAGTTGGTTGAGCAGCTGCCTTCGGCTCAGGTCATGATCCTAGGGTTCTGGGATCGAGTCCCACATCGGGCTCCTGGCTCAGCAGGGAGCCTGCCTCTTCCTCTATCTCTGCCTGCTGCTTCCCTGCTTGTGTTCTCTCTCTCTCTGACAAATAATTTTTTTAAAAAATAAATTTCAAAAACTAATAAAGCTTTATAAACTATAGATCTCTGTCAAAAATATTAGAGACTATAATGCAGATAAAGACAATATGTGTGCAAAAGAGATGCTTTATTGCTAGCACTAGTTGGAAAGCAAACACCTAAGAGTAAAGGCTTTTCTTGACATTCATGGATTAAACTCATGTCAAAGATAAGAACATAAATTGGACTTTTGGGGATCCACAAAAATTCTGGACTGAAAGCTCTCATTTGTAACAACATGAATAGACCTAGAAGACCTAGAAGATATAATGCTAATTGAAATAACTCAATCACAGAAAGACAAATACCATATGATTTCATTCATATGTGGACTTTAAGAAACAAAACAAACAAAAAAAGAAAAAGAAAACTAGACTCTCAAAAACAGAGAACAAACTGGTAGTTGCCAGAGGGGAGGTGGGTAGAGGAATGGTTGAAATAGATAAAGAGAATTAAGAATACACTTATCTTGATGAGCACTAAGCAATGTATACAATTACTGAATCATTATATTGTACACTTGAAACCAATATAACACTGTATGTTAATTATATTGTAATAAAAATTTTTTAGAAAGAGCAGGGTTATCAAGGATGACTCTATTTTTTTCTCTAAGTATTTTATTGTATGCTGCTGCCAGTGTATATAAAACAATTAGCCTTGTGAAATAGGAATTTATGAAGATTCAGAGAGGTAGATGTGAAGTACTGACAAAAGCAGGAGTTTATATAGTATGGCATGTGTTACAGGGATAAGCTTTGTATAGGTTTCAAATTTAGTTCCCTTTTGAATATTCACTGGTTCATAAAAAGTGGTTTAGAAAACCATCCAAAGATTTGTTCTGCTACAAAAAGGAACAGACTTTCTGGAGTCTTAAGAGATTCCTACTTGAAAATTCTCTAATCACCAGCGGGTCATGCTGAGCATTCTACAGACAGAATTGTTTCAAATCTGCAGCTGCCTGAGAAACCTTCATGTGGTTGAATCTGGCTTCCAGCCGGAACTACTGAACCACTTTCTTCATAGCAGTGACTCTTTGTAAGAGCCAGGCAGATTTTTTAGTGGGTAAACTGACTGGTCAGGCAAGGCTCACTCCATATCAAAGGAAGCCAATGACTTCAACACTACAAAACTATCTATAGTGCTGAATTTCCAGTCTCTACACCTGATTTACCAAGGATGATAAAATGGGAAACTGGAAATGAAAAGATTGAATGTTCAGAAATTAACAAATAAATATGATTACATGTAAGAATTTATGTAGGAATATGGTCAAAATTTGAATAGAAAATACAGGCTAGGCATGGTAATATAAATTTCTTTAATATCAAGGCAATGGTTTCACTGTAGAATCTTAGAGGTTAGCAAAATTTTTCTGAGCAGAGGTATATAGCAAGATGGAAGAAGTACTTTAAGAATTTTATGTTGGTATGTAGTACAAATTGTGAAAATGATGTTTTATACCACTGAATCCATAACAATATAATCAAGTTTGTCATCGCTTCATCCCTAATAAGTCAGTAATAACTAAAAAGGACCATAAATGCTGGAATTTAGATATAAGACATTTCAGTAGACTTCGTGCAGCAGAATTAGAGTAAATTGAGCCTGCCTGGAATCCATCCACAAATGTTAAGTTTCCAAATGATTCATTTTAATGATATTCACATTTATGAGTTCAGAGATTACATATAACCAAAGATATTTGTACTTAAAGCCATAGAAATTATTTGCATTGGTTATATGCAATTATTAAAAGACTCAAGGGTGTACTAACTGATATAAGATTAATAAGGTGAACACAGACAAATAGATAAAATTAGATGCATACACAGAATATTCCTTATAAATGAAACAAGTAAACTACCTATTTTTTATCTTTGCTTATCTAAATTTAGATAAAAATCAAGAGGTTTTTTGATAAGGTTAAGAAATAACTTTCTTGAATATCTCTTTCTCCGAAAAAAAATTCTATTTGTCATCTAATGACGTTTCCCTTAGCTGTGGAATACTTCATAACCAAGTCTTTGCAGAGAAAAAAATCTCAATTTAAAGAAAATTTCCTTTTCTCATTTAAAATTGAATAGTAACTCAACTAATCCAGACTCTAGGGATGATGTGATGTCCTTAATTTTTTCATATAATTATATGTATGTGTGGTAAGAAATACATATTCGCTAAATTTCAAGTTTTGTTTCAAAAGATAAGAGTCTGATTTGGGCAATGTTCCCAGAAGTTACTTTGGGGGAAAATGACACATTTCACAATTGCAGAGTTCCAGGTGCATTTGGTTAAAATAATTATTTTGAAATGGTGATTTTTGTCTGTCTATGTTTAAAGAACCGTCCTGTGTAAAGTGAGTTCAAATTTCAGAAATGAAAAATTATGTGGACCCAGGATGTATAAAGTCACAGCTAATAATAAGCTAAAGTATTGAGTTAGTAACATCAACTCAATGTACTCACGTCTTTCTTTTTTTGAGCTTAGGAACAGTTCTCTCCTCGTCAAAAATAATGAAAACCAGATACCTAGGCAGCACTGCTGGATTTAGGACAAATATGACACTAAAAAATACATACCTTTACCCTGAAGCAGAAAATAATGTCTTTTTAAAAATAAAATCCTCTTATGGCAGCAAGATATACAATTATATTGTGGTCTTAGTTGCTATATCCACTTCTACAAGTTAATTAAGAGAGACAGAAATGATACCAGAAGAAATATAAGGACTGAGTCTTGTAGGGCTGAGAGATATAATTGTCTTTCCACATGAAAAACTAACATTTTTCACAGAAAAGACAATATTGAAATATCTGTCAATGATGAAAATGTTAGTTAGAATTCAGCATTTGACCCAATATTGTTTTTGTTTTGTTTTGTTTTTAAGTTGCATATAGAGTCAAACATTTCCTAGAGAAAATAGTAGGATGTTAGGAACATTCTTAAAGCTTTTACTCTTCAAATATAAAAGCCACTTAGAATGTATTATGAAACTTTGAATGCTTAACATTTTCCAAATAAAACAAAAATGGCAAGGCATTAGATTCATTTCTACACCTACTTCTCCACTGCCAAGAGAAAAATGTCAAAAAAAAGAGTGCACAAGTCATAATGTCTTAATGGACTATTGGCTCCTGGCAAATTTTTTTTTTCTTTTCTTTTCTTTTTAAAGGGAGCTCTGACAAAAAAAAAGGGGGGGGATTAGACCAAATTTCATAGTGATAACAGCAGTTAGCCTTTCTGTTAGGGATTCTGGTCTAACATTAGTAATGTTGTTTTGAACAGGAAAATTAAGTTATTACCAACACTGAAAGAGAAAAAAATAATAAAACTTTAAAAGAGTTCAAGTTTGAAATAATGGCCAAATAATTATATTCTATACATTTTTCTCTATTGCACACAAATAATACAATCAAAATATTAACTTTAGTTAAATGCTCATACCTCACTCAAATATTCTCCCCAAAGTCAATCACAGCACCAATTCTTACTGAAAATACAGATTGAACATGAAGATCAAGTTTTTAAACCCATATCTGCTCAATTTTATTATTTTCAAAATAAAAAATATATACCTTGTTTCAAATAAAATTTGGCTTTCATTATTTTATAGCTGTGCAAAATTAATTTAAATTGTTTCTTTTCTTTTCCATTTTGCACTATAGGTCTTTGAAATACATTTTTTCAACCTTTCCAATAGTTAGTATATCTACAAGAGGTCAATAGATATCAGTTTGAAAACCTTGACTGTATAGGCTAAAAATATCCTGTACTTTCATATTCCAGTAAACTCTAATAGTGACAGAAAAATCTATTTCTTAGTGAAATTCCAAATGAAGATATTTTGGTAACTATTTACATTAGAACCCAATTAGAACATACTCTATTTAGAATAAAACTTGGTATAAGTGAAATTTGTCATGAACCTTATAGTAGTTGAACAAACGTTTGTATGCCTTAACCTGAAGGAAATATAAAATGAATAAGATATAGTCACTGCTCTCAAGGTGTTTAAAATATTCTAACAAAGGAGAAGTAAAAATAATTTTAAAATAATGTTAATTTCATTATAGAGCACTTTCACCTAAAATATCCAAACATTTCAGATATGGCAATAGCAAGATTTCTCAGTGTTCCTAAATATTCAGACACATTTTGGGGCATCTGGGTAGTTCAGTCAGGTAAGTGTCCAACTCCTGATATCGGTGCAGGTCATGCATGATCTCAGTGACAAATGCATGATTTTCATAAGATCAAGGCCCACACTGGGCTCCCTGCTCAGCATGGAGTCTGCCTGAGGTTTTCTCTCTCCCTCTTCCTCTCCCCCCCCAACTCTCTCTCTAAATGAATAAATAAATGAAATCTTTAAAAAAATATTCAGATACACTTTAAACATATCTAGGAGTGAAATGAAATAATGGTCATCATTTTTGCATTCTGACATCATTTTTAAATTATTTATAAAACGAGAATTTTTATATAGTTTTATGCTTTTTTTCTTCACCACTTCTCTCCCCAATAAGAGATTAATTTTAATGAAAACACTTTATTGAACAGTAGCTCATTTACATATTACTGTTTATTCTCTTTTATTAGTATTTTAGTTTGTAAATGTAAACTTTGATTTTTGAAACATTTCTTGAAGTAAATCACTTAATTAAAATCATGTATATCTTCAACCAAGATATTCATGACCATCCAAATGATAATGTTAATAAAAACTAACAAAGGGTCTACGAGATAAGCCCATTAAAAATGAACATCATATGAATACTATGTTACCTATATACCCACACTGTGATTACCAAAAGCTTTTACATGAAACTCCTTGAACTACATAGAGGTTAGAGTTTTTTTCCTCCTCCTTGTCATCATGAGATGACCTTATTATTGAAGAGAGATTTGTTACTTTAATCAGAGCAAAATGAACCCATTTTTCCCAACTTTACTTTTGATCTTAGACACTAAATTATTCTTCTTTAGGGAAATGATGCACATTTTTTTTTTTTTTTGCTAAATAATCAGAAGTTAAAACATTGAGCAATTGTGACTTATCTCATTGAATTCTTACAACTTGCCTATATATAGGTACCATTTCACTCCCTATTCTAAATGTGAAGAAACTGAAACTGTAAGATTAGATAGTAATTTGCCTAAAGTTCAAGCTAACAAATGGTAGACACAGAATTAGAATCCAAGCCATCCGAGAGCTAAGTCAACACTATTAGGCACTACAATATAATACTTTCCAAAAGACATAAACATGCCTTTAATTTAACAAACATTAACTACTTGCCAACATGCCACTTAGGAATAGGCCTTATAATATATCATTAGGTAACAGGTATTGCCTACTTTGTGTATATAACTGCTACAGAATCTAACCAATCCAGGTAAGTTGGTAAAAGATGACTTGGAATATCATTTAAAATTTTTTAGTTAAACCTAAAGCAATCTACACATTTAATGCAGTCCCTATCAAAATATCATCAATTTATTTCGAAGAAATGGAACAAATAATTCTAAAATTTATATGGAACCAGAAAAGACCATGAATAGCCAGAGGAATGTTGAAAAAGAAAACCAAAGTTGGCGACATCACAATTCCAAACTTCAAGCTCTATTACAAAGCTGTAATCATCAAAACAGTGTGGTACTGGCACAAAAACAGACACACAGATCAATGGAACAGAATAGAGAGCCCAGAAATGGACCCCAACTCTATGGTCAACTGATCTTCGACAAGGCAGGAAAGAATATCCAATGGAAAAAAGACAGTCTCTTCAACAAACGGTCTTAGGAAAATTGGACAGCCATATGCAGAAGAATGAAACTGGACCATTTCCTTACACCACACACAAAAATATACTCAAAATGGATCAAAGACCTCAATGTGAGATAGGAATCCATCAAAATCCAAGAGAACACAGGCAGCAACCTATTCAACCTCTGCCACAGCAACTTCTTCCTAGAAATATCGCCAAAGGCAAGGGAAGCAAGGGCAAAAATGAACTATTGGGACTTCATCAAGATCAAAAGCTTTTGCACAGCAAAGGAAAGAGTCAACAAAACCAAGAGACAAATGACAGAATGGGAGAAGATATCACATATGACATATCAGATAAAGGGCTAGTATCTAAAATCTATGAAGAACTTCTCAAACTCAACACCCAAAGAACAAATAATCCAATCAAGAAATTGGACAAAAGACATGAACAGACATTTCTGCAAAGAAGACATCCAAATGGCCAACAGACACATGAAAAAGTAAGTGCTCAACATCACCTGGCGTCAGAGAAATCCAAATCAAAACCACAGTGAGATACCACCTCACGCCAGTCAGAATGGCTAAAATTAATAAGTCAGGAAATGGCAGATGTTGGCAAGGATGTGGAGAAAGGGGAACCCTCCTACACTGTTGGTGGGAATGCAAGCTGGTAGAGCCACTCTGGAAAACAGTATGGAGGGTCCTCAAAAAGTTGAAAATAGAGCTACCCTATGACCCAGCAATAGCACTACTGGGTATTTACCCTAAAGCTACAAATGTAGTGATCTGAAGGGGCATGTGGACCCAAATGTTTATAGCAGCAATGTCTACAACAGCCAAAGTATGGAAAGAACCTAGATGCCCATCAACAGACTAATGGACAAAGAAGTGGTATATATACAATGGAATACTATGCAGCCATCAAGAGAAATGAAATCTTGCCATTTGCAACGATGTGGATGGAACTAGAGGGTATCATGCTAAGCAAAATAAGTCAATCAGAGAAAGACAATCATCATATGATCTCTCTGATATGAAGAATTTGAGAGGCAGGGCAGGGGGTTGTGAGGGGTGGGAGGGAAATGAAATAAGATAGGATCAGGAGGGAGACAAACCATAAGAGACTCCTAAATTCACAAAACAAACTGAAGGTTGCTGGGGGGTACAGGGGTAGGGATAGGGTGGCTGAGTTATGGACATTGGGGAGGGTTTGTGCTATGGTGAGTGCTATGAATGTGTAAGCCTGACGATTCACAGACATGTACCCCTGAGGCAAATAAGACATTGTATGTTAATAAAAAAAAATTTTAGTTAAGAAAAATAGAACCTATATTATAAATTCCATAGTTGATAATTTTATACTATATAACTATATATAGATACATAAAATAAAATCACACAAAATAAAATAAAAAATAAAATAAAATACAGTTATTGGAGAAGGAAACCACATGCACACATACAGTAAAATAAAAAACATTAGGTGTGGTTCTGTTCTGAATCACATATGCCCCATCACTGACCAGAGAAGCTTATAAAATGTCTTTCCTGATCCATGATGGAGACTTTTTTGTGATAGCTGTTTCTACACTACGCCTTGACCCACTTTAGTATATGACACCAGTCCATGGTTCACTGTAATCCCTGCCAATTCATACAGATCAGGTTATTCTGTTATATCAGGCCTCCTATGCTAACTTCAGTGCAGTACCTTTTCCACAGCTTTGTAATTGCTCAAAATTAAATATTTAAATCCAGATGTCAAGTATTTCTATTCCCATTTGAAGATTCATATAAATGCAATAACCTCCAAAAGTATGGCTATTTTTCAACTCAAGTCTTGAAAAGACTTGAAAATGCTTTTTCTGTGTACACCTGCAGTGTATGAAAATACTTTTATGAAAATACTTTTTCTGTATACACCCGCATGAAAGGTTTTAATAAATCTTCTAGATTGGAGTGTAATAGAACAAATTCCAGATTGAATATTTCCTGAGAGCTGCTCAACATTCTCAGCTCAAGTGCCACAACAATCTGGTTAAGATTTGTCAATGAAAGTTCTAAGAGTGTCCTTCCCTGATCACTAGCTAAAGTCCTCTCCATCACTGAGTTTCTAATTTCTTTTTTTTTTTTTTAAGATTTTATTTATTTGACAGAGAGAAACACAGTGAGAGAGGGAACACAAGCAGAGGGAATGGCAGTGGGAGAAGCAGGCTTCCCACCAAGCAGGAAACCTGATGCGGGGCTCAATCCCAGGACCCTGGGATCACGACCTGAGCTTGAGCTTAAGGACTGAGCTACCCAGGCGCCCCTGAGTTTCTAATTTCTAAAGGGTGTATCTTTGCTTGATTTCTGTGCAGCTCCTCCCCTAAACTATAAACTCCACCGGCTATTATTATTATATTCCTAGTGCTCAACACACACCCATTCTCTAATACTGTTTGGGAAAATAGAAATATATATTGAAAATATAGAAAAAATGAATATATCTTGCCCCACGTGGTTTTATCTACCATAGCGAAATCACAATTACATTTCTGAAATGCAAATCAAATTCTCTGATTGGTCTTTAACTTTCCAATGGCCTCCTCCTACTTTCTAAGGTAGAAGCCTAAAACTTGTAAAATCTTGGACTGCTGGGTCTGTCCCTATCTTCACTCTCTTTTTCTTCCATCTCTGCATTCAAATTTCTGCCCCATGAATCCAGACATACTGTAAGTTCCTCATATGTTTCAAACCTCCATATTTTCCCAGATTTGGGACATGCCATTTTATACACCTTAAAAGTTCTGCTCTCCATCCAATTCTTGGGCCTTGATTTGTGACTAGCATGTCTACTCCTTCTTTCAGGGGTTATTCAAGGGTGCTGTATAATTTTTCAAAGATGTCTCTCCTAATACTTCCAAATAAAATTAGGTTCTCCATTGCCTGTGCTTGCACTGCATTTTGTCCATGCTTTCATTATAGCAATTATTCCATTGTATTCATTATTTTAGCTTCTGCTTTCCTACCTGCTTATAATTATCACTATATAATCATTTTATGGTCAGGAGTTTCAGGTTTCATCTATGTGTTATCTGTATCTAACAATGTGCCTATATCAAAAGAGATGTTCTGTACAGAGGTAGTAAATGACTAAAGGAATAGAGGTCTCATTGTTACTTAATGTCCATGCTAGGATGGCTGAAAATTCTTTCCATACTGTTTTTTTTTTCTCTGCAGGATGGAAATAAAATCAATTCTAATTCAGAATATTCTAAGTGGATATAAACACATCCTCTAAGCTGAATGTTCTACAAATGATTCCTCAAGACATTTAAATATTAAACGTGATTTATAGGCATGAATTCTAAGTCAGAGAACTTACAAACAATATGATTTTAAATTGTTCATCATACTGTACAATGAAGAGAAGAATTTTTTTTCCAGGCAGTATGCTACATAAGAAAATGAAGCTTTATCATATCTCACTATTTGTGGTTCTATGCTAGAGAACTGTCATATACTTGTATTTCAGTTAGAAAATCTTTTGGAATAGGGTTTAAGACAGATTTACCATATACTAAGCCCCCTTTAATAACTGATAGTAGAGAGTCAATGAATTATAGAGCTTGAGGCTTCTGTGAGAGAATAACTATATATATGTTTTTCTTAAGACAATTCAGAATTTAAAAAAAAAAAAAGATAACTCTGTTACCTTTACTGTGTCCAGGAGTGATGAATGTAAATACCCTGAAAGTAAAAGGTGAGAATTAACTAAGTATTTCAAGATCTTTATCACCACTACCAGTTTATCTATATAAAGATGACTTTGTGGTAACACATTTCTCCATAATTTCTATAACAAAATACATGCAAAGAGAGAAATGACACTGACTGTATTTTTGAACTGTGTAGCACAAACATGAAAGTATAATGGATTTTAATAGGACGTAAAAGAGATTTCTGTTAGTGCTAAAAGCAAAGATAAGAAAAAATATTTTTCCTGGAAAAAAAAGTACCAAAAGTCCCACCATTCAATAGAATAATCTGCCCTTAATGTTAAATTTTTATTTTTAATAAATGTTATTGAGGAGTAATGATGAATAACACTAATAAATAATGAACAGCTTAATCAAAATGCTGTTCTTTCTCCAGTACAGACATTAAGAGAAATGAAAAATTCCCATTTTTGTCTTCAGAGAAAGACTATTTCCAGAAAAATATAATTTTAGAAAAAAAATTTAAAATGTGTAGAACATTTCCTATTCAAAGGGGTCCTCTGAAATAACACATAGAAGTGTTTTTGTATTTTAATTGGATGAAAAGTAATGTTATTACATGCCCTGCCTTTAGTAAAATTCCATATTTTTCTAAATGGGTTGGAAATTACATATGGTAATTATAAAGCTTTAATGACTGTCCTTATATTTAACACTAATATTTAAGTATATAGTTCTACTATCAATTTTAAGATTTAATTAATACTATTCCAGTGGCGGGGCACCTGGGTGGCTCAGTGGATTAAAGCCTCTGCCTTCGGCTCAGGTCATGATCTCAGGGTCCTGGGATGGAGTCCTGCATAGGGCTCTCTGCTCAGCAGGGAGCCTGCTTCCTCCTCTCTCTCTACCTGCCTCTGCCTACTTGTGATCTCTCTCCCTCTGTCAAATAAATAAATAAAACTTAAAAAAAAAAATACTATTCCAGTGGCATAGAAAAACTAAACACCTTGAAGACTTTTCCATTGATAATAATGAAAGTTCTGAATAAAATAAGAAAAAGTTTAATGTTTCATTAAGATAGCATGAAAATAAGAATCTACTATAATTTAGTTTGTACCACTTTAGGACAAAGGTTCTACCTTAGGACAAAGAAGTAGAAAGCCACAAGAAAATCTGCTTTCAAACTAATAATGAAAGACAAATAATCTATAAAATCATAACTTTTCCAAAGCCCATCAGATACCTGAGGTCTCTAGGCAACCAAGAAAACGAAATTCTACAGAATGCCAAGCCTCTAAGAGTAGAAACCCCACACACAAACCATTTCACCCATGTCAAAGCATAAGAGAAAGAGATAGCCTTCAAACAAGCAGATAAAAATAAATAAGCTAAAATTTTTACAGAATTTATTTTTTTAATTTCTGTATTTGACAGAGGGAGAACACAAGTAGGCAGAGAGAGAGGGGAAAGCAGGCTCCCCACTGAGCAGAGAGCCCAATGCGGGGCTCGATCCCAGGACCCTGAGACCATGACCTGAGCCAAAGGCAGAGGCTTTAACCCAATGAGCCACCCAGGTGCCCCAATTTTTACAGAATTTTAAAAGAAAAGTATGGGAGGGCATGTCAGTTAATGGGTAACCCAGAACAAGGGGAGTTTGCATTCATTTACAAGCTCTTTTAACTGGCTTTCCTCCATGTGCTCCTGAGGAAGACTGATTCGGAGTGTGGGGTTGAGGGGGGTACTGATGAGAGAGCTCTCCTCACTTGGCACAGGCATTTAGCATATAATCCGCTGTTGTGGGAAGTCTTTTATGTTTCCCTATACCTTTCTTTCTATGAAGCAAAAGCTTTAAGCCATTTGGAGAAGAGCAGCAAACTCTCTTATTCACTGGGATAGAGGTAAAAATCCTTTATTATGCTATAGGATAGAATCAAAACTCACAGCCGCCAGGACTGGGATAGAAATACTCCCCAGTCACAGAATAAAGCAAAGATCCTTTGCTGGTAGGAGACGGATATAATCAAAAACTCTATAATCGTTAAGGAAGAATAAAAAAATTCTCTTAGAGGGCACCTGGGTAGCTCAGTTGATTAAGCATCTGCCTTTGGCTCAGGTCATGATCCCAAGGTCCTGGGGTAAAGCCCTGCATTGGGCTACCTGATCAGTGGGGATCTGCTTCTCCCTCTCCCTCTGATCCTCCTCCCTGCTTGTGCTTTTTCTGTCTCAAACAAATAAATAAAATCTAAAAAAAAACTCTCTTGACCCCAGGATCCAACACCAATAGGAAGCAGAGATTAGCCAGTGTCACATAAGGGGAAAGGAATTATCTCAGCCCTAGATCAACCACAAATACAAAGCAGGATTTGGCTACCAAGGGAAGGAAGGGAAGAAATACAAGCAAGGATCCATCTTTGAGACCTAGGGACACAAAGCATGTGCAACACTGAAGATGAATACACACAAAACAAGTGGAAGAGGAAACTCTTCTTGGCACTTAAAATGAAACTAATACCATGTAACAATCAACAGCCATCTCCCACTAGAGAAGGATCAAGAGCATAGACAAAGGCTCTCTAACATGTGTGCAAAAACTTATAAAGCTGAGAGTCAAGCAAGAATGCTGACAAAAACACAAGGTAACTCTTTCCAATCACTGGGTAAATTTGTGGCTTATGTTGCACTGAAGGGAATCATAACAACAACAAAATCTAAACCCTGCTCAATTCCTAATCAAATTGATTCCTACTAAGGGTCAGAACAAAGAAGAGGCATTTCTGGCACAGATACTATCAACCTTAGTCTCTATTATTCTATATATTATGATAGCATTCAATAAAAAATTATGAGACAAGCAAAATTATGAGACAAACAAACAAAACACCAAGAACAATGACCCATTGTGAAGAAATAAAGCAATCAAAGAATCATACTTAGAGTTGACCCATTAGTTGAAACTATCAGACAAAAATATAAAAATAACCATAATGCATGGTTGATGATGCAATGATCAGAGGAAAAGGTAGATAATGAGCAGATAAGGGATTTCACCAGACAGATGAAAACTAAAACTCTAATGGAAATGGTAAAAATAATAATAAAAATAAAAACAGTAACAGAGATGAAAAATTCCTTTGATAATACTCATTACTGGAGCGGAAACAGCTAAGGAACCAGTAAACTTAAACATAGAGCAAAACAAATCACCCAAACTGACATTTTTTTTTAAAGACCGGAAAACATAGAGTAAACAATTCAGGAGATGTGGGAAAACATCCTAAAAACAAAATGAAACTTCAAAACTGGACATAAAATAGTCAAACTGCTGGAAAAAAAAGAGAGAAAATGTTAAAGCCGGCTGAGAAAACTGAAACATTTAATAGAGGAGAACAAAGACAAAGTTTACTACAAACTTCTTATCGGTAGTTAAACAAGTCAGAATACAGAAGCACAGAATCTTTATACCACTGAAAGAGAAAAATCTGATTCTGAATTCCAATCCTAGTATTAAGTATTTTTAAAAAACGATAGCAAAATAGTCTTTTTTCAGATAAACTAAAAATGAATTCATTGTCAATAAAATGTACAACAAGGGGCGCCTGGGTGGCTCAGTCGTTAAGCGTCTGCCTTCGGCCCAGGTCAGATCCCAGCGTCCTGGGATCGAGCCCCGCATCGGGCTCCCTGCTCCGCGGGAAGCCTGCTTCTCCCGCTACCATTCCCTCTGCTTGTGTCCCCTCTCTCGCTGTGTTTCTCGCTGTCAAATAAATAAAATCTTTAAAAATAAATAAATA
>CM053614.1:29698973-29718251 GCA_028646535.1 Procyon lotor
GGGTGGCTCAGTCGTTAAGCGTCTGCCTTCGGCCCAGGTCAGATCCCAGGGGCCTGGGATCGAGCCCCGCATCGGGCTCTCTGCTCTGCAGGAAGCCTGCTTCTCCCGCTACCATTCCCTCTGCTTGTGTTCCCTCTCTCGCTGTGTTTCTCTCTGTCAAATAAATAAAATCTTTAAAAAAAAAAAAAAAAAAAAAAGAATTCCAAATAATCTGTGTAGATACTCAACCCTTAAGGAAGTGAGGCATTAACTCCTTATCCTTAAGGGTGGGCTATATACCTCACGGCTTTCTTCCAAAGAGCACAGTACAAAAAGGAAGAAAAAAAGAGTAACTTTATAGTAGAGAGATTTCACAAAAACTATCCTACCCAAATGATTAAGTTTAATATCAACTGTGATAAGTCATGTTCATTATAGGCATCCTTGAGATGATGTGATGAAAATTGCACTGCACCTCTGGTATTCCTCCCCAAAACATGTAACTCTAGTCTAATCATGAGAAAAACATCAGACCAATATCAACTAAGAAACATTCTTCAAATTGACTAGTACTCTTTAAAACTGCCAAGGTCATCAAAAATAAGGAAAATCTGAGAAACTGTCACATCTAAGAAGAGTTCTAGGGAGACATGCCAATTAAATGTAATGTGGTATCCTGGATAGGATCGTGGAACAGAGAAGGGAAATTAGGCAAAAACTAAAGAAATCTGAATAAAGTATGAACTTTAATTAATAATAATGTATCAATATTGGTTAATTAATTATAATAAATGCACCATGTAACAGTAAGATGTTAGTAATATGCAAAATTGGGAGTAGGATATACAGAAATTGTATTTTCTTTGTAATTTTTCTGTAATTCCACCAGTATTCTAAAATTAAAAGATTATTTTAAAAATATTACAATCATTCTGGTCTCCTTTCTTACTCTCATATCCAACATCTACATCTAATCCATCAGAAAAATCCTGATCATTCTACCTTCAAAATATAATCACTAATCCAACTAACTCTACTGCCTTCACAGCTCCTAACCTGACCAAATCACCTTTCTCTTACTCCTGATTATCACAATATTTTCCTATTGATCCCTCTGGTTCTGCCCTTTGCTCCTTTTTGGTCTACCTGAAGCACAGTAAGAATGGTGGCTTCTCTAAGACTACAGGCAGGTAACATCAATAGACTACTCTAAACCTTCCAGTGGTTCCCCATCTGCCAGGGCATGAACCACAGTCATAGCAGTCTACAAAGCCCCATGACATCTGGCGCAGTTTCCTCTAGATCCCATTTTGTATTGTTTTTCTTCTCATTCACCCTACCCCTAGTTATGACTCTAACATTTCTAGTAAGCTACTGTCTCAAGATCTTGGCACTATATATTTCCTATGCTAAAATGTTCTTCCTTAAAAATTAGCATATCTTGGGCGCCTGGGTGGCTCAGTCGTTGGGCGGCTGCCTTCGGCCCAGGTCAGATCCCAGGGGTCTGGGATCGAGCCCCGCATCGGGCTCTCTGCTCTGCAGGAAGCCTGCTTCTCCCGCTACCATTCCCTCTGCTTGTGTTCCCTCTCTCGCTGTGTTTCTCGCTGTCAAATAAATAAAAAAAAAAATCTTTAAAAAAAAAAAAAAATTAGCATATCTTATTCTCTCACCTCCTTTAAATTTTTACTCAATTACCCTGTTGGTGAATCCTTTCCTGGTAATCCTACCTAAATTTCAATTCCCTATAACACACTTCCTCTTTCCCTTCCGTAACTATCTCCTTAGCCCTCTTCACCATCTAACATAATATTTTCACGTATTTATCTTGTTGTTATCTGTTTTGTCTCATTAGACAGTCATGAATGTAAATTCCATGATAGTAGAAAGCTTGTTTTGTCCACTCCTTTATCTTCTGTACTCAGAATAATGTCTGTCACCCAAGGAACATTAATAATATTTACTGAATAAATGAAAGGATATAAATAAATATTTGGAAGGAAAGATGTACTTAAGTTCACATGGTTGGCATATTTAACTCTCAAGTCTACCACAGCCAAGATAATTTATAATAAGCAGTACGCCAAGGGGTGACTGGGTTGCCCAGTCAGTTGGGTATCCAACTCTTTCCACTCAGGTCATGATCTCAAGGTTGTGATATCAAGCCCCGCATGGGGCTCCATGCTCAGCAGGGAGTTTGCTTCTCTCCCTCTGTCTCTGCTCCCACTCACACTCACTCTCTCTCTCTAACATAAATAAATAAATCTTAAAAAAAAAAGTATCATGCCAAAAACATGTTTTCCTATAGATTGTTTCATCAGTTTTTATAGATAGAGATTATTTTCATTTAAAGGAATTCATTTTTAAGAACAGTCAAACTTCAATAATTTGGACAATAATAATTTAAGATTTACATTTAAACCTGGGGTATGTACTACGAAAAAGTTATTGTTAATCAATTAACAGTATAGACAAGATTATAGGAGATTATGTTGGATCTCTAAATAACTTGAGTATAATCATTTATAGATTTTTAACAAATATTTACATAAATAGATGTTTTTAATTACAAGTCAGCCTAATTAATTCTTTAAATGAAGACCTATAGGAGCTCTGCTTAAAATAATTTGAAAACAACTTGTTTAAATAATTGTGTGTACTTAAGAAAAACAAGACAGCATGTCTTCAAGAATAGCTAATCATTTAGGCTTTTTATGAATCGAGGCTAGTCTTTCCTTTTATTATTCTAAAATGTAATCTTAAAACATATGTCTGGTTTCTGTTTCTCTGGTATATATTTTTTCATTTGCTTGGTTTGTAAAATAAACCTATTCATACTACTTTCATGACTTAAGACCTCGATACCTCTCAAGGTATTGAAAGGTTCTAGAAGAGATAAAAAAAATTATATCCAGCATAACACTTTTTATTCATGTGCTCTAATTGCCTTTTACTTCATATCCCCTTGGAACAAAACTTAGAAACAACAACTTTCAGTTTTTAAACTTACGTTTCATTATTTTTAAATTATTTCAATTATTTGAGTCAACTTTGTATTCTGTGAGATGAATCTTATGGATGTGAAGATTAAAAAAAAAAAAGCACAACTTGCTTGAATTTAATGGCATACTTTCTTAGTATCTATAGTGTTTTTAACCCATTTTCATGTTCTGTAACTCAATTTTGTTTTAGAAGATAAGCTATTCAATGTGGAACCATAACCTACTACCATAAAAGAGATGGATTTATCCTGTATGTAGACATCATCCTTCAATTTTTATATATGGATTTTAATGCTATACTTTTCACAGTTGATTACAACTAAATCTTCCCTTTAACTGAAAACATAGAATCTGGCTGGAGTACAATAGTAATGAAACAGTTGTTGATTATGGTCAATATCCATTCTGATTGTGCTATCTATTCTGACTAGTATATGTCAGTGAAATATTAGTTGTTAAATATTTTTAATATCATATTAAGCCTATATAAAACATATTTTTTCTAGGTTCTTGCCAAGGGGTTCTTCCCAATTTTTAATTATCTTATCAGAAAATCCTTATCAAAAGACTACCTGAAACAAAAAATATTTATAAGCAACTCCCCTAAATCAGAAGTTTTTTGGTATCTGAGGATATAGATTCTTTGAGAATAAGGAGTTTGGACTATTTCCCAAGAATACTTCACATAGGCCCATAGACTCAAAACTGAAATTTCAAAAGTTTGAAAGCCCTTTGAAGTCCAGATTAAAACCTCTAAATATATAGGCTAAAATGGACCCCTCAATCAAGCCCCGGAGAGATGCACACTTAGATATCATTATCACTTGCAGAATTCTTTATATAATCAAATATGCCTCTCTCCTTTCCACTTCTATACATCTTTACCATTATAGTTCAATTCACTATTGAATCTTGCCTAGACTCCTGAAACAACTTCCTAACTTTTTCATCCTTTTTTTTCCCCTTTAGCTCTATTACAAACTGAAATCAAAGTGATATTTTATAAGATCACACCACCATTTATGTAAAATCCTTTCAATGTTTCCCATTGCATTTAGAACAAAACACATTCCTTACAAGGTCAGCCAGGCCTTAAATGACTGATTTTCAATTTTTCCTAGTTTCACTACTGGGAAATCTCTCCCTTTCTAATACACTCCAATGATGCTGGTTTTGTTTCAGTTCTTCAAACGTATCAATTTTTCTCCTACCTTTATATATAATGGTCTTTCTGTTTGAGATGTTCTTCCTTATCTTTTAAGCTGGTGAGTTTCTTCTCATCAGCTTAAATATCACTTTCTGAGAGAGAATTTTCCTGAAAATCTCTCCATTATAAAATCAGCCCTTCAAAACACTCTGTAGTCATCATTTATGTGTAATAGTATTTATTTCTACATTTCTCCCCAACTAGACAATAAGGTCTAGGAGAGTGAACATTATTCATGTAAAACAGATACTAACACATTATCTAACATTATGTGACTTTTCATAAGTTTATAAATATAAAAAGTAGTTAATGAAATAATGATATAATTTAAGAACAAAAAATATACAATTCATTATTATATAAATTATAGAGTTAGGATGTTATTTACTGCAACACTTAGCTTTCTGTATATGTTGAGTGCTGGATAGGACATCTGATCTATATGATTGACCTGCCATGCTTCAAACATATAAAAGTGTTAGGTAAAATGTATTCAAATTATTTTTAATATATGGTCAAATTGGAAGGAAGGAAGGAAGGAAGGAAGGAAGGAAGGAAGGAAGGAAGGAAGGAAGGAAGGAAAGAAGGAAGGTAGGTGGGAGGGAGGCAGTGAAGGAAAAAAGGAATGGAATGGAAAACTCAATGAATATTCCAGAAACAAGAAGTATTCAAAGTAATAATTTGAAGCAAAAGTCAAATAGTTCATTAGGATTAAAATATATGGATTTTAGAGGCAGGGGCTGAGAATTTAAAGCTTGCACATGAACACAACAGAGGTCTTAGGAAAATAAAAAGTAGACAGTTGCATTTTAAGCCAAAATATAAAGCCAAGATCCATGAAGGGTAACTCTGCCCATGAACAGGAACTAGAGAAATTCTGTCCTCTGATTCTTCAGGCATCACTAAAACTTGCTATCTGTTCCCAACATGCTGAAAACAATTTCTCCAAGCAACTAAAACTATAAGCTATACACAAAATTAAAGTCTTTATGCTTGTCTCTGTTGAAAGCCAAAGAAGTAAAAAATTTTTTTTAATTTCCAGAAGCAAAGAGAATTGAATGAAACACCACCAGACTCATGCTTCTACAGTGCAGGATACAACAAATCCTCCAATAAAATTAACCACTGCAGAGGCGCCTGGGTGGCTCAGTGGGTTAAAGCCTCTGCCTTCAGCTCAGGTCATGATCTCAGGGTCCTGGGATCGAGCCCTGCATCGGGCTCTCTGCTCAGCAGGGATGCTGCTTCCCAACCTCTCTCTCTGCCTGCCTCTCTGCCTACTTGTGATCTCTCTTTCTCTGTCAAATAAATAAATAAAATCTCTTTTTTTTAAGATTTTATTTATTAATTTGACAGAAAGAGATCACAAGTAGACAGAGAAGCAGACAGGAGAGAGGAGGCTCTCCACTGAGAGAGAGCCCCATGCAGGGCTCGATCCCAGGACTCTGATATCATGACCTGAGCCGAAGGCAGAGGCCCTAACCCACTGAGCCACCCAGGCGCCCCATAAATAAAATCTTAAAAAAAAAAAAAAAAAAACAAAACAGTAGAGTGACTTGGGAAAGAGTCAAATAAGAATACCAAAAATTAAATATTTAGTTATTTAAATTAAAATAAAAAAACTAGTGACAGGCACCTAGGTGGCTATCAGTTAAGCATCTGACTCCTGATTTTAGCTCAGATCATGATCTTAGGCTCAAGCTCATGCTAGACTTGGAGCCTGCTTGAGATTCTCTCTCCCCCTCTGTTCCTCCCTACCCTTAACCCTCCCATCCCCCTGCCCACTCTCTCTCTCCCACCAAAAAAAAAAACAAAACTTAGTGGATGTATCCAATGGTTGGGTTAGTGATAAGAACAGGGAGCAAAAGAGGAAATAAGGCAAATGGAAGTTATATTTGAGAAAATTATCCAGAATGCCACACAATGATTAAAGATACAGAAAATAGGAAAAATAGGTTAAAAGTCATGGAGGATGAATTCAGCAGAAAAAATTGATGTCCAAAAGGAATTCTAAAATGGGAAAACAGAGAATTAAAGAGAATCATTATTTAAAGGAACAGTATATAAGGATTTTTCCAAAATGAAAATTTTTTTTAAAAGAATACATTCTCAGATTGAAGAAAACTATCACATACTTAGCAGAATTGATGAAAACAAAACACAAAGAGAATTTGATGGAATTTGAAGAATATAAAGTATCTGAAGACTATCAAGTACTGGGGATATTGTTAAAAGATCTTATCTGCAGGAAAAAGACTGCTTTCAACAGAACTATACAATAGAACACTTTTTATTAGTATCAAAAGAAATCAAAGATAATGAAATGTCTTCAAAGTGCAGAAGAAAAATAACTGCCTATACTAGAAGTATAAATCCAGGTAAAAAAGAGAAGTACAGAACAGCCAAATATAAGTTGTTTTTGACTAACACAGACTGGGAAATAAAATAAAATAAAATAAAATTATAAAATAAAATAAATAATAAAATAAAATAGTAAAATAAAATAAAATAATATAATATTCCTGAAAGGTTAATTTTAATTAGTACACATAAATTTTGAACATACTATGAACATACTATGAACACATTCTGAAATAAATACTAAAAGATACAGTCAATAGAAAAGAAATTAATCATAGATGGAAAGAGTAGAATATAAAAATCAATGGTGTGTAAAAAATTAATAAGTAGTTTAGTAGATCCAAATAATTAAGTAACACATATAAAAATGGTTAATTGGGGAGAGGCAAAAAAGATGGTGGCATGACAACAATAACACAAAAGGTAAAAGTGGTATTATTATACAAAGAAATACATAAAACACTGAGAGAAAATAAGGCTTAAATAAATAGAGGGATATGTCATGTTCATAAATTATAAAACTCGATTTTGTAAAGATTTCAAGTTTTCCTAAACTCATCTATAAGTTTAATGATATTTGATTTCAATCAAAATCATAGCATGACTTTTTTTTAATTAGAAAGGTAATTCAAAATTTAGGTGAAAAACACAGGGGAAAAAATTAGAAGACAATGTTAAATAATACACAGAACAAACTTGTTTTTGCTTTAAAGCTATAGGAATTAAGGCACTGTGGTCCCAGTACAAGATAAGCAAAAAGACTAACAGAATAGAAAAGAGAGCCCAGAGATAGGCCTACATTTATGAATCACTTGATTTTGTGTCAAAAAGATGGCACTGCATTCAGCATAGTGAAGAAAAGAATGACCTTTTCCAAAAAAATGGAGCTAGATTAACTGGATATCCATATTAAAAAAATAAACTGACCTATGTTAACACACTATGTAGAAAAAATCACTTCCAGGTCGATTTCAAACCTTAATGTATAAGGTGAGGCAATGCAGCCTCTAAAAGATAAAAATATTGGTGTAGGCAAAGATTTTGTAAACAGGATAAAATGATAAGTTAGACGACATTAAATAAAGAACTTGTTATGAAAAGATACCATTAAGATAATGAAAAAGCAAGGAACTAACTAGGAGAATGTATTCGCAGGATATTTATCTGAAAATGGACTTGCATCTGGAGTATATATAGAATACTTCAACAAATCAATACTTTTTAAAAACAAAGTGTTTAAAAGAGGCAAAGCACTTTTAAAGAGAGTTCAAAATAAAAAAGACAAATGGCTACTAAGTATTTGAAAAGTGTTCAATGTTATTATTCACCAGGGACATGCAAAATGAAATACAACTATATACCCACCATGGCTAAAATGAAAAAACTGGCAATACCAAATATTGGCAAGGATATGGTGCAACTGATATTCTCAAACATTTTATGTAAGAGTGTAAATTGGGATAATCACTTTTGAAAAACTGCTTGGCAATGTCTCGTAAGTTGAGCATATGTTTCTCTATGTTATAGTAATTCTACTCCAACAGAAAAATGCACACAAAATGCAACCAAAGACGTATGTAAAAAGTTTCATAGCACTTTCATAGCATCATCAGTATCACATCAGAATAGCTGATATTAGTATCAGCTAAAAACTGGAAACAACCCAGATACCCCTCTTAAAGTGGAAAAAAATACATATTTATACATTAGAATACTTTACAGCAATAAACAATCTACTGCCACATACAAAAATATGGATAAACCTCAACAATGATATTGAGTAAAGACGCCAAACACAAGAGTATTAACATAAATTAGATTTATTCTATTTAAATAAAGTTTAAAACCAAAACTTAGTCAAATTAGTCAATGGTCAAAAATGTATTTCCTTTTGTATACAGAGTATACAAGGGTCTCTGGAGTGCTATAAATATTCTACTTCAGCACTATTCTATTCTGATCTGAGTAGTGATTATTCAGCTGTATCTACCAGGTAAAATCTTTATAAATTTTACTGAGCTGGAATCTTAAGTATATTTTTCTCTATGTATATTATATTTCAATTAAAAGTTTAGGAATAAAGGTAGCACTTAAAATGCTAAATAAAAACACATGGAAGATAGGAAGAGAAGATTTACAGTTATATTGATCTAATGTGCTTGGGTTATTCTAAATGAGGACAGAGAGACTAAGATATTATTAAGTATGTATATTAAAATTTAAGGGTAGCAATGCCAACAAAAGAATAGGAATAGTGGCACCTGAGTGGCTCAGTCAGTTGACCTTTGGCTCAGGTCATGATCCCAGGGTCCTCCCTGCATCAGGCTCCTTGCTTAGTGGGGACCCTGCTTCTCCTTCTCTCTCTACCACTCCCCTGCTTGTTTTCTTGCTCTCTTTCTCCGTCAAAATAAGTAAATAAAATCTTTAAAAAAAAAAAAAATAGGAATAGAATGTCAAACTTCTAACCTAGGACTATAAAAACAGGGAAAAGAGAAAAGCCCTACATGCATACTAGAAGAACAAAAATCATACTACAACAATCTAAAAATGAGCATGAGGTCACAATTTGGGAAAGGTAGAGGCACTCAAAGCTACAATCTCAATGAAATGATGAAGTTAAAAAAATATATATCTATAAGCAAAAGTAAATAGCAGGAAAACTTTTCATTCTCCTCCGAGTCTTTGAATTCTGGAGCACTAAGGGAGCAAGAAGTCACCCTTGATAATTTTGGCAACAGTTTCATCCTTAATGGTAATTAATTTAAAGAGCCTCAGACTGTGGGTACTCCAGGTTACCTGGCTAAAGCAAATTCAAATCCTTTTCTATAGGAATGATCTCAAGCTAGGTCACTGAATCAGACCTAACTGAACATATACTTATATTCCAAAATTACATTAATTACAAAATGCACGAAGAAACAGGCACCATAAGGAAGAAACAGCAGAAAAAACACATTATAGAATCTCAAAGAATTCAGATTTTTTTAACAGATGTTTTATTTTCAGAATTACTGATTGATATTTTAGAATTATTCTTATAATTATTGAACTATTAGAAACAAAATTTTAAGATGTTTATTTTTATGATGTTATGTTATTTATGATGTTTTATTTTATAAGATGTTTTATTTATATATTTTATAAAATATATAAATATTTTAAATATTTATATTAATAAATATAAATTTATATTATATTTATTATATTATATATAATATTATATTATATTATATTTATTATATTATATTATATTATATTATATTATATTATATTATATTATATATATTATAATTATATTACATAAATATAATTATAATATATTATATATAATATTATATTATATAATTTATATTAATAAATATTTAAAGTAAAAATGAATTTGAAAACATGAGTCAGGAACATTTTTCTTAATGTCTGGCAGATTTGGAAAAAAAACAAGTGGAGGGGTACCTGGGTGGCTCAGTCGTTAAGCGTCTGCCTTCGGCTCAGGTCATGATCCCAGGGTCCTGGGATCGAGCCCCACATCGGGCTCCCTGCTCGGCAGGAAGCTTGCTTCCCCCACTACCATTCCTTCTGCTTGTGTTCCCTCTCTCGCTGTATTTCTCTCTGTCAAATAAATAAAAAAATCTTAAAAAAAAAAAAAAAAAACAAGTGGAATTTCTAGGAAAAAAAAAATTATAATGATATTAAACATTCAGCAGACAATTTAAGAAAGCATAAAACAAATGAAAAGAGAATTAGTAAATGAAATCATGGGAAACAGGGAACCAGAAATGGAAGGAATACAAGAGAAGTTAAGAAAAAAAAAAAAGAATATAAAAGGAAGTCCAATACATATTTAATCAGAGTTTCAGAGGAAAGGATAGAATTGAAAACTGACACTCTTTTGTGAGGATTTTATGTTGCTTAAATAAACATTGTAGTGTTGAGAAGTGCTAGAACCAAGAGAATGCCTGCCAAAATATCTCTACAAGCCTTACATAGTTCCATGAAAGCTGACAGAAGACACAAGACTTCTGGGTCACAGGAAAGTACTTGATTAGAGCAAAAACAATACAAGGATTATCAATCTAGTTGCTACTGTGCTTCACTGAGCTCCAAACCATAAAGCCACAAGGAGGGCGGGAGGGAATTTGTACATACGTGAGGATGTGCTACAGGAGATGAAGCCTGAATCCTGTTTTTATAGCAAAAAGTAAGCAAGACTTCTTTGTCCAGAAGGATACCTAGTATAAGACAAAAGCCTTACTTTTCAAGATTATCTTCAGGAGAAATACTAGACGTGACTCAAAAAAGGCTTTGCAGGAGCTCCTGGGTGGCTCAGTCGTTAAGTATCTGCCTTCAGCTCAGGTCATGATCCCAGGGGCCTGGGATCGAGCCCCGCATCGGGCTCCCTGCTCTGCGAGAAGCCTGCTTCTCCCGCTACCATTCCCTCTGCTTGTGTTCCCTCTCTTGCTGTGTTTCTCTCTGTCAAATAAATAAAATCTTAAAAAAAAAAAAAAAAAAGGCTTTGCAATTTTTGCAGTTTTGGCCTAGACTGACTCACCAAGACAGGAAGATACACAAGAGGCCCAGAGCAGAAAAATTCTCAACATCTCATTCTAACACAAAAATAACTTACCAGAAAAAAGAAAAGATACCATTTCACTAATGCAGCAATCCCAATGAATCCGGGAATTCCTGCTTTCATTTCATTTTTGACTTCTGCAAATTTCTAAGTTTGTCATGTCATCATTCATTTTTTTAATTTAAATTCAATTAGCCAACATATAGTACGTCATTAGTTTCAGACATAGAGTTCAGTAATTCATCAGTTATATATGTATAACACCCAGTGCTCATCACATCATGTGCCCTCCTTAATGCCCATCACCCAGTTACCCCATCTCCCCACCCACCTCCCCTCCAGCAATCCTCAGTTTGTTTCCTATAGTTAAGAGTCTCTCATGGTTTTTTCCCTCTATGATTTCTTCCATTCAATTTTCATTCTAAAACATTCTTTGCTTAACCACCTTTAAAAAAAAAAAAACTTTTCATTTAAGACTAGTTTTGGACATTGGGAGGGTATGTGCTATGGTAAGTGCTGTGAAATGCATAAGCCTGATGATTCACAGACATGTACCCTGGGACAAATAATACATTATACGTTAATTAAAAAAAGACTAGTTTTAGATTTACAGAAAGATTGCTTACAGTCTAGCTAGAGGAGAAAGGCAATAAACAAGATAATTTTAAATTGGAATAAGTGATGGATAAAAACTAAACAGAATGATATAAGAGTATGACCCTGTACTAGACGGAGGCACTTAGGCAGGGCAATCTGGAAATAACTCCCTGAGAAGGAAATATTAAAGAAATATCTTTAAAGGATTAAAAAATCAGTCAATAAAAACAAAAATACAAAAAAAAAAAAAGAGGAAAGAACTTTTTAGGCAGGGCTATAACAATAAAACCCAAAAGCTGGAAAGACCTTGCATGTTTGAGAAACAGAAATGAAACAGAAATGACCTTGGTATATTGTATATTTGAGGAGTCAAAAGAAGGCTAGTCAACAATGTTGGAATACAGTGAGCAAGGAAAAGCAGTTCACAAGATGATAGGGACAAGTGTACAGGGTGAGATGGCATAACAGGGCCTTGAAAGCCATAGTAACATTTGATTCTATTCTAAGTAAAATGAAAAGCATTTTGAGCAGGGACATTAAATGATGACTTATATCATACCTATACTTCTAAATGATCTTTGTATGGAGAACAGACTAAAAGCAAAGAGACCATCTGCAAAGCTACTGAAGGAGTCCAGGCAAAAAGTGATGGTGGCTTTTATGAGAGTGGTAGCAATGAAATTAAGTGAAATATTTATTATATTTTAATGATAAGATTAAAGGAATTCACTGGAAGGAAAAGAGTTAAGTCAAGGATGACAGTTTTTTTGATAGATGGTGTTTGAAATGAGAGGACAAAGAAGCAGGTTTGAGCGTGAAAGGAGATGAGCAGTTCAGTTTTAGGTATGTTAGGCTTGAGATGTTGAAGAGAAATCCAAATGGAAATATCAAAGAAGTTACTGAATAAATGATCTTGAGGCTCTGAAGGAAGACCTGGATTGGAAAGATACTTTGGAAGACTTTAGCACATAGATGATACTTGAAGTAATGGTGATTAATTTGATCACCTAGGAAGACGTTGTTCAAGAAGAGGAACCAATATGCCTCCTTTCCAGCATCTGGAGGTCTACTAAGAAGAAGTGCCAGCCAAGAACATGGTGAAAGAGATGTCCTCTCAACTAAGAAAAGAATGAAAAGAGGTCTGCTGTATCTAATGGTACTGAAAAGTTTCTACTGTATTCAACAACCTGGAATTCACTGAGGCTCTAGACAAAGACAGTTTCATGGAAGTAATGGGGCCAAAAGCTGCAGTGCAATAAACTGAAAAGTAGCCACTGGCAGAGAATCACAATACTTCTTGTCTCTTTACATCTTTTGACTTTATGTGAACATCTATCTCTTTGATAGATGTTTGATAGTCTCTTTGAAAAATTTTTAACTTGGTGCCAATACCACCATACTGAATATGAAACTAGAAATTTATGACAAATTTCTTAATTTCAAAATGATTCTTTAAGAATTCTATTTCTTTCTTTGGTGAAGTTTGTAATCGCAAATTTAAAGGGATTTTCATGCAGTCCACTTAAATTTTTTTCTATTTTGATGAGATACTATATTCTAATTAGAAAGGTCGCTTCTTCCTGCAAGAAAAAAAAAAACTATGCAGTAAATTATTCTGAAATCTAGCCACTCTGAAATTCATAATCACTTCATTTGAATGAGATTAAAGCAAATATTTTGGTAAGTTATAAAAAGGTCATTTCTACTTTTAGTAAACAAATCAATAAACTAATGCTGAGGTTAATTAAGAGCAGAAAGGAATTGTTTAATCAATGCTGTGTCATTTAATGTGAACATATCCAAAGTGTTTGAGATCATGCAAACCAAACATTGGAAAAAATATTCTTGATCTAGCAAAGTAAGAATATTGTGCACTGCTTTACCAAGATTTACCAATGACTTAGAAGTTTGATGGCATTTCTTTGTTTTGCTGATGGGACAACAATGGGGTGAGTAGAGGCAATGGTTCTCTTCTCTGAATCTCCTGCAGAGAATGGAATGGAATCCTCCTTACTCTGCCACTTTATCTTGTTTAAATCTACACCCCTAAATGTTTCTGAGCTCCAGTTTCTTCAGTTAAAAATAAGGATTGATTTATTTATGTAATATCCACATTGTAATACAGGTATCAGGGGTGCCTGTGTGGCTCAGTAAGTTTAGCATCTACCTTCAGCCCAGGTCATGATCCCAATGTCCTGAGGGGAGTCCCAGGTCAGGCTCTCTGTTCAGTAGGGAGCCTGTTTCTCCCTCTCCCTCTGCCTGTTACTCCTGCTGCTTGTGCTCTCTCTCTCTGTCAAATAAATCTTTAAAAAATAATAATAATACCTATATCATTGGGTCACTATGAGAATAAAAGTTCCTGACTCAAAGTTAATACTAAGACATCATATCCCTTCTCATTTTATCCTACAACAGGGTCTTTGCACATGCTGTTTCTTCTGCCTGAAAATACTGTTCCTTTCCTTAGTCCCCAATTTTGCCTAACTCATGTATCCTTCTTATGCCAGCCTTGCTTATCTCTCTCATACTGCATGAGGTCCCTCAGTTACACAATCTCCTAGCACCCTGTGTTTTTTCTTCATGGCATTTATTACAATTACAATTATTTGAGGTACTATTTGTTTACTGTCTACCTCACCACTAATTTGTCTACTTTGCCACATTGTGGCATATTGAAGGAATTTAATAAATACTGTTGAGAAAATGAATGAGTTGGAATTTCATCAGAGTAAAGGATAAAGGGGATAATTCAAAGATGACTCCAAGATTTCTAGACTGAATAATCTTGTCATTAATAAAAGAAAGCAGTAGATGTGGGAGAAAAGACAATGAATTTTTGTTTTAAACATATTAGAATGAAAGTATGTGAAGGGTATCCAAATAAAGATATTCCGGACACCGCTGGAACTATGATAAAAAAATGAGAACTGAAGATATACATTTAAAAGTCCTTATTCCTGTGGCACCTGCATGTCTCAGTGGGTTAAAGCCTTTGCCTTCAGCTTGGGTCATGGTATCAGAGTCCTGGGATTAAGCCCTGCATGGGCTCCCCACTCAGCCAGGAGCCTGCTTCCCCCTCACTTTCTGCCTGCCTCTCTGCCTACTTGTGATCTCTCTCCTCTCTGTCAAATAAATAAATAAAATCTTAAAAAAAAAAAAAAAGTCCTTATTCCCTATATGGTAGATTAGCCTTAAAGATAGGGAGGCTAAAAACAGTATTTTAGAGAAAACAATAAAGTACACATGAAGGGCCACATGATGGCTAACTTTGTAGGTAAATTTAATTAGGCCATGGTACCAAATGGGTTGATCAAACATTATTCTAGATGTTCCCCTAAAGGTATTTTTTAGATAAGATTAACATTTAAATCAGACTTCCCTCCATAATGTGGGTAGGCCTCATCCCATAAGCCAAAGGCCTTCCTAGAAAAAACTAACCTCCCCAAAAGAAAGAATTCTGCCAGCAGTCTGCCTTCTGACTGTAATTACAACTCTCTCATTCTCCAGCCCCCTAGCCTACCTCATAGATCTTGGATTTACCAGCACACAGTTTCATGAGTTCCCAAAAACAAACAAACAAAAAACCTATATATCTATGTCAATATACAGATATCTATAGATCTATAGATCAATAGTTCTGTTTCTGTTTCTCTGGAGAACCCTAACTAATACAAGACGACTGAAAATAAAAGGGTAAAAGAGATAACTGATTCACCAGCATTCTAAATCACAAAAGAGGCAGAAAGTAAAATTTAAAATATTGATAATCAATCTTCTGTAGCCTTCCTAAAATAATGATTTTCTATGCACATTTACCTATACTGAAAGTGCTTTTACTATCATTGCTTTCATGTCACTTAACATGCATTGGCTTCATCTGTCAAAATTGTAAGACATTATTAAAAACATGAGCAATAGTATTAGCAGAAAATAGAACTGTGAATGTTCAGGAGTCATAGTCTTCTAAAATGCAGAATGGCATTTGGAAACTTTCTAATTTTTACCTTCAGGACAAATTTCTATGGTTCAGAATTTTGAATTGTTGATGGTATATTTCTGAGACATTAGTATGTAGTTGGGTTTGTGACAAATCTTTCATGAGAACAGGAAAAAAGATAAATAAAGGGTTAGGTTAAGTGTTAGTTTAACAGATGAAATATTTACTCATAACTCTGCAAGCCTTAGGCGAAACAAGCAAGAACCCTGATAACCAAAATAGCAAGTACCTTGTAACAGAATCTGTAATATGAAGACAAACTGGACAGGGAAGCCAGTGATGGAGACAATCTCAGTATCATGCAGCCACATGCAAACAGGAAATGCTGAGTCCAAAGGTCCTTTCTGTGCCTGCTGTCCTAGATTTCAACACAAAGAATGAGCAGTATAAATGTGGTAGAACACTGTAAGACTGGATTGAACATTAATAATCATCTACTCCGAAAACAAAAAAAATCCTCTACTCCGATTCCCCTATGTTGCTGCAAAGGAAACTAATATCCCAGAGAGGTTAAGTGACTAGCCAAAAAAAAAAGGAGGCCACAATCTTTAGAAATTAAAGAAAAAAAAGTGTATTAGCAGATCTTTAACAAAGCAGTTTTATACTGCAAAATCTAAACTCAGGTAAATCCCATAGAACTGGTAGAACTTATTGAACATATAATATTAAATCTACAACCTCAATGCTATCACTTCAGTGTAATGAATGACTCTAGTCCAAATCAGAAATGAATGAATATCATTTTCCTCTTTACAAAAGATTTGCAATACTTATTTAGTATCACATCATCCTGAAGTGAGATATAATGATTCTCTAAAGTTACACAGTTCCTAAGAGCTGTCAGTACCCAGGCTTTCCAACCTTTTCAGAAATTTTTTGACACACTCATATTTAGACTTAAGGTCATATAATTATCCATATAAGAGGATAAGACCTCAGGCTTGAGCAATGTGGACTAGTGGTCTTTGGTCAGTTTTATTATTTGGGTTTTGTAGTCTTCAACACCATCACACTATTAAGTATCAAAACTCAAACCTTTGCATTTCTGATTTAAAAGAAAACCAAGGAGTGACATTTTTAAAAAAGAGCAACGGATAAAGGCAGAAGTAAGTATGTGTAATTGAAGCCCATACTTATTATGGCATTCAAAATCTTATTCCAAGTTATTAGGGAATATAAATTCATTATTTTAATTTCTTTTATTTTAGTTTTTCCCTTGGTTCCAAATAAAGCAATAAATCCTTCGGGACCAGGCATATCCATAGATTATGACACATTGCCTTCAGACTCACATGGCATTCTGATAAATCTGTCAGTATGTGCAGTGATGACAGATGTGAAAAAGAGATCATCGTGGCTCTCACTGCCTATATTTTATTGTTTGTTACAGCCACCTTCTATTTCTGGAAAACATTCCCAGCTGCCTGCAGCAGAGCAAGGAGCCAGAGTTGGAAAATATGTTGTTTTTCTCACAGTTTACAACCTAACTTGCCTATCACTAATTAGGCAATACAGATAGGTAGAACTAATACTAGAAAACATGTCTTGAACACTGGTTTCATTATCTGGTTTCATTATAATAACCTTACTTCTGATCTTTCTTATTTCAAGGTTAAGGAAAACTCATTAAAAATGTTTTCTCTGCAGTGTTTTATAACCTTTTGACATTTTCTTCTTATACCAGTCATGGCAATCTTTTTAAGTCTATAAATAGGAAGGTTGAGAGGGAAGAAATGGACATGTTAACCCCCGTACATTTGGAGCCTGACAATGAAATCTGAGATGGGAATATCAATATCTTGGTTATATCAATATTTTGTTTTTTGTTTTCTTTTGAGGGTATATTGTAAGATATCTAAAGAATTCTGTGTGCATCCTATTATCCATCTTAATCATCAGTGAAATACATATGCATTTCATATATAATCTATTTACAACTGATATAAAGTAACAGGGAATTGGGTTCTTTTGCATGAATTTCTATGGACAATTCTGCCTGCTTTCAAAGTAGCAAAGAATTTTCTTAGTGGTTGGTGTGAAATGCAATTATTTTATATTTTTCCAGGGACAGAGAAGATGAAACTATAAGTGACATAATCCTTTGATCACTTCTACACAATTCTAGTTTAATCTGATTTCATTAATTACCATTGTTTTGGAAACATGTTCAGGTTTCAGTTACTTTACCTTGTATAAAATGACAAAAAGCATTATAATATTTGCTTTATATATTATTTAAGTTTATTTGTAAAGGTTACAAGTCCCCTAATATAATAGAGACTATTCATAAATGATCAAAAATTTAATATTAATCAATAGCTAAAACCTCATCCTTTATAGCTAAATACTCATCCTTTACCAGAACTATTCTCAACTTTGAAAATGTGCCAATTAAAATTTTCTTTCCTTTAATATTCCTTGCTCACCATTTCTTGCAGGTTATATCTGATCAGATAAATGCATGGAGAAGAAATAACAAAGCAAAACATTTCACACACTAATCAGTCGTTAAATTAAAAAGTGACTATCATACAGAAATATATTAATTGAAAATTCACATTTATTAGAGTAAATTATGAGTATCAAATGCTTTTCAAATATCATTTTTACTCATATTTGAACAGTTCATTTTTGCATATCTTATAGTCCTTCTTGAAAAATGTATTATTATATGATAGATGATATCCATAATCATGTTTAACACAGAGTTTAACATTTAAGATAAACCGACAGTCATACATCAAAAAATGGTGGAAGAGCTGGGGTAGAGAGGTATACTGAGTTTACTAGTTAAATCATTTGAATTGCTGCCTTTACTGATACACCAGAAATAACCTATATTAGCAAAGCTACACCAAATATCACTGTTGTGATGGAAAATAAAAGACCCTTCTATTAAACTGGAGGCCTGCACTGCTCTGTAAGCAGGGACCCCACATGTTGCAATTCTGGAGAGACCCCACTCCTTCCTCCTCCAGGAGGAGCGGTGCGGGAGCATGCAGTAGGAATATGCTGGGTTTGGAGACTCCAGACAGGGCTGCGCACTCCAGAGATAGAGGCACTCCATCACAGGCTAGCTGAGCTTACAGCACGGGCCACATACAAGGGAGACAGGAGTGACTGACTGCTTTCCTGTGAGGGTGTGCTGAGGAGTGGGCCCTCCGAGCGCTCGGCTCCTCTGGGCCGGAGACCAGGAGGCCATCATTTTCATTCCCAGCCTCCAGGGAAGTATGGAAAACATTCAGGGAACAAAGACTGGACCATGTAGGAAGAATTCGAGAGATAAGTGATACCATAAGATGCAACAATATTAGAATAATTGGGATCCTGAAGGGGCACGTGCACCCAAATGTTTATAGCAGCAATGTCCACAATAGCCAAACTATGGAAAGACCCTAGATGCCCATCAACAGATGAATGGATAAAGAAGATGTGGTATATATACACAATGGAATACTATGCAGCCATCAAGAGAAACGAAATCTGGCCATTTGCAATGATGTGGATGGAACCGGAGGGTATTATGCAAAGCAAAATAAGTCAGTCAGAGAAAGACAATTATCACATGATCTCT
>CM053614.1:29718351-29833956 GCA_028646535.1 Procyon lotor
AAAAAAAAAAAAAAGAAGAATTGGGATCCCAGGAGAAGAAGAGAGACAGGGGCAGAAGGTATATTGGAGAAAATTATTGTAGAGAATTTCCCTAATCTGACAAAGGGAACAAGCATCAAAATCTAGCAGGCACAGAGAACCCCCTTCAAAATCAATAAAAATAGGTCTACACCCCATCATGTAATAGTAAAACTTACAAGTCTTAGCGACAAAGAGAAAAACCTGAAAGCATCTCAGGACAAGATCTGTAACATACAAAGGCAGAAATGTTAGACTGGAGCAGACCTATACACAGAGACCTGACAGGCCAAAAAGAACTAGCATGATATATTCAGAGCCTAAATGAGAAAAGTATTCAGCCAAGAATACTATATCCAGCTAGGCTGACATTGAAAATAACATGGAGAGATAAAAAGCTTCCAGGACAAACAAAACTAAAAGAATTTGCAAACACCAAACCAGTCCTACAGGAAATACTGAAAGAGGTCCTCTAAGCAAAGAGAGAGCCTAAAACGAACATAGACTAGAAAAGAACAGAGACAATATACAGTTAACAGTCATCTTACAGGCAATACAATGGCACAAAATTCATATCTGTCAATAGTTACCCTGAATGTAAATGGGCCAAATGCCCCAATCAAAAGACAGAGTATCAGTATCGATAAAAAAAAACAAGACCATCAATATGCTGCCTACAAGAAACACATCTTAGACCCAAAGACACCTCCAGATTTAAAGTGAGGGGGTGGAAAACAATTTACCATGCTAATTGACATCAAAAGAAAGCTGGGTGGCAATCCTTATATCAGAAAAATTAGATTTTAAGCCAAAGTCTAAAATAAGAGATGAGGAAGGACACTATATCATACTTAAAGAGACTGTCCAACAAGTAGATCTAACAGTTGTAAATATCTATACCCCTAACATGGGAGCAGCCAATTATATAAACCAATTAATAACAAAGTCAAAGAAACACATCAACAAAAATACAATACTAGTAGGGGACTTTAATATGCCCTCACCAAAATGGACAGATCATCTAAGCAAAAGATCAACAAGGAAATAAAGCTTCTAAATGACACGCTGGACCAGATGGACATCACAGATATATTCAGAACATTCCATCCCAAAGCTACAGAATACACATTCTTCTCTAGTACACATGGAACATTCTCCAGAATAGATCACATCCTGGCACACAAATCAGGTCTCAGTCGGTACCAAAAGACTAGGATCATTCCCTGCATGTTTTCAGACCACAATGCCCTGAAACTAGAACTCAATCCCAAGAGGAAAGTTGGAAAGAACTCAAATAAATGGAGGCTAAAGAGCATCCTACTAAAGAATAAATGGGTTAACCAGGAAATTAAAGAAGAATTAAAAAATTCATAGCAACAAATGAAAATGAAAGCACAACTGTTCAAAATCTTTGGGACGCAGCAGAGGTGGTCCTGAGAGGAAAGTATATAGCAATACAAGCCTTTCTCAAGAAACAAGAAAGATCTCAAATACATAACCTAATGCTACACCTAAAGGAGCTGGAGAAAGAACAGCAAAGAAAGCCCAAATCCAGCAAAAGAAGAGAAATAATAAAGATCAGAGCAGAAATCAATGAAATAGAAAGCAAAAGAACAGTAGAACAAATCAACGAAACTAGGAGCTGGTTCATTGAAAGTATTAATAAGATTGATAAACCCTTGGCCAGACTTATCAAAAAGAAGATAAAGGACCCACATTAACAACATCATGAATGAAAAAGGAGAAATCACAACCAACACCAGAGAAATACAAATAGTTAAAAGAACATATTATGAGCAACTATACACCAGCAAATTAGACAATCTGGAAGAAATAGATGCATTCCTAGAGACACACGAACTACCAAAACTGAACCAGGAAGAAAGAGAAAAACTGAACAGAACCATAACCAGTAAGGAGACTGAAGCAGTCATCAAAAATCTCCCAACAAACAAAAGCCCAGGGCCAGATGGCTTCCCAGGGGAATTCTACCAAACATTTAAAGAAGAATTAATACCTATTCTCCTGAAATTGTTCCAAAAAATAGAAATGGAAGGGAAATTTCCAAACTCATTTTAGGAGGCCAGCATTACCTTGATCCCAAAACCAGACATCAAAAAGGAGAATTACAGACCAATATCCTTGATGAACACGAATGTAAAAATTCTCACCAAAATACTAGCCAATAGGATCCAACAGTACATTAAAAGGATTATTCACCATGACCAAGTGGGATTTATTCCTGGGTGGCAAGGTTGGTTCAACATCTGCAAATCAATCAATGTGATACAATACATTAATAAAAGAATGAACAAGAACCATATGATACTCTCAACTGATGCTGAAAAAGCATATAACAAAGTACAGCATCCTTTCTTGATCAAAACTCTTCACAGTGTAGGCATAGAGGGCACATTCCTCAACATCATCAAGGCCATCTATGAAAAACCCACAGCAAATACCATTCTCAATGGAGAAAAGCTCTCAGCATTTCCCCTGAGATCAGGAACACGGCAGGGATGCCCACTATCTCCACTGCTATTCAACATAGTACTAGAAGTCCTAGCTTCAGCAATCAGACAACAAAAAGAAATCAAAGGCATCCAAACTGGCAAAGAAGAAGTCAAACTCTCACTCTTTGCAGATGATATGATACTTTATGTGGAAAATCCAAAAGACTCCACTCCAAGACTGCTAGAACTCATCCAGGAATTCAGTAAGTGTCAGAATATAAAATTAATACACAGAAATCAGTTGCATTTTTATACACCAACAGCAAAACAGAAGAAAGAAATTAAGGAATTGATCCCATTTACAATTGCACCCAAAACCCTAAGATACCTAGGAATAAACCTAATCAAAGAGACAAAGAATCTGTACTCAGAAAACTACAAAGTGCTCATGAAAGAAATTGAGGAAGACACCCAGAAATGGAAAAATGTTCCCTTCTCATGGGATTGGAAGAACAAATATTGTGAAAATGTCTATTACCTAAAGCAATTTACACATTTAATGCAATCCCTATCAAAATACCATCAATTTATTTCAAAGAAATGGAACAAATAATCCCAAAATTTATATGGAACCAGAAAAGACCATGAATAGCCAGAGGAATGTTGAAAAAGAAAACCAAAGTTGGCGACATCACAATTCCAGACTTCAAGCTCTATTACAAAGCTGTAATTATCAAGACAGTATGGTACTGGCACAAAAACAGACACACAGATCAATGGAACAGAATAGAGAGCCCAGAAATGGACCCCCAACTCTATGGTCAACTGATCTTCGACAAGGCAGGAAAGAATATCCAATGGAAAAAAGACAGTCTCTTCAACAAATGGTGTTGGGAAAACTGGACAGCCACATGCAGAATAATGAAACTGGACCATTTCCTTACACCACACACAAAAATAGACTCAAAATGGATGAAAGAGGGGCGCCTGGGTGGCTCAGTCGTTGGGTGGCTGCCTTCGGCCCGGGTCGGATCCCAGGGGCCTGGGATCGAGCCCCGCATTGGGCTCCTTGCTCGGCGGGAGGCCTGCTTCTCCTGCTACCATTCCCTCTGCTTGTGTCATTCCCTCTGCTTGTGTTCCCTCTCTCGCTGTGTTTCTCTCTGTCAAATAAATAAAATCTTAAAAAAAAAAAAAATGGATGAAAGACCTCAATGTAAGATAGGACTCCATCAAAATCCTGGAGGAGAACACAGGCAGCAACCTCTTCAACTTCAGCTGCAGCAACTTCTTCCTAGGAACATCACCAAAGGCAAGGGAAGCAAGGCCAAAATGAAGGATTGGGACTTCATCAAGATCAAAAGCTTTTGCACAGCAAAGAGTCAACAAAACCAAAAGACAACTGACAGAATGGGAGAACATATTCGCAAATGACATATCAGATAAAGGGCTAGTATCCAAAATCTATGAAGAACTTCTCAAACTCAACACCCAAAGACCAAATAATCCGCTCAAGAAATGGGCAGTAGATATGAACAGACATTTCTGCAAAAAGGACATCCAAATGGCCAACAGACACATGAAAAAGTGCTCCACATCACTTGGGATCAGAGAAATCCAAATCAAAACCAGAGTGAGATACCACCTCACACCAGTCAGAATGGCTAAAATTAGCAAGTCAGGAAATGAGAGATGTTGGCGAGGATGCGGAGAAAGGGGAACCCTCCTACACTGTTGGTGGGAATGCAAGCTGGTATAGCCACTCTGGAAAACAGTATGGAGGTACCTTCAAAAGTTGAAAATAGAGCTATCCTATGACCCAGCAATCACACTACTGGGTATTTACCCTAACGATACAAATGTAGTGATCTGAAAGGGCACGTGCACCCGAATGTTTACAGCAGCAACGTCCACCATAGCCCAACTATGGAAAGAAACTAGACATCATCCATCAATAGATGAATGGATAAAGTAGATGTGGCATATATACAATGGAATACTATGCAGCCATCAAGAGAAATGAAATCTTGCCATTTGTAATGACATGGATTGAACTGGAGGGTGTTATGCTAAGCAAAATAAATCAGTCAGAAAAAAACAATTATCACATGATCTCTCTGATATGAAGAATTTGAGAGGCAGGGTGGGGGGTAGTGGGGGGTGGAGGAGAGAAATGAAACAAGATGGGATGAGGAAGGAGACACACTATAAGAGACTCCTAAAGTCACGAAATGAATTAAGGGTGGCTGGTAGGAAGGGGGGGTAGGGATAGGGTGGCTAAGTTGTGGACATTGGGGAGGGTATGTGCTATGGTAAGTGCTGTGAAATATGTAAGCCTGATGATTCACAGACATGTACCCTGGGGTAAATAATACATTATATGTTAATAAAAAATTAATTAATTAATTTTAAAAAATAAAAATAAACTAGAGGCCTGTGGTCATTCAAATGTCTTAAGTACCAAAAATAACTGATAAATTAATTGTATGGAAGACTCCTATCTGAAATTAAGATGCAACAAGAAATGAGGCTTCTTGTACATTTGAAATAAATTCTTCAATGTCAAACTGAGGGCAACAAAGAAACTGGTTGCCAATTAAGATTCTAAAAAAAGGTATTTAATATACTATAATAGGTTTTATTCCTCCATACCAACTCTTTAATATGTGGTAATCACTTCTAGTGCAGCATCTAAAAATTTTCTTGTCAAATTAACTTGTTACTCTTCTTAGATTTATAAAACAATGGGGATTAACACAAAGTATTATGAAAAGCATAATTTAACCTCAGAATATCTCTTAAAGAAATATAAGCCTCCACTTATAGTGTATTATTTGCCCCGGGGTACATGTCTGTGAATCATCAGGCTTACACATTTCACAGCATTTAACAGCACATACCCTCCCCAATGTCTACAACCCAGCCACCCTATCCCTACCACCCCCCCGCCTCCCAGCCACCCTCAGTTCATTTCGTGAGTCTAGGAGTCTCTTATGGTTTGTCTCCCTCTCCATCCCTTGCTGTTTCATTTCTCTCCCCCACCCCCCCAAACTCCCTCCTTGTTTCTCAAATTCTTCATATCAGAGAGATCATGTGATAATTGTCTTTCTCTGACTGACTTATTTCGCTTAGCGTAATACCCTCCAGTTCCATCCACGTCATTGCAAATGGCCAGATTTTGTTTCTCTTGATGGCTGCATAGTATTCCATTGCATATATATCATGTGTCTGTTGGTCATTTGGACGTCCTCTTTGCAGGCTCACATCTTCTGCCCATTTCTTGATTGGATTATTTGTTCTTTGGGTGTTGAGTTTGAGAAGTTCTTTATAGATTTTGGATTCCCAACACCATTTGTTGAAGACACTGTCTTTTTTCCACTGGATACTCTTCCCTGCCTTTTTGGGATGGAATGTTCTGAATATATCTGTGATGTCCATCTGGTCCAGTGTGTCATTCAATGGACCTGTTTCCTGTTGATCTTCTGTTTAGATGATCTGTCCATTGCAGTGAGGGGGTATTAAAGTCCCCTACTATTAATTGTATTATTATCAATTAATTTCTTTAATTTTGTTATTAATTGGTTCACATATTTGGCTGCTCCCAAGTTAGGGGCATAAATATATACAATTATTGGATCTACTTGTTGGAGAGACCTCTTTATTATGATATAGTGTCCTTCTTCATCTCTTATTACAGTCTTTGCTTTAAAATCTAGTTTTCTGATATAAAGATGGCTACTCCAGCTTTCCTTTGGTGTCCATTAGCATGATAAATGGTGCTCCACCTCATCACTTTCTATCTGGAGGTACCTTTGGGTCTAAAATGAGTCTCTTGTAAGCAGCATATCAATGGGTCTTGTTTTCTTTTTATCCATTCTGATAACCTATGTCTTTTGATTGGAGCATTTAGTCCTCTTACACTCAAAGTAATTACTGAAAGATACGAATTTAGTGTCATTGTATTACCTGTTAAAGCATGTTTCTGCAGATTGTCTCTGTTCCTTTCTGATCTTTGTCATTTCTGGGCTCTCTCTCTGCTCAAAGGATACCCTTTAATATTTCTTGCAGGGCAGGTTTACTGTTCAAAAATTCCATTAATTTTTGTTTGTCCTAGAAACTCCATCTCTCCTTCTGTTCTGAATGACAGCCTTGCTGGACAAAATATTCCTGGCTACATAGTTTTCCCACTTAGCACATTGAATATATCATAAGAGCCTTTTCAGGCTGTCAGGTTTTATGTGGACAGGCTGTTTGTCCTATACATATAAGGCTATGTTTCTAGCCTTAGGTTATGGACCTCTTGTCCTGAGCTGCTTTCAGGATTTTCTCTTTGTCTCTGAGATTTGCAAGTTATACTATTATATGTCAAGGTGTTGACATATTTTTGCTGACTTTCGAGGGGGGTTCTCTGTGTCTCCGGGATTTGAATGTCTGTATCCTTCCCCAGATTAGAAGAGTTCTCCATTATAAACCTTCTGCCCCTTTTCCCCGATTCTCATCTTCTGGGAGTCCTATGATATGGATATTATTTCACTTCATAGAATGGCTGAGTTCCCTAAGTCATTCTTTTTGATCTAATAGTTTTCCATCCTTCTTCTTTTCAGCTTCATTATTTTCCATAATTTTATCTTCTATGTCACTGATTTGCTCTTCTGCTTTATACATCCTCATTTTTATGGTCTCCACTTGGACTGAATCTTGGTTATAGCATTCTTAATTTCATCCTGACTATATTTTAGTTCTTTTATCCTTACAAGAAGGGATTCTCTACTGTCATCTATGTTTTCTCCAAGTCCACCTACTATCTTTATAATCATTGTTTTAGATTCTAGTTCAGACATCTTACTTACATCCTTATTGATTAAATCCCTGGTTGTGAGTACTACCTCCTGTTCTTTCTTATGAGGTGAATTTCTCCATCTCACCCTTCTGTCCAGAAGAGAAAAGAAGAAAGAAACCCAAAAAACAACAATAGCAACAACATAACAAACTTTTAGGAAGTGTTTCTGGTGTATGTTGTGTACACTCTGGTGTATATCATGTTCTGGCTGCTCTTTCCCACTGTTCCATCCTCTGCAAAGTTCCTCCTTGCTTGTAGTGGATAGTGTTTAACTAGTTGTGCTTTGATTTATTTGTTAAGATAAGCTTGAGGGAAAAAAAGAGAAGAAGAAAAAAAAAAAAAAGCCTGATCCAAGACAAGAGAAAAGGAAAAGGTACAAAAATGCAAACAAACAAAAAGAACTATAAGCCTCTCATCTGCCATATTTTCTCCTCCCAACTGTCCATATTGTTTTCTTAATCCTCAGGTCATATTCCAGATTATTCAAAATAGTTGGAAGTTGATCTAGCTGTCCTCAAGAGACAAGGCAAGCTCATGGTGACACTGCCACTCCGCCATCTTAATTCCTATTCCCCTCCTTCGGTGTTAAATGATAAACTCTCCTAACATAAGGCAAAGTACTTTTCATGAGTAAGATAATAATTCCTCTGAAATGGTTATATAAGTGTACAAATCAAAAGCAACTTCAAAAATATTGGTTGGAGAATACAAAGTCAAAAAACACTTTACACAATAAGAAAAACATTTTTAAAATATTTGCAAGTTCTAGTTCCTTTGCCCTGTAAACGATCAAAAATCTGAGAAAGCAAGGACAATAAACAAGGAGCAGTATGTGCAATAAAGAAATACATTTCAGGGGACCCCTGGGTGGCACAGTCAGTTAGATGTCTGACTCTTGGTTCCAGCTCAGGTCATGAACTCAGGGTCTTGAGATCAAGCCCTGCATTGGGCTCCAAGCTCAGTGAGGAATCTGCTGAAGTTTCTCTCTCTCTCTCTCTCAATCCCTCTCCTTGTGTGTGCAGGCATGAACTCTCTCTCTCTCTCAAATTAATTAATTAATTTAATTAATTAATTAATAATCTAAAATATAAAGAAAGAAAGAGAAGAAAAGAAATATATTTTAGAAGCTAGAACATGGTTCCACTTATTGGAATTCACTCTAGTTGAATACTCTGGGATTTGCAACCTTAAAAAGACAATTTTATTGTGACTTGTTTGTTGACTATTGGTTTTGGTCTTTGAGTATGTGTGATCAGAGGCATTGAATTATCCTTGGAACCACAAATCACTGCAAAAGTAATGCAGAGCCAAGCACATTACAGTTCGGAAGTAGTGCTTCCCAGACCAATGATTGATGAGGAAAAATAAAAAAATTCTCACTAGCATTTCAACACACCTGATATGCCTAGAGTGACTAAAATGATTCTCTATAATTAAAAAAAATTTCCCTTCAGTTCTTCCTCAAGTGTTAATTAGTTGCTGAGAATTAACCATTCCAACTACTAATAAACAGTAATGAACACTTTTTGAATAACTGCAAGTTGATTTGTTCTTTAAGAAAGCTTCTAAATTAATTAAAAATTCATTAATAGGGGCTGCTGAGTGGCTCAGTTCCTTAAGTGTTTGCCTTCAGCTCAGGTCATAATCCTAGAATCCTGGAATCAAGCCTGGAATTAGGCTCCCTGCTCAGTGGGAGGTCTGCTTCTCCCTCTCTCTCTATCTCTCTCCCTCTTATTGCCCCTTCCCCCACTCATGCTCTCTCACTCATGCTGTCTCTCAAATAAATATATCTCTAAAAAAAGTAAAAATGAAAAAATAAAAATTCATCAAAGATATCATTTCTATATTTCCATAGGTTAAAAATCTTTTAATCCAAAGATTTAAAAAAAATCTGAACTGATTTTCCTTTGGAAAGGATCAGACTTCCCAGAAGAATCTCCTTCAAAAAGATGAAGGATGGCTCAGGAAGGGCAGAAAGACAGGTGGCTCTGGACATGAATCTATCCAGTTCTACCTCGCTGTCTGTCCTAGCCTTTCTGTCTCCCCCTCTTTACTTGCTCTGTTTTCACTTAACGACTCAAGTTCTTCATAAGCCTTTGCCCCTGTGTTTCTTATCCTCTATTATATCAGAGACCACAGGTGTCAGCATGAGCATCCTTCCCTTTTTTTTTTTTTTAGATTTTATTTATTTCAGAGAAAGAGAGAGAGTGAGAGCAGAAATAGGGAGAGGGGTTAAGGGAGAGGGAGAAGCCAGCTCCCCACTGAGCAGCAAGCTGATGCGGGGCTCCATCTCAGAAACCTGAGATCATGACCTGAGCCGAAGGTAGAAAGGCACCCTGAGCCATGAGTATCCTTGAAGGACCATATACATTTCTGCATATACATAGTTTTAGGGGTTCATTTGCCTACTAGGTCTAACCATGAGTCCCTCTTACTATATCTCATAAAAACTTTAGGTTCAATTACTTGTAATATAAATTGTCTGTGTCTCAATTCAAGATTTTGATCAAGAGGCAGCTCTATCTAGCTATTCTCACACCACATCCTTAAAATTCAAGATTTTGAGCAACCTCATAGATTATTCCACAGATCAAGAGTTCATCTCTAGTGCAACAAACTATCCCACAAGTTAGGGTCACATTATGCTCTATCAGCTCAGTAAAGACAATGAGTACAGATTTTTTGGAAAGGAAGGAGTAGTCTAGGCAATATTGGGATCTAACAGAGCTATTATAAAAATACTTAGAAGCTATCTTTTTTTCACATAGAAAGAATACCATTAATGATAAGGAGGTTTTAAAATACAGCAACAAAAGGAACACCCATGAACTTACCATCTAACTTAAGAAATGGGATAATACAAATAAAATAGAAAATGCCTCTGGATCTCATTTTCTAGCCTCCTTATGCCAAACTGTGCCTTAATCAATCCATCTTGCTTTGTAAGGCATCAAGTAACAAGACCTAATACTCAATCTAATAAATACTGCATTTTGAAATAGTAGAGAATACAAACAAACATATTGAGATATTTCCATGAACTGTAATGTGATATGAAAACATCTCTGATTTATAATGGCAACAAAGTCATAATTACTGCTAATATCACTGTGACTGATTACTTTCATTCATAATTAAATACTAAATTTTAGTTACAATGAAAAATATTTTTCCAGATAAATTCTGTCTCTAGACTCCAGGTTCAGAACACATGCTTTAGAAAGAGTACGAATAGCAAAATGCCAGCTGAAAAAAAGAATTTACTTCAGAGACTAGTCTTCTTTGGATATCAGAATATACCAGAGTTTTAAAAATGAAATACATTTTTAATGCCTCTAGGTAGGTCCTTTAGACTCCACTAAAAAGGACATCACTCCCTATGTCAAAGAATGCCTTGTCTGCTGAGCCCCCCATACCTCATATAAAATGTTGAAAATCCTGCTCCAGAAGAATAGTGCCCAGTTTTAATATGGGAGGCAGCCTGACAAAAGCAAGGAAACACACATAAAGTAATGTTAAGGTCAAAATCCCGAGAAGTAGTTCAAAATGTTACTGATTACAGAGACAACTGATTGTTCCTATGTTGGTTCTTTTTCTGAAATAAGTTACCAGAAAAAATTTTAAGTGTTTTGACTTAAAATAGCACAGAAAACTTTAGAAAATATTGAAAAAGGTAAGTCTATTATATTAACATTACAAATTCTATCTTTCACATTTTACCCATATTTATTTAAATGAAGACTGTCATTATATACAAAACTTTCATATTTTACTTTTATTACTTTATATTTTACCTTTCTCACATGTATTTATTACAAAGAATAATATATGGAAAATCAAAAAAGAAAGGGAACTGAAACTTGAATGAAGTTAGGAAAATAAAGACGTTGACTGAACTCAGTTAAATTTCCCAAAAGAAACCATGCAAAGAATTATAACCCATTCTTCCTTCGTGTCAAAGGCTATTTACCAACAATTAAAAATATTCTTTGCCAGGGTGCCTGGGTGGATCAGTTAGTTAAGTGTCCCAATCTTGATTTCAGCTGAGTTCATGATCTCAGAGTAGTGAGATCAAGCCCCATGTTGAGCTCTGCACTGGGCATGGAGCGTGCTTGGGATTCTCCTTTTCTCTCTTCCTCTGCCCCTCCTCCACCTCTCCCTCTTTAAAAAAATAATAAAAATAAAAATATATATATTCTCTGCTATCTAGTCTATCAGTTGTCCTACAAGGAGGCATTTCTTTCAAATTAAGATTTGATTCTAAAAAGGTAATAGAGGGTCGTCTGGGTGGCTCAGTTAGCTGAGCATCCGCCTTTAGCTGCGGTCATGATCCCAGGGTCCTGGGACTGAGTCCCACATCCGGTTCCTTGCTCATGAGGGAGCCTGCTTCTCCCTCTGCCTGCTGCTCCCCATGCTTGTGCTCTCTCTCTCTCTCTGACAAATAAATAAATATCTTTAAATAAAACAAAATGGTAGTAGAAACAAATATTTTTTAAAGAATGGAAATAAAAACAATGCTTGAAATGATATTGAAAAAATATCGATGACCTCTACTAGGTTGGAGGGAGTCAAATATTTATTTAGCATCTATTCCAGATCAAACTATTGCAAACTTCTGATCTCATTTCTATGAATTAGAAATGTAATTTTGATACTATCACACTGATGTTAAGTAGCAGAGGTGGGATTATATTTATAAATTATTTTGGAATCCATTCATCTGACTCTAAAATCACTTAAGATCAGAATGTCTCACCATAATAACTGTGTAGGCCATGAGAAAAGAAAAACAAGGTACAGTCCCTGTACTGAGTCCATTATACAACAGAGAACAGTCATATACAGAAGATCCTTTCAATGTATGTTCAAGTTGCTATGGGAACACAGAATTTCCATATGGTTCTCCAAAGTTCTCTGTCTCTACATTATGTTGCCATTCACCAGAGACTATGCCTGCTAATGTATGCACTACCAACTACAAAGAATAAAAATCATTATGCTTCAGTCATACGGTTCCTCCAGAAGGTGCTATCCTTCTTAAGATGATACCACTAGCGATACAAAATGGAAAATATATACATTTTCATTTATCCCATGGTCATGAATAAATTTAATCAAACTTAATAAACTTGGAAATCACCGTAATATTAGGACCATAACACATTTGTTGACCATTTTCCTGTATGGTAGGCATCACCTAATGGTCTGTCTTCAATCATGGCAGATGTCATTTTCAAAACTTCACATGATTACACACAGATGTAATCTTTTTTGACATATCTTCCTATAGATTGCTTCCAAGACATATGTCACATGCAGAATCCCAAGTAACTTATATTCTAAGTATGATGTTTGATATTATTATAAATATATGTATTTATGTCTTTAATTTAGAAATGTTCTACTCTAGCTCTCTCCTATTACAGTCTTTAGATGTTTGGTCCTTTTCTTGTTCCAATATACCAAATGGTATTTTAATTGATTTTGTTTGGTATATGAAATTTTAAAAAAAGAAAAAAGGAACTGGCATTTGTTACAGATTGCCTTTTATCTGAGCATGATATCAGTTTCTTTGTTCTAGCATAGCACTGAATTTAGGTGAATGACTTAGAAAACACTGTAATAGGAATGAATTTTTATATTTTTATAAATAGGAATAAGTTTTGATATACCTATAGAACGGATACGTAGCCAATATATTTTTTTCAATTAACTAAGAACCATATTGTAATTACTAGTTCCCTAGTTATTACCAGATGTTCTTTTTATATTCTAGAATACCATATTATATTTTGCTGTCATCTCTCCTTAGGTTGCTCTTGGCTACATTTTCTCAGGGTTTACTCATTTTTGATGAACTTGACAGTTTTGAGGAGTACTGGTCAGGAAATTTCTAGAATTTCCCTCATGAAATTGTTCTGATCTTTTTCTTATGATTAGATTTGGACTATGGGTTTTACAGAAGATTACAGAAGTAAAATGCCATTTGTACTACATTACAGCAAGAGTACATACTTTCAACATGACTTATTACCGTTGATATTTAACTTTAACCCCTGGCTGAGATAGTGGTTTGTCAGGTTTCTCCTCTGTAAAGTTACTCTTCTTCCTTCTTTTCTCTTTGGAAGAAAATCATTATCCTCAGCTCATATTTAACCCATGGGAAGTCATGCTATACCTACTTGAGGGTGGAGTACCTATATAATTATTTGGAATTCCACACAGGAGATTTCCCTATTCCTTTCCTTTTTAAAAATTCATTCAATTGTTAATTTATATCAGGATAGACTCATGAATGCAGATGCAATTTTTATATCATTTCCATAGAAAAGAGTGATTTGAAGTTTTAAAACTAAGTTATTTTTAAAAAGACAAACAAAATGATACCAAGGAAGAAGTCAATTTTTAAAATATTAGAAGAAAGTTTTGAGAGAAAAGTAAATCAACTAACTCAGAAGAAAATATTTTTGCCAGAATTTAACATTAATAAAATATAAGAAAGTGAAAAGACACAAGATACATGGCCTAAAGTATAGACTGAAAAATCATCTGTCAGGGTACTTATGTAGCTCAGTTAATTGCGCGTCTGATTGAGGACCTTTGGGAGGCTGGCAAAAAAGGGCTGGCAGACACCATTTCCCTCCTCCACCCCCTGGCCTAGACACATGGACACTTGTGAGAACCATCAAGGAATTAACACTTTCCACCTAGATTGCTAACAGCATCCCTCAACCCACAGTCCTCTGCAGACTCACCCCCTCCATCCTGGCCTGACCAAAGCAGGGGTTTTTCAAGGAAGTAGCAGGTTCCCTCAAGCAACAGAATGGCATGAACCTTGCTGTCACCATTCACCTGGTCCCTTCTGCATTCCTTCAGAAATGCCTCCTTCAACATGCTCTTGGCAAGAGATCACCCAAAGTGGTGCCACAAGCCTGGCAGAGGCCAAGCAGCCCTGACACAGACCAGAATGACTCCAAAGTGACTGTCAAATGCCTGATCTGACTAAATTCAAGCCCAAAGCACCTGCAGATTGACATACTAACAATACAAGGACCAAATCCTGCCCACAACATGCAAAGAGAACAAGTGCAGATGACTGGGCTGAAAGCAAACATGGCTCAGCCACAATAATAGGGCACAGGCATATAGAAGACACCCCTAAAGCACCAGGTTCTGGTGACCAGCAGACATTGCACAACAAGGCATTATAGTACCTGTTCTTCATAAGACCACTACTTTCAAAAGCAGGAGAAATAGCTGACATCCTCACACAAAGAAACAGGTACAGAGTGTTGGACAAAATAAATTCATAGAATAATATGTCCCAAAAGAAAGGACAGGACAAAATCACAGCAAAAAAAAAAAAAAAAAAAAAATCTAAATGAAATGAAGATAAGCAACGCCTGATAGAGAATTTAAATTAATAGTCATAAAAATACTCATTGGACTTGAAAAGAGTGGACTCTCTCCACAAGACCCTCAACAACATGACAGAAAAGACATAAAAGAACCAATCAGAGATAATAACACTAGAGGGAACAAATCATAGACCAGGAAAAAGCAGAATAAGAGATCTGTGACCTGGAAGACAGAATAATGGAAAGCAATCAGGTGAACAAGAGAAAGAAAAAAGAATAATAAAAAATGAGAACAGATTAAGGGAAGTCAGAGACAAAATTAGGTGCAATAATATTCACATTATAGGGACCCTAGAAGAAGAAAAGAAAGGAAAAGAAGCAGAAAATTAATTTGAAGAAATAAGAGCTGAAAACTTACCAAATCCAGGGATGGAAACAAATCCACATTCCAGGGGCACAGGGAAAACCCAACAAAATCAACCAAAGGTGGTCCACACCAAGACATACAATAATTAAAATGGCAAAAAGTAGGGATAAAGAGAGAATTTTAAAAGCAGCAAGAGAAAATAAAACAGTTACATACAAGAAACACCATAAGGCTATCAGCTGATTTTTCAGCAGAAATTTTGCAGGTCAGAAAAAGTGGCATGATATGTTCAAAGTGCAGAAAGGAAAAAATCTGCAACCAAGAATACCCTATCCAGCAAAGCTATCACTCAAAATAGGAGAGATAAAGAGTTTCCCAGACAAACATTAAAAAAATTCATCACCACTAAACCAGCCTTTAAGAAGTGTTAAAGGAGACTGAGTAGAACAGAAAGACCATAAGTAGGTATAAGGAAAAAAAGGAAACACTAAACAGCAATAAATATAACTATAAAAATCTATCAGGCTATTCACAAAATAAAAGGATACAAAGTATAATACTATAAACCTAAATCAGGGGGCAAGGAGGTGAAGAATGGGTTTAAATTTAAGCAACTATCAACTTAATATAGACTGCTATGTGCAGAAGATGCTATATACAAACTTAATGGTGACCACAAATCAAAAACCAGTAATCGGGGTGTTTGGCTGGCTCAGTCAGTGTATGCAACTCTTGTTCTCAGGGTCATGAGTTCAAGATCTACTCTGGGAATAGAACTTACTTTTATAAAAAAGTAATAGATGTGAAAAAAAAATAAAGAGAAAGAAATCCAAATTTATCACTAAAGATATCCAGCAAATTGTAAGAGGAGACGGCAACAAAAGAAAGGAATAGAAAAGAACTACTAAAACAACCTTAAAACAAGTTTAAAAATGGCAATAAGTGCATAACTATCAATAATTACTTTGAACGTAAAATGGACTAAACATTCCAATCAAAAGACAGAGGATGAAGGAATAAATAAAAAGCAAGACCTATGTACACACTGTCTAAAAGCGACTCATTTCAGACCTAAAGACACATACAGATTGAAAGTGAAGGGATGAAAAAGTATTTATCATGTAAATGGAAGTGAAAAGAAATTCAGGATAGCAGTACTGATATTGAACAAAATAGACATTATTTTTTTTAAAGATTTTATTTATTTATTTGACAGAGAGAACAAGATCACAAGTAGGCACAGAGGCAGGCAGGGGAAGAGGGGGAATCAGGCTCCCTGCTGAGCAGAGAGCCTGATGTGGGCCTCGATCCCAGGACCCTGAGATCATGACCTGAGCCGAAGGCAGAGGCTTAACCACTGAGCTACTCAGGTGCCCACAAAATGGACTTTAAGTCAAAGATGTACAATAAACAAAGAAGGACACAATATAATAATTAAAGGAATAATCCAACAAGAAGATATAATAATTATAAATATTTATGCATCTAACATGGGAGCACCAAATAAATAAAGTAGCTGATAACTAACATAAAAGAAGTAATCTATAGTAATACAATAAGAGTAGGAGACTTTAACACCTCACTTATATCAACAGATAGATTGCCCAACTAGAAAACCAATAAGAAAAGAATGGCTTTGAATGACACATTGGATAAGATGGATCTAACAGATATATTCACAGCATTCTACCTTAAAACAGTAGAATAAATACTCTTTTCAAGTGCACATGGAACATTCTGCAGAATAAACCTTTAGCCAAACAAGAAGAGGAAGGAGGAAGAGGAGGGAAAGGAGGAAAGGAGAGGGAGAAGGAGGGGAAGAAGAACGGGGAGGAGGAGGAGAAGAAGGAGGAAGACAAGCCTCACCAAATTCAGAAAGACTGAATTTTGCATCTCTTCTGACCATGATGCTATGAAATTAGAAATCAACCACAAGAAAAACTCTGGAAGGAGCACAAATACATGGAGGTTGAATAATATGCTATTAATGAATGTGTCAACCAAGAAATCAAAGAAGAAACTAAAAAATACATGGAGACAGAGGAAAAAGAAAACACAGGGGCGCCTGAGTGGCTCAGTGGGTTGGGGCCTCTGCCTTCGGCTCAGGTCATGATCTCAGGGTCCTGGGATTGAGCCCCACATCAGGCTCTCTGCTCAGCGGGGAACCTGCCTCCCCTTCTCTGCCTGCCTCTCTGCCTACTTGTGATCTCTTTCCTCTCTATCAAATAAAGAAATAAAATCTTAAAAAAAAAAAAAAAAAAGAAAAACACAATGGCCCAAAATCTTTGGGATGCAGCAAAAACTATTCTAAGAGGGTATTTTGTAGCAATAAAGGCTGACCTCAAAAAGCAAGAAAAATCTCAAACAACCTAAAGGAGCTAGAAAAAGAACAAACAGCACCCAAAACCAGAAGAAAGGAAATGATAGAGTAGAAATAAACAAAATAGAAACTAACAACAACAACAAAAAAAACCCCAATAGAATAGATCAGTGAAATTAGGAGCTTTTTGAAAAGATCAACAACATTGATCAACTTTTAAACATTCTTTAAAAAGAGAGAAAGAGAGATGACAAAAAAAAAAAAAAAATCACAAAGGAAAGAGGATAAAAAGCAACCATAGAAATACAAAGGATTATAAGAGAATACTATGAAAAATTATACGTAACAATTTGGACAACCTAGAGGAAATGGATAAATTTATAGGAATCTATAACCTCCCAATGGGAAGCTGCATCAGGAAGAAATAGAAAATTTGAACAGATGGATTAAGAGCAATGAAACTGAGTCAGTAATCAAAAAACTCCCAAAAAACTGAAGTCCAGGACCAGATGGTTTCACAGGTGAATTTTATCAAACATTTAAAGAAGATTTAATCTTATTCTTCTCAAACTAATCCAAAAAATAGAAAAGGGAGGAAAAATTCCAAATTCATTCTATGAGGCCAGCATTACTCTGATACCAAAACCAGATAAAGAAAGTACAAAAAAAAAAAAAAAGTACAGGCCAAACCTCTGATGACTGTAAATGCAAAAATCCTCAACAAAATACTAGCAAACTGAATCCATTAGTAAATTTTTTTAAAAAAAATCATTCACCACAATCAAGTGGGAGTTATTCTGGGATGCAAGGGTGGTTCAATATTCACAAATCAATCAACATCACCTCAACAAAAGAAAGGATAAAAACCATAGGATTATCTCAATATGTGCAGAAAAAGCATTTGACAAAATACAGCACCCATTCATGATTAAAAACATCAACAAAACAGGTTGAGGGAGAACATATCTCAACATAATAAAAAACCATTTATGAAAAACCAACAGATAACATCATACCAATGGTGAAAAACTGAGAGCTTTCCCTCTAAGATCAGGAACAAGACAAGGATGTCCACTCTCACCACTTTTATTCAATGTAATTCTAGAAGTCCTCGCCACAGTAATCAGACAAGAAAAAGAAAGAAAAGGCATCCAAATTGGTAAGGAAGAAGTGAAACTTCCACCATTTATACATGACATGATATATATATAGAAAACCAGAAAGACTCCAAGAAACTACTAGAACTGATAAATTAATTCGGTAATGTTGCAGGATAAAAAATAAATGCATAGAAATCTGTCGCATTTCTATACACCAATAATGAAGCAGCAGAAAGAGAAATTAAGAAAACAGTTCCAATTAAAATTGCACCAAAAATAATAAAATACCTATGAATAAACTTAACCAAGGAAGTAGAAGAACTGTCTGAAAACTATAGAACAGTGATAAAATAAATTGAACATGACACAAACAAATGGAAATATACTCCATGTGCAGGGACTGGAAGAGCCAATATTGTTAAGATGTACATTGTACACAAAGCAATCGACAGATTTAATGCAATCCCTATTAAAATACTAACAGTATTTTTCACAGAAGTAAGCAAATAATCCTAATATTTGTATGGACTGCTAAAAGACCCCAAATAGTTCAAGCAATTTTGAAAAAGAAGAACTAAGGTAGAAGTATCACAATCCCAGATTTCAAGATACACAACAAAACTATAGTAATCAAACCAGTATAGTATTGGCATTAAAAAAAAAAAAAAAGACATATAGATCAACAGAACAGCCTAGAAAACCCAGGAATAAACCCACAATTATATAGTCAATTAATCTTTGAAAAAGAAGGAGTGAATGTACAATGGGGAAAAGTCTCTTCAACAAATGGTGTAGGGAAAACTGGATAGGACCATACAAAAGAATGAAACTGGGCTATTTTCTTACACTATACACAAAAAATAAACACAGAATAGTCTAAAGATCTAAATGTGAAACCTGAAACCATAAAAATCCTAGAAGACAGCACAAGTGGTACCTTCTCTGATATTGGTCATAGCGACATTTTTCTAGATATGTCTCCTGAGGCAAGAGAAACAAAAGAAAAATAAGCTTTTGAGGCTATATTAAAATAAAAAGCTTCTGAACAGCAAAAGAAACAACGAACAAAACTAAAAGACAACCTACTGAATGGGAGAAGGTATTTGTCAATAATATATCCAATAAGGGGTTAATATCCAAAATATAGAGAGAATGTATACAACTCAACACCAAAAAACAAACAAAAAAACAAATAATCCAATTAAAAATGGTTAGAAGACATGAACAGACATTTCTCCAAAGAAGACATACAGATGGCCAACAGACACATGAAAAGATGCTCAACACTACTCATCATCAGGAAAATGCAAATCAAAACTCCAATGAGGTAGCATCTCACCCCTTTCAGAACAGCTAAAATCAACACACAAGAAAAAAACAAGTGCTGGTGAGGATATGGAAATAAAGGAACCCTCATGCACTGTTGATGGGAATGCACACTGGTACATTCACTATGGAAAACAGTATGGAGATTCCTAAAAAAATTAAAAATAGAACTTCCCTACAATCCAGTTATTGTACTATTGGCTACTCACCCAAAGAATACAAAAACAGTAATTCAAAGGATATATGCATCCCTTTGTTTATTGAAGCATTATTTACAAGAGCCAAATTTTGGAAACAACCCAAGTGTTCATCAATAAATGAATGAATAAAGATGAGGTGTATATATATACAACAGAATATCAATCAGCAATAAAAAGAAATGAAACCTACCATTTGCAGCAACATGGATGGAACTAGAGTATAATGCTAAGTGAAATAAATCAGTCAAAGAAAGACAAATACCGTATGATTTCACTCAGACGTGGAATTTAGGAAACAAAACAAAGGAGAAGAGAAACAAAGGAACAGACTGAAATACAGAGAACAAACTGATGGTTACCAGAGGGAAGGTGGGTGGGCAGATGGGTGAAATAGGAGAAGGGCCTTAATAGTACTCTTACTGGGATAAGCACCAAGTAATGTGTAGAATTGTTGAATCACTATATTGTATATAGTGTATATATACTAATAGTATATGTAGTAATAGTATATTACTATTGGAAAGTAATATAGCACTGTATGCTAAAAAAAAAAGTACATTTATCATGATGAGCATCAAGTAATATATAGAAATGTTGAATCATTATATTGTACACCTGAAGCAAATACAACATTGTACGTTAATTAAACTTAAGTTTTAAAAAAGGGGAAAAAATGAAAATAAATGGAATAAACACATATACATTTGAAAAATGTATGCCAAATCCAATCAACAAGAAAAACACATAATTCAAGGGTTAGAATGGGTTTGAACCTGCTTTTGCCTATTTACTGATAAAGTTAATTTGCTAATTACTAATTATAACAATTTGGACAGAGTGCAATAGTCCAAATTCCATTTCATCACTCAAATACAATAAAATTTCACTGAGTCAGAAAAGAATACATGAAACAACACATACATGAAAAAAATCTTAGAAAACTAAAATATTGTGGTATTATTTATTTCAAATATAGCCTACATAGACAAAGTATAAATGTATATCGAGGTGTAAAATGACATAAATTAATGCAAAATTACGAATGCCACATTTCAAAGAACATAGTCATGTATCCTAAAGAGAAATGTCTTAAAAAATAGAATATTAATTGCTTCACTCAGAATGTGAAATTACATTGAAAGAATAATTATACCATTGACCTTTTTTTAAGCTACTAATGTTAGCCTGGTTCTCTCTTATAATTAAAATGCCAAAAACTTGAGAAGAAAGACACAATCTCTATTTTCCTGCTAAATAAAATTGCATGTTGAATCCAAATTAGAGATGGGATATCTTTTTAAATATAGAGACCTGTGAATGTCTAAAATGTGCCCAGAAACTTAATATTCATACTTTAGTGTACTATACATGAGAGTAATAGATTGCCTGCTTCTATTTTAACTAATTTAAATCAAGTATTACTAAAACACTGTTTATTACCACAACTACTTGAGGAGAAATATGATAGGGTAACTGTCAATAGCAATTTGGGGGCTCAGTGAACACCAGACACTATACTTTCCTATAGCACTTTTTGCCCTCAAAGCATTTGTTCGCCAACGCCACAGTGTGAAATGACACCTTCTCCAGACCCTCAAATTCTCCATCATCTTCAGTCCATGAAAATGCTAATTAGAATTTTATACCCAAATGTCTGCAAGTTATCTTACCTGAAAACTGGTTTTTTTTTCTTACTCAAGACCTTGAGCACACCACCTTTTGACTCTCTTCTCACAAAGCTTAAACCAAAAACTGGCCTAAATATCCTTTTTTATGTCCATTCTGTTAGGCATCATCTTAGCTTTGTCTTTCCAAAACTCTGATTCTCCAAACTTATCACCAAATGGCAAGGGGAGAATAAAAAGAAATGTGAGAGAGACTTCCTTCCTTCCTGAAATGCCCTAAGTCTCACACTTGATGTTTCTTTCCTCTTGGTCTTTACTTTTGTCCCTCTTGGAATCCATGAGGAGAATTTTCTGAAATGGGAGGAACCTTTAGGTTCTCAACCACACTAACAGAATTACAGTCAGGTAAAAAACAAATAGATAGCTAAATCTGCTATTGTTATGATGTATTACTTAATTAATCATTCTTAATTCTTTTTAATTAAAAAACTCAATACCCAAGTAAAATTACTTATTTCTGAGTTACTGAGAATTAACTATCTTTGAATAATATCAAAACAATATCAGAGAAAGAGAATTGGAAGCATTGATCTCTCCACAAAGTATATGACCTAGAATATCACCATATTCCTGACCTTGGTATCCATTGCTTATATAGGTTTTGTAGATTAGGAAATTTGGCTAAAGAAGACCAACTCATGACTGATTCTTGGAGAAATAGTCAATTTTATTGTTATTTAAATGTTAATATTTAAACATTAAATATTATTATTTATATATTTACATATGTTTGATATTATTAAATATTATTTAATATTTAATATTTAAATATTTAATATTATTATTGCTGTAATGGTAATGGTAGTAAAAAATGTCTAAGAAGGTATATCCAATATTCACCTTAGCCATGAAAAAAATCATTAAAAAAAAAACCCCCACAAAATTTCTAACATTCACCAATGTAACTTCTGAGTGTGTCTTCCCAGATAAAACGATTGCAAAGTAAATTAAATATCTTATAGAACAGGGCTATTAAAGTTGTACGATATCTACCAAAAATGATTTTTGGGTTCAAAGTTTATCTATGGTACTCCCAGAAATAATTAAAACTGTTTTTACTTTATGAGAATAAAATGAAATGATTTCTACATAGGAGAATGCTAGTTTTTCCATTCTTTAAATCAATAAATATTTTATATTTAAAAAAAATAACCAATAATTTAAAAACAAGATTTCAATGTAGTTTTGAATTCTTAAGTAACTTTTGGATGAGATACTTTCCTATGGGAATGTGCATGCAATATAGTTCTAGTGAGAATTAAGACATTTATAGTAATTTATGCGATTATGAATATATAATAATTTCTGTACTTTGAAGAAATAATATGGAATTCTATGATATGGTGGTAACAGAGAAGGAAGGAATTATGCTTACAACTTATTCAAACACAGCATCATAATTATAAATTAAAAAGAAAGTCTAGGGTGCCTGGGTGGCTCAGTGGGTTAAAGCCTCTGCCTTTGGCTTGGGTCATGATCTCAGGGTCCTGGGATTGAGCCCCGCATCAGGCTCAGAGAGCCTGCTTCCCCTTCTCTCTCTGCCTGCCTCTCTACCTACTTGTGATCTCTCTCCTCTCTGTCAAATAAATAAATAAAATCTTTAAAAAAAAAAAAAAAAGAATAAGCAAGAAAGTCTAGGGGCACCTGGGTGACTCAGTCGGTTAAGTGTCTGACTACTGATTTCTGCTCAGGTCATGATCTCAGGGTCATGGGATCCTTCCCCACCTCAGGCTCAGTGAACAGCATAGAGTCTGCTTATCTCTCTCCCTCTGCTCCTTTCCTTCCCTGCTCCCCTCCACTCATGCTCTATCTCTAAAATAAATAAATAAAATATTTAAAAATAAATAAAGAAAAAGAAAGCCTTGTGTCTCTATTTTAACCCATTAGGGATTATCTGATTTGTCAAAATACCCCTGTTATTGACCTTCACTCTAGCATTAAAAATAGCACAGCCTTGGGGCACCTGGGTGGCTCAGTGGGTTGAGGCCTCTGCCTTCGGCTCAGGTCATGATCTCGGGGTCCTGGGATGGAGCCCTGCATTGGGCTCTTTGCTCGGCAGGGAGCTCTGCTTCCCCCCCCTCTCTGCCTGCCTCTCTGCTTACTTGTGATCTCTCTCTGTCAAATAAATAAATAAAATCTTTAAAAAAATGGCACAGGCTCATCTAAGTAAGCATTATTAACACTTAATAAAAAGGTCTGCACTGTGTTCACCACTGCAGCCAATAAACATATTTAAGGGAAAGAAAAGACCTTTATTTTAATAGTGATCAGTAATTACTTTTTACCTTTTTGTTTGCTTCTTTGATAAATTATATCTTAAAACACGGCACATCTTCACCCATTCAAATATATTTTCCAGTAAGTATACATTTAATATGAAAATTATTTCAATTATTTTTCATTTTCTTAAATTCTGACTTTTTTTTGAGGAACATGCAAGTCCCTTTTAGTATTGATATATTTAAAGGATTATCCTCCCACATATTTACTAATAAAATCTTTGGTAAGCTTCCTCCAGCTTCTCTCTTAAACAAAGCCACATCTATACTAACAAAATTGCTTAACTAATTTGGCCAGTTGGAATAATTTGTTGTGTATCTTTTGTAACTCAACCAATTTATCATTAATAGGGAGATGTTTAAGTAGAAATATGAAGCCTGTACCTACACATACAAAAGGAAAGAGAGAATGGAGGCAACATGATTTTTATCCCAATAACGCAGGTAAAGTCATAAGGGAAATCCTGAGTTATTCAAGTATAAATCTCTTTTTATTTTATTTGTAAGAGACACCTAGAATTATGTTAGCATGTCTTTGAGAAAGTTCCATGAGTATTAAAGATATGGAAGTAATGACTCCTATAGGGAGCTGTTTTCCTTAACCATGCCTTTAAATCTAGAACATGATGAGCTAATATATTTTAAGACTATATATACAACCATCAAAGAAACAAGACAACATGATGCCTTTCTAACACCTGCAATTTGAAACACAAAACATAAAAAAATATATTTCAGCCATTTTTTAAAGTACTTCTTATTGAAAATAGCAAATCAACTTTCTCCAGTTAAAACTTTGAATTCGAGATCAAACCAAATGGTTTGGGAAATAAAATATGCTTTAATGTTCTATTGATTTTAAATCAAAGCAAAAAGCATATATCAGGAATGAGAAAAAAAACTCTGCACATTTAGAATTAAATGAATATTTTCAATTTTTGCACTAAATTAAAACAGATATAATATATTCAAAGGAGTTAGATTTAAATTCATCATATCAGTTTGAGCCCAGCTCTACTTCTCTGCATATCTTTTCTTTCTTCCCTGTGAATGAGTTGGTTAGAAGAATGCTGCATCCATTCTGATTAGCCAGCAGATAAGTAATATGAAAATGGATTTAAAGTCTCTATAACTATAGATGTCAAAACAGATGTTACTTTCCTACAGGATGACAGCACTGGGCCTGAGATGTCAAACATAATTAAAAATTTTATTTTCAAATGTACTCCACAGTTTATACATACTGAAAGTATGTCTTACCTTTTGAACTTATAGTGCTCTGCAAAATGGGAGAGGCTTTATTTTAGTTTAGACTCCATTTGGGAATGAAATCATTTCATCAATTGGTACCCAGGGGTTTCCTTCAGGATTTGGCATGAAAAGACTGGCATTTCATTAAAATGTGCTGACAAGTGAAAGAGCAATTCTAGCAGGACTGATTTCTCTCACGCTCCTATCTATGACTATCAAGGTTTTCTCCCAATTGATTATCCAAATTAGAGAATAAGGTGTCTTTCGTTTTATGTGATATGACTCATTTCATTCTTTGAAAGAGTAGAGGGTCAGAAGTTGCATGTTACTTAGTCATACTTATTTATTATTTACTGTTTCTCCCAAAGTCCTTCCCTTGGCAACAGAAGTAATAAAATGCCGGGGTGGGGGTGGCATACAGAGGGGAAACAGTCCCTTTGTCTTTTTATGATACACACTCAGATTGAAAGTTCAGAACTCACCATGTACTTCAGAAAATATCGCCATAGATTTGTGCCCTTATAGGGAAAATATAGAATTCTAAAAGCATGGCTACTCCAAAGAAGTAGCCTACTCCTCTGCCTCCACATCCCTAACATGTTATCTGAGAAGCCCTGACCCACCCACAACCATAGCCAAAAATTTACATTCACTCTTGAATTGTAATTAGTTATTCACGTGTAGGATACAGAGTAAGTTTCCTGAAGGCAAAGAAAGTGTCATATTCATGTGTTTATCAACTACAGAGGATTCAAGATGCCTTGCACGTGGGGGACTTTCAGTATGTTCTGAATCAATTTAGTTCGAGGTCAGAAACCCATACATAGAACATCTGCCTTCTAAAGACCAGGCAGTCCAGGGTAGTTAGTTCAGAGCAGCAGATTGGGCACTCAGCTGCTTGACTTTGAATCTCAGCCCCACAACTTACTAGCTATATGAGTCTCAATAAGTTCTTTCTCATCACTAAGGCTCTGTTTCTCCACATGGAATATGGTTATTGTGAGGCTTAGATAAGATGATATGTATAATTATCAGAACAGTGTCTGGCACATGGATAAGCATTCAGTAAATACAAATTACCACTATCACCTTCCCTTAACATGTCTGTGGTGTGATAATCTATTGAAAGTCTCATCACAGCCACGTTAGTGATTAGGAGTTAGTTACTCCTGTGCCACCTAGGTATATGTATAAATTTTTATTAACTTCAAAAGATGTCCAGGTGGGAATTTCAGGCAGTAATTACTGTGAGCTTAGGAATTTGGAGTTACCTGTTTGAAATCTGAGTGATGCAGCAACCTTCATCATTCTGGATTACAGAGGTTTGCTAGTGTTTGGAAGGGTTTCAGGGAAATTTTCTTCTCAAGGTATCTTTAGAATTTGCTTCTCAAAAAATGACCCCAGAAATGTTCATTTTATGCTACCTCCTACAGAACCTTTGCTCCTCCTCTAGACATGCATACTGGTGCATCCTCTAAAACTAATTATTCCCAGAGGATTTAGGGTGTTTCTTAGTAGTAAGCTAAATTTCAACTACTCTTTTTCCTGATTTTAGAGAAATTACCCTCTTGGAGTCCACTGTTAAATATGTCTGCTGCTGGTTTTTGATGCTCCTTAGGTGATTAAGGAAGTTTCCTTCTATTCCTAGGTTACTAAGAGCATTTATTAGAAGTAGACACTGAAACTTATCAAGTGCTTTTGGGGGACAGCTATCAAATTAATCATGCTTTCACCTCTTATTAGAGTGAATGGCAGTATTAGACTTCCTAATACTGAGTCACATGTGCATTCATGGCACAAAGGGATCTTGGTAATGGTGTATATTCCAATACACTACTGCACTGTATTTCATAATACCTTAAGTTTTTTTTTCCATTGATATTCCCAAGTGAAATTGGAATTAGGCATATTTCCTTTTTTTGGATTATCATAGTCAAATATAAGTACCAATATTATGATGATTTTTAAAGACAGGTCAGGAGGTTTCCTTATTCTCCAATACTTGCAAAAGACTATCAGAGTTATCTTTTCTCTGAAGATTTAAAATAAATCAAGTAAATCGCCTACAAAATCATCTCAGTCCATTATTTCTGAGATACAGTTTTAGACAATGTTCCCAATTGTCTAAGATTATTAATGTATTTGTCAATTCTGTCTTTTCTTGAACTGATCTTTTTATTTTTATTTTTCCATTTCTTTGTATATTTTTCATTAACATTCTCAAAGTTGTTATTATAGAACTGAAAAATTTATTTATAAATCTTATTTCTTCTTTATTTTTTTCCTTACTCATTTTCTACATATGTATATTTGCAGTTTTTTAACTCTAATGTTAATTGATCTAGTGAATTAATCATTTTTCATATTCTATATTTTAGTCCTGATCTGTGCCTAGTTCATTATTGTTTACCAATCTTATCTTTTTCTACCTAATAAAAAAATCTGCATCTGTTAACTTAATATTTTCTCTTCTTTTCTTTTAATATTTTCTCTTACTTTCCTTAGTTTTAATTCATCGATTTCTGCATTCATCTTTGACTCCTTCCTACTGCTTTCCTTAGATTTATTTTGTTCTTTTTAAACTTCTGAAATTGGATGCTTACTTCATTGTTTTCACTCCTTTTTTATATATTAAAGATGTCAAAAGCTAGAAATACTCCGAGTGCAGCTGTGTAGAAATCTCCTATGTTATGATAAAAAGCTCTCTCATTCTCATTAATTTCTAGATATTTGTAATTTATATTTAGTTTTTCTATTTCCCTTAAGAGTTATTTGGGAGAAGTTTTAAAAATTTTGTATTTATTTCTTCTCTAAATGTTTGAAATATTTACTTTTCTAAATATTATTTACTTTTTAAAATATATAAAATTAATTTTCCTTTTTTGTCATGGATTTCTAATTTTTATTCCATTGTGATCAGCAAGACACTGTCGCACTCTTTCCAATCTAAAGTATTTATTAAGCTTTTCTTTTTCTTAAAGGTTTTATTTATTTAAGAGAAAGCGCAAACAGTCATGAGCAAGCAGAGGGAGAAACAAAGGGGGAAGAAAGGGAGAGGAAAGCCAGCAGACCCTGCATTGGGCATGGAGCCTGATGTGAGGCTCAATCCTACAATCCTGAAGTCATGACGTAAGCCGAAACCAAGAGTCAGACACTTAACTGACCCACCCAGGCGCCCTTTTGAGAAGTAAATTCTCAAGAAAACTTGAGGTTTTCTTTGTGGCCTAATATATGCTCATTTTTGTAAATGTTTCATAGCCTGTAAAACTAGTTGGTCTCTGTTTAAAGGTCACTAAGTACGGCACATTTTATTAATTAATATGTTTATAATAATTTTCAAATCATTTTGTCTTCTTGATCTGTGAAGCCCAAGTTACTGATGTAATACAGTTCTCTACGAAGAAGAATGCAATTGTTGTCATTATTTAAACAAAAGCTTTATAAAATAAAGACAAAAATATTAGTTATATGCTAACAAAAATGGTGAAGAAAAAAGAAAACAAAAATAGACATTTGCTAATTCCTTGTCTTTTATAAGAGGGCGGCCAATATATGCCATTTCATTTCTCAAGCTATAAAATAAGAATATTTAAATTAATGGAGAAAATTACTACAAGACCTAAAAGTATGATTAAGTGTGTATTTTCAAGTATTTCAAAATATTTTCATATTTTCAGTATGTACTTTCAGTATGAGATGTATTGGAAGAGTTCAGAGGGGTCACAAAGGAAACAGATACTGTATATCAGCAGAAAGGAAACAACACAGCAAGATAACCAAAAATAGAATCATACATAAATAAATACTGATACAAAAGAATTAAGTCAAAACATATATCATAGAAATTAAGGTAAGAGAGATAAAAACTACTTTTTAAAAGACTCCTGAATTTAAAGAGGTAAAAGAAACAAGTTCCAACCATATACTGTATACAAGATGATATAAAACAATGTAATTTACAGCTTGAATGTACAAGGGTAGGCAAGGAAAAATCAGAAATACACAAACAAAAAAAGGACAAATACAGCAACACCAATGTTGGGCAAAATAAACAACATACAGAACATTAAACAAAACAGAGTTATTCTTTTTTTTGATGAAGTTTTCCTTATTCTGGTAAGTTTCTTGGAAAGAATTCATGGGTGATATATTTTACGATTCCATGCTTATTTAAGTTTATTTTTAGATTACCTTCACACATGAATGAAAACATAGCTGCTATGAAATATGGCGGTCACATTAGCTTACCCATAGAACTCTTTATGTATTGCATGGTTGACTACTGGTATTTAATGTCCCCAGGAGAATATTGAAGCCAGCTTGATTTATTTTTTTTTCCAACACTTAAAACTAACATGTACCTTCTGCTTGAATACTGAATCTTTACAGCATAATTTTGTTGTTGATTTATATTATATGCCTGGTATACATTACTGCCATTAACTCTAAGAACTCTATGATATTGAGGTTTACTTCAACCCAGTTAAAGTGATCAGTTCTCATCTTAGTGATAGGAAGGCAGACTCTACGGTATTTTGATAAATACCCTTAACCTGTTCTACCTATACAGCACTTTCTTACACAAATTCCAAGAAATTTGCTAAAACTCTGGTGCTAATATAAAGATCTTCTTGATACTGTATTTTATCAGAGTTTATAATATCAAGCTTATCTCAATATAACAAGGTAAGGCTTAGGACATACCATCCCAAGGACTAACAGGATACATGCAGGGCTATCCAGGGCTAACAATATTCTAATATATCTAGCTATCTTTCCTTCAGATTTTTTTTAATTACTATTAAGACACTAATCATTTCAGACTTTAAGTCCCCTCATACACTTCCCTGGTCTCATTCTGATCCCTCTTTATTCAGAGACAACCGCCATGCAGTCCATCTGGTTTTCTACACTTTATTACATATGTTTATGTGCATATTAAGTTTCCATTGTCAAATTTTTATTAATATATATAGTCTCATGCTGTACTTCCTATATACAATGTTTTGTTTTGGAAATCTTTCACTTTTGAAACATTTTAACATAATAGAAAAACAAATCTCTGAGTACTTGAAAAGAATGTGGGTTCTCTGTTTTTATGGTCAGGAACTATATGCATCAGGTCTCACACATATCTCTTATCTATTAGATCAAACTTGTTAATTGAATTGTTCAAACCTGCATCTGTGAAAATATTTTGTCTGTGTAATTTATTGGTTACTAACAAAGGCATATGCAAATCTCCTGCCATAACTATGGATTAATCAAATTCTCTTTATAACTCTGTCCATTTTTGCTTTAAATATTATTTCTACAAAATGTTTTCCTCTGATGAGAACTTTTAAGACATACCCTTAATACAAAGCAACTTTCAAATATAGAATACAGTATTGTTAATTATAGTTGCCATACTGTATATTACATCCCCAAGACTTATTTATCAGACGACTAGAAGTTTGTACCTTTTGTCTACTTTCACCCTTTAAATATTTAATATTTAAACATGCTTCAAATATTGTAAGGTCATGATACATAAAATTTAATTTTATTGCTTCTTGGTAGAATATTCCTTTTATCTCTATGTTATATCCTTTTTCATTCCTATTAATGTTTTACATATTAAATATTTTTTGTTTATTAATCAACAAGCATTTATTTGACTGGTATTTACTAGCACATTTGTTCCAAAAATGTATTTTATCTTTCTAGGTCATGATATAATGATTTGTGTCTAGTTATAAATTAACTGTATCTACATAGTGTTTTTTAACCAATTCGAGTCTCTGTTACACATGTGAATTTAATACATTTATTTTTATAATGACCCAGATCACGAGGGCAATTTTCAATCTGTAAGTAGTCTTTCTAGCCTTTATTTCAAGGACTAGACAACACTTGATGGTTGTCAGCTTTATGTAAGAAGCTCAGTGGCCGCTCCCCACCATGCACAGGCCTAATTTCAGCTCTAAATTGAGTCCAGGTCTTGGAACCTTAACAGCTATAGCACATGTTCAGTTCTAAAGCCATTCAGCTTCACTTCCTTCACTTCCTTGCAACTATGGCTTTATAATCTTTACTTCCAGTTCCTAGAGGCTTCTCTATTGCTTTCAAAAATTGACATGTATTTTTCAAAGTTTATTGTTAAATGTATCGACATGTATTTTAGATAGGAGCATGATTTTCTACATTAGTTTAGCATACCATATTGATCAGAAATCTAATATACGATTCTTTGTCTCTGAAATTCAGTAACCTCCCTAAATTTTATCTTAATGTGGTTATCCTCTATTAGTTTTTCCTAAAACATATAATTAGCCTTACTGATTTGCTTTAATTTAGGAAATGGTATACTATGAATTTCAATGTTGATTCTATTCTACTAGCTCCATTCTCTACTTGAGTATTTCATTTGTTACATGCTGTACTTGTGGGGTTTTTTTTTAATTTTCATATGTATTACCTTCTTTCGGATGACAATCACTTCTTTATCTATGTGATTCTTTTCACCCTGTCCTCAGTAACATTGAGTTGTGTTTCTGCTGTGAAAGTTTTGCCTCTAAGACAGGAGTAAACAATTGTCATATAAATAATATAAATATACTGAAGAATTCAATTTGTTAAGAAGTAAATTCTCCCCCAATTGATCAAAAGATTCCATGAAATTCCAGTTTGCTGCGTGTATCCTGTGCACTAAGGATGGAGGCCACGGTGGGAAGGTGTCTCCAGACTTGGGTTACCCAACATATGAGTACTATTCCTTGGGACATCTCTACTTTGAAGCCCTTAGACCTGCTACTTTCAGAAGAATATGCTTGACAAATGTATTATGGTCTGGTTCTGATCAAGCAAAATTCGCTTTTCGCACCAGGTTCTCATGCCATGCACCTGCTGTCACCCAGCATACACTCCGTTTTAAGGGTACCATGGTTGTAAACAGAGTTCAAAGACCTAAGCCTTGATGACTTTTGAGGGAAATACTGGTGCTTTTCTTCTATCCTTTGGACTTCACCTTTGTATATTCTGCAGAAATTGTTGCTTTTAGTGACAAAGCCAATGAATTTCATGATGTAAAGTGTGAAGTTGCTGCAGTTTCAATGTATTCCCACTTTACTCATCTTGCCTGGATAAACACACCAAGGAAGATTAGTAGTTTGGGCGATATGAACATCACACTCCTGTGAGATTTGACTAAACAGATTTCCGGAAACTACCATGTACTGATAGAAGGTCCTGGCATTGTTCTAAGAGGTCTCTTCATAATTGATCCCAACGGGATCATCAAGTGTTTGAGCATCAGTGATCTCCCAGTGGACCCAAATGTCTGTGCTTGGAGATCCTCTGCTTGGTGAAAGCATTCTAGTTTGTGGAAACCCATGGAGAAGTCTGCCCAGCAAACTGGACATGGGATTCTCCTACAACCAAACCAAATGCAACTGCTTCCAAAGATACTTTGTGAAAGTGTATCAGTAGATCATCCCATGTATGCCTGTAGCTTCTCACATCAGAAAAGCACCACAGTTTGAACTCACTTTTAGCATTTGAAAGATAATCATTAAAATAAATAAATACATAAATAAATAAATAATCATTTATAGAAGACAAAAACCAATTATGCTTGATTTATAAATTATAAACTAAATGTTTTGTTTTTATAACATTGGCTACAGCTTTTAAATGTACTCAGACACATCAAGAGTCCTTTATTAGAACCTCTTGATGGCTAGATAGTTTATAGAATGCTAGTTCACCTATTTCTTGGATTGTGACTTCAATGAGAAAAGGAAACAATGTTCTTTTTAGCCTTATATGAACCTTAATGTACACCAAGGTAATAAAAGTATTGAAAACTTCTGATCAAAGGTCATGAAATTTTCTTCTTGAATTTCTTTGAACTAAACTGAATTTTCTTTAAAGGTAACAAAGACATAGTTTTAAGGTGTTAACATCAGTGGTCTAATTAAACTCTTGCAATCAATGTATATGTATTTGAAACAAATGTGAATCATGTTTTTAAAAAAAAACATGGTGGCAAAGTGACTTAAGTAATCATGCATGTTTGTCATCCCTGAGATTAGGATAGTTATTCTACTTATTTGTTAGCTGGCTTAGTGTCTACATACAATTCTAGATATTGATTGGCCACTCTTATAAAGGACATTTACTAAATCCCAGAATTCCATTTTGAAATCATTTTGATTATTGTCTTTTCTAAAGTGCTTAAAGTATATAGTCCTTAAAGTATATAATAAACATAGTTTAAAGTAAAAAATGATTCAATGAAATCCTAATAAAATTTGTAGTATACTTTATATGGAACTTGAAAAGCTAATTCTAAAAAAATCATACAGTTACATAAGGGACCTGGGGAATCCTAGCAAATTTTGAAAAAGAACAAAGTTGGGGCAGCTAGGTGGCTCAATGGGTTAAAGCCTCTGCCTTCAGCTCAGGGTTATGATCTCAGGGTCCTGGGATGGATCCCTGCAGGGGGCTCTCTGCTCAGCAGGGAGCCCGCTTCCCCTGCTCTCTGCCTGCCTCTCTGCCTACTTGTGATCTCTTTCTCTCTGTCAAATAAATAAATAAAATCTTAAAAAAAGAAAAAGAACAAAGTTGGGGGATTTATAACATCATATTTAAGGTTTACTATAAAGGCACAGTATATAAAGCAGTTCGATATTGAAGCAAGAGAAAATAAATAGGTCATCAGAAAAGAGAGGCCATAAAAATACCATATATATATATGGGATGGGTGATAATTCATTGGGTAGGATGCAAAAAACACTAAACATAAAAGAAAAAAGTTAAATTGGACTTTATTAAAATGAAAATCATCTTCCCCCCCAAAAAATACTGTTAACTACAGACTGAAAGAAAAATAGTCTCTACATATTAATCTAACAAAGAATCCATATTCAGAATATATAAAGAACTAGTGTACATCATTAAAAAAAAGACACTTTTTAAATGAGCAAAGGAACTGACTAGGTACTACAAAAAAGAAGATGTATAAATGGCCAGTAAACAAGAAAAGGTACTTAACATCATTACTCAGATTCTCTGTGGTTGAAGATCTGTGAGGCACATCTCATTGTTGCAATAGTCCAACTCTTATGCCATGTTCACAGGCCTTTCTTAAGAGGAAACTCAAAAGAAGAAGCTCAGTACCATGAACTTGTCACACAGCTGATCTTAGTACCATATTGTCACACGTGTTCTCCCTTCTTCAGTATCCATTCTAAATTCCTTTCACCCTTAGCTATCACCTCAAATCCAAACCCTCAAAAGACACCATTACAGGAATAAAAAGACAAGCCACAAACTGGGTGGGAAATGCTACTCTTAAAATGTAAAACTGACAAAAGGCTTATATCTAGAATATATAAAGAAATTCTAAAAACTAGTTAAGAAAAAGACAGACAACCCAATAGTAAAATGGGTAACAGACTTTAAACAAATACTTTATTTTTAAAAAGATATCCCAAGAGCCAATAAACATATGGAAAAGATCAAATTCTTCAGTCATTAGAGAAATTCAAATTAAGTCCACCGTGAGACACTACTATCCACAGACCAGAATGACTAAAGTGAAAATAAGACATATTGCCAAGACTTAAAAAGGACCATGGAACAACCAGAATTCTCCTTCATTGCTGACGGGAGTATAAATTGTTGCATCCACTCTGGAAAACTCTTTGGCAGTATCTACCAAAACACACGTAGTAAGTGTACCTCTAGATATATATTCAACAAAAATGCATATATGTGTTTCCTAAAACACATCACAGTGGAAATACTTGTAATAGCCAAAATGTAGAAAAAAATCCAAATGTCCACTAAAGTAGAATGAATAAATAAATAGTAATATTTCACATGTGCTATTTTAGTTATCTATTGCTACATAACAAACTACACTAAAACTCAATGGTTTATTATTTTTGGAAACTGTGTAGGTTGGCTGGGGGTTTCTTCTATCAGTGTGTCTGGATTCACTCAGGTAGCTACAGTCACCTGATGTTTCACTTAGATATGCAAGTGTAAGATGGTGTGGGGAATATCGTGCTATCACTGGGATAATCTATTATTCTTCTCACCCTGCAGAGCTTTTCATCTTTAGTAGGCTACTTTAGGCTTCTTCACAGCATGATAATAAAGGGATCCTAGAAGGTAAGAGAGGAAACTCTAAGCACTCTTAGGGCTAAGCTCAAGAAGCTGCATAATATCATTTCTACCACAATCTATGTCAAAGCATTCATAAAGCCAGCCCAGATTCAAGACAGTGAAAAAACAGTCTCCATCTTTTAACAAGAGAAGCAGCCAGTAGCATATTGCAGGAGGGTATGTACACATAAAAGCATGATTTACTAGAAGCTATCATTACAGCACTCTACCACAATCAATATATAACAATGACAATAAATTAATTACTGCTACAAGCACCTACAGGGATGAACTTCACAAATATAAGGTTGAGTAAAAGAAGCAAGTCACAAAAGGATATATATAACATGTTCCATTTATATAAAACACAAAATCTACAAAACCAATATCTGCTGTTAGAAGTCCAAAGAGAGTCCAAGGAATGTATCTGTGGTGCTACCAAAATTTTATCCCTTGACTCATGCAGTGATTACATGAAAATTTCATGAAAATTTCACTTTGTGGTCATTTACTGATTGTTCATAAGTGGAATCTAAAAGATGAATAAAAAAACAAAAAGCAGAATCAGAAGTATAAATACAAAGAACAAACTGCTGGTTGTCAGAAGGGGCTAGAGGTGAGCAAAATGGGTGAGAGGAATGGGAAACACAAGCCTCCAGTTATGGAACGGGTAAGTCATGGAAATAAAAAGCAGAGCATAAGGAATACAGTCAATGATACTGTAATAGAGATATAATGGGACAGACGGTAGCTATACTTGTAGTAAACACAGGATAATGTATAAACTTGTCAAATCACTAAGTTGTACACCTGAGGCTAATGTAACATTGCGTGCCACCTATACTCAAACAAACTAGCATTATAGTGTAGCATGGGGATGGGAAGAAAAAAAATGGAGGCAGAAAAAAAATGGAGGCATATGTATATGATAAAAATGTCCTTGCATTTCTCTGCATTCACTCCATTTCTGATCCACTCATCTACATTTAGAATCTAAAGCTTCTCTAGACATAGCCCTTTGCTCCCAGTCCTTCCAGGTATAGTTCTGCTAATTATTGCATATGTTAAGTGCAAGGGTGGAGAGATGCATAACATCATCTAACAAGAATCAACTCTGAAATGATGCTTCTAAATCTACTCTTCTCACTCCTCAGGTAACTGCACATATCTTCAATCGCTAATTTTACATTTCCTGAAATGGAGGTACAGGAAGAAAAGGTATCCAGAAAAGACTTCATTATAAATACGAGTTAAAAATTAAACTGGATCCATATTCCTTGGACTCCCTCTAAAGGTCTTCTTTTCCCTCCTTTCCACTACCATTCCAACTCCCTAAACCACTCTAGATATGACTCAAAAGTTGAAACTTCTTCTGATAACAGGAATTAAGCCTTGAGGGTTTTTAAAAAGACTTTTGATTGGGTTTATTAAACTATGATTCAAAACTGTAACCTCGTGTACAAGACATTTTGTGACATGTTAAGAATAAGGAGGTGCATCACATGGTCAGGTGAGACTTACAGAAACTATATTCCATAATTCTGATTAAATATAATCATGGATTTTGATTCATCAGGCAAGGCAAAAAGGTTAATTACATAGAGTATGTAATCAGCATATAGCTGCATGTTTATCAATTCAGATTTTATCTGTTGTATGTAATTTATAAGAAGGAAAGAAGATTGATTTATAAAAGAGTGGGCTGACTTTATCACTTTGGTCCCCTATTCTATCTTGTTAAATACAGCTCCTCTCCTCAAAAGTAATCTCAATATGTCCTGGCTTGACATATTATAATGAATATACTCTTTCTTGTGCTGTTTGAGAATTCTCCCTTGTAGGGGGAAACAAATGCATTAAGGCAGTGATTGCAAACTAGAACAACTTGACAAGCTTTAAAAAAATTCCATTGTTTAGGCCACGTTCTACATTGTCAAATGAAAACACCTAAAATTGGAGTCACAGCATAAAGCATTCCTTAAAGTTCCCTCAGGTGATTCAAAAGGGCAAAAAGGTTGAGAACCACTGAGGTTGAGCCTCTGTCTCCACTACCACCCTTCACAATGTTCACACATGTTATTGATATTGATCAAATACTAATCAATTACTCAACTGACTAAAAAGGTCATGCAGAAATAATTTTTTAGTTATTAAAAATAGTTAAATGTGCAATAAAAGTTTGCTCAAATCTAAGTAATTTGAAGCAACTAAATATATATTTACATATATATGTACATGTATACATATATAATACATATAGATTATATATATAATTCAAGTCAAATATATAGGTAGTATTTAAAAGTTCAATTCAATACTGTAAGCATGATAAGAAACCATAATTTTTTAATATACCTTCCAGGAAAATAGAACTTTGGCTGTTTCAATTAAATTTCTCCTTTACCACATAGACGCACTTTTATGCATTTTTAATATTTTTTAATAAGGACACATACCTTGGATAAAGAGTATTGATATGAAAAGAAATATATATATACTAGCACTGAAATACACACAGTAAAATCTCTTTTATAACACCTACCTTAGAGAACAGGATCATTATGCAATGGGCAGATGTTCCTTTAAATATAGCTCTGTGGTTCAGGACATCCCTAAAATCCTTGGATCTACTTGCAGAAGATGTGAAGTGTGTATTTGCATAAAGTTGCCCACTAATGTGCATTTTTGTTGGGAAAAGAATTGTGGCTTTGATGAGGCGCCTCTAAGCAGTAAGGGGAATCTACTCTCAGTTAAGGATTGAATGTCATTCTGCAATTGCAGTTGTTACACACTACAGGATGGCATTTGACACACAGCCTATCTCCATCTCTGCAGAGGCAGCTGAGGATAGTGAACTAGTCTGGACTCTGACAACTTGGATCTAGTGAACTAGATCTGGACTCCCGACTTACTTGCTCAGTAAACACAACTTTCCAAGTTTCAGGTTTCTGGTCTATAAAATGGTACTGATAATAACCTACCTACCTAAATAGGATTGTTAAAAAGTTTAATATCAAAAAATAATTTATAAATTTATACTTAAATTTACATATAAGTCTATATTTATTATTTATAATTATTACATTATATTATTTATAATTAAATTTATATATAAATTAAATTTATAAATTTTAAACTTTAATTCAAAGACTAGAAAAGATTTAGCACAAAAGCAAGCCTTGGTTTTCATAGACTCCTAGCTTCCAGGCCAAACTTCCTGAAACCTATTTAAGCACAAAGAAAAGATGCTCAAGCAAGATGCTGAAATAATTGTTCATGCATGATCTAACTAAGTTTTGGAGAATAAAACTGACATATGTTTTGGACCTCTGTGGTAGAGTATGACACACAGATGTGTGTGTTTGGGGGTATCCTCCCCTCTTTAAAAGAACAACTTTAGGGGCTCCTGGGTGGCTCAGTGGGTTAGAGCCTCTGCTTTTGGCTCAGGTCATTATCTCAGGGTACTGAATCAAGCAGGCATTGGTCTCTCTGTTCAGCAGGGAGCCTACTTCCCCCTCTCTCTCTGCCTGCCTCTGCCTGCTTGTGATCTCTCTCTCTCTCTCTCTCTGTCAAGTGAATAAATAAAATCTTAAAAAAAAAAAAAAAGAACAACTTCAGTCCAGTAAGATCTTGGTACAGTGCTGATTAACAAAGAATAACAGAAACAAACCAAGAAGCAGAGACAGAGCAACATAACCTTCCTGAATCTTTTTGTTGACATCTCCAAAAGAAACATGCACACAAAGAAAAAGAAACCAGTAGTAACTGAAAACATCTATTCAGGAACACTCACAAGATTCTCTCTGGGGATGTGCAAAAACAGCTGAAGACATTTTAAGTGTATATATGGAGCAGTGGTGAAGTTTATACTACCTTACCAGGAAATATGGAGGGAGCAAAAAACCCTTACTACATCTGATAGTATCACTAAAGAAACAACAACAATTAATACATTATATGTTAATAAAAATTAAAAAAAAAAAAAAGAAACAACAACATTATAATGCACTCTGTTCTAATATTCTTCCATTTCCTATCATGCGTGCTGATTTATATTTTAAAAATTCTAAATAAATTCAATCACTTATATACTTCTACAATTTACAGTTTAACCAATTAAATAATTATTGCATTTTCATGTACAATGAAGCTTATATCCTTGTGCAGATTATGTATGTCATATCTGCCCGATATGTCCTTCTTAAATAATATTTCTTTTTTTTTAAGATTTTATTTATTTATTTGACACAGAGAAAGAGATCACAAGCAGGCAGAGAGGCAGGCAGAGGGAGAGGAGAGTAGGCTCCCCACTGAGCAGAGAGCCTGAAGCCCAATGCGGGGCTCGATCCCATGACCCTGTGATCATGACCTGAGCCAAGGGCAGAGGCTTTAACCCACTGAGCCACCCAGGCACCCCTTAAAAGAATATTTCTAAAATCTCTTTCTCATTTCTCCTTCCTTGCCTTTCCCTCTCCCTCCCTCCTCTACACACACACTTGAATAAAGCGTTAAAAGGCTTAAAGATTGATTTTACATTTCCTGGATTAGAGCAGGATTTGTTAATTGCCATACTTTAAACAGCATCTATTTCTAATATTGCCTAAAAGACACAAGGTTAAATGAGGTTTACTCCTACTCCTTATTTTTAAAATTGATTTGTGCTTTTCTTTCAAGAAGAGATTTTATTTAACATGATTATCACTGTTATAAGTACTTTTTTCCCTAATGTTTGATGACAAGAGATTTTCTGGGTTTTTTTGTTGTTGTTTTTGTTTTTGTTTTTAAGATTTTATTTATTGATTTGACAGAGAGAGAGATCACAAGCAGGTAGAGAGGCAGGCAGAGAGAGAGGAAGAATCAGGCTCCCTGTTGGGCAGAGAGACCGATAAGGGGCTTGATCCCAAGACCCTGAGATCATGACCTGAGCCGAAGACAGAGGCTTTAACCCACTGAGCCACCCAGGCACCCCAAGAGATTTTCTGTCTAGAGATGCTTTTATAAGACTTTGGTCAAACCATTATAGTATACATGTATACAGCAATCAAAAATGTTGTCAAGGACAAATGTATATGACCTGAAATCTCAGCATTATCTTTAATCCCATTTTATCCTTCCTCTACTAATCATTCATCAAGAATTTGTTTCCTTTGGGGTGCCTGGGTGGCTCAGTGGGTTAAGCCTCTGCCTTCAGCTCAGGTCATGATCTCAGGGTCCTGGGATCAAGCCCCACATTGGGCTCTCTGCTCAGCAGGGAGCCTTCTCCCTCTGCCTCTGCCTGCCTCTCTGCCTACTTGTGATCTCTCTCTGCCAAATAAATAAATAAAATCTTAAAAAAAAAAAAATGTTTCCTTCTTGATCTCTTGCCTGTCTCACCCCTGTGTGCACACAAACCACAATGCTCCACACTTGGGTGTCTTGCACTTACACAATATCCTCTGTGACGGACATCTCCCCTTTGCCCAGTTAACACTGTCACAATTCAAAGCAAGTTCAAGCATTATATCTTTTAGAAGGTTTCCTGAATTACCATCTTCATTATCAGGTAAAATTAATGGTGCTTTGATCTTTGCTTCTTTGTAACTACCTGATCACTCCTCTTCTCATGTAGGGACAAAAACTACATGAATTCCATAAAACATCCTTATAACCAGACTAGACATCTTCATCTTCAGTGCCAACCAATAATCTGATACTCACTCAAACTTCTATTATTTAATATTTATTTTAAAATAACAGGAAGAAATTAATTTTCCGTTAATAAAAATTGGATATACTTTTCTTTATGTTCAAAATATTTATGTCATATGCACATATAATTTTAACTCAAATGAAATTGGAATTGTTTTTTATTTAGCCTTTTCATCACTTATAATTAATAGCACTGGCATCATATTCACTAAGGAGAGAGGTTACATATAGACTTTCATTCTGTTTCATCAAAATACTTTCGAAATACATAGATAAGTTTATGTTTTTAATAGTTGCATATCCAGATAATAACACCAAAGAATGTAAATAATTAACTCATTATCAATAGGATAATCTTAATTTTAAATGTTTAAAAAACTATATATGTCATTATTTTCAGGATTATTAATCACCATTTAGCTATTCACAATAAAACATATTTTATACTTTATATGTTGTTAACAGTTTAGGTTTTTATTAAAGAAGCTTTCAGTATAAAATTCAAATGGTATAAATATGGAAATGAAGTTATTCTAAGATAGCTAGATCTTAAACATTGCCTTTGAGAAATCAGAATTTGTCTAACTGGATTTAACCTGAAGTGCTAATAATCAACCTAATAAAAATCTAACCGTAATCAGAAAGCTCCTTCTGTTCTGATAGGTTTCTTACTTCACACTCTCTTGATGATCCTGGCCTGCTCCATCTCTACCATAAATCTTGTACTTAAATAACCTTGTGTTAAGGAGATGAAGTTAAATGGCACACTGGAACAGGGAAGGGCGAGGGCTCTGCAAATTTCTGTATCTTCCTAGTTCTTGCTTCCTTTTTGTTCAATCATTTAATCATCAGATGTTGAGCCAGGCATCACTATTTCTCAGACTGGTATTTTCAAGCTTGCCACTATTGCTTTATTTTTCCCAATTTAAACAAAAATGAATTTAATGTTTATTAATCTGACATATGTAGTATCCACATTCCTTCAAAATATAGATATCTCTATGATAAGTCCATCATTTTGATAGTTAGCAGTTAGACGTCCTTAGTGCCAAGGCTGGCCACACATTTGGCACAGATCCTGAAAACTCCAGAAGAACTGATGGAATGGAAAACTACCTTAAGTTCAAAAGTATAAGTCATAGACTTATCCAATATGCCTTAAAGCTTATCTAATACAATTCTATAGGATATTTTGAAGGCATGTGATGGGCAGTATCTGTTATTAGACTCTGCCAAGGAAATGAAGGGAGTGGTTGAAATATACAGTTTTGAAAAAGGAGATTCTAAAACTACAAAGTACTTTATTTTTAGTCGCATAGCATTTTTTTAAAATACCAAAATAACACTGGAGTAAGACATAAAATGTATGCTTTCTGATAGAGTTTTTAAATTAATTTCAAAGTTATTTCAGTGATCTAGTTTAGACTCAATAATTTTCATAGATCGAGATACTGAGGCTCAGCTAAAATCCTATCCCTCCTAAGTGATATAAAAGCCACATACAGAACTGACAGCTGAGAACCTAGGCACCAAGAATTACAGAGAGATTTCTGAGGAATGAATATGCCTCTTCACCTCTCAAAAATCCTGTTGGATAGCTAAAACAGATATGATTTTACAGATGGCACACTGTGGCTCCAGAGCACATAGATTGCTGGTGTGCTCCAAAAACTGGAAGCAGAGCCAAAATTAGAACCCAGATTTTATGGGGCACCTAGGGGGCTCAGTGGGTTAAAGCATCTGCCTCCACTCAGGTCATGATTTGGGCCTTGGGACTGAGCCCCAGTCAGAGCTCTCTGCTCAGCAAGGAGCCTGCTTCCCCTTCTCTCTCCGCCTGCCTCTCTGCCTACTTGTGATCTCTCTCTCTCTCTGTCAAATAAATAAATAAATTCTTTAAAAAAAAAAAAAGAACCCAGATTTTATAAACCTTTGACCAATACTTTCTGCTGTAACAAAATTTTCCAAGACAAGAGGAAAAACATGTACTGCTTCAGCCTTTATACCGGAAGATAACAATAATTCTTTGAGGTAAAAATAATTGATTTCCCATTTTACAGATAACAAAATGTTATCTCATGAAGGGATAAACAAAATGTGGTATTTACGTATAATGGAACATTACTCATTATTCAGCCTTAAAAAGGAAAGAATCCTGTCACATACTACAACATGGTGACCCCTGAAGACATTATACTAAAAGAAATAATCCAATCCAAAAAGCCAAATATTGGATGTCATGTCTGAATCGGTGGTAGAGGTCAGGTTTGAATCGGCAGTGGAAAAGAGGAGCCAGGTGAGTTTTAATCGAGGCAAGCTTTTTTTTTTTATTAATTTTATTTATTTTTTTTTCAGTGTTACAAGATTTATTGTTTTGCACCACTCTCAGTAACAGACAGATCATCTAAACAGAAAATCAATAAAGAAACAAGAACTTTGAATGACACATTGGACCAGATGGACCTCATAGATATATACAGAACATTCCACTCTAAAAAAACAGAATACTCATTTTTCTCGAGTGCACACGGAACTTTCTCCAGAATAGACCACATACTGGGCCACAAATCAGGACTCAACCAATACCAAAAGATTGAGATGATTCCCTGTATTTTCTCAGACCACAATGCTCTGAAACTGGAACTCAACCACAAGAAGAAGTTTGGAAGGAATTCAAACACTTGGAGGCTAAAGACCAACCTGCTCAAGAATACTGAGATCAACCAGGAAATCAAAGATGAGCTTAAACAATTCATGGAGACCAATGAGAATGAAGACACACTGATGCAAAACCTATGGGACACGGCAAAGGCAGTCCTAAGGGGGAAATACATAGCCATCCAAGCCTCACTCAAAAAAAAGAGGCAAGCTTTAACGGAAGCACTCTCTGGCAAGGTTCCTTGGTCCCAGGTTAGGACAGGGCCAAGGAAGTCACCCCGAGGGGCAGGGCTGAGGGGTTTTTAATTAGGGGCCTTAGGGTGTAGAGGGTTTGCTGGTATCTGATTGGCTGCGGTTTATGTACAAGAGGGATACAAAATACACCAATCAATTGTCAGCTCATTATACAGAAAAAGGAATGCAAAGTCGACCAGTCAGATTGTTCATAGTGGTCATTGTAGGGTGATCTGGAAAGTCTCTGAGACAGGAAGCCCCATGGCGGGAAGTCCCGAGCCACCATCTTGTGAAACTCGGTGGCCATCCTGTCCACTCTCGGCGTCCCTGGGCCCGCCAGCCTAACACTGGATAATTCTATTTATATGAGGTATCTAAAATAGTCAAATTTATACAAACAGAAAGTAGAATGGTTATTACTAGGGGCTGAGGAGACAGAAATGAGGAGCTATTGTATAATCGGTACAGAGTTTCAGATTTACAAAATGAGAAAGTTCTGGTTATTTGATTCATAATAATGTGAATGTACATAACACTAAACTGTACACTTAAAAAATGGTTAGGGTGGTAAATATTATGTATTTTTTATCACAATAAAAATAAATGCAACCTCTATGACATATAAAACCGGTTAATAACTGGCAGTCAAGACTTGGATTGTGATTCAAAATGTCATATTCTTTACCCTGGATTCCCCTGTGCCAACTATTTACCCAATAATCTTTGCATGGCTGACCCTACAGCCTACATGACTGTAAACCTGTGGTACCATGCATCAGCATTCCTGTGCAGGACAATCAGGAATGAGCACAGACAGGCCTCTGTAGGACAAAACCTGAGGAAGCAAAACCCCTATCTTGCCACACTTGGAACCCAATGTTCCAAGGGAAAACTCTAAAACTACCTTTTGTTAACACTGAAAACAAGTGATCAGTATGGTGTGATCACAAAAATAGGCCATTGGTCCACTGACCTGACCATTTTATTCCCTTTTATAATGGCTACTTGCTGTCATGGAGAAAGAGCCTTTGAAAGATAATGCTTGGTAGCCCCACAGCCATCTCCAGGAAATGAGGCCTGAGGACATGTTACTTGTGTGGTGAGAAAAAGTTAATTCTAACAGCCCTACACTCAAACCAACATTTTATCTATTGGCATATTTACAAGGAAAGTTGGAAATCAAATAAAGGATAATTGCCCATTCTCAACAGGATGTGGCAACTTTCATCTACGATCCTTTATTTTCAGGCTTTGGCAAGGCTTCCCAAACGAGCTAAATGAGGAATGATTCTGATGGAGGAATGATGTTAAGGCCTTAGTCTGTGTTCTTCCCAGATGCTAGATTAATTGCTGTAATATAAACCCATAGCACAATGTGTTCTCCACTGATTTCATCCACTTATCTATGGGTCTGTCTGTGATGATTTCCACTAATAGCCAAACAGTGCCCTGAATAACTCACTGAGTTGTATAAGATTGGTCCAAATGTGAACGAAGTTTGTATCTGGTAAAGTTAAAACTTAAACTATTAGAATCATTCCAATAAATGCTGATGATTTTCTCCATTAGACAATTAGACATTAGACAAATAGACATAAAAGACATTAAAAGCAATTAAGACATTGCTTAATCTTTCTTGAGTGCTTAGTAACCTTACTTTTGTACCAGGATATATCTTCGGGATCCAGAGATTTTCTAATGAGGGAGTAGTTCATGGCATAGCCTTCATGAAGACATAAAGTATTGCTACACTGAAAAATGTGTTTTTCATTTTCTTTTAAAGAATTTCTGTTTATGACATCCAACTTCCCTTGGAAATTTTGCTTCAGTCCAGGAGGCTGAGCTAAAGGGAAACTTATGTGGCATGCCTCAGCTACATTCAAAATCAGCCTTCTTTTCTAACACTGACCCCTTGACCCCTTAACTTTGGATCAAGCCAGTTAGCTAAAATTCTTTTTAAAAATGAATATCCCTTTTTAAGAAACTCAATACCTCAAATAAATATAACAATGCTAGATCCACCCTGGAGGCCCCTGACTACAAATAAAAGACTTCTTTCTGAAAGCCTTCCATAGGCATTCATGGGAGCATTAGGAATCTAACAGCAGAAATTAGAATGTATGAGAAAGGAAAAAGACTAGAGGCAGGGAGATAAGTAGGTCATAGTAATAGCTCAAGAAAATGAAGACTTGAACTAAAACAGTGATGGTGGGAATGGAGAAATATAGACAGATGAATGTTCAATCATAGAGAAAAAATTGGCAGGTCTTGCCAAACTAGTAAATGTGAAATAAAAAAGAGGAATTTTATCAGAGTCATCTTCCTAAAGTGGAAGTAAGATCATATTCCTCACCAACTGCATCTCTGCAACAGCTTCCCGAAATGCTTAAGAGTCTCAACTTTATTTATTGACTCAAAAGGCTTAATATAATCTGGCCCCTGCCCACTTCTTCAATTTCACTGCTCCACAACTTCATTGTTCCTTTTTTTTTTTTTTTTAATGTAAAGCACTTCCTAGTCCTTCCTGCTCAGAACTCTTCCCACAGACTTGCATGGCCATCATTCTCTCTCCAGTGAGATCCCAACTCAGATCTCCTTCCACCTCCTCAGAGAAGTACTGCTCCCTAGCAATAATAACACATCCATGCCCCAATAGTCACTCTTTATATCACCATATTTGTCCCCTCTAGAGCACCTATCAATACCTGAAACTATCTTGCTTTTGACATGATTATTGTCTATCTCTCCCTAATGGAATGTCAGCTCCCTTGAGACAGGAATCTTCTTTATCACCAATGCCTACCCACCATGTGATAGGCTCCCAAAGAATACTTATTGGTCAACTGATATAGAGATATACATACACATATACATATACATTTATATATGTGTGTATGTGCACATGCACACATGCCATATTTATAGATATACTCTATAGTAAAAACTTATGACTTGAGAGTAAAACTATCAGACTCAGAGAGCTTGTTTTTCCCAATTGTGATTCTTATGCTGACATAAGAAGTATTAATTTATAAGTCTAATAATACAATTATTACATATTGAACTCAATAAGAGCTAAAAATACTTTTGATAGAGAAGAATATGATTGAGATAAATACCCATCTAGAAATAAATTTCTAAACCACAGCATCTAAAGAGAAGGAACCTGAATCTCAATTTTATCCTAAGAACTTATAAATTAAAAATTCTATTTTGGAGTCATAGAAAGAAGGGAGTTGGCATGCTCAAACCACCTGAAATTCTATTATTTTGCTGTATTAGGAAATAAGACTATCTTCTTTAGTAAGAGTGGTACATATATTTCAGATAAAACTACTTTTTACAGAGGACCTTACTACCTGAACAAGCCCTGATGGAGTCTATTTTAGGAGGCAGAGGAAAGGACCTTCAGTTCTATATGCCAAGCCATGCTTCCTTATATATATATACATCACAGGGCTAGCAAAAGAGTTAAATGAGTTAATGTTATTTTATATCAACTTTACCTACTCTCCATTTTCACATCATTTCTGATTTGAAGGTTCACTGAGGTTCCAAAATGGACCACTCTGAGTTCTGCATATCATTAGCAGAGTTCCAGTGACCTCAATGATTACTTTGCATTAAAAGCAGCACTGGGATGTGCTGGGGAGATGGGGTAATTGATCATGACTGAACAAAATGAGTGCTATACACTACCCACATTTTCTTCCTAATTTAAAACTTAATCATTTGAAAACAATTATATCACTTGGGGAAAAAAAAAAAGAGCTCCTCTTCAAGGAAAATGTATTAATGGACTTGAGGCAGGAACACCTGGCTGGCTCAGTTGATCAAGGGTCTGCCTTTGTCTCAGGTTATGATCCCAGGATCCTGGGATCAAGTCTTGCATCAGTCTCCTTGCTCAGCGAGAAGCCTGCTTCTCCCTCTACCTGCCACTCCCCATGTTTGTGCACTCTCTCTCTCTCTCTTTCTGACAAATAAATAAAATCTTTAAAAAAAAGATGGACTCTAGGCAATAGTACAATTCCTCATCAGATAATATGGATCTTACAACTAGGACCACACTTCCCAATGCTGCTGAAATGGGATGGCCACACAAGAGTGACCAGTCCTGTTACCTGTCCTTACCATGGTGCACCCCTAGCTGCAGGGCTTCTTCAGTGTTCTTTGATTTACTGAGGCTGTGGCAGCAATGGCATGAACAACATTAAATAGATGATTGGTCCCTGTCCTCAGGGAGACTTCAATGAAAATAAGCCTCCTGAACTCTTTTTGATGGCACTTTCTATTTCAGCTCCAGTAAACATACACTACTACTAATCCTGGGAAATATAAAATATATTGAAACAATTTGAAGATGAGGTAGATTATTCCAGTGATGTAGCAATAACTTCAAATGAGGAAAAGATACAAGGTTATTAAAGAAGTTTTTCTCAAAGAGTCACAGAAGTAACCACTTTGAGTATTTGATAATTATTTGAACCAAAATTCAATTCCATCATGGACAAGAAACAGAGCTTCATTAAAATAATATTACATGTGATGCTTTTGTATAAGTTGCTAGTTTATCATAATATCAAAAGTAAATACTATGGGAGATGCTTAAGATTCTTTTCTTCCTCTCCCTCACCTTCTACCTCTCCTCTCACTTGCACACTTCTCTCTCCTCCCTCCTCTAAAATAAATAAAATATTTAAAAAAAAAAAGAATACATTTTTTCTTTAATAGTTTTAAAGTTATTATTCAATTTTCACTTTCACTGATTTGTGCAAAGAAGAAATCCAACATTTTCTTGACTTTGGTTCCTATGATGATCATTTTTTTTTTCTACATAAAAGCTTAACCGATGATTTCATATTTTAAGTTTAGGGACACTTAAAGAATATGCATTGCTGATGAGATAGTTATGTACTTGTTTTCTTAAAAACCCATGTTTAGACAATCTCATAAACTTAACCCAGCTACCCAGAAAAAATTAACTGATGAGCACAGATACCTACAAAAAGTTGCAGGGTTTTTACTAGGAACTAGTAAAAGTGGTTCTCTGTGTCAATAAATGTATTTTCTCAAATACTTTGTATGGTTTGCTTGTTTCTTTTATTCCCAACTTTTGCTCCATATCTTCCCAACTTTCGTGAGTTTAAGGAAATACCCTTAGAAGTGGAGGTCTACAGCTTTCTTTCTCATAACGAGTAATAAAGACAGACATACAGAAGACAAGGGCAAGGGTGAGCCACTGGGTCACACACCAGGGAGAAAAGACCCAACTGTTAAAAGGACCATTGACTAAACCATCCACAAATGAATAGACCAGTTTCTGCCAGACATGATGTCATAGCCAGAAATGCTTTCTTCACTGCCAACTTGGCTTCTGTTGATTTTCTCTTTTACTGGAGAAGAAGCTAGAAAAGAGGGGATGCTTAAAAGGTTGGTATGGTATGGTCATTATATCCACCTAAAATAAGCCTTAAAAATCCATACATACATTCTCTTTTCTTCACAGAGAAAATCTGACGCAAGCACAGAGAAATTTCTAAAAAAGAGACTACTACTTTTCAGTAGTGTAAGAGACCATAGCACTACCTATTTCTGTCATCAAACAGATTAGAGGGAAAAATGAGCACAGAGGTCTCACGAGGCAATTGAGACATTTCTCTACAACTCAGATGACAAATTTTCAGTGTGACCTACAATGCTTTTCTGGAAATCTTCTGAATTCCCTGAATACAAACGATATTACAATCTAAATACAATGCACTTTGCCGAAGTTCCCAGAACTATAGGGTTTCAAGCAGAAACTGCAGGATTTTAGATGGATTTCATTTTTAGTTCATCTAACCTCCTCTAACCAGCATAAATCTTACCACAATAATGTGGATATGTCAAGCCAAAACATTTCTTAGACCAAGTCACATAGATATGTATACTTCCCATATACTCAATAGCAACTGAAGCTGTCACTGAAGCAGAAAAAAAGATTAACACATCATTCTAACTTTGGTTGAACCCAGTCTGGGGGAGAAAACTGACTGGAGAGAGGAATAAAAGGAAGCTGGGGGTACCTGGACCTGAAGGAACTGGGGAGAGAAAGGAGGTCCAATAAAGGAAAGGGACCTTTGACCACAAGTCCCAACACGTAAATCAAAGAAGCTCAGTACTTGGAGGTGCTTGAGGGTAACCACTTGCTAATTATTGCCTGAGAACCACTTATTGCCCAACAGTCCTGAATACTTGTAAGTGCCCCCACAGTGAAGACATGAATGTCTTGTATTAAGGTGGGTGCTTAAAGAGATTATCTTTCCCCTGTCTTACGTGGGTAGAAATTAATACTATTTAGGAATCTTCCTAAGAGTGGAGGCAACTATGGACAAATTGCTACATTTTCAAACACATATAAACATTTCTCATAGTTAAATCTTTATTGTATATAGATCTGTATACTTCATTGAATATCATAAACACCTTTCCTCACTATTAAAATTTCTTACTAAATAGCATGCTTAATGGCCATATAATGTTCTATCCCATCAATTACTAAAACTAGCCCCTTACTTGGCTGTTAAGAAACATTAAAAGTTTGGATGAAAATTTTAAGACATAAATACTAGAAGATTTCTCCAAGGTAGGTTTTGGAAATTTAATTACTGGTGAGAGAGATTATGTAATTTTATGACTTTTAATGTACATAGCCAAAATGCTTTCTAGAAGAGTCTTAAGAAATTCTTCTCCCATCAGGATTTATGTATCCTGATGACCTTATCCCATCAACATAAGCAGGGAGTACCAGTTTCTTTTAACATTTTTAAAAGTTAAAATAGTATTTCTTATAGTTTTAATTTATAATTATGTGTTCATGAGATGGAATATTTTTCATACATTCATTTTATGTATGTATATCTTTTCTGAAATGTTTCTATACTAAGAATCTCATCAATTTATGTGAGTAAATCATATATTAAAGGATAGAAATTCTTTGTCTAATTTTGTTACAAATATTGTCCCACTTATTGTTCAAACTGTAATTTTATGACAGCTTGATATGAATTTTTTATCCCTTGATATTTTCTCTTTTTGATTCCTTCCATTATATACAGAGACCAAATAAACACCTAAATAATCCTTACCCAAACAGAGATCAAATAAATAAATACCTAAATTAAATAATAGGCTTTGCTATCTTTTTCATTTTGTAACTTAATTTACTTGGATTTTTTTTTTTTTTTGATGCATTACAGTTAATACTGCTGTATAACGAACCACCCCAGGACAACTCATCTCTGCTCCAAGTGGGGAACAGTGAGGCAGCTAAGGAAATGCATTACCGGGATCCAGTTTTCAGAGGATTTGCTACCCAATTATGGATTATGCAGTCAGCAGACACCTCAAGCTGTAAGCTCCTTCAGAGTCCAACTCAGGTACAGAAAGCTACTTCATCTGTGGTCATACCCTTTCGAGAACAGCTCACACCTGATGACTGAGGAAGACAGGGACATAAAGGTCCGGCCATTTTAGTTCTACCCTGAATAAATCTGATGGGCAAAACTCACTGTAGAGCTTCACACTTCATTGGCAAAGGCTTTGTCAGACCTTTACTGCAATTTAAATTCTTCCTCTCCCCAAAACCCCCCACTTACAAAGGTGCTGAATCTACTAACCACCTGCATCATTAACTCCATCTCGGTATTTGCTCCTAGAGAACCTAAATAGCAGTAGGCAGTTCAACTGGGTGTGGAAGATACTCTTTTAAGATGGCTTACCCTTGGGACGGGATAAATTAAGGTGGCTGGTAACAGAGAGCACAGCTAGACCTGAGGACTGAGAGTTCTAATTTCTCTTGATGTGGGAATCTCTACAGGGCTGTTTGGGCTTCTTATGGCATGGTGGTTTGTTTTTATAAGGTACAATTTGAAAATGCATATTCTCTTTTTATAAGGTACAAAGCCAAAATATTTTTCATCACTATATCAATTATGTTGTCCAAAATCTCTATACATTTTTAAGTACATTTTTTAGCTGCCTTGTATAATACAGGGAACTTTTACTTTTTAGCTTTAGAATTTATTTGATATATACATTCCCCACTAATGAAACCCATCTGATGACAAACCAAATTCCTTTACATAGTATTATAAAACTACAGTAAAACTTGGTTTGTGGTATTTTTCTCCAGTTTCATAATTTATTTAAAATCCTCACCTATGTTAAACAATAGCTTTAATAAGTTAATGACAGAGAATTAATCTTTTGTTGCATATTTAATACTCAATATAAATTTTCCAAAATAAGTATGTGGGTTTTTGTAATTGCTACAAATCTAAAATCCCATAGCATGTGTAACTGAAATCAAATTAATATTCAGCAACAGAGCCACATATAGGCTGACAATATGGGAATACTACTCTTAACACACTAGAGGTATTACAAGGACAAGAATAAAGTCTCTCTTCTTCACATGGGAATGTCTCTCCAGTATGGTGACTATCATGTTATTATGGCTAAAAACATAAAGTATATTTTATCTGCATTATAACCATTATTATACTTCAGAATTTGAGATTTCAGCTTGCAGATGCTGCCATTACTTATGAAGAGACTTAATGGGCATAATACTTTCAGGAATCTTTCAGGGAAGATTCACGAAATTGAAATACCAATGGCACTTTATATTTATTTAGCTCATAACATATTTTCCAACTTATCTCATAAAATTACATCATTTAACATGAGATAGACTTCAAGCATAAATGTTGCCTACTATACTCCTTTTTAACATATCCTGAGGAAAATACCATTTTTAAAAGGTGCTATGTTGCTAACTCACGGTGGCTTATACAATTCATTATGACTTTTAGATGCTTTTCAGAGGTATTCAGATCTAGCTCCTCATTACTCATTTTACATTTTATGATGTGGTTTTGTTAAGTGTACCAGTGAAAATCCTTACATTTGTTTCTTGCTCATCAAGACAATTTAATTCTATTCTCAATCTCCAGGGGGCTAATGCTTCTGCCCACCACCACCTCTGCACTCTACCCTACCTTATCAAGATGTTCTTTCATATGAAACCTAATGAAGGTGCTGACTTACATGCAAGTCAGTGTCACAATGTCTTTGAAGTACCTACTGGGTACACAGCACAGTACTCAAGTTAAAGGAAAATACAAAGGATACGGTTCAGTTCTTAAAAAGACTGTAACTGGGGTGAAGAGAATGACAGAAATTGAAGCTTATTTTCCCAAGGCAACGTCTTCCATTACATCCAAGTGCAGAGTCCCACTGAAAACTGAGTATACATTAAATGTGAAGAAATTACTGGTATCATATGTGATCTTTCAGGGGAGGTCAAAATGCATATCACTGATGAGGGTGCTGAAACTAGAGCAGGACTAATCTTTTTCTTAAAAGCTTCTTATTGGGGTGCCTGAGGCTCAGTTGGTTAAGTGTCTGCCTTTGGCTCAGGTCATAACCCCAGCGTCCTGAGATGGAGCCTCAAGTTGTCGGGCTCCCTGCTTAGTGGGGAGTCTGCTTCTCCCTCTCCTCTGCCCCTCCTCTGCTCATGTGCATGCACATGAAATAAATAAAATTTTACATAAAAGCTTCTTATTAAGCTGCTTTTCACTTTGACTCTGAGCAATAAGTTCAATCCTTTTTCTCTAAAGCCTACACAACTGTGCATCTATAAAACTGTTCTTCAAGATCCTCATATGCTATAGAAAACATGCATATATACATTATATATCACATATATATTAATATGTATATATAAACTAATGTGGCTAAGTTAGAAATCAAGGAAAAATTAATATGAATATTTCCATATACTATCCCATACACTAGGATAAATTACATAATGTGGACACATTCTATAACAATTAACTGTAATTTAGGAATTTGGAAATTTAAAAAAAATATTCTGATGGTTCTTGTGATGCCTCTTCTAGCTCAGAAGTCAATGACTGCATTTTCATGTGCTAAATTCTGTTAAAGATTTAATCTCTAAACAAGTTAACTCCCAGGCTACATAGTTTGGAATTTGGAACTGTTCTCACCTCTAAGACATAAGCCAGCTAGTTCTCAATGGATTATATGTTGCATAACAGTCTGTGAATAAAAGGTTCTGTGCTCAGGTAAGTCTGGAAACACTAGATACGATACTTTCCCCTTACCGAACTTCATCATTTAAGGCTCTGATAAGCATCTCAGTTTTTTAAAAAATGTATTTGACTCTGTTTAGCCCAGTATTTTCCAAACCTCTTTGGCCAAAGAACTCCATTTAATATAATAACTGCTGACAGCCTGCAGAAATAGAATTCCAAAGAATATTCATGGGGAAATATTGATCTATCAAACTTCCACTTAATAAATACTAAGTAAGCATTTTCTTCATGAAGTTAGTGTTTTTTATCTATGCCATGGAGGCAATTAAGATGAGTTAGGCATCACCTGTGTCTTCAAGAAACTTTCAAAGAAGCAAAGGAAATGGGAGTTCAAAAGCTAACTATATTCTCAAGCAGAAAAATTCAGTGCCATAGTAGAGGCCCAAAAGAACATGCAGTTGGATTCCAAGGAAAGAAATAAGTCCTTCTTAAGAGGGTCAGGGAAAGCATGAGAATGAGATAAAAGAAAGCTTCAAAAACAATATGGAATTAGAGGTCTGCCTTGCAGGAAGATAAGATTTTACTATGTGCAGGAAGGTGGTCCTACATAGAGATGATACCAAGAGGAAAAGCCAAGAGGTTTTGGAAGGGTTAAAGAAAAGATGTACTGGAATGTGCATAGAAGGGCATGAAGTACAAAACTAAACTGAATAAAGGTCAGATTGTTCTGGCATCCAATCTTCATATTTAATGAGCACCTGACATATAGCAGTGACCTGGGAATAGCAATACAATTGAAATCAAGACTGACTGTAAGCATAGTAGGTCAACAATTAAATTAAGATTTCCAACAAATTTTGATAAAATTTTATGACAGGCAAAAAACAAAAATCTTTAAGAATATGGAACCTTTGTACCAAATGTGGTATCAAGATATACATCCTAGAGGAATTCACAGTTGAAAAATAGAATACTGAACTTTATTCTGTCAACCATGGGGAGACATCTAAATTGTTTATTTTTCAAGGGGCAATTGGATCAGATTTCTCTTTTCAGAAGAACTCAGGGGCAATGTGAAAAACAGACTGGGAAAATAGAAAAGACCCAATTAGGAGTAAGCTATTACATTACCTGGTAATGGTTAAAAGCACCAAAGTTAGGGCAAGGTCAGCAATTGAGGAGAGAAGCAGATAGATATAAAAAAAAGCTCAGCATTTTCTGATAACCAATTAGATGCAGAGTTACAGAAAAGGGGAAAAGAAAGAGATTTTCCAATTTCCCATCTGAGATAATCAACTGAAGAGTTAATTTACTTCTACAAATACATCAGAAGAAACTATCAGTAGCCATGGAATACAAGTGTTCAAAAGATGCACTAATCACCTAGTTATTCAGAAATATATTCTTTCTCTCTCTCTCTCTTTCTCTCTCTCTCTCTCTCTCTCTCTCACACACACACACACACAGATATACCCTTCTGTATAAACAGTTACTATAATCCAGAGTAGGCAGTTTGGTCATGGTGAAGCAGAAGAAAACACTATAGTGGTTTCAATGAAATGCCCCCAACAAGTTTTATTATCTCTGACCTTTTATCGAAACTCCACGAAGCTCACTAGGTATCTTTACCTAATAATATTTTCCTTACAAATACCATCCACTCATCATTGCCCAGCAATTCCTGGGTATGTTTGATTTTGTGAATATCTTAGCTTTGTAGACTATTTTATATGTTTCACTCTCAACTTTTCTGTCTTCATTAAATTTTTTCTGTTAAATATATACATATTTAGATTCTTGTTATCTCTTACATTTAAATCATTTCTTTCTACTCTACTAACCATGAATATTATTAATTCGTTTAATGAATATTTGTTATAATTCATTAGAAGTATAAAACCTATTTTACAACTTTCTTTTGGAATCAGACACTTTAATATGCTTAATCATAATAGTGGTTTAAGACATCGACGGTCAGAAATCTGTCTAAATTAGAATTATACAAGTTAATGCTTGTAAAGACAGCCTCTGACAAATAGTCTTTAGGTGTTCACTATCCCCTATTCAAGACTATACTAAGCAATTAAGCACTGCTTTAAGCCCTCTGCCAGGGGTAGGGTTTCTTTCAACACTCAAATATCCAGGAAACCAGAGCTGGCATAGCTCATCTGAACAAAGGGGCATTCACAGCAGAGTTTGCCTAAAGCTGGTCATTAAACTCCGTGAACACAACTAAGCAACCACATTAGAGGGAGAGGGTCAAATGACCCTTTTTTACTACCTTATCAAGACAGAAATAGTAGACCTGAGGTGATGGCTAATCATAAGTCTCTTATATCATTTAGAACATTAAGAGGTAAATCTCTATTGCCTGACAAAAATGTTAACCATCAAGTAAGCATAATTCCTGAGAAAAAAAGGATTTCTTCTAGGAATTTGGCAGGCATTACGGTTTCCCTCTCTTACCACAATATGTGTACTTCAGTCTTCTGGGAAGGGCACACACAGTTTTGCAATACCTTGCTTATGAATAATGGCTCATGACTTATGAGAACAAAGAATTGCCATATGCCAATGTTAAAGAGCTCCTTGCCCTTTAGATTTTCTGAAAAATTTTCTATCACATTCCACTCCCTTGATTCTTCCTATCAACTGGATCAAATGAATACAGTAGTCTTTGAAAAGTCATAATCCTTCATTCAAAGTTAAATAGAAGTAAGGTATATGGGCTAGGCACTGCCTATCTTGCCAAGAGCTAACAACCCACATAGTAATCATGAAAAATTATGAAAACCCAAAACTGTGAACACATTTAGATTTTCCTCAGTGGTACAGAAACCATAACACATTAATAAACATAATGTGTTTATTATATTTATTATAAACACAAATAACATTTCCCATTGGTCAAGAATATGTGAAATACGTTTGCCTTGTCTTTTTGTTTTTTTAAAGATTTTATTTATTTGACAGAGAGAAACACAGTGAGAGAGGGAACACAAGCAGAGGGAATGGTAGCCGGAGAAGCAGGCTTCCTGCTGAGCAGAGAGCCCGATGCAGGGCTCGATGCAGGGCTCGATCCCAGGACCCTGGGATCATGACCTGAGCCGAAGGCAGATGCTTAACAACTGAGCCACCCAGGCGCCCCTGCCTTGTCTTTTTTAATTTAAGGATCTCTACCTTCACTTAATCTTTTGCCTAATATTAAATAAGATGGAACCATTTTAGTTTGGTCAAACTGATCAAGTTCACAAATTAAGGAAGATTCCAATATATCATTGTCCTTCAAGGATGATAATTTGATCCTTGATAAGCTTTGTCCTCAAAAATGTATATTCCTTTGTGAAAGAGCCTTTAAAAAGTGAACAAAGTTAGGGTCTTGGTATCCTTGTGTGCTGAAGCCCTTGTGAGTTAAACTTTTTTGACTTGTTTAAATCATCATTCCTGGTGAGCTAATTCAGTGATAGAACTCCGTCTTGTTTTCCCCTCTTAGACCTTTATGAGAGTGATTCAAATTATTTCTATGGCCATGTGTCCCAGTTTATAACTGCTATCCTTTAAGAAAGGATTGTTTGTTTGACATTTTGGCCAATATAGTCACATGGATCAGTGAAGGTGCCTCAGGGGCTGCTATAGAGGGAGGAAAGCAAAAAGGGAGAGGGGGGTAGAGAAAATGAAGGGAGGGCAGGAAGTGAGAGATGGACAGGTTCTCATCTTTTTTAGCAAAGTAGATTTTCAGGTAAAATGTTGGAAAAAAGAATCTGAGAATGAAACAGTATGTAGGTCCATTTATAGGAAGAATGTATCTCCATGGCCCCTTCTAGTTCTAATGCCTGATTATTCTGCGGTTCTGTGATACTCTCTCTAGTCTGTGATTCTCAAAGTAGCAAGAAAAAACAAATGTTTCCAAGGCTATCTGTATAATTCCATAGTCTGCTTCTTTCATCTGGGTATTTACCAACTGGTCTTTGCAGTTAATGGTTGTGTGTGTGTGTGTGTGTGTGTGTGTGTGTTAACATATATAAAATATTCATATATATATAAATATATATGAATGAAAATATTGAGTTATCTTTTTTATAGTGAAAGAGATGTGGGTTCTATTCTGATCCTTTCACATGTTAGGCATTTGTCATTATTCAGTTTTTAAAAAGGGATTGTGTCCCCGTAGTGATTTAAAGTACTTTCTTAAGTAATCTTAGAAATAGAGGCTCCAGATACGAATATTTGAATGGAACTAATGTAATTAGGATACATTTACACCATCTTCCCTGTTGATGCTCTGAGCCCCAGAGGCATGTATGGTCTAGTTTGGACTATGGATTTCAGCCCTTCCTGCTAAAAATATTAAAGTCTTTTTAAGCATTAAAAATATTTAGTGCATTGTTATTGGCTCTTTTTCACTTATTAAGAAGAAAATATATTCCCTTATTATTTTTCTTTATGCAGTGGCCTACTTACAAGTAATAAGTTCCCCGGAGCTGCAGAAGTTCAATTCGTGTGTGGATGATCAGTTTCAGCAAAGTTATAGAAGGAATCCTTGTATTATATAATGAATTTTACTTAAAAATCACTAAGATGATTTTTTATTTATTTTATAATTTCATTATCCATTTTTTATTTCAGGAAGTTCAAAAACTTCTGCTTTCCCTCCACTGATTGCAACTCTTTTCTCACTCAGGTATTAAAACTCTACAATTTGATACTTTATATTCCTCACTGAACGTTAAGCCTAGCTCCTATTACAACCACTTTTTTCTGAATTCTTTTTTAAGTCACCTTTCTATACCATGAGGTATAATATTATATTTTTCTAACATCCTTAATATTGTTTTCTTTATTTTCTTGGAACTTTTACCCTAATGTAATTCTTTCTCATGAGAACCACGTGGTAATGTGGACAAACCCATGAGATATGCTAGGAACTCTGTCAAGCAGACTGAAAGGACTAATTTGTTCTGAGAATAACTGAACATCATAAAGCTGGGCCCTTATCCCAGGTATAGAAAAAGTCATGACATATTCCAACTTATTTCTAACAGCATCTAAAGGATATTATCTGGGTAAGAGGCTAGAGATACAAAGCAATAAACAATACTCAAAATTGGGTAAATGTCACCCAAATTGGGAAAAATACATTATTTCTGAACAAGTCCTCAGCCAACTACAGAAAGTACTAGAAATAGATTCATTTCAACGTCAAGCATCAAGAAGTGTTTGATTAAGACAATAGCTTAAAACGAAGGGTTCCCATTCTAGCTGGAAACCATGCAAAGTCTTCTCATGAAGGTAGCAACAGCACAGGAAAACTGTGACTTCGGGCACAGGATCTAACAGGTCATCCCAGGTATCGTGAATATGGTCTATCTTAATTCTAGTCAAGCATCTCTTGCTCATCATGTACTCCCTGCCCTGGTAGAACTGACTCCGGGCATTGCTCATGTCTGAGCCTAGGATGAAAAACATTTGTGACTACAACTTTGCAAAATGTTTTAAAAAATGAATTGAAAGTCTGCCCTATAATTTCACGTGTGTGCCAAAATCAGCTTTCTAAACATTCATTTTATTTTTCAGGATTTTTTTAGGCCTTTTTTCAGAATCTCTAATTCTGCCAATTCATAATTGCTTATCTGAAGATTATGTTCCAATTTTAAATCCTCAAGCATTTCCCTGTTTGAGAAAATGAATTTAGGAATGACATCTGGACTAGTTGGCACTTCTATATGGTCTTTGCTGCACTACAGGAATTTACTGAGGATTTGTGACCTGGGGCATTGATTTTCAAAAAATGTTCATATGGTGAAAAGGGCTCTCATCAGCACCAAGTTCTGTGCTGAAGAAGTTTCAACAAGCTTCTCTGAAAAGACTGGCTTGTTTTTTTCTCCTTTTATAGTTTTCAGAATAATTCTCAACTCCAACTACAAAGTTTCCCATTCTCTTCTCCTTCCTACTTAAAGTGGGATTCTCTAAAGTTACTTCCCTAGTCTTGATATTAAAAAAACATATTAATAAAGGTATATATTCTTTTCTTAATCAGGCATTTCAGTTCCATTTTTTACACTGTGAAACCTTCCATTTTTTTACACTGGTGAAACTTTAGACTGTACATTGCTTATTAAGTTCTTTATGTAAAAATGTATAATCATTTTCCTAAAATTATTGGTGGCATGATGTTTAACCTCTACTGGTCTCAGTTTCATTATATGTGAAGTCAGAATTTTTTAGTAGTATAATATTTGTGGTAGGACCTATCTCAGAGAGTTGTTGTGAGCATTAAATAAAGTAATGTATGTAAAATGTCTAAGCTGTCTATAATCTGTAGTATTACTATTACCACTGGTTAGTTTGTCTCTAATATAAACTAAGTGGTTTATCCCACTATGGTCTGTCTTCCCAGATGAAGCATGAGAGTAGGTTTAGCAAAACGGCGTTATGCCGGTTTCCCATAAAAAAGGAAAGCAGCACTACATAGCTGATGTTGGAGATTCACATGTAAAACTAAAAATCTGAGACTCCTCTTAAAGGATTACAAACCTGGCCCTAAGCAGCACAAACTGAGAGAAGCAAGTCAAAATGAAAACGCAAGAAGATCCAGAATCATGGGGAGTTGATGGGTCTACAACTTGGAAAGAAAGGTTTTACTAAGCCAAGGAGGAAGTAGATTACCTTCTTATATATTCTTGGCCCAGAAGTGAACATCCACCCTATACCATCTCTGACAACACTCAAAGATTAGAAAATACCTAAGACTTCTTTATCATACAGAGAATAATAGTACAAATTTGTGTAACCTAGAATAGACTCAGCCAAGGTTATGTTCTTAGCTAACATTGACTCTAGGAGACATACACTCTTTCATCTTTAACCTTCTATCTTGTTTAAGCAAAACTGCTGAAGATTTCAGAAGCACTCAGCAGGCCTGAGAATTGTTGATAGATTTCAAGATTTTGTTGAGTCCTTAAAACTGTAATTAATTATAACTCACTGTTCACAACATGTTATACACCATTTTTGTAATTTATTTGTATAAGCATATATCCAATTTTCATCATGTTTGTTTTTTTACGGTTGGTAGATACTTAAATTCCCACTACATTTTTCAAAGGTTTTAAAAAGACAATAATATCAACTCATCCATACTAATGTTTATAATTTAAAAATTGTTGTATATATATATATCATCTAATGGTATTTGATTGTGGTTATCTCCACCTTACCCATGAGCAAAACTTTTAAGGGACACAAGGTTATTATACTAACTGGTAGGAGAATCAAGATTAGAACCAGACAAAAATAGATAGTCTTTTTCCTAAGTCACATTTATTTTCTTTTCACTTTCAAATATGACATGTAATATGAAGAAATTTTACGAATAAATTATCTCAAGCACTTACTATAACATATTGTAAATGTCCCTCTTTTGTCCATTGTCCCACTACCCTATGGGATCTTTGAAGATAGAGTCTTACTCCTGGGCATAGCATCATATTGGACACTTAGTCATTATTCAACTAATTAGTAAATTGAAAATACAATAAGGACAAAATTGCTTCTAAACTATAATACATCATTTAAACATTTTGAAATTTAAAACCAACTTATAATACGAACTCTGGAATTGGTATGATACTAAGTTACTTACCTTAAACTTGTATTGCTTACATTATTATATATAAAAACAGGAAAAATATTTATTGAAAAATACATTTAAAGAGAAAAGAGCTATAAATCTTTGAAATATCTCAAGAAATTTTCATTTTTCACACATTTCCTCCCATTTTTTCCCATAAAAATAGTATTTCAAACAAGGTTAGATAGAAAAGCACAGATAATCCAAAGATAGTCTCACTATTCTCCCATTGTGTACAGACAATAATGCCAAGGAAGAGAGAAGAAACTGAATCTCTCTGTTGATATACCGAACCAGTTCCAAGAATTTTTAAAAAAGGTATCACTAGATAGAGAAATCGATGCTTTTTAATTCAAAATTTGTTTTACCAGAATTGAATTAGATCAGAACAGAACTTGAAATGCCATGACAGATTTCCAGTACTTACAGTATATTGGCATAAAATTTGTCTTTTCATGGAAAAAAAAAAAAAACAAATAAAGGCCTTATAAAAATTATTTAAGAGATGCAAAGATGGCAGAGGAGTAGGGGACCATATTTCAACAGGTCCCCTGAATTGAGCTGGATACCTACCAGATCATTCTGAACATCCACAAAATCAGCTTGTGATGTAAGAAGATATATCCAGATCTAAACCAACAGAATATCTCTGGCATTAATGGGAACATAGATTCTCCAAGGGCAGAAATGAGAGCTGATCTGGCAGAACGTAAAAATGCTATCAATGAGATACTCTAGATATTCTAACAGCTAGGGTAAATGAGAAGAATGAATTAGTTATCTAGAAGACAAACTGATAGAAAAGAAGGAACAGGAGGAGGCCTGGAACAAACAGCTTAATATCCATGAATACATAATTAAAGAAAGAAATTATGTCATGAAATGTTCCAATGTCAGAATTTTTGGGATCCCTGAGGGGGTGGGGAGAGAAAGAGGACTAGAAGATATAATCGAGTAAATCATAGCTGAGAACTTCCCTGATCTGGGGAATGAAACAAGCATTCTGTCCTGGAGGCAGAGAGGACTCCTCCTAAGATCAAGAAGAACAGAGCAACACCCTGGCATGTAACAGTAAAACTTGCAAATCTTAAAACCAAGGAAACCATCTTAAGGGTAGTTAAGGGAAAGAGATTCCTTACATACAGAGAGAGGAACATCAGAATAACATTAGACCTGTCCACAGAGACCTGGCAAGCCAGAAAGGGCTGGCAAGACATATTCAGGGTATGAAATGAGAAGAACATGCAGCCAAGAATTCTTTACCTGTCAAGGCTGTCATTCAAGGCATGTCATTGGGAGCATCAAGTTGCCTGATTCCAAGCTATATTACAAAGCTGTGATCACCAAGACAGCATGGTACTAGCATAAAAACAGACACATAGACCAATGGGCTCCTGAGAGCCCAGATATGGACCTGCAACTCTATGGTCAAATAATCTTTGACAAAGCAGGAAAAAATATCCAATGGAAAAGACAGTCTCTTCAATAAATGGTGCTGGGAAATTGGACAGCTTTATACAGAAGAATGAAACTTGACCATTCTCTTACACCATACACAAAGATAAACTCAAAATGGATGAAAGACCTCAATGTGAGATGGGAATCCATCAAAATCCTAGAGGAGAACATGGGCAGTAACCTCTTAGACATCAGCCACAGCAACTTCTTTCAAGACACATCTCCAAAGGCAAGAGAAACAAAAACGAAAATGAACTTTTGGGAGTTCATCAAAATAAAAATCTTCACCCAAAAACAAACAAACAAACAAACAAACAAATAAATAAGTAAGTAAATAAGTAAATAAATAACTTCTACAAAGGAAAGGAAACACTCAACAAAACAAAGAGGCAACCCACAGAATGGGAGAAGATATTTGCAAATGACACTACAGACAAAGGGCTGATATCCAAGATCTATAAAGAACTTCTCAAACTCAATACCCAAAAAACAAATAATCAAGTCAAAAAATGAGCAGAAGAGATGAACAGACACTGTCCAAAGAAGGCATACAAATGGCCAACAGACACATGAAAAAAATGTTCATCATCATTAGCCACCAGGAAAATTCAAATCAAAACCACACTGAGATGGTTAGAATACCAGTTAGAATGGCAAAAACTGACAAGGCAAGAAACAACGAATGTTGGAGAAGTTGCGGAGAGAAGGGAATCCTCTTACACTGTTGGTGGAAATTCAGCCACTTCAGAAAACAGTATGGAGGTACCTCAAAAAATTAAGAATAGAGCTATCCTGTGACCCAGCAATTGCACTACTGGGTATTTACCCCAAAGATACAGATGTAGTGAAAAGAAGGGCCATATGCACCCCCAATGTTCATAGCAGCAATGTCCACAATAGTCAAACTGTGGAAAGAGCTGAGATGCCCTTTGACAGACAAATGGATAAAGAAGATGTGGTCCATATATAAAATGGACTATTACTGAGCCGTCAGAAAGTATGAATACCCAACTTTTGCATCAACATGGGTCGGACTGGAGGAGATTATGTTAAGTGAAATAAGTCAAGCAGAGAAAGTCAATTATCATATGGTTTCACTTACTTGTGGAATATAAGGAATAGCATGGAGGACATAAGGAGAAGGAAGGGAAAAATGAAGAGAAGGAAATCGGAGGGGAAGATGAACCATGAGAGTCTATGGACTCCAAGAAACAAACTGATAAATAAACAGAGAGTTTAAGAGGAAAGGGGAATGGGGGGATGGGTTAGGTTAGCCCAGGGATGGGTATTAAGGAGGGTACGTATTACATGGAGCACTGATTGTTATGTGCAAACAATGAATCATGAAACACTACATCAAAAACTAATGGTGTATTGTATGATGACTAAATAAATAAATACTGTTCAAACAGCTGGTAAGAAAACTATCCCTTTGGGTTTCTTTTGTGATTTAAAGTGGTAATGCTGACTGTAATGCATTCACATGCTAGTCAGAGCTGCCTACATGGGGCTAGACAGAAACTTTTCCCCATGGAGAGCTCAGAAGGGCCTCCTGAGTCACAGCTCCCTGCAAGATATGCTGAGACCTTTGTTGCAGCTGCATCACAATCCTAGTCATTCCCTCTGCCCATCCTGCTTCCCTCCCTCTGTGGCAGGTTTCTTCACTGGGCCCTTCCAGTAAACCTCATGTACACAGGTCTCCATCTCCCAGTTTGATGCAGGAACCCACCCTAAGACACCTGGCAACCCATGTGTTTCCTCCCACTGGTAATACAGTTCTCTCAGCACTCTAGAAAGCACATTTGCCTTGTATGATCCTGATAAGGCTCTGAAAAACTGCATTTTCTGGCATTAAAAGGCAGACATGAAGAGTTACTAAGCATTTTGGCAAGAATCAACAAAAGCATTTCATTAGTATTGACACTGCTGTCAGCATGTCAGGAATTTGCTTTTTAACATTTTGAAATTGAGCACTTTGAAAAAAAACTTTTGAGTGTCTTTAAAGGATCTAATAAATACAGAATAATATCACACTCAGGAGATCACATGTAAATTTGCTGATAATAGTGTTCATCAACTTAGGAATTATAGGAAGACAACTGCTCAAATACTTTAGAGATTCTTCTTATAGTACAAATGCTCTTATTTTCTGCATATTTATAAATCTCCTCTTATAATATGGCATGCCGTCTATAACATTAGTAGGTAAAATGCCAGACATTTGGGACTTTGTCCTCATTATGGATACATTACATTTACACACAAATGGAAATAATTTGGCTGTGTCTTCCAACCATTGTAGGACCCTATCAGCACAGCACCAAATGACTGTAGCATCACAGCTCTTTTTCTGGATAGACCCCACAGGGCAAGATCCTCGGGGAATGTTCTGGAAGGCAAAGTAAATAAAGGCTGTTTGCAGCCCCTGTGTCTTTGCCCAGGAAAACAAACAAATACTCTGGATTCATCCACAGCCTTATGAAAGGCCCCACTTCAGCAGCCTCCCTCTTCCCCAACACCCTGACTCTACCCCAGATACACTTTTATCTGTATTTATAACTTCTATGTAGCCTATTCTAATTTTTCCATTTTTCTCTTAGTTTCTAATATAATGGACCTTTGCTTTCCTTAGGGGTATTTTTAGATTAGTGGTACTTTTAGATTTCATATTAACTGAGGCTTTTTAATATTAAAATATCACCATATATGTAAACGTTACCCATGTTTTATTAAAATATTTGAAAAGCACATTTTCCTACTTTTCTAATTTTATTTTTATATTGGTTTTCTAATTTTACCATTTATGTATCTTTTTTGATCTCATCTAGTTTACTTTCCTCTATACTCTTACTGTATCTTTTAACTCTCCTTCCTTTAAACATCAGCTAGTTCTATTTTCTTTTTAGTGTTAATTTTTAGTATAAGGCCAACTTAACCTTTAACCTTGCTATAAGTTTACCAATTTTTACTTGCTTTTATAATAACCCACAAGGATCCAGGCTGCAGGAGCATGAATCCTAGACGACTATATGAGGAAAAACTAGAAGCACCTCTGCCCCAGCTGTACTGGTGACACAAGACCACCCAGGGTGCCTCTGCCCCAGAACCTCTGGTTCCCCTCTCAAGTCAAAGGAGGTGTTTCCAGAGACTCAACGTCTGTATACTCACAGTCCAAGCACCGATTCTGCTACCTAACTGGCTGATTATGACTATGAGAGATAGGACAAACCACCCCATCAAAACATTTTTAAGAAAAAGGAAATAATAACTCTATAAATACAGTTCCTCTACTTTCCCTTCATAGTTCCTAATTCAATCATTATCATATAGTTATGTGTGTCATTATTTACTTAAATTTTAGCTCTTATGTTTCTCTTGATCACTACTGAATGCCTAACCCAAGGTTTTGTACAAAGTACAATATCAAAAAATACTATTAAGTGTGTAAATAAACAAATGAATAAACCAAATGTCAAATATGCAGATTGAGCAGTAAATTGACTGCTTTCTTGCCTTTGAATTTTTTTAATTATAATTTCTGACTTTTATTTGGCACAAGGGCCTAAAACCAAAATGTTGTTGAAGTTAGTGACTATGTAGATACAGTTATAGTGTAATGGATTAAAGAATTAAAAAAGGAAAATTTTGCTCTACAGTCTTTCTTCAAAAAATACTTTGTCCAGAATCGTATGTAAAATAAACTAAATATTTGTATCCCCTCAAAATTCGTATGTTGAAATCTAACTCCCATTATGGTATCAAGAAGTAGAACCTTTCTGAGGTAATTAAGTCATGAGTCCCCACATATGGAATTAGTGCCCTTATAAAAGCAGCTACAAGGAGCTCTCTAGTCCCTTTGCCATGTGAGGATACAATGAGAAGCTAGCAGTCGGGAATCTGGAAAAGGATCTCACCAGAATCTGACTACATCCTGATCTCAGACTTCCAACTTCCAGAACTGTGAGAAATAAATTTCCTTTGTTCAGAAGTCACCCAGTCTGTGGTATATCTGTTATAATAGTTTGAACTAAGACAGAATGTTCACAATATTATCCTCGTTTGGTAAGTGTTTGCTTCCCAGGCAAAAATTGGGGTCTCTTTTTATTTCTCTTGTTCTATTTTTTTATACCTGTGTTTTTATATTAAATGATTAGACAGATAAATCAGGCATTTTCATAGTCCAATTTTTGGTTAATATTTTAAAATTGTTCTACTCTCACATTTATATCTTGCAAACATAATATTAGATAATTTGAGAGTGCTATGTCATCTATTTTGACATCACTTCAGATCAAACTTCTAATTAATGAAAAGCAGAGATCCTCATTATACCCTGTAATTTATTTTAACTCAGAACAAATTTAGGATTTATTTCAGTACATCTTCAACTTAAACACCTGAATGTCTCTTTATTAGGAATGAATGCCAACATGCTGTTACACAGTATATTTGTATTTTTTTACTTTAAATCTTCATTGTTAGATGTAGGGGAATATTTATATTAACTCCCTCTGGGGGAACATAAAAAGTATGCTATATTTTACTTTCTTGGAATCATGGTTCATTAAGAATGCAATATTTAATGAAGAAAAAAATTTCAAAAGATATTTGCCCCACAAAGAAATTAATGAGAGTTTCTCTTTACACAAGGTATTCAAAATAACAGTCTATGTATGCAAAATCTTAAACACAGATCATTCTCAATATTTGTTAAATTCTAACATAAATAATGTCTATAACAACTAACATATAGTCCCTTGCTTCAAAAGGATAGTGCTCTTAAAATTTAAGCTGTTTATGTTTAGAAAGTTTTGCCTCTCAAATAAACATTTGGGCCTGGGGTCCTACACACATTTCTTTCAATTATATTGATATACTCTGATTATACTGACCAGTGGCCACCCTGGTTTGGTTAACTCAATAATCAATATTGGCCATAAACTAGAAAGCCTTGTGATTTCAGGGAAATTATTATATTCTGTGGATGCTAGAAGGAGACAGGGTATTCTTTTAGGAGTTTCTAAAATACAGTAAGTTCACATAGAACTTCTCTTCACGGTTTTTCACAATTTCTACTTTAAGTTCTGTTTTCAAAAGCTGAAGAACAACGTGACTTGGGTTAGAATTTTGCAATCAAAATTTTTCTATTTGGGATAGCAAAAAAAACTGTGTCTAGTCACAAAAATACTAGTAGTCACTACTTTCTTGTGTTCTTCATTTTCAGGATAGGAACTGAAAGGGAAATGAAAAAGAAAGTATGGGCTAAAAATTAGCCTGGTGAGAAATGATGGTGACAATTAGCAAGTCGCTATCTACCTAAATTATCATAGTAGGTATAGCATTACATAAACTCCTCATTAATTTAGGATAATTATCTTACAATAATTTGTACTTTTTGTATATAAAAAATATTGTATATGACTCCTAAAATATATTTTGACAAATAGGATATACAGGTTTTTTTTAAGATTATTTATTTATTTATTTATTTGACAGAGAGATCACAAGTAGGCAGAGAGGCAGGCAGAGAGAGAGGGAAGCAGGCTCTCTGCTCAGCTCCCCTCTCTGTGGGGCTCCATCCCAGGACCCCGAGATCATGACCTGAGCTGAAGTCAGAGGCTTTAACCAACTGAGCCACCCAGGTGCCCCAAATAGGATATACAGTTAAAACATCAATATTTATGCCAAAGTCAATATCATCATAATATTATATAAAGGAAATCATACTTCCCCCAAATTATCAAATAACTGAAAAATACACACTCTATAATATTATCTATAGATTGTCAAAGAAAAATTGCATTGAAACAAGTTAAACAAACAAGAAAGACTTTATTCAAGTATACTGCAATAGAGGTCAAGGCTATTGCAATAGAAAAGAGAGATTAAAATCTACTCCTTTAAAACAAATGGTGGGATGGTTTTGAAATACTGGGGTGAGCTAGTGAAAAAGCACCAAAGGATATTTGTAGGGAGGCTGTCAATGTGATTAGACCATTTATGTGTGCTTATGTGTGCTAATTGATTAAAGAAGTTAGACTCCTACCCTCCCACAGAGACTTGGAGATCTTCAAAAGGATGGTTCCCTGACAAAGACATATCTGGGTTCTAAAACTGGCAGGAGACTGGGAGAAGACTTGTATCTCAAAGAAACAAAAAATTCACAATTGCAAGTTTAAAGTAAATTTTCTAAGAAAGGTATGTCAGGAACTGATAGGAGGAAACCTGGCTCAAGTTTAATCAAGCTGAGGGTAACATTAAGGCCATGACAGAAAGAGGACTGTGGTAAAACAAGCTGCAAGGTGCAATGCCACTGGACGCAGATGCTGGTGTAAAGCAAGGAAAATCTGTGGAAACTTTATATTAAAATGATGGGGTCCCTTTCACAATTCTCTTAGTAACAGTTCAGTAATTCTTTATAGTGATTTCTAAAAGTTGGTTCTGGCAAAACTATTGAAGAGAGGCGCCTGGGTGGCTTAGTCGTTAAGCGTCTGCCTTGCTCAGGTCATGATCCCAGGGTCCTGGGATCGAGCCCCGCATCGGGCTCCCTGCTCTGCGGGAAGCCTGCTTCTCCCACTACCATTCCCTCTGCTTGTGTTCCCTCTCTCGCTGCGTTTCTCTCTGTCAAATAAATAAAATCTTTAAAAAAAAAAAATGGAATCCTTATAAAAAATATATATATATATTGAAGAAAGGCAGCCGGAGGTCAAACTTGACCATTTATAAGTTGTATCAGTCAAGGTTCAAACAGAGAAACAAAAAAAGTAGAAGATAAATATTAAGGGATTTATTGCAAGAAACTGATTTACAGGATTTGGTGGGGCTGACTAGGTAACTGAAATTTATAGTACAGATCGTTAGGGAGGGCAGGCTGGAAACTCTAAGGCATGAGCTAAAGCTGCTATACACAAGCAGAATTTGTTCTTTGTCCAAAAAATCTCAGGTCTGCTCATAAGGGCTTTCAGTTGATCGAAACAGACCACCTTGATTATCTAGGATAATCTCTCCTAAAATTGATCATGAATGTTAGGGACACCTGGGTGGCTCAGTTGGTTAAGCAGCTGCCTTCAGCTCAGGTCATGATCCCAGGTCCTGGGATCGAGTCCCACATCGGGCTCCTTGCTCGGCAGGGAGCCTGCTTCACCCTCTGCCTCTGCCTACCTCTCTGCCTGCTTGTGCTCTCTCTCTGACAAATAAATAAATAAAATATTTTTTAAAAAATTGATCATGAATGTTAATCACATCTACAAAATACCTTTAACAACAACACTTAAATGATTGTTTGAATAACTGGAGATTATAGCCTAGCCAAGTTGACATAATAAACAGACTATAAGGTCATAAAGTTGAATTCAGGCAATATCAGAGAAATGCAACAAAAAAACTAATACCACCAGTCCAAATGGAGTGGATGGTCGTAAGGGTCCAACTAGGTGTATGTACTGAAATTAGACCATTTTAATCAATTAATTTTAGAATTTGAGAGCATATATGCCACATGGTTCTCATTGATTCCAGAGCTTTATTCTCCAGAAGAATATATATATATATATATATATATATATATATATATATATATATATATATAAAATATCATACATATGTACAATATAGTATTCTTAACATTTTCTTAATACATATTATAATTTTTAAAAATGTTAGTTGTGCAAATCTATAGAGTAACCTAAGTGCTCAGCATTTTATGTTCTAATCTACATCTTAACTACAAAAAACTAAAGTATGATATTTAAATCAAAAGTTTGTTATGGGGCACCTGGGTGGCTCAGTCGGTTAAGCATCTGACTCTTGATTTCAGCTCAGGTCATGATCTCAGGTTTGTGAGCTCAAGCCCCATGTCAGGTTCTATGCTGGGTGTGGAACCTGCTTAAGATTCTCTCTCTCCCTCTTCCTCTGCTCCACCCCCTGCCTCTCTTAAAAAAAAAAATTTGTTACAAAAATGAAGAATATAAAATATTCTTATACATATATATAAAGTTATATATATACTTATATATATATACTATATATAACTTTATATATATAAATTATATATGTTATATATAAAATATAAAAATGATATCCACCTTTCACTTTAGAACAGCAATCAAAATTATTGAACATTTTCTAAGTGAGTTAAATATATATTTAAATATTTATTATCTCATAAGGATAAATTCCTTTAACACCATTTCTTAATCATATTACAATTTTTTCATCGGTTTGACTAAAATATGACCATTTTTATGATTCTGTATTTTGTTTTTCAGATTATTTTTGCAGCATAACTTTTAAGATTTTGAGATGTAAAAATACAGTTGAGATTCTCTCTTATTTTTACATATGTTTTTAAAATATAAAGAAGAGCTCATCTTTCTTTCAGTCTGTATTACTCCAGTATAATCCCCAAGACTCATAAACACATGAGCAGCACTGTGGTGTTAACTGTTAGCTATTAACAAGAAAACTACTAGTTATTTGATCAACTGCTCTTTGCATGTAGGAAGTGTTCCTCTATCTCCTAGCCTTCACTGCCTGCTTTAGATTTCTTATCCAACTCATTCCAAAAATGAGTATTTTGTAAGTTGGGTTTCAGTGAATCCTATTCTTTCCTATTCTTGCCTAGATGTGAAAATTGTCATTTGCCATGAGCTAATGTTAAAATAGTCACATTTCTGATAAACAGAATTGGCACTTCTGTTAAGTGTTGCTTCTGGCAAGCCTCTTGCATTTCATATTTCACTTCTATTTTATATCCTTTACTCCGGAGCATTGTAAATGCCCCAGATGTGCAAGAGGGAGGAGGAGAGGGATGTGGAAAGCAACACACACACACACATACACACACAATCCCACACATACTTAAGTGAATAGGTTCCTGTGACTCTAGAGATAGGGTAAGAAAAAGAATAGGTTCCTGTAATATAGAAGCAAACAGTCACATGAAGGGGATGACAGCAATAGCTGTGAAGCTGAGGTAGCATTCTGACACTCTAACTCATTGGAAAGTTGCCAGTGAAAACTAAGAAATTCATCTGAATCACTTTAAACCTCTCAGAGGAAATGTGCTATAAAAATTCAAGACAGTGCTGCCATTATTAAAGCTATTATTGCTAACATTTCTCATTATGAATATAAAGTCAGGAGTGAGGAAAAAGGCTGGTAAAGAAACCAGACAGATAATAGGGAGGAAGGCTGACAATTATTCACCTAGGTAATGAATTTGGTAATATCTAACCTATATAGTACAATGGATCTGTTACAATCTTTACTAGATTGTGAAAAGTAACAATTTTTAAAATAAATGTAGGTATTAAAAGAAATTACTATTTCCAAGGCCTGGACACAAGCCTAACTCTCATAACATGTGTGCTACACTACTGTATAAATCAGCTTGTGCTGCCATAACAGGATACCATAGACTAGATGATTTAAACAAGAGAAATTTATTTCTCACAGTTCTGGAGACTGGTAATTCCAAGATCAAGATGCCAGCAGGACCTGTGTAAGTCTAAGACATCTTCTCCTGGTGTATGGGTCCCACCATCTCTCTGTGTGTTCATATGATCTCTCCTTTGTGAGCACTCAAGGAAAGAGAAAGCAAGCTCTCTAGTGTCTCTTCTTTTTTAAAAATTAATTTTTAAATGAAGTATATGTGACACACAATGTTACATTACTTTCAGGTGTACAACATAGTGATTCTACAACTCTATTACACTATGATCAGAACTATAGCTATCATCTGTCACCATATAACTATTACAATCCACTGACCGTACTAACTATGCTGTACCTTTCATCCTGTGACTTATTCAGTCCATAACTAAAAGTCTGTACCTTGTACTCCCCTTCACCTCTTTTTGCCCATCTCCCACACTCTCCTCTTTGGCAACTACCAGTTTGTTCACTGTATTTATGGGTCTGTTTCTGCTTTTTTTCTTTGTTCATTTGTTTTATTTTTTAGATTCCACCTGTAAGTGAAATCATATGATATTGGTCTTTGTCTGACTTATTTCACTTAGCATAATACTCTAAGTCCATTCACATTGTTCCAAAAGGCAATGTCTCGTTCTTTTTTATGGTTGAGTAATATTCCTTGGGGTGTGTGTGTGTGTGTGTGTGTGTGTGTGTGTGTGTGTGTCTGTGTTTATACACACACATGTGTATACTACATCTTCTGTATCCATTCATCTATCAATGGACACTTAGGTTGCTTAGCTATTCTGTTGTACTATAATGCTGCAATAAACATAGGGGTGGATATATCTTTTCAAATTAGTGTTTTCATTTTCTTTGGGTAAATATTCAGTAGTGAAATAACTGAAACATGTGGTATTTCTATTTTTAATTTTTTGAGGAACTTCCATACTGTTTCCACAGTGGTTGCACCAATTTACATTCCCACCAACAATGCACAAGAGTTCCCTTTTCTCTATATCCTTCCAACATTTGTTATTTCTTATCTTTTGGATATCAGCCATTCTGACTAGTGTGAGGTAACAGCCTACTGTAGTCTTGATTTATATTTCCCTGTTCTTTAGTGATTTTGAGCATCTTTTCATGTGTCTGTTGGTCATCTGTATGTCTTCTCTGGAAAAATGACTATTCAGATCTGTGCATTTTTTTTTTAGATTTTTATTTATTTGATAGAGAGAAACACAGCGAGAGAGAGAACACAAGCAGAGGGAATGGTAGCAGGAGAAGCAGTCTTCCTGCCGAGCAGGGAGCCCAATGTGGGGCTCAATCCCAGGACCCTGGGATCATGACCTGAGCCGAAGGCAGATGCTTAACGACTGAGCCACCCTGGTGCCCAGATCTGTGCATTTTTAAATTAGATTATTTGGGGGTTTTTTGGTATTGAGTTGTATAAGTTCTTTATATATTTTGGTTATCAACCCCTTAATATATATATCATTTGCAAATATTTTCTCCCATTCAATAAGTTGTCTTTTCGTTTTGTTGAAAATTTCTTTCACTGTGCAAAACTTTTTTTTTTATTTTGCTATAGTCCCAATACTTTATTATCACTTTTCTTTCTCTTGCTTGAGGAGATATATCTAGAAAAATGTTGCAATGGCCAATGTCAAATACATTACTGCTAAAAAAAAAAAAGATATTACTATCTATGTTTTCTCCTAAAAGTTTTATGGCTTCAGGTCTCACATTTAGGGCTTTGATCCATTTGGGGTTTATTCTTGTGCATGGTGTAAGAAACTGATTCAGTTTCATTCTTTTACAGGTAGCTGTCCAGACAATCTTTTCCCCATTGCCTACCTTGTCATAGATTAACTGACCATATAATTAAGGGTTTACTTCTGGGCTCTCTATTCTGTTCCAATGATCTATGTGTCTATTTTTGTGCCAGTACCACACTGTTTTGATTACTATAGCTTTGTAATATATCTTGAAATCTAGGATTGCAATACCTCCATCTTTGTTTCTCCTTTCTCAAGATTGCTTTGGCTATTGAGGGTCTTTTGTGGTGTCACACTAATTTTAGGATTATTTGTTGTAGTACTGTGAAAAATATTATTGGTACTTTGACAGGGATTGCACTAAATCTATAGATTGCTTTGGGTAGTATAGACATTTTAATAATATTAATTCTTCCAATTCATGTGCATGAAATATCTTTCCATTTATTTGTGTCATCATCAATTTCTTTCATCAGTGTCTGAGTCTTCAGGGAAAAGGTTTTTTAGCTCTATGGTTAAGTTTATTCCTTGATATTTTATTCTTTCAGGACAACTGTAAATAGAATTTTTTTCTTAATTTCTTCTACTATTTCATTATTAGCATATGGAAACAGCTCTGTATATTAATTTTGTATCCTGCAACTTTACTGAATTCATTTATTATTTCTAATAGTTTCTGGTATATCTTCTTTTTTTTTTTTTTTTTTTAGTTTCTGGTATATCTTCTTATAAGGGCACTTAACGCATCATACAGGCCCTATATTCATAACCCTGACCTAATTATCTCCCAAAGGCCCCATCTCTACCATCACAGTGGGGCTTAGGGCTTCAACATATGAATTTGAGAGGGACACAAACATTTAGTCCATAGTAAGCATTATATATACAGTTTCCAGATTAAAAACATCACTAATAATCAGGAAAATACAAAACAAAAACCACAATGAGTTATCACTTCAAACCTGTCAGAAGGGCTAAAATTAAAAACATAAGAAACAACAAGCATTTGTAAGGATGTGGAGAAAAAGGAACCCTCATGCACTGTTGGTTGAAATGTAAATTGGAGCAGTCACTGTGGAAACAGTACGTAGGTTCAAAAAACTAAAAATTACCATATGATCTAGTAATTCGACTAATGGATATTTACTCAAAATAAACAGTGACACTAATTTGAAAAGACATATTCATTTTTATGTTTATTGCAGCATTATCTACAATAGCAAAGATATGAAAGCTACCCAAATGTCCAACAATAGATGAATGGATAAAGATGTGGTAAATATATACAATGGAATATTACTCAACTATAAAAAAGAATGAGAACTTGCCGTTTGCAACAATGTGCATGGATCTACAGGATATAATGCTAAATGAATAAGCAACACAGAGAAAGACAAATACCATATGATTTTACTCATATGAAATTTTAGAAAACAAAACAAATGAACAAAGAAAAAAAGAGACAAGAAAGACTCTTAAATATAGAGTGGTTTCCAGGGGGAAGGTAGGTGAGGAAGTAGAAATATATGAAGGAGATTAAGGAGGACATGTGTTATGATGAGCACTGGGTGTTATGTGCAACTAATGAATCATTGAACACTATATCAAAAACTAATGATGTACACTATATGTTAGCTAACTAAACATAATAAAAAAAAGTACACTTATCATGATGAGCACCAAATAATGTACAGAACTGTTGAATCATTATACTACTGTTATATAATATTATATTAGTATAACACTACATGTTAATTATACTTCAATAAAAAATTAAAGAAAAATAAAATAATAAAGAAAAGGTAACACTTTGAAAAAGTTACTTTACTCTGAGCATATATGCAAATACAGCATTTAAAAATAAAGAGACAATCCTATGTATGTGTCTACTGTACCTCACTAGAGTCATAGAATTTAATATTCTTTTTACTATTTAAAAAAAACCTGTACATACATAAAAGTCAAGAACTCAAATGTTTTATTAAAATATTTCATTTTGAACATGCATTTGAGCATACTTTAACAGCAAATAAAGTATTTAGAGGAAAATAAGATATTTAAAGGGAAATAAAATATTTTATAAGTACAAATACATACATGATGTCAATATGAAGACAGGAAAGACTAACAGGGAAAAATCATCACACTGGAGTAATTAAGTTACCGAGTTTATCCAGATAAAAATCCTGATTCAAGAGCTGCCCAAACAGGGTTTACTTATCTGTTCATCAGGCCCAGCTTTTTCCAAATAATTAGATAGTAAACAAAAGAAGTCTAAAGAGAAGAAAAAATATCACTGGTAGCAAAGGACTCTGTTTTGTTGTTGTTTTCTTTTTTATTTAAAAAAGAAATTTAGTGTTCAATGACTCATTACTTGCATCACTAATTGTGAGCATGTGCTCATTGCATCACGTGCCCTCCTTGATGCCCATCACCCAGTTACCCCATCCCCCCACCCACCTCCTTTTCCACAACCCTCAGTCCCAGAGTCAAGAGTCTCTCATGGTTTGTCTTCTTTTCTTTCCTAGCAAAACCTTTCTTTCCCTAGCAAAACATTTTCTGGTTACAAAACAAATAAAAGCTACATTATCACTCATAATAAATTTCTCTTTCTAGATCATTTTATATTTAAGAATGTACTTGATCATCAAGGCACACCTTGAAGAGCCTTGTCATAAATAGTAAGGGGCAATGAATCAAGTGAAAAGAGGACAGGCATTTCAATCATATGGCACTAGATACAAATTCTACTTCAACCATTTATGACATTGGAGTCCTTGGGTAAATAGATTCTTATTATAAATAAATTCTTATTGTGATAGAATATTCACACTGATTATCACTTCATTGTATTTTCTAATACCACAGAAATACAAAGGATCATGAGAGATGGCTATAAAAAATTATATGTGAACAAATTGGCTCACCTAGAAGAAATTAATAAATTCCCAGAAACATACAACCTATCACGACTGAACCAACAAGAAACAGAAAATCTGAACCGGTCAAATATAAATAAGGATTTTTATTCAGTAATCAAAAACATCTGATTTTTAATCAGTAATCAAAAACATCTCAATAAGCTAAAGTCCAGGAGCAGATGGCTTCACTGGTGATTTTACAAAACATTTAACAAAGAATAATACCAATCTTTCCCAAATTCCTCCAAAAAACTGAAAAGGAGAGAACACTTACAAACTCATTTGACAGACCAATAGTATCCTGACACCAAAGCCAAGAGGAACACTATAAAAAAAGAAAATTATAAGCCAATATTCCTCATGAACACAGATGTAAAAATTCTCAACAAAATACTAGCAAACCAAATTCAACAGCACATTAAAAGGATCATATACCATGATCAAGTGAGATTCATCCCTGGGATGAAAGGACAGTTCAAGATATGCAAATCAGCCCATGTGATATACCACATTAACAAAGTAAAAGCTAATAATCTCATGATTATCTCAAGAAACGCAGAAAAAGCATTTGACAAAATTGAACATTCGTTAATGATAAAGAATTTTCAACAATTTAAATATACAAGGACTGTATCTCAACCAAATAAAGGCCATATACATTTGACAAGCCTACAGCTAACATAATATTCAATACTAAAAAGCTGAAAGCTTTTACCAAGAAAAGGGACGAAACAACTCTTGCTACTTCTATTCAGCCTAGTACTGGAGGCCCTACCCAGAGCAATTAGGGAAGAAATAGAAATAAAGGGCATTCAAATCAGAAAGAAAGAAGTAAAACTGTCTGTGTTTATAAATGACATGAAAAAAATATATATATATACACAAACACACATATATAAATTTATTTAAATACACACATACCCCTCCAAAAAGACTCTACTAAAAACTGTTAAAACTAGTAAATGAATTCAGTAAACATGCACAAACAACATAATCAGCTGAATTTTTATATACTAATGATAAACTATCCAAAAAAGAAATTAAGAAAACAATCCCATTTATAATAGCATCAAAAACAAGAAAATACTTAGGAATCAATTTAACCAAGGAGGTAAAATATCTTTATACTGGAGACTATAAAACACTGATTTAAAAAGTTGAAGAGGACACAAATAAATTAAAATATATCCTGTATTCATGCAATGGAAGAATATTGTTAAAATGTCCATAGTACCCAAAGTGATCTACAGATTTAATGAAATCCCTATCAAGATTCCACTGGCATTTTTCACAAAAATAAAAAAAATAATCCTAAAATTAATTTGGAATCAAAAAAGACTTCAAATAGCCAAAGCAATCTTGAGAAAAAAGAATAAAGCTGAAGGCATCACACTCCCTGATTTCAAACTATACTACAAAACTATGGTAATCAAAATAGTATGATATCAGCATACTTTAACAGATATAGACCAACAGAATAGAATTGAGAGCTCAGAAATAAATCCACACATTATACAGTCAATCTTTGACAGAGGTGCCATAAATACATAATGGGAAAAGGATAATTTCTTAAATAAATAGTGTTAGGAAAACTAGATATCCACATGCAAAAAGAATTTTAACTGAATCCTTATCTTATACCATACATAAAAATTAACTCAAAATGTATTAAACTTAATGTAAGACCTGAAACTGTTAAAACATAAGGAAAAAGCTCTTTGACATTGGTTCTGCAATGATTTATTGGCTATGACACCAAAAAACACAGGCAAAAAAGCATAAATAAACATATGGGACTACATCAAATTTAAAGCTTCTGCACAGCAAAGGAAACAATTAAAATGAAAAGAGAACCTACAGAGTAGGAAAAAATATTGGCAAATCATATGTCTAATAAGGAGTTACTATCCAAAATATATAAAGAGCATGCAGAACTCCATAGCAAACAAATAACCTGATTTTTTAATGTACAAAAACCTAATAGACATTTTCCCAAAGAAGACATACAAATGGTCAACAGGTATTTGAAAAGGTGCTCAATATCACTAATCATCAAAAAAATTCAAATCAAAACCACAATGAGAAATCACCTCACACCTGTTAGGATGGCTATTTATCAAAAAGATAGGTGTTGGTGAGGCTATGGAGAAAAAGGAACTCTTGCGTACTGCTGGTGGAAATATACATTGGTACAGCCATTATGGAAAACAATATGGTGGGTCCTAGAAAAATTAAAAACAGAACTATCAGAAGACCTAGCAATCACACTTTCAGATATATATTCAAAGGACATAAAATCACAATCACAAAAAGATATCTACACTCCCATATTCACTGCATTATTCCTAGTAACAAAAATGTGCAAACAACCTAAATGTCCATTGATAAGTAAGTAGATAAATAAAATGCCAGTACCATATATATGCATAGGTAACATATAGCAGTATAAAATATACGTATCTACATATATTTACAATGGAATATTATTCAGCCATAAAAAAGAAGAAAATCTTGACATTTGTGACAATGTAGATGGATTTTCAGGACATTATCTAAGTGAAATAAAATAAGCCAGATAGAGAAAGACAAATATTGTATGATCTCATTTATATGTGGAATCTTTTTTAAAAAAATCATAGATACAGAGAATAGACTGGTAGTTGCCAGAGCCGGGGTTGGGTGGGAGGTGGGTAAAATGACTAAAGAAGCTCAAAAGGTACAAACTTCCAGGTACAAAATAAATAATTCATGAGATGGTATTTAAAGTGTGGCTAATAACACTGTACTATATATTTGAAAGTTACTAAGAGAGTAAATCTTGAAAATTCTCATCACAAGAAAAAAATTACAACTATGTGTGGTGATGGATGTAAACTAGACTTATTATAATGACTATTTTACAATACATGCAAATATTCAATCATTATGTTCTTTACCTGAAACTAATAGACCGTTATAGGTCAATTGTATTTCAAAAAGAGAAGCAAAGTTTATCATTTGTGACTACATGGATGAAACTAAAAAATGTGGGGCACCTGGGTGGTTTAGTGGGTTAAAGCCTCTGCCTTTGGCTCAGGTCATGATCTCGGGGTCCTGGGATCGAGCCCCACATCGGGCTCTCTGCTCAGCGGGGAACCTGCTTCCCCCTCTCTCTCTGCCTGCCTCTCTGCCTACTTGTGATCTCTCTCTCTCAAATAAATAATAAATAAAACCTTTAAAAAAAAAGAAACTAGAAAATTTTATGCTAAGTGAAGTAAGACAGAAAAAAACAAATGCTACATAATCTCATCTTATTTACTTAAAAAAAAATTCAACTCATAGTAACAGAGAGTAGAATAGAGGTTACCAGAGGCTTGGGTTGGAGGTAGGGGAAAGGGGAGATAATGGACACAGGATACAAATTTCCAGTTACGAGATGAATAAAATCTGGAAACCTAACGTATAGTGACTATAGTTAATAACAAAGTATTGTATACTCGAAATTTGCTAAATCGGTCTCAAGTGTTCTCACCAAACACATACACAAAAGGTAACTATATGAGGTGATAGATATGTTTATCAGAGTGATTGTGGGATCATTTCACAATGTATCAAAACATGATGCTATACAACATACATACTACAATTTGTATTCATCAGTAACACCTCAATAAAGTTGGAAAAATAAATAACACTAAAATTTATTTCATTATATTACTTACATACTAAGTATATAAATAACATTAAAAAACATATATTATTTTTTTAAGTACATTAAGTTCTAAATACTAAATGTCAAACCATGCACTTCTTCTCCTCTGAATGGTTGCACACACTGTGCCCCTGCCAACAGTCTCCCCTCCTTTCCCATCTCCCCCACCCCTCTCCATTGTTAACATCTCATTTCAGACACTGTGTCCTCTGGGGCACCTATGTAGCCTCCATGTCTGGGTTCAGTCACCCTCTATGTGTTTGTACTTCCTTGTTCTTCTCCTCTGTAACCAACTGCAACTACTTATTTATGTAATTACTTAATTATTTCTTCATATCTCCACTAGACTGTAAAAACTCTATGACTTGTCATCCTACTAGGCACTTAATAAATATTTGTTGACTAATAAAAAAATTATTTCACCACTTCAGGATGTCTCTTTGAAACCATCAAAATACAGATTTTCTGATTGTACTTAGTTTGCAACCTTCTCTTTCCTTTATTCATTTGTATAAATAGGCTATCTAATTTCTTGCTTATTATTTCATTGAATTGCCTTTTTTCAATATGTTGTTTTAAAACATCTTATCCTTTTTAAATCCTGACATTGACTATTAGAGGGCCAGGAAAAATTATGATAATCAATAATGAAGATTTTCAGATGGGTGTATCACCTGGGTTGTGAGTGGAAATTCAACTCCTATTTTTCCTGCCTAAAATAGCAGGTTTCATAAGACAGAAAATCAATTCCATGGAATTATTTGGGTGGTTAGTTCTATTAAATCAGTTGTTTGGACAAAATCTGTTTGGCAATCAACATCTGACAAACTTAAAATTTTAAAAAAGTAACTGGACATTCTAGAAATAAGGGACATGAAAGTTAGTCCTCATGTAACAGAAAGATTAAGCCAGACAAAATAAGACAAAGTAGACTAATGGCAAAGGCAAACTTCAGGACTTAATGACATTTAATTCACTTTTCTTTCTATATCAGCATTATATTAAAAGTTATATTAGTTGAAATGATTCAATCTTTCCTATCAAGTCCCTCATCCAACTGCTTCTTTCATACTTCTATTATAATGGTTTTATATCAGTACAAATTCCTCTGTGGCAAGAAACATACTTAATTTTGTTCCTCAGTAGCTACCCATATAGTCACACAATAAACTCTTATATAATGAAAGAATAAGAAAATTCCATCAATAAATCTCTTTTATCTATCCATTCCCCCACCCAACCAGGTATAGGCAAGTCTTCTTACCACAGGAGACATAAAAAACAATTTACTCAGGAATCTATTCTTCTTAAAAGAAAACTGATGTTCCAGATAATCCTGTTCACTTCATTTTTCAGCACATATCTCACACATCCAGTGTGAACCACTGCCGTCAACACCACAACCACTTGCCAAAGCAGGGAGCCATCTTCATTTTCATCAGAACCAAACAACTTGAGCACTTTCCAGGGTCACTATTACCTCGATGAAAATTCAGTTTATAATACACCAAAATTCATGTTAGATAGATAGACACATATTGCATATAAGATTTAAGTTAAGGGCACCTGGGTGGCTCAATCATTAAGCGTCTGCCTTCAGCTCAGGGCATGATCCCGGAGTCCTGGGGTCCAGTCCCACATCAGGCTCCCTGCTCAGCGGGAAGCCTGCTTCCCCCTCTCCCATTCCCCCTGCTTGTGTTTCCTCTCTTGCTGTCTGTCTGTCTGTCTCTCTCTCTCTGTCAAATAAATAAATAAAATCTTTAAAGAAACAAAATTAAGTTAGGCTGCTGGACACCTGAAACTAATGTAACATTGTGTGCCAACTCAAATTAAAAAAAAAAAAAAATTTTTTTTTTTTTTTTAAGATTTAAGTTAGAGCCGGGGCACCTAGGTGGCTCAGTTGCTTAAGCGGCTGCCTTCGGCTCAGGTCATGATTCTAGGGTCCTGGGATCGAGTCCCACATCGGGCTCCCTGCTCAGCAGAGAGCCTCCTTCTCTCTCTCCCGCTGCCTGCCACTCTGCTTACTTGTGCGCTCTCTCTCTCTCTCTCTGTCAAATAAATAAATAAAATCTTTAAAAAAAAAAAAAAGATTTAAGTTAGAGCCATATGGGCATTTGCACAATTTGTTTTGTGTACCTAATTAAAACTTCCCCTATCAGCCTAGTAAATACTAGAATGCAATATTCAGTCCTATTAAGTTCTTGGTCTTTTTGGATTTTGACATATTCACTATTATTCCCAGGTTTGTGTTCTCTGCAAATTTAATAGGGACATCATAAATATCTTATTAAAGTAATTATGATAATGCCGAACAAAAAGAAACCTTATTTTATGTTTTCATAAACTTTCAAGGATAGGTGCTAGTCATCAAGGATAGGAGGCAGAATTCTTCCACATCACTGATCAAAGAAGATAGTGATTTTTAAAAAACTGCCTTTAAAAAAAAAAAAAAACCCTTAAAAAAAAAAAAACACTGTCTTTTCTACAAAGAATATGCTTCTGTACTGCAGGTTGATTAAAACTTTCTTTTTACTCTACACATAATATAATTCTATGTTATTCAAAGTATTCAACATTGTTTTCAATCACATCTTCAATAAAATATGTACCTCACACTTCCTTCAAAGACAGTACATGGAAATTCTGAAGAGCTGCCTGCATACCTGAAGTTGGAAGATTTTCACACTTTCTAAATCTGAGTGCTCAAAATATCAAACTTCTCAGGGCAATCTCCCTGCTAAATCAGAGATTACCAAAACAGGGCCCAATATGTACTAATTTCAGAATATCAGCAGTGTTTTTTGCTTTTGTTTTCTCCTCTGAAAAATATTTATTACATCCTTAATGTGTACTAGGCACTGTTGGCACTCAGATTATATAAAAATTTTAAAAACATATCTCCTGTCTTTAAGGTTATCTCAGTGTCCTTTATGTAAATAAACAAATGTACAAGGTGAATAATCATCAATTTCCCCAGAAAATACCAAAAAAGGATTTATAGAGACAGCACCACTTTGGTCAAGTTCTAAATAATAATAGTACCAAGATAGGTAAGATATACTGTGTTTATCTCAATTAATCCCCTTAATACTATGTGTAGTAGGCACTACCATTATCCTAATAAAAATAACTTTGAAAATTAAAAATTTAGTAACAGCATGGTCAGTTAACATTAACCCATTGCTAGTAAGCAATAGAGCTGAGACTTGTACCCAGAGTTTTCTGACTCTAGAATTGACATTCTTAACTATTGTACCAATAATTATATTTCAAATGACACCACATACTCTAGGAGAGGGAAATTTAGGGAAAGAAATCTAAAGGGAGAGAGAGAGAGAGAGAGAAAGAGAGAGAAAGAGAGAGAGAGAAACATTCAGGAAACTGCAGGAGGTTGGAATAGCTACAATAATTTCTAGAGCAAAAGTAGGGGAGCAATGAGAAATGAGACCACAGAAGTAGTCAGAAACTCCAATATGACTGGACTTTATTGCATGTAATAACTTTTTCCTTTAGACTCTAGCTGATGACAATTCAGCTATCAGAAGGGGCCAATTGATTAAAGGAAATGAAAAAGAGTAAAAAACTAAAAATAATGTTAGATTTATGGTTTGAGTTCTGGGTGGACAGTAGTATCCTTAACAGAACATGAAAGAGAAAAAGGGAAGCAATTTTTGTAGTGAAGAGAAGAAAGCTGATGTGCCCAGTTTTGACCATACTGCATTTAGTGTCTGTGAGACATCCAGGAGCAGTGCCTAGGAGGCAGAAAATATGTGGGTTAGAGACATGCTGAGTTCAGGCATGGAGACAACTCTGTAGGTTCTAGATGTGACTCACTTACTTACAGACTCAGTATATGCAAGTGGTTTAAAACCAAGCTTCCAAGAAGAATGTCCAGCATGAGAACAAGGGCACGAACAGGGATCTGAAATATACCACTATTTAGAATAAAGTAGAATAGTAGTTTAAAATCCCCTTTTATGAGCTTCACAGTCTTTGTGTACCTTCTCCTTATATTACCATTGACACAAATCTACAATTGTTGACAGTTAATTTGAATAATGTCTTATCCTCAATGAGATAAGCCACTGGGAGCAGAGCTTTTGCTGTTTTATTTCAAGTACTAATCATGATGTCAACACATGGTAGGTTCTCAATACTGAATGAACAAACCAGTTAAACATAAAACTCATCAGAAATGTGGAAAGAGAGGCAAGAGAGAGTGCTGTCAAGGGATTCCAAGGTATCATGAATAGGGCATACAATAAGAAAACAAATTAATCTTTGAAAACTATTTTACATCTTCATAATAACATAAGAAGGAGCACTGTCACGAGGGAGCAGAAAGTCCTAAAGAGCATTAAACTAGATAAAATTGAAAAAGAACTGAACAAAATAAGGGAGAATTAAAAGAAAACTAAAAATATAATACAAGATCAATATTTCTATTGAAAGCAATAAATGGAAGAACAGACACTACAAAAAACTGGAACTGAAGTATACAGGTAAACGTAAGAAACTTCTTCAAAAATATAAAGGAAAAAGAAAGGCATCAATGATATGCAAAAAAAAAAGAAAGAAAAAGAAAAAGGAAAAAAGGCTATGCAAATACTAGGATTTAAAAAAAGTATATCCAACATAATAATTATAACTATTTCTTAAAATAAAGCAATCAAAACAGAATATCAAAAATACAATTGATCAAACTTTCCTGAATTGAAAAAAAGAATATGCAAATAGGTGTGACTCCCTAGACCTAAACAAAACAAAAGTACTCTACATACAGATACTCCTGACAAATTCCTGAATTACAAATATAAAAAAAAATCCTTTGATAGTCCAGACATTTTCTTCAAGTGTAACTGTAAAAAAAATTCTTAAAATGAACATAATGAAAAATACATAAATTAATAATGATAAACTGTACCTAATCTCTACAGTATCAACTAGACATGCAGTGAGGGGAGAGGAGGAGAAGAGGATTTCAGATGGAACTTTAAAAAGTTTTATAAAATTCTTCATCTCACTCACAGGGGACTTCACAGATTCCATTTCATTCTTGACCCTGATAACTTTAAAGAAATCTCCTCCTAATCATTCCAAAAAGCAGAAACTATACAGTTTGACAATAATCCACTGAAGCTTAAAACCTGTTTTTTTAATGTTCAATGGAGAAAAATTAAAACTTGGTAATTGAAAATACTCTAACACTCTCCTGAATAACCATTAGTTTGAAGCAAAACTATGATCAGAGACAATTTGAAAAATACTAAGAATGTGGCCATCATATGAAAGTCTATGACTGATTTCCAGACCCAAATTCAGACATAAATTTAAAGGTTTAAATGCCTTTTCAATGTTACTTATAATATTAAAAATTGGAAACAACGTAACAATAAGGTAATAGTTATTATTCAAATATTAAAAGTCATATATTTTAATCTTTTTTAAAATGGGATAAAAAAAAGTTCCAGCATAACATTAGATGAAAAATGAAGTACCCCAAACTAGGTATATTGCCTTATTGGTTAAATGAAAAGTGATATGCAATAATAACTTCCCTGAAAATTTGGCAAGAAATAGAAATTAAAGGAATAGAATAATAATGGCAAAAACACAAGTGATAAAAGCAAAATATGAAGAACAAATATATTTTCTATACATCAAACCATCTTTTAAAAATAGTTCAGATTGGACTGGTGCATAGTTTAAATGTCTTACCCTCAAAACAATTTTCTAAGTAAGCATATCAAACTTTTGGTACTCAATGTGTTGATATTATTTTCTTTCCAATATGCTAAAATTAATCTACTATGGTTGTGACTAATCTTAGGAAAAATCATACATCTAATCTCTATTTTGTTGTAACACGGACAAATGATTTGATCTCCATGTACATTTTATATTCTAAAGATAAATATTAAGAACAAAACTGACAATGAGTAGGCTATATTAGGTCATAGCTCATTGTAGGTATCTCTAAAGAAGCCTATGTATGAGACAAAAATGAAAGTTAATAGTAATATAAGAGTAAAAAGAGAAATTGGATTTTCTAATGAAATAGAATTCTGCAGTTCATATCACTTGTAATAATTATTTCACTTTAACCTAGTAGAAAGCCTTTGGTAGCTGGTAAATTAGATATAAAAATTAGTGCTATTCAATAAAGAATTCAGAATTCATAATAAAATTGGCTTTTAAAATATACACCAAGCACTGAAAACTAAGGTCAATGTCAGCTTTTATCCATTCAAAGCTGAAAGCTAAATCAGTTTTATTAGAGATCTATACCAATAGCATACTTTGTGCCTGTTCAGGATTTTCAATGTTTATTTTCTCTTCAGTGGGTAACAGCATCATTACTGACAAGTATATTAAGGTATAGTAAGACATACATAAAATAGAAGATGATTACACAGTACTGTGAAGGTACATAATTTGCAACCCTTTTCAGGAGTATATGTAGGTTTTAGTGACCACAGCAGATAAGGGTTACTTCTCAACTATTTGCATGAAACTTCACAAAGACTCAGCCTGTCAAGAAAGGCTTCAGAAGCATGAATTTTTTTATTCACTGGCATCATCTCTTCTTTTCCAGCTATTAAAAGAAATGTCCTTAAAAGAACTCACAAGAAAAGGATCATAACATATCTATAGTAAGCAGATAAAATTCACTACTGATTTCTTCTCCCTTCTGAGAGTGACAGGCAGAATAACAGTCACACAAAGAGCATATCTAACTGTGAATATGTGAAGTTATACAATAAAGGGGAATTAGGTTGCAGATGGAATTAAGGTTGCTAATCAACTAACCTCAAGATGGAGATATCCTGGATTATCTGGGTGGGCCCAATATAGTCGCAAGGGTCCTTACAGGTGAAACAGAAAGGCAAAAAGGTCAGAGTTAAAGAGGCATTTGAAGATGCTACACTGTTGACTTTAAAGATGGATTGGGAGCATGAGCCAAGGACTGTAAGAAGCCTCCAGAAACTGAAAGGCCATGAAATAGATTTACTGCTAGAGCCTGTAGAGGAAACTCAGTCCCACCATCATCTTGATTTTAGCCCAGTGAAACATGTCAAACTTTCAACCTCGAGAACTGTGAGATAATACATTTGTGTTGTTTAAGCCATTAAGTTTGTAGTCACTTGTTACAGCACAATAGGAAGCAAAGTAAGGATCATACTGAAGAAAGGAACTAATAAAAATCCTAAAGAAAGTAATTCCAGAAGGAAAGTTTTCCTTCCAAATGGAAACCATGAGAAAAGAATGGGTGTTTCTTAGAGTTATGGCTATTTTGGAAAATTAGTAAGTTGATAATTTTATGTAAGAAATCAGGTAGTATAAAAACATATTTTAAAAGAAAAAGTACATTTTAACTATTAGTCTATGCATTTTCAAAGGTCTTATCAAAGGTTAAACTTCACATTATAGTTACAGATAAATGGATTTCAAGTAAAATTTCAAGGTACTAAAAAAAAAAAAATTTCAAGGTACTTTAAATTTAATTGTTACTCTGAATGTTTTAAAATTTTACTATTTTGTAGGTTTCTATTTGAAAAACGTTCTATTTTTACTTTACCTCTACATTTTTGTCTTCTCCAATGGCTTTTCTTATGCCCTTATTCCCATATTTTCACTCCAAGACTCCACACCCACATCTTCTGAGACTTTACACCAATAATCTTCTCTCTCACATTTTTGACTTCCCTTTCATACTACCTGCTCATTTCCCTGATCCTGTATGCCTCCCCTCTGGCATCAAACATGGTTCTTGGTTTCAATCAACCAAACAACAAAAAACAAATTTTGATAGATTTAAAGAGAAACAACTTATTAAAAATGCATGATCAGAGATAATGCCAAGTGTTGGTGAAGATGTTGAGCAACTGCAGCTCTCCTTACAGTGGAGATATAATTGGTAGAAATATTAATTGGTAAAATCACTTCAGCAAATTGTTTAGAAATATGTTTGTGGGCTATGAAGGAGAAAAAACACTTACAATCATGAAAATACCTCTGTCATCAGACCTTGGTACAGACAAGAGAACCTGCAATGCCACCACTAACAATTCAGCTTTCTAGAAACTGTTCATAAAACAATGGTCATTGCTGCTTCCATGGACCAGATGTAGCTACTGCTTCTAACACTATCTCACCAATGGTTCTCAACACTGCCCCATAAAAGACTAGATTACCTAAACATAGGAAGGAGTTCAAGGCAACTAAATGTCCCATATATCTCCTACAATATCTTGTTTTTTTTTTAAGATTTTATTTATTTACTTGACAGAGAGAAAGAGATCACAAGTAGGCAGAGAGGCAGGCAGAGGGAGAGGGGGATGCAGGGCACGATCCCAGGACCCTGAGATCATAACCTGAGTCGAAGGCAGAGGCTTAACCCACTGAGCTACCCAGGGCCCCTCTCCTAGGACATCTTAAATATACTCTGCAACAATTCATTATAGCCAACTTTCTACCTCAGAAATTTCTTCCTCAAAACCTTATGTGTTTTCATAAACTCAATACTTATAACCCATATACCTATAGCTTCCAATTGTGCCTCTGATTTGGCTATTGTGTGCAGAAACTTGGCACTTCAAGCAAGTTTCAATGTGGGTTCTTTTTCAGATCAAATATTGCTTTCTATAAAAGAAACAACAACAAAAAGTTCCCTGCCCCTCGCCTAGATGAGTATTCCCACAAGATTTATGCAGGCTCTCTATAGAAGAAAAACACAAAAGGCTTTCCCTCCATAAAAGGACTTGGCCACTCATACAAATATCTAGAGGACGTGAATCTCCTTTCAGTTACAAACAGAGATCACCTGCACTTCAGTTTTGCTGGAGATCTCAGTCATGACTAACCTGCTATCTGACTATTTTCCAAAGCTTGGCTGAAATAGCTAATATTTGAGAAAGACATTCTGAAGGATAGAGAAATATTTATTCTTTGGATTCTTCAGACTTTATCCTTATATTAAACTACCTATCCAGAACAATGGTACTCTGATCTCCTAAAGAATTGCTTTTAATTATAATTAGACAAAACCGATTTTAAAATAATGATAATAAGGGAAAGTTTTTTGTTATGATTTTTAAATTTATTCCATGCCCTTAAGTAAAATTTCTCATGATACATTTTTCACAGAATGTCCAGGAATAAAGGTTGTTTCCTGTGATAAAATTTATGCTTGTTACCATAACACAATGAAAACCATGCAACCCATTTATTCTACTTGCCCAGTTTTGCACTCTGCTGCATTAGTGTTCCTCACTAGTTGTGCTGGTGTTTATATCTCCTGCTTTACCCCTATCTCTAAGTTATGATTTTTAACTTTTTTATCATTTAATCAAAAATATTTACTATGGTATGCTGTACAATAAGCCAGCATTCTTCTAGGTGTTAAGAATACAACAGGGAAGAAATAATAGACTAACATCCCTGCCATTGCAGAATTTACATTCTCATGGGGAGAAAGACTGGAAATAAATACATAAGATATATAATATATGAGATGGAAAGATAAAGACAGAAAAGGATGAATGAACATACAAGAACTGAACAAATTTTAAAGATGGTAGCCAACTGAAAAGTAACAATGGAAAAAGGACAGTATGGCAAGAGAGGTAAGAGCAAGAAGTGAAGTGGGGAAAAAAATAAGGAGAGCCAAATCACATGAGGTCCTTTACTCTGAGATGAGAAGCCAAGAAGGGTTTTATAAAAAATAATAATAATAATAATAATAATATGGTAAGACCTGAACTGTAAACAAACAGGTCTGGCTATCATGCTGAAAGCAATCAGTGGCATATTGAGAGATCAGTTAGATGGCAAATCAACCATGGCTTAGATAAAAGAAGGATCTGACAGTTGGATAAAATAAAAAAAAATTAATGAAAAATTTCAGAACACGTAAGACTTGGAGAGAAGAGAAAATATCAGAAAACCAGAATGGTATGAGATTTCTCTACAACACTGGATGTCAGAAGAAAATGGAGAATGACTTCAAAATTCTCGAGGAATTTTTTTCAAACTAAAACCAACCCAAAAGCAGAATAAAAGATATTTTTAATATGGTAGAACTACCTTGCAACTACCTCTCTTGGAGAATGTGCTTTAGCAAAAAGGGAGAGAAAGTAGAGGACATAGGATTCAGGAAATGTTGGGGGAGTGGGAAAGAAAACCAACAGCTTGACAGCAGTGTAGCACAACAGGCCCACAAAGTAACAAGTCCACATTCAAGCAGGAAGAAGAAAATCTCTGTCAGGTTCACAGGAAAAATACAGATTTGACAGAGAGATGATAAATGATAATGAAGTATATGGAAAATAGAAATACATGTGTAAATAATTAGGCAAATAAAAATAAGGCAATTATATAGTGCAACTTTACTATACTTCCTAACCCAACAAACAGTATTTACATTGTCATAATGATGTTATTGATTTAACTCAAAGGAATGAAAGAACTACATTAGGAGGATATGGTAAGGGAGGTGAAAGTCCAAGAAGGTTAAACATGCAAATCATAAAAAGTTGTCACTATAAGGTGCCTCGGTGGCTCAGTTGGTTAAGCAACTGCCTCTGGGTCTGGTCATGATCCCGAAGTTCCAGGATCAAGTCCTGCGTTGGGCTCCCTGCTCAGTGGGGAGTCTGCTTCTCCCTCTGACTTCTCCCCTCTCATGTTCTCTCTCTCTCTCTCTCTCTCTCTTTCAAATAAATACATAAAATATTTTTTAAAAATTTTTAAATAAAAAAAAGTTGTCACTATACATAAACTAAAAAAAGGCACCAAATAACACAACAGTAAAAATAGTTTATAGAAAAACATGACAATCACAGAAAGAAAGAACTAAAAGCTGTTAAACCTGAAAGCTGAAACAGGATGAAATTAAAGGAATATACTATTTTTCACTATAATCACTTTCGGTATTATTTTTTAAAGAAACATGTGAATGCATAATTTAATAAAATTTAATTTTTAAAATTAAAACAGAAATATTGTATGATCCAGTTATTCCACTACTGATTATTTACCCAACGAAAATGAAAACACTAATTTGAAAAGATACATGCACCCGTAGGTTTATTGCAGCATTATTTACAATAGCCAAGACATGAAAACAACCCAAGTGTCCAACCATATAAGTACAAATAAAGATGTAAAGATGTGTACACACGCACATGCGTGCACACACACACAGAGAAATATTAGTCAGTCATAAAAAAAGGTATGATCTTGCCATTTGTGATAACAGACCTAGAGGGTATTATGATAAGTTAAATAAGTCAGAGAAAGACAAATACCATATGATTTCACTTATAAGTGGAATTTAAAAAGCAAAACAGATGAATAAACAAAAAGCAGAAACAGTCTTATGAATGCCAGAGGGGAGGAGGGTGGGAAGTGGGCAAATGGGTGAAGGGGAGTAGGAGATATAAGCCTCTAGTAATGGAATGAATAAGTGACCCAGGATAAAAGTACAGCATAAGGAATACAGTCAATGGTATTTTGTCATATGGTGACAGATGATAGCTCCACTTGTGGTGAGCTTAGCATAACATATAGACTTGTCAAATAACTATGTTGTGCACCTGAAACTAATGTAACATTGTGAGTCAATTATACTTCAATTAAAAAAATTAACATACACATACAAACTCACAAACACATGTATACACTTTTAGGTATGCCACTTAACAGGGCTATTAACATAACTGTTGAAACTTGAGGGTGGGAAATACCATCATTTTCCCAGATATATAGTATAAATTGAACAAATGGGCTTGATTCAGATTGTCCCCTGGTAGCCACCTCTTCACATGAAAATAATAGTTTTCCTACACTAAAACCTGTAAGTTATTTTTCATCTCCATATGAATTTCCATTACCCAGTATGAAATATTGAAAATGGGAGATTATTAGAGAAATGCTACATAACTTTCCCTATCCAGCAGCATTTAGAGATTTCAGAATGATTTTTGAAAAAGGACATTACACTTAGGTCAGCAAACTCAATTACTTATTGAATGCAGATGCAAATAAAAAAAGCCTTGCATTCTCCCTTTATTCTTTTTTTTTTTTTTTTTTAAAGATTTTATTTATTTGCCAGAGAGAAACACAGTGAGAGAGGGAACACAAGCAGAGGGAATGGTAGCGGGAGAAGCAGGCTTCCCGCAGAGCAGAGAGCCCGATGCGGGGCTCGATCCCAGGCCCCTGGGATCTGACCTGGACTGAAGGCAGACGCTTAACGACTGAGCCATCCAGGCGCCCCCATTCTCCCTTTATTCTATGAGGACATTCAACAAACCTCTGTAACACATCTTAATATCAGCAAAAGCAGACTTGGAAAATTTCTCCTTTCCTATCAAAAATTAATTCCTTCTAAATAGATCCTGTGGGTTTTCACATAGTGATTTTGTAAATGTTAGAACAGCACAGGTGAGAGTAACAGGGAATTTAAAAACAAAAATAACAAACAGCAACAATAAACTAATTCAAACAATAAGAAAATGTATTAGTTCATGTAAGTAAAAGTCTGAAGTCAGACAAGGGTCAGAGTAAACTAAATACAAATTACTCCACTATGTTGTCTTGCAATGATCTTATATCCATCTACCTACCTGTCCTAGCTTCATCCTCAGGGTGGTAGCAAGAATGTGGCATCAGTTCTAATTCTCATACCTCCAATGGGAGAAAAGGGGAACACTTCCACAGTTGTACCAGAAGCACCAGGAAAAAGCATCAGATGCATCATTATATTAATCATATGTTTTTGATGCTTTGCCATCTGGCACAAGTGCTAACCATGGAAAGCGCCAGCCAATTCCTGAAGACAGCAAAAGACTGGCCTCCAAGTGTGCCCTTTTATATACAAACCAACCAGTCCTGACCCTTCCACTCAATTACCTCTTTTACTGAGCTCTTACACTCAGGGCCTCTATTCCCCTGCCATAATCATCCCAAGACCAGTATAGCACAACTAAGTAAGGATAGCCCTAATGCCCCAGAGCCCACCAAAATTATTCAAATTAACCAATCCTAAACCTGCTTAAACTGCCTTGCCTATTCTTTCATATGGAATAATATGAGTCATATTATTACAAGATATGTAATATCTTGTATTATTTTGTTATCTTGTATAATATTATTTTATTATCTTGTATAATAACAAGAGCCATAATAAAGGCTCTTGTTCACATTTTCTCCTCATTCCCTCTTCATTCCCTCTTGTTCACATTATCTCCTTATTCCCTCCTCATACCCTCTCCATAACCAAACACATGTGGTCACCCTGTGTGCCCGCACCTTTCAGTATCTGGGAAATAAACTATCTTTGCAACAATCTGTTGGCCTCACCCATACATGGATAACAATAAAATCTATGTTTTTAGAAAGTCATTATTTCTGCTTTAGTTGCTCAAATTAAGCCATATACCTAGTCCTGAGCCGATCACTGCAAAGAGTATAGAATTACACACAGACATATGTTTTCCAAAACTGTATGAAGGAGCACTGTTGAGTGTATTTTTTATGGCAATACAGGGATATTCAACATCTGCAGGATACCACACAAACTGTTAGCTCAAGGTAATTCATGATTTCAATACAACATCCTATTACTTTCTTTTCAATGATGTCATACCTTTGAGAAGCTGGGTTCTTAGCAGTTGCTTTTGTTAAAAAAAAAAAAAAAAAAGAACTACACAAAAATCAGTAAGGTTGAAGTAAAGAAGGTGGTGATGTATAAACTGGTAGGAGAAGTTCCATTTGGAGCTGTTAGATATTTCTTTCTGCCTAAAGACATTACGATTAAATTACTTAGATACCAAGAACCCTGGGAACCAAGAGATTTGGGAATCTCTGGTTGAGACAAATAAGACCAAGTCTGTTTGGGGGTGAAGTCAACTTCCCCTCCGAAGCACAAGCTTTGGGGCACCTGGGTGGCTCAGTGGGTTAAAGCCTCTGCCTTCGGCTCGGTCGTGATCTCAGTGTCCTGGGATCAAGCCCCGCGTCAGGCTCTGTGCTCAGCAGGGAGCCTGCTTCCCCCTTTCTGCCTGCTTCTCTGCCTGCTTGTGATATCTCTCTCTCTCTCTCTCTGTCAAATAAATAAATAAATCTTTAAAAAAAAAAAAAAAGTACAGGCTTTATGAAGCATACCCAAAGAGAACTGTAGTCAAGAAAGAGGAAGAAATAAGTGTCTCCAAAAATGTTCTCCCTATGGAATTACTATCATTTCCCTTTTAAGTATCAGGTCCGTTTCTTCTGCTAACTTGTTATTTAAAAAGAAAGAAAGAAAAAAAAAAAAACCTTATCCTTTTCTTTTAGGTTGTCTTAAAACAATTTGAAAACTTTTCTACAGGTCAAAAATAGTTTGGTTATGTTTTATTATATGCCAATTATATGCAGATACTTTATCTTACCTCTAATATCAACAATAGTCCTAAGAAGTATATATTACCACCATTTTACAGATAAGTAAAAAGAGCCCAGTAAGATTAAAGTCATTTAGCCAGTAAATGTTGGGCAAGTCTGCCTGGTTCCAAATATGATTTGTTGCCTTCACATCTTAATTATTACATTTCTGAGGTACTAGTTTACTATCTTGCTTCAGATTTTACCTATTCCTCTGTGAAATGCTCTTCTCCTTTATTCCTATGTGTTTCCCAAACTCTTCTGAATGATTCTCCTTATAAGCCTGTTTTATATTTTCACCTTTAATGTCCCATTTAAAATACCTCCTTTACCTATTTTTATGGTCCTCTTTCTACTCCAACCCCAAATTAAGATTTTCCTTAAAATTATTTTTCTTGGCACTTTCTATGTCATTTCTGTTTATTTAATTCTCAAATATCTAACTTCTGTCCTTTCTTCCATACTTCTAACTGAATATAGGCATTTGGATGTCTCCGTTTTACACAGAATCAACATGTCTAAACTGATCCCATCACACTCCTTGCAAAACCAGCATTTTTCCCCAATCTTCCTTTTGATAGTCATGGTTGCCCCAGACAGCTAGTTCTGAAACCTCAGAACTATAGTTGATAACCACTTGTTTTTGCCCTTCACAAGTTCATCCTCACTATAAATCTACCAAGTCTCTCCTTGAATCAACTTCTTTTCCTTTATTCTTCTTTACAGTTTTATTTATCTTAATAATTTTATTGTTTGTTTGTTGTTAAGATTTTATTCATTTACTTGAGAGAGAGAGACACAGTGAGAGAGAGAACACAAGCAGGGGGAGTGGGAGAGGAAGAAGCAGGCCTCGCGATGAGCAGGCAGCCCAATGCAGGGCTTGATCCCAGGACTCCAGGATCACCACCTGAGCTGAAGGCAGACGCTTAACAACTGAGCCGCCCAGGCGCCCAACAATTTTATTGTTAATATCATTATGAATTACAATTTAATTTATAATTGATTAAATGTTTCCTCTATTTTCTCACTTATAAAAAGGAAAAAAGTTAATGGTTGCTACCTATTTCCATGGTTCATGACAACAGAGTATAATGGCACCATGACTTTCAAAATAGGTAATAACCCTACATTGGCATGAACTATATGAAGCATAGTTTAATTTTCTTAGAAAGTAAACCTTTCATATAGATACAGAGGTATATAGACTGAGAGATAGAGATGGTACTCAATTATATCTATAGAAAGTATGACAATTAATTTAAAATAGTTCTTTTTGCTTTCAGAGACCTTCAATTCTTTGAATTATTACATTCTATTACTGTTCTCTGCTTCCCTCTCCAATATTATTTTAATAAATATTATTACAATGTTTGAAGCATGATTTTAAATCATATATAGAAAAAGTTTAGTGAGTCTACCTCTGTTTAATTTGATAATGTTATCTGTTGTAAGACTATAGTTTTCTGAATATTTCCATTTTTGGACTGTTAGCATTTTAACATTCTCACAGTGATTACATATTTATTGGATTACTGCCTTACAAAAATACATATTTGCTTTTCTTACCTCACACTTATTACTCATTAGGAGAATGCATGCTGCATATACTAGAAATTAGAGTAAATCATTGGCTTTTTTAAAACCTCCCACAATGCAGGGCACCTGGGTGGCTCAGTCAGTTAAGTGTCTACTTTTCCCTCCAGTCATAATCCCAGGGTCCTGACATGGACCCTCACATCCAGGCTCACATGAGGCTCCCTGCTCAGCAGGGAGTTTGCTTCTCCATCTCTCTCTTCTTCTGCCTCTCCCTTCTGTGTGTGCTTCTCTCTCTTTTTCTCTCTCTCAAATAAATAAATGAAATCTTTTAAAAATTAAATAAATAGATAGATAAATAAATAAATAAAAACATCCCACAATGATTTCATTCTGGTTATGTCTAAGTAGATCTCCCTCAACTCTATCATTAACCAAGGGTGCAAAATTAGGTAATACACAACTTGAGAGAGCCAAGCCTTCTTGATTTGTAAAATGAGAGCACTTTTTAATACTAACAACATTTGTGGAATGAAGGTGCTGGAGGAGACCTCTTTTTCAAAGCTTTAAAAGAGCCTAAAATTAAGTGAAAAAAAATTTTAATGTCACTTTATCAATGATACATTATCCATAATTTAAAATTCTTATACAAAGAGATAATATTTTGAAGAGGCCAGGTATCCTCAGATTTGCTCTTTAACATTATCTGTGCCCTTTTAAATGCCTTTAAAATTCTGACTTCCAAGACTAACATAGTTCTTTTAGGATTCTTATGTACTGACCAGGGAATTATATTTTGGCTTTTCATAGTATAAAGAGAATGGACTTTGAGGTCAAAAAGACCATGTTTTTAATTCTATTCTTTCCATTTAACAAGGTGCTAATTAATTAGCCTCTATGAACCTCTTTATATATAAAAACAAAGACAATAGCTACTTTCAAGGGTTTTTGTAATTAGGTAAAAAAAAACAAATAAAGAACTCATGGCACAGGAAGACACCTAGCTCCTCTGGGTACTCAGTAGGCATGCCATAAGCATACCATGCTTGAACAGACTACTGGTACAAAATGTGAAATGAGGTTATGACATGAAGCTTTTGTAAAGGCCACGAAACAGCATAAAGCCAAAGTTACACAATTCACCTTTGTCTGTTTTTATCTATTCACTCCAATTAGTTAATAATTTGCTAAGTGCCTTGTGTATGCAAGGCTAGGTCTTAGGCACTAAAAAATCCAAAGATTATTGACCTTAAAAAAGAAAAAAAGTAGTTGTAGGAACAAATGCATGAAAATAAAATAGTAAGACAATGTAGTAAGAAATTCTTATTCTAGAGACTTCATTACATCGGCCAGAAACTTTCATCTTATGTGGTCATTTTTCTATTCAAAATTCACCTAATTTATATATAGATTATGCAGACTGTTGGCTTTCAAACTGGGGTCCTAAAAGTCAGTATTACTCTAGGGATCTACAGAAAGGATGAGGAGATGAAAATGTTTCCTCACTCCTCACTCCATCCCAATGCAAGCAAAGCAGTCCTAATTTTATCATTTTTACATAATAGGGTTCAATATAATAACTTATTGACAGAAAAGGCTGTCTAGAGAAAACAAAGCTTGAAAGTCACTGATAAGAATAATTATTTCACTAGGGGCATCTGGGTGGCTCAGTCGTTGGGCGTCTGCTCAGGTCATGATCCCAGAGTCATGGGATCGAGCCCTGCATCGGGCTCCCTGCTCTGCGAGAAGCCTGCTTCTCCGGCTACCATTCCCTCTGCTTGTGTTCCCTCTCTCACTGTGTTTCTCTCTGTCAAATAAATAAAATCTTAAAAAAAAAAAAAGAATAATTATTTCACTAAAGCAGGGTACTCAAGTTAAAAATCATATAATCATACACATTTAATCTTCAAATTTTAGCAAGAATATAGTGTTTGATTTGATAATTTAATGTGATGTTATCTTTTGATCACCCCATAGTGATCAAATGGTATCTGCAAAGAGACAAGTAATATTTGCTCTAAGACCTGTGGAATGAATGAAAAAAAACAACTATTCAAGAACTCAGGGAACACCATTCCAGATGAATAATAAGTTCAGAAGCTCTGAATCAGTAAAAGGTAGAAAATAGTTTCAAGGGAGAAAAAAGGCAGCCAATCTGACTAAAGCATTGTAGACCAAGGGAACATGGGACAATAATGTTAAAGAATGAGGTAGGTTTGACATTAGGCAGGACCTTATAAGCCACTGTAAAGAGTTTGGCTTTTTTTCTATAAGCAATGAGAAGTCACTGAAGACATGAACAGGGAAAGCTTTTCAAAAATTAGTGTGGCTTCTAAATGATAATGCATTAGAAAGGACAGGGAGGAAAATAAAGAGACAAGCTTGGAGTGCTGATACAGTTAAAGGGGGCAAGCATGGCATCTTGGATTAGGGTGACAGTAACAGAGTTGCAGAGATATGGATATATTTTGAAGGCAGAATCTTCATAAATTTACTGATAGATTGGATATGGTAGGTCAGGTAAGGGAGAAATCAAAGATGTTTCATCTCATTTTGTGAGCGATGGGTAGTGTGTCATTTATTGAGATGGTGAAGACTAGAGGTAGACTAGACACAAGTATGGGGGGTGGGAAACCAAGAGTTCTATTTTGGACATACCAAGTATGAGATGCCTATTTGACAACCCAGCAGATCAAATAGGTAGCTAGATATTATAATAAGAATGGCTAAGAATTATTGAGCACTTTTTCTTCATATTAGGTACTATTCTAAGTGCTTTGCATGTATCATTTACATTATAATTTAATTTAACCCTCAAAATTTATGAAGTACTATTATCTTTATAATAATATAAGGATTTATTTCATAAATGAGAAAACTCTGATGCAGAGAAAGTAAGTAACTGTATCAAACAACTGGTAAATGTTGGAGCTGAAAATCAAGCCCAGATGCTCAGGCTCCAGGGCCCATCATCTTAACTTCTACCCTCTATGGCATACAAGGTCCAAAGGCCCAGGAAAGTAGGCCCAGTTGTAAATAGATATTTATGAATTCTTTATTAATATATAAACTTTCTTATTCATTCAACATGTATTTAATGAACACCTGCTATGGACACCTGTTTTTAATGAATAAAGCAGATGTTCAGATCAGATATTCAGAGCAGGAGGCTCCTAATACATCAAATGGTGATATGTGTTACAAATAAATTAAAATTGTGTAAGGAACATAGGAGTGCCTCGAGTTGGAGTGGGTGTTTTTTTATATAGCATAGCCAGGGCTGGGCTCTCTGAAATGATGACACTAGGAGAGAGACATAAAGGAAGTATAGGTGTGAGTTGTGTACATATCTGATAGGTAGAAGTGTCGCAGACAGAGACAACAGTAAGTACAAAGGCTCTAGGGCAGAATTTAACGAAGAACACAGAGATTTAGACTGGACCTCGTGAGTGAGCTTGTTCTCTTAAGCCAAAATAACCTAAAGCACATCGAACCAAAACTTGAGAAAAAGCTGCTTCCTCAATATTGCTTGACCCCATATCCCTCCAAACAGAGAAAAATGCCAATCCAGAGTCCACACATCCCAGATATAGATGTAAAGAAGCAAGGGAGAGATAAGAAGCATTTTCCGCTGTGCTTCTCCACGGCTGCTGGGGGCAGCTGTCGGAAAGAGGAACTGGGAGTGCAATTTCCAAAAAAGGAGCTACTTCCAGGCCTGTGGGAGAAGAGAAGCATCTGAAAAGAGAAAAATAAATGGCCACAGATAATTTGAACAAACTCATGCTTAATTATTTCTGGAAGGAAAAAACAAGAGAATCCATGCCCATCTGTGTTCTGTTTTTAATCCTTTTGAAAGTTCTACTTTCTAGTACTATGATCTGATGAAGGCCCTTAAACTTCTATCCCTGACAGCATTCCTCCTTAAAGGGGAAATATACACAGTCTGAGAGCTGGGAGTTTGGGGACATGCGGGGGGTACAAGAATAGAAAACAGCCATCGGCTCCCCCTAGAGGTGTGTTTGCCCCAGTTTGCCTAACCAGTTTTCTGCCTCGTTCTATTATGACTCACTATCTACCTTAAAAATATTCTTTGAACTAGCAATATGCCACACTCTTTCACCCTTTTCTCTTTCTACCTGATCAGGATTAAACTTTCCCCTACAATCCAACTTTAAAACCATGCCTTTCTCACTTCAAGATTGCTGGCAAACTTCTTGGATGCCAACTGCCTACCTACCTGGACATGTGAGATTATTGATCCTGAATTATCTCTCACTGCATGTTCTCACTGATCACTGTTAGACTCTCCAGAAATAGCCATTTGTCTACTTATTGCCAGAGATTTCAGATATCATTTTTGCCTCATAGGCTGGATTTCCTCCCAGCACCTGCAACTCTTTGTACCCCAAACACATGCTCTGCTCCAATTATTGGATCTAATTTCAGATTTCTGTCCTTCCTATACAGCACCATCCCATTGCAGTGGATGAACAATAACTGGCCATATTCTAATCTGCATCTATGTATATTCTTGGAATTGATTTGAATATGTTATTTACCATGAATGAAAAGAGTAAAGCAACTATTACTTTAAACTGTGAAACCCTGGAAAGCAATGTTTTGTCTCAATTGCCTTTACTCTCTAGGACCTAGCCCACCATCTGGCATAAAGTAGATGCTCAGTAAACATTTATGGATGAACAGAATGACACGTTCAGGCATTTACAAACTAAGCTAAGTGCCATGGGAATAATAGCACAGTCCTGACTACCTGACTTTATTTTGAAGTGGTTAATGTTAGACCAGCAATTTTTCCAAGTTTTCATCAATCAAGCTGACTTACTAAAGGCTTTTGCTACTGCCCTTTCTAAAGGAAAAGCCAACAGTGGTCAGCCTATAATTTAGAGGTTCAAAGACCGTCACTAATATCCTTTGAGGATATGTCATGAATCATGAGGGAGAAGAAACTAAAAGTGGACCCTGGAATAACAAAATCACTTTCTTTCTAAGGAAAATGGAGGTTTTCTTTAGTGTGGTAACCTTTAAGATATTTTGCAGGCACCCGAGTGATCATTTCTCTATGCCAGTGGTTTTTCTCAGAAGAATAAAATAGGTCACTAAAAGAGTTCTGTCCACTTAGTAATAAGTTGCTTTGAATTGCATATGGATGTTTGCATTTAAAAGGTAATGGGGTGGGGCAGCTGGGTGGCTCAGTGGGTTAAAGCCTCTGCCTTCAGCTCAGGTCATGATCTCAGGGTCCTGGGATCGAGCCCCACATCGGGCTCTCTGCTCAGCAGGGAGCCTGCTTCCCCCTCTCTCTGCCTGCCTCTCTGCCTACTTGTGATCTCTCTCTCTCTCTTTCCCTCTCTCTCAGTCTGTGTCAAATAAATAAAATTTAAAAAAAAAAAAGAAAAAGAAAAAGGTAATGGGGTTTTTTATGGTTTTATTTATTTATTTATTAGAGAGAGAGAGAATGCACAACAGAAGGAGGGGCCGAAAGAGAGGGAGAAGCAGACTTCCCACTGAGCAGGAAGCCCCACACTCATGATGCTTGTGGCTCTGACTCCATCCCAGGACCCCCGGATCCTGAGCCGAAGGCACATGCTTAACCAACTACTGAGCCACCCAGGTGCCCCTAAAATGTAATGTGGTTTTTTTTAAAGATTGTATTTATTAATTTGACAGAGAGAAAGATTACAAGTAGGCAGAGAGGCAGGCAGAGAGAGAGGAGGAAGCAGGCTCCCTGCTGAGCAGAGAGCCAGATGCCAGGCTTGATCCCAGGACCCTGAGATCATGACCTGAGCTGAAGGCAGAGGCTTTAACCCACTGAACCACCCAGGCGCCCCTAAAAGGTAATGCTTTTAAATGATAATTACAAGGATTAACGTGAGTACCTGGTAGCAAAGTAGTCAGATATGTTTAAAATGACTTACAAATTTATATTACAAGTCATGGGAGAAAAAAATCTTTCTTAAAACGGGCAAAAAAAATGGTAAAAATGCATCTACCTAAGAATTATCATAGGCTTAAAACACTGTATTGGCTATATGAGTGTGATATCAACTACCAATGTTTAAAAATCATTAAAAGAATGTGTTGCTATGGTTTCTGATAGAAGACCACTGGTTTATCTGATTCTCTTTTACTTCACTTATTTATCAATCATTACTGAAGGCCAGCTAGGTAACAGGCACTCTCCTAAGCACTAGCAATATAACAGAGGAGAAGGACAATGCCCCTAACCTCAAGAGTTTTCATTCTAGTTAAGTAAAAAACTTCATGAGACAATTGTGATCATTATCTCATTTTACTAAAATAACCAAGCTGACCAGCTAGGTTGGTGTTATATAGACACAATCAATTCACTTATTCAAAACTTTGTTGTACAACATATAGATCATTTTTATAGATTATTTCTCTTCCCTTTTTAGTCCTACTGCTTAATATTTTGTTATTTTACTAATGAGTAATGTGCTCATGGGAGAATGGATGGGGAAAAAAAAGATGTTAAATAAATAATTCAACTGACAGATTAGGGAAAAAAAACTTACATATTTAACTCTTAAATATATATGTATAAAGTGCTTTTGTATATCCAGAAGAAAAAGATAATAGCCCAAAATACACATGAATAAAAGATATAAAACCAACAATCCACAGAAGATTTTCAGCCTCATTGATAATAAAGAGATATAAGTTTAAATATTAAGATGCCATGCTCCACCTGTTGCACTGACATTTTTCAAGATTGATAACATACAGATGGTGAGAATGTGGCAAAAACAGGTGACTCTTATATACTGTTCTGGCAGCACACAATTAAGATAGTATTTCAGGAAGGGATTTTGGCAATATTCATCAAAATTCCAAATACATATATCTTTCACTCAGTAACTGAACTTCTAGAAATCTACACTATAGAAATATTTACACCAGCTCTCAAAGTAGGAAGATGTTCCTTTAAGCTTTGTTTCTAATAGCAAAACTTAAAATACCTGAATTATGATAAAAAGATGACAAAATAAATTTTTGCACATATCTTATAATACTATGTAGTCACTTAAAGGAATGAGGCTCACATAGCTTTGAGTAAATGGAAAACTAGTTGTAAATGCTATACAGTATGATTCCATTTTTGTGATAAAAAGAAACTAACGAGTTTGTGCTGGTTTATACTTAGAAGTCTAGAAGAGTATTTATGAACTGTTAAGGTAGACTCCTTTTGAATAATGAGACTGTGGCATGAGAGGGGAGGAACAGGGGACACCTGCATTATTTCATTTTCACAACTGACTATTACTTTAAATTTTTCTAAACGTTCTAACTATTCTTTTCCTCTCCTCCACTAGCAGAGGAAGAAAAAAAATTTTTTTAATTTGATAAGAAGCTGAAACCACACACTAAAAAGTATTAGCCATAATCCTCAGGTTCTATGTCTCTGTGCTAATGCATACAGTAAAGTCTCTGGCCTAAAATGCCAGGCTTTGAGAACCAAAGGAGAGAGAGATTTTACCTGTGAATGGTTTGTTGTTGTTCCTTTTGCATTTCGGGGAAGTTGTATGGCCTTTCTCAATCTGGTTAAGTAGGTTGACTAACACTGTCACAAATCTCCTTGGAGGGAGGAGGGATAGGGCTACACATGGCAGACAGGCAGGTTGGAAAATGGAGAGAAAAAAAACATTCAAAAACATCCTGAAATAGTGGGTATCCTGTATAAGTAAAGCATTAATTTATTCACAAAGCTAGGCTATATTTAACCATGTATTTTAATAAACAACCCATGAACTTAAAATTACATGAGTAGAACCTATTTCCATATAGGAACAAAAGCACAGATAATAATAGAATTGCCTTTAAATCCCCATTATTTTTCCTTTCTTCTATTATTTTAAGCTTTCCTATAGAAGTGAGCTATGCACTTCCATACAAACAAATCTCTGTTGTATAGAAATATTCAGGAAATGCAACTATCCTTTGAATTTTAATATTTACTTTAACCTAAATAAGAATTCCTTTAGTTGTACCTGGGTGGCTCAGTCGTTAGGCGTCTGCCTTCCGCTCAGGTCATGATCCCAGAGTCCTGGGATCAAGACTGGCATCACATAGGGCTGCCTGCTCAGCAGAAAGCCTGCTTCTCCTTCTCTCACTTCCCCTGTTTGTGTTCCCTCTCTTGCTGTGTCTTTCTCTGTCAAATAAATAAATAAAATTTTTTAAAAAATTCCTTTTCTTCCTTACATTTTAAGTATCTTTTTTCAGTCCTAACCAATTTGTGGTATGGTGTTCATTTCTTGACCTACATTTACCTTGGCATTTTTATTGAGAAATAAGTGATTACATGAGAAAATTCTAGAAATCAAAAAGATTGGAGTTCCAATCTTGACAGATATCTTCTAGCTGTATATTTCAAACAATGAGTGCATTCAAGTCTCAGTTTCCTTGATTATTACATAGTTAATAGTAGTGCCTACTTTATCTAGTTGCTGTGTAGATTCCCTGAGAAAATGGCCTGGTAAATAATAAATGTTTACTAAGATGTTCGTATAACTACTCCCCTCAACTACATGATGTAATTAATTGTTCATTAGCTCACATGGGTATATTATATTGGTTAGTCTTCATCTTAAATAAAAAATGCAAAACATACTACATTAAATAAGAGCTGTTTAAAAAATTTTAAAAATAAAAACTTTAGCTAATTGTTTGAATGTTTTAAAATACAAAAAAAAAAAAAAATATCCTGGAAATACTTGATTCTAAAAGTTTAAATGTTGACAAGAGATACACAGACAAATTGTTGTCTCTGAAGGGGCAATAATACAACTCCACTTTCATTCTGACTGATTTACTATGATCCAGGCTTCTGGGATAGCCACTCCCCAACAGGCCCCCAAATCTATTCTCAGTGGATCCAGACTAGAAAGAAAGAAGACAGGCAAATGTAAACAAAATTAGATGACAGGGTTAATTTCCATTTCCATTTCCAAGACTGTAAATAGTCAGCTACCTTATTCACATTCTCCATAGGCAGCTATGTCCTCAAGAGTAGGAGAGAAATTGGAGTTTTCCTCTAGCTATTGGCCCCACTGCACTCCTCCAGGATTTGTTGTTCCATTGTTCTTGATGTATGGAGTAAAATGTTATACCCTATGAGAGGAGCCATAGCCAAAAGCTTCATCACCCAATTTTTTTTTTTTTTTAATTTGACAGAGAAAGACACAGTGAGAGAGGGAACACTAGCAGGGGGAATGGAAGAGGGAGAAACCAGCCTCCTACTGAACAGGGACCCCAATGCGGGGCCTGATCCCAGGACTGAAGGCAGGCGCTTAACAACTGAGCCATCCAGGCACCCCCGAACTTTTTTTTTAAAGATTTTATTTATTTGACAGAGAGAGACACAATGACAGATGGAACACATGCAGGGGGAGTGGAAGAGGGAGAAGCAGGCTCCCCACCAAGTAGGGAGCCTGACACAGGTTTCGATCACAGAACCACGGGATCATGACCTGAGCCGAAGGTAGTCGCTCGATGACTGAGCCACCCAGGAGCCCCTCATCACCCAATTTGATATTACCAAAGACTCAATAAGTGGTATACAAAATACTCCAGCAACTTTATACTTATGAAGCATACTTGAGGAATTTTACACAAAAGTATTACAGATTTATGGAATCCTCCTTTTAAAATTATAACCAAATAAATAATTTAATTAATTAATTAATTTAATTTAATTTAATTTAATTATAACAAAATTGCTTTTGGAAGTATTTTTTTAGGCTACTAGATATTTTTGTCTAAAAGCAGCCAATTGTAAGGTCTTAAGATAGGCAAATTTACAAAAGTACTTCTTTTGGCATCTTAAAAAAGTCACGTGTCTCTTTTTTCAAATTCCATAAATTCACAACCACATTGTTAAGTTAAATACCATCAGCCTTAAAAATGTTTTTGTCAATCATAAGATTATTGTTTTACATGTTACCTTCTTCCTAAGAGTAACATGAGTGATCAGTGTACCTTGTGTCTAAAAAAGTTTAACATCTTCCAGGATTTTCTTGACTATTCTATAATTATTGTAAGAATAGTAACAGTGGCTAACATTTATTTTAAAATTACTGAATGCCAATTATAAGTGCCTCATATAAATTAGTTTATTTGATCTTCATAACAACCCTACCAAGTAGATACTATTATCATTCCCATTTTACAAAGGAGAGAATTAAGACACAGAGAGATTTAGTAACTTCTTATTGTTACCCAGCTGGTAACTAGGGAAGCCTGAATTCAAAGTCCAGAAGACTGACTCCAGAGTCTGCACTCCTAAATTCTAGGTCATGCTGCCTTGCTATCCACAAAGTTAGCTGCATGTGTAATCAGGCCAGGGTCTGATGAAGGTGAGCACTACAGTGTTGGTATCTGTTACATCACAAACTATGCTAGCCTTCACTTCCACACAACTCACCCCCAAAAATGAGCAGAGAAGAAAATAAAAGCCCATTTCAAATATGTCTATTTAAAAACTCTAACATTTTCAGAATAGTATATGGTTTTGCCATTTTGATTCACATATCTACCTCCTAAAAATACAGCAGTCAGACATGCATTCATTTTTTAAAATTACCCTGACTTTTATAAAAGTCCAGTGTTTTATCCAGTGTATTTTGAAACCATAAAAATAGCATTAATATTTAAGATCAAGTATTCTGATTCACATTAACACTTATAAGACCTCAGGCCCAGGATACACCCTTCTCAACATTTCAAGGAATCTCCAGATCCTTGGAAAATTCTAAATCAGAGTTTGCTGACCAATATTCTAAATCAGTTTGCACACCAATATGCTCCAAGCAGGTAAGTTTAATATAAAATTCTCTGAAGTGTAATATAATCAGGAGTGGAGGATCAACTGGAGAGGGCACACACCCATCTCAGAATATTCAAAGTCAATCTTTAAAAATATTGTGTCAGTTACATAAAATATGACCTGAGACTATATTCTACTCTAAATGGACTACTATAACAATGTGCCTCTTGACCTGTCCGATCTTGTCAATACATCTGAAATAATGTATTTTTTCATTATAATCACTTGTTTATTAGCTATCAGTTCCCCCAAGAATAAGTTTCCTGAAGGTAGGGACACAGTCTGTCTCTTTCACACTTATATTCATTTAGTCATTCAAAAAACAGTTTTTGAGCTCTTACTAAATACTATTGTTCTAGAAGCTGGGGACCTAACAGTGAACAAAGCAGGAAATTTTCTGTACTCATGTCCCACTGATCTTATTTTAGTGGGGAGATAGAGAATAAATGAATAAATAAGTAAAATAAGACTACATTCAATGATGATAATAAATAGAGAATATAAAGTAGATGGGCAGAGGACTGTATGGGGGAGTGAGGGTCGATATTTTATAAACAATAATAGAAAAGATCTGTCTAAGAAGGTGACATTTGATTAAAGACATTAAAGAAATGATGAATATACATGTATAAATATGGAGAAGAGCTTTCTAGACAAAAGGAACAATGAGCACATATTTCCTCAAGCAGGAAAGTGCATTGCTTGATTGAGAAAGAGCAAAGAGGCCAGGGTGGCTGAAGTGGAGGAAGCAAGCAAAAGAGTGGGAATATATACAGAAAGATAAGAGGAAGGGGTGCCGTTCATATAGGGCCTGGTAGTATGATGACTGGTTTCTTCTTTGAATGAGATGGGAAGCCACTGGAGGAGGTACATGATCTGGCTTATGTTTTAATAATATCACTCTGGCTACTGTGCTGAGAAGGAAGTTAAAGGTAGACAAAAGAAAATCAACTAGTTAGGAGGGCATTGCCATAATGAAATGATAAAAGAAATGATGATAGAGTGGACCAAGGTGGTAGCAGACAAGATAGCAAAAGGCTATGAATTTCTGAATATATTTTAAAGGTAGTGGGGCGCCTGGGTGGCTCAGTGGGTTAAAGCCTCTGCCTTCGGCTCAGGTCATGATCTCAGGGTCCTGGGAACAGTCCTGGGATCAAGCCCTGCATCAGGCTCTCTGCTCAGCAGGAGGCCTGCTTCCCCCTCTCTCTCTGCCCCTTTCTCTCTGCCTACTTGTAATCTCTCTCTCTGTGTCTCTGTGAAATAAATAAAATCTTTACAAAAAAATTTTAAAAAATAAAGGCACAACCAACGGATATGCTGATGGATTGGATATGGGGTATGAAAAATGGAGAGGAATCAAGATTTTTGGCCCGAGAAACTAGAAGGAAAATGTTAATTTACTGAGATGGAGAAGACTATGGGAGGAATAGGCTTGGGGTGGGGGGAAAAGAAGAATCAAGAGTTTAATACTATACAAAATTCAGAATGCCTATTAGGTACCCAAGTGGATGTCTAGAGGCAACTCAATATTTATGATCCTGAACTTCAGGGAAAAGGTCTGAATTGGAGATAAAATTTAAGATTGGCCAGAGCATAGGTGGTATTCAAAAACACAAGATAGGATTGAATTGCCAAGGGCATTATTGTAGGAGAAGAGGTCGAAAGACTCAGAACTTGCAAAGGTTTAGATATCTAGGAGATAAGGAGAAACCAGCAGATGAAACTGAGAGAGTGATAGTAAGTGCAGTACCATGAAGATGTACCACCCAAATTCCCCTTCAAGGAAAGACTTGTTTCCCACCTTAAAGAAGTATGGGCAGCAGATAGCCACACCTATCAGCCACTTTAGGATTAGCCTTAGCAGCAGAGATGACCCTAGCAAAAAGCATGCTCTTCTCTAACAAGCCCACTTAAGAAAACAATATTTTCTATATTGAAAGCCTATTCTGGCAATTTTTAGTTAAATAGTCCTATACTTAGTAATACTGGAGGAACCATCAGATGAAGAGATTTAAATGAAACCCCATAATCAAATTCAGCTTTCTTTCTTTTTTGAATTGTAATATCTTAAACAGCTATTTTATTCAGTAAGTTTTATATTTTATACTTAATTAGTAACTATTAAGTATTTCTCTTATTATTTGGGAGCCTCTATCACTTCCTTGGTCATGCAATTATAGCAACCAAAGCAAAAATGCAGATAGGAACAACTTCAAATGGCTTTTTTTACCCAACTGGAATTATTTGCTAATTTTCTATATTTCCAATAAACAGTCAAAAACTATACATCTTTGTATCATTGGTATCTAAGCATATGCTAGTTCTTGACTTGTACTCAGTAAATAAACCCTTGATAAATGAATTAATGTATCCTCATAGACAGAGCTATTGAAAACAAAAATAAAAACCATTTTAATTTTACTTTCTTTTCCTTTTTTTCTTTTTTTTTTTCCTTTTCCTTTTTAAATAATAAGAATGCCAATAAAGAATGAAGCGGTAGAAAAAGAAGAGGGGCAGGAAACATCTAAATAATACATAATCAATTGCTGGCTGGTTATAAGATTATCTCTTTCACATTTTATCATGTACATAAAAGCTTAAAGTGCAGCATAGTCAAATACCTTGTGTAACAGAGTACAGATTTATCACCAGTATATGCACGATCCATCAGTTCAATCACAATTGTTGGAACATTTTGTTCACTTTTGAAAAATTGTGTTTCATGTCTATAACTTCAAACATTAATATATTAATTGAAGTTATGTATTTCTAATTGACCTTTTCTACTTTTCACATTTTTCATAATTTAAAATGCATTGGTTACCATAGAAACAATGTTATCAAGTAAGAGCAAACCTTGGTGACATCCACAAATGAATTATGAAATCAATTAATAAAATGGCTGTATAACTTTAATAGTTACTTAGAATGAGTTACCTGATCTAATGTGAAATACAGAATGAGGGGAGAGGTGTGACCACCCATTAAAGCTTCTTTTTCCTGAACTCTCAGGTTAAGTTCAGTCATCACACTCTTATAATATATAAGCTTATTTTAGATACATTTTGCCACATAAATCATCTCAGAAATGGCTCATAGCTTTAGTTAACCTCAGGAAAAAAGGGGAAATTAAATTAAGCAATCCACAGACTCTACTCCAAGATTCAAGATCTTTGCCTCCTTCAAACTGTGCCTTACCATGAAGTGCTGATTTCTCCATCTGGTAATTCCTTTACAAATGGGTCTGACTCAGCTCAGGAGAAGCCACAAAGTAGACAACTTCAGGTGATGAGACTTCAGGGCACCAGGAATATCTCTGTATAAAAATATTGTCTCACCCCATGGTCTCTTGTGCATGAAATTCTACCATTTATTTCCATTTGCTGAGCATCATTTTCCCTAGAGGACCTCTCTTAAACTACAGATCTGAATTGTCAAAATTTGAGACCAGAACATATCCCAGAGAGCTGCATATTTTATAGATGAAGAAACTTGAACCCCAGTATCAAATATGAAGTAAAGAACAGAGCTAAATGAGAATCCCTGTCTCCTAGCAAAATAATGACCCAGAAACCCTAGGAGCCTGGAAAAGGCATGTGAAAAGAGAGAAAACGGGTGAAGGTAGTTTATTTTGGATATGATTCCAGTTAATAGGGGTGAAGAACCAAGAAGAGTAAAACAGGAAAGAAAAGAAAGCCAAAGCCAATATAAAAATCCTTAGTGAATGGTTTGATGTGGAATACTACACAACAGTGAAAAAGAACCGGCCACTGACCTACAATATATGTGAACCCCACTGGCATAATATTGCATGTGAGAAGTCAGACCCAGATCAGGACATCAGGACATACAGTATGAATCTATTTTAAATTCAAAAACAGAGGGTGCATAAGCTAACCTTCTGAGGTGCTCAAAATATTCTGTATCTTGAACTTGGTGATGGCTATATGTGTGTGTATACATATATATATATATATGTATGCACACACACACACACACTCATAAAGCTGTATGTGTAAGATAATGAAGTTTTATGTGAGTTATGCTTCAATTTTTTGTCTTTTTTAAAAGAATGCATTATCGAGTTGACCAACACTATAGCCAACAGCTGTTCGATTCTGCAGGGACCTTCATGGTCCCATTTAGAATGAAGCTTAAAAGTGCTTAACTGAGTAATGAGAGCGAGAAAATTTTAACCATCACATCCCAGTGCCTATTGATTGTTTCCCTGATGGGGCATTAATTTCCCCACATCTACATGTGGGCCAAGTGGACTTGGAAAAGCCCCCAGGCAGAAAGCAAGAGATGGACAGTTCGTGTTTGAGATGAGGCACTGGCGACATAACAAAGATGGGAGTCTGCTAGCAACTGTTTTCCATTACTGTGGCTGGAATCAGAGTTAAAGCTGAGAAAGATGTGAAACAATGATCAAGCTCTATCTGATCCACACAGACTTCCCACACGTGCCAAGGACATGGTACTAAATATATATAAGGTGAAGCAAAAATGAGTATAAAAAGGGTAATCTAGGGGAAGGGAGGGAAAACTGAATGGGAAGTCATCAGAGAGGGAGGAAAACCATGAGAGATTTTTAACTATAGGAAACAAACAGAGGGTTGCTGAAGGGGTGGTGGGTGGGGGGATAGGATAATTGGGTGATGAGCATTAAGGAGAGCACATGATGTGATGACAACTGGATGTTATATGCAACTGATGAATTACTGAACACTACATCTGAAAATAATGAGGCACTATATGTTGGCTAATTCAATTTAAATAAAAATTTAAAAAAAGAAAAAAGTAATCTTAGTGAAAAAAAAGTGGACAAATGATAAGGAAACATGATTATATCTCAAATAAAATATATCCCACTTGGTCTTGTGATGCTTTAAAATCAATGCTCCCCACATGGAAAAGCATTGTGTATGTATGGGAAATAAAGAGGGGTGGAAAAGTTTGCACCGCATTCTCCACAGCCTTCCCCTTTCCAAAATGAGGCCCTGGTAGGTCCAAAAATAGATAGAGTGAGATCAATATCAGTGGAGATAAATTGACCAATGAGGAGATGCCTTTAATGATAGAGTAAGAAAGCTTAGAAAGAGTTTTAGATTAATGTCAAGATTTCCCAATAATCAAATACCCTGCAATTCAGGCACCGAAACTTCATTAACTACTTATGAAAGTCCCCTGTGCAGCAAATAACTCTGAGCACTTTGTAACCTTCTTTAGAAGAGGGGGAAAGACTGAGAAATGTGTTCCTTAGCAATAAAATTAAGTACATTTATATAAATTAGTCTCTCCAAGGGTTCCCAATCAAATCACTGCCCTGACTCTCTAGCCAAATTCAGCTGCTAAAATAACACTTAAATGGGCTACAACAAAACTTAGCACAAGCAGAGAAAGTAACAGAGGCTGTGTCCATCACACAAATAGACATTCTGGACACTGTTGTTGCCTCATGGCAACCTCCGTTGATCCCTCCCTTCTTTCAGTCAGGTAGCTCTTCCTTAAACAGCACACGATTCAGTCCTGATATGACTTATATAACTTAAACCAAAGAGAACATTCCATTTTCCCAGACTCTATTATTAATTCAGACTGTCAGATGACCATGGTATACAAGCATTTCTTCTCCCTTGGAATGTTTTTCTGGGTGATTATAAAGCCAGGAACTGTGGCCTTAATCTTATTTAAAGCCTGAGAACAGGGGCACCTGGGTGGCTCAGTGGGTTGGAGCCTCTGCCTTCAGCTCAGGTCATGATCTCGGGGTCCTGGGATCGAGCCCCACATCAGGCTCTCTGCTCAGTGGGGAGCCTGCTTTCCCCTCTCTCTCTGCCTGCCTCTCTACCTACTTGTGATCTCTCTCTGTCAAATAAATAAATAAAATCTTTAAAAAAATAAACAAATAAAATAAAGCCTGAGAACATTCCATGAACATAGAGGAAAGGAGAGTGAAGAAAGGAAAATGAAAAGAACATGGGTTGAGGCAATGGTGAAGCCCAAAATACCTCTGGACTTGTAAATATAGGGCCAACAATTTTCGATGTACTTCAGATGGTTTGATCTGTGTTTCATGAGGCTGTTCATTCATTCATTTTGCTTTGGTTTTTTTTTTCTATTTTTAATAACTTTGACCCTTCACCAAATAAAGACTGGATGAGCCAAATACCAACTGCTATACTGAAATACCAGCAGGATACCCTGGCATTCCCATTTTCAATTGAGGTTCACCATCATTTTCCATAATTTTTGGAGTCGTATGGGATATTTCTAAATTAATTAGAATAAAATAGATTTCTTGTCAGGTAAACTGACTTACTTACCTACTCCTATTTTGTGCAAAGATTATTATAAATTCCAGCTTTAGTAAGGGATCTCTGAACCTACCCAAATTCATTCAAAACAGCTCTGAGATTCTAAGTCATAGCAATCTCTTGGCCTAGAATTTCATGTGGGCTAAGACAGGAGAGTAAAAGAAGATCCATAATTCTTTTTTTCATTCATTTCTAAACAATCAGAGCAAATTAAACATATATAAGCATGATTCTGGATATTGACTGAGTTTAATGTAAAAGAAAATTTTATTTCTCCTCCTTCTTTCAAAGCTTTTCACTTAGGAATTTTTTTAAATCCTGTTCAACTAAACTGCGACAAATACCAAAAAGCCTCTTATTAATGAATCCTTATTATATGTGTGTGTATAAATATATACATATTCATATATATGTATATGCAATACTATCTATTGAAATTTTTTTTAACTGGACACTAGTTACTAATTAAAAGATTTTATAAAACTACTACCTTAAAAAAAAAAAAACACAACACTAACTCTCACTTATTTTTATCATAAATCAAGCTCTGGTCTTCCACTGTCTTTTTCTGTGTCCTTAAATCCCTAACTGTGCCTTGATGTTTTCAGTAGGAAAAGCAAGTCTTAATGTCTTCAGGAACTCACAAGTCCTTTCCTCACTTTATATGTCATAACATGCAAAGCTTTTACCTTTTTGTTCTATGTAATTTAGAAAGAGGATATTCCAATGTAGTTTTTTAGCAATCAAACTTTGTTTTACTGCTTGTCCTCTACTTTAAAATTACTCAATACTGGGGCCCCTGGGTGGCTCAGTCAGTTAAGCATTCGACTCTTGATTTCGGCTCGGGTCATGATCTCATGAGCCCTGTGTTGGCCCTATGCTGGGTGTGAACACTGCTTAAGAGTTTCTCTCTCCCTCTCCCACTGCCCCTTTCCCTCCTAGCTCCACATATACACTCTCTCAAAACAAAACAAAACAAAACAAAACAAAACAAAACAAAACAAAAAAACCTACTCAATACAACTTATCTATTCTACAGATTTCAAAAAAGCCATTTTGTGTTGTTATGAGTCACTACTTCTTCTATGTGAAGAAAAATTAAGATACTGAAAAAAATGAACAAATCAATCATTTCTTCTGCTTCCAACCAAATGTGTAAAATTGTGTGACTGATAAGCTAGAAAGGCTTTAAAATAAATAACAATTTCACTTTACAGCTCAGCTTAGAAGGACATCCCTTCTGGCTTCTCAGAGAGAATACATGCCATAATTATGCTGCATTAAAAAACAATCCCAAAATCGAAGTGGCTCAACAAACAAACAAACAAGGTTTATTTTTTGGTCAAGCATTCTTTCTTCTTCTGTTTCATTTCATTCTTCTTCTGTTCTTTAAATAGTGGATGTTCTTGGGCTCTTGTTCTTGCCTCTTTTTTCTTCTCACCCAACATGAGTCTCATCATCCTAGGTGCATCATTCATTCCCATGACTTCAGTTATCATCTGCATGCCAAGAACTCCCAAATCTCATCACAAAGAGCTGATAAAAATTTCACGGTTATCGTGCCTAC
>CM053614.1:29834456-29847806 GCA_028646535.1 Procyon lotor
TGGGCTCTTGTTCTTGCCTCTTTTTTCTTCTCACCCAACATGAGTCTCATCATCCTAGGTGCATCATTCATTCCCATGACTTCAGTTATCATCTGCATGCCAAGAACTCCCAAATCTCATCACAAAGAGCTGATAAAAATTTCACGGTTATCGTGCCTACAACACTACACTTTCAGTGCTTTCCTCTAGTTCATGTAGTAAATATCATCTAATTTCTAGATGCACCAGATCTGATTCACATGAAATAGTCAGCTCTGAAGTCAAAAACGAAAAGATAGAAACTAACATATACTCAGATCTGATTCACATGAAATAGTCAGCTCTGAAGTCAAAAATGAAAAGATAGAAACTAACATACAACCTTTTATTAGCACTTACCTAAAATTTAATAAAATTATAACCTGTGTGTGTGTTTAATATCTCTTTTCCCTGGGCTATGAGACACTGAATATGTCCCCTCTCTCTCTCTAGGATTTGACACAGTGGTGCTCAATAAACAGTTGTTAACGATTGTTGCAATTCCAACTGGTACTTCTCATCTAACTATCACCCCTCTCAAACATCCTTTCTGGATGGTCTAGTATACCTAGTTATAAGCAGGTGCATTGCAGTGCAGAGCCTACTAAAAGTTGTTCTGTCTTATTACACAGGACAATATGCTGCTACTCAACTTCAAAAAATGATAAGCCACGATTATTAATCTGAATAGACTAGGTTGCACTGCATTAAAATCAATCCTAAAATTTTAGTGGCTCAAAAATATCAGGCTTATATTCATTCATGTTATATCTCTACTGATGTTTTCCACCAACAGAAGCTCCATGAGATAAATAAAATCTTTAAAAAAAAAAAAAAAAGAAGAAGAAGCTCCATGAGAACTGTTATAGACTGAAATGAAATGTGTCCCTCAAAATTCATATATTGAAACCCTCAATGTGACTATATTTGGAAATAGCCTTTAAAGAGGTAATTAGGGTTCAATGAGGTCAGAAGGATTTGTGTCCTTATAAGAAGAGGAAGAAACACCAAGGGTATATGTGCACAGAGAAAAGGCCATGTTGCAGCAAGAAGAAGACCACATGTAAGGAAGGAGAGGGACCCTGGGAGAAATCAAACCTAGTAGCCCAATGACTTTGGCCTCCTAGCCTCCAGAACTGTGACAAAATAAATTTCTGTTATTTAAGTTACCCAGGTTGAACCATTAAATGGCAGCCCTACCAAACCGATATGAGCGGTAAAAATTAAAAAGTCCTGGTGCCAGTATCCTATTCATGCTTGGATGCTGTCCTATTCCCGTGAAGTTCTAAGTATCAACATGAGGAGCAATTTTCATCCACTGTCAATGGCAAGAATGTTATGAAGGACATGGTAGATGATCTGACTTTCCAAATGAAAGCCAAGTCCCTCCAAATAATCACTCTACCCATTAAGACCAGTCTTCTCCTAGGGATGGGATTAAAAAAAAGCCCACGGGTGAAATTTAGTAAAAGGCAAACAGAACCTATCAGCAGGACATAAGCAGATCTTACCGGAGAGGGAAAGAATTGCCCCGGAGGATCTAGATATTCCTCCCCTTAAGAAGAATTTTTTGAGGGGCGCCTGGGTGGCTCAGTGAGTTAAAGCCTCTGCCTTCAGCTCAGGTCATGATCTCAGGGTCCTGGGATGGAACCCCACATCGGGCTCTCTGCTCAGCGGGGAGCCTGCTTCCCCCTCTCTCTCTGCCTGCCTTTCTGCCTACTTGTGATCTCTCTCTCTGTCAAATAAATAAATAAAATCTTTAAAAAAAAAAAAAAAAGAAGAGGAAGAATTTTTTAAAATACTGCATTTCCTCACTAATCAGAATAACAAAAGTGTTTAGCCCTTGGTAGTAGCCTACTCCATCCTTCTCCCAGTTTACCTTCTTCTTACTGGGATTCCTCATGCTTCTCCTGACTCCCCAGGCTCTACACCAAGACACACTCCACTAGTGTTACCTGGGGAAATCTCCTTATCTTGTCTCACTGACCCCATTCAGCTCTAGATTGAGTTAGTTTTTCTATACTAGACTTAGCAAATCACAACTCCAATTCAGCGCCAAAAATTGAACTCTGTCCTTCAAAAGCAATACATTATCATATGTTCCTATATATTCTGTCACTACATTTGTATCAAAAATATGACAACTTTTCATTTTGCATATTCTTAAATAAGGCATAGATATTACTTTAATTATGCTACAAAACAGAACAACACTATTGATACACTGTCCTTAATAAGGTTGTCTACACTGAACATCAAGAAGCAAATGCTTTGACAGATCATTTTTTAAAGCCTGTGATAAAATAGCAATAATAAAAGCAAAAACTTAAATATGCAGCTATGATTTCCATTCCTCAGGAAGACAGAAGAGTCCCAATCTAAATTCTATCTATATGAGCCCAGATGTAAGGAATGTGACCAACAGAATTTATCATGAAGACTCTTTAGATTCAGCCCCCATTTGGTTCTGGTAAGGTTTCCAGTTTACTCAGAAGCTATTACTGACCCCAAGACACACTCTTGGGAGGCAGACTCAGGAAACTCCTAGACCAAAGAAGATATTGTTTGATGGAACAGCAGCTCTAGGGGCAAGATACTGGGGGAAGCACCAAGCTGCCCTGATAAAATATTTGATTTATCATCAAGCTATAGTTGGAATATCCCAACCCTTTGGAAGTTATCTTAGAATTGCCTCTAATCCCTGCGCCTGCTGCTCCCCTACCTATTTTGCTTCCTATTTGTCTTCCCATTTGTCTCACGATAACATTACCGATTATTCCATTCTCTAGCCCATTTCCTTTTTTTTGAACTTTGTATTCCCAAGAGATTGTCCAGTGTGTCCTCTTGGTCTCACAAGTGGTTCAGGTAGAGTCCAATGACTCACGATGAATCTACTTGTCTCTGAAATCATTGCCAATGCCACCTTTCCATAAATTCCTCACTAGAGTGTCTTAGGCAAAGCTGTTCATCCCCATAACCGTGTGGAGCAGGAGAGAAAAGGGATGCTTTGTTATGACTAAGTTTACATCAGTTCTTTTGTTTCTATCCCTGGCACTCTACTCAATGAGGAAGTGGTTTCAATCATGTTTCCCCTCTTCCTAGCCAGGACAACAGTTTCTGGCTTACATCCTATCCTAGCTACCTCAACCATGAATACACACTACCTACCAGCAATGCCCTACTCCTGCCAAAAAGCTCAGTCCCTCAGCTACTTCTGCCATGAGTTATATCAGTAAAATTAACATGAGTCCTGTTTCCTTTTCAACTTTGCCTAAATCTGTGACTTGCCATTTCTCTACACTCTCCTTTACTTAAACCCATGTTGTAATGTTGTGAGCCATTAAACCAAAAGAAAACAAATAAAATAGCTTCAGGGTACTGCTTTTTAAAAGCCTCAAGAATGAGGTCAAAACCAGAGTTTTGAGAGTGGCTCTTTGGAGAGGATCCACAGTGGCTGACAACTTGAAGCATATTCACACTGTCACCCCACCTCAGAAAGAAGCATCCCACAGCAGCTCCTCTCTGCAGCCATCTCTCCTACCAGTTTCCTCCCCTGCAATGCTGCCTGCTGCTTTGTTTCTGCACGACCTTGGAGGAGGTCTCTGCCCCTTCCCTCACAGGCACCCATTTCACGTTGCCATCTCACAGTGACTGAGGTGTTCAGCTGTCACTCATTTACCCCGTGCATCCAGGAGTATGATTACAATGCAGTTCTCTCTCTGAATAAATAATGTAGATCTGCCAGTTTCTGAATTTGCCCTGTGGAGGTCGGTTCCAGAAAAACTCTCTTACTCTCTACAACACTTCTTTACGCAGACTTGTGCAAATAGGTACTGCTTATTATCTCTCTTAGTGAAGGAAGGAAGGGAGGAAAATAAAAAAAAAAATCATATACATTGATCTGAATACCATATATTGGTATCTGAAGCTAAGCAATATGTTAGATGTTGGCACATGCATTTTTATTCTTGCAGAAAATGGGTCTGATTTAAGCACTGTCTGAATCCAAAATCCATATTCTTTCTAATACATCATGCTGCCAGGCACCATAAAGAGCTGGTATCTTTTTAAGAAATGGAGGAAGAAAAAGTATGGGATGAGTGGCCATTGTGCTAGAAAGAACTGCCTATGACACTTCTCTGGTTGTTCTAGTCTCTCACTGACCTGCTTCACCAAGTCTCCTATTCATTTATCCTTTGCCTATATAGTATGATCTGAGGGACCAAAAAATGTCTCTTCCACCTTTTGATGACCATGCCTGAAACTTTAGCTTCGCTCCCCTCAACTCTATTTGGATAAAGAATCTGTAGTCATCAAAAATTCCCATTTAAAATAAAATGCTACAGTGATCCTGGGATATATTTGCTGGTGGCCAGTGGGCACACCTAACAGTTGACTTAACTGAATATGTATTTATTTGTATTTATTTGATAGAGTGAACCTCAATAATAGGGACTCACTAAACAGCTTAGTTTTGGTGAGGGGGGAAGAAAAAGAAAAGATGAAGGAAGTGAAAAGTCTAAAAGTCTAAAGGTATAAGCAACTTGGAGAAAACAGTCAAGGGGAGACACAACCCAATTAGTAAAGTGGGGTAGTGGTTAAACCCTCAAGGTGGGAGAAGGAGGTAGAAAGAGAAAAATAAAAGGGTACCAAACTCCACTGTGACTTAAAGGGCAACCCTACCCAAACTGATTGGGGGAGAGAAGTTTGAACAAATGATGAGAAACTAGTAAAAGGGAAGAGAAATTGGGCACAATAGACTCCTAAGCTTATTTCTATTACAGAACACATACTATTATTGTTGAAATTGTCTATTTGCCTGCAACCTCCATTAGATCATGGGTTTTTAGAAGAGAGGAGCCTCTGTATCTATTTTATTTGTGTGAGCTAGAGCACTGCCTGGAATGTACAGTTTATTTCATGTTCAATGGATGAATGAATGAAAAGTTTCCTTTCTTTTCTATTTCTCATACATAAAATCTTTGCTACAAAGAACCAGATATACTTCATATATGATGGAACATCAACTGTGTGTTTAGGATTTTTAGAGGTTCTAGGACCCTTTGGTAAATATAAACTGTATCATTTACAGAAAAGCAAATATTTTTCCTTAGAAATGTGGTAATGTCCAACATCTAACAAATACTATTTTGGTGATAATTATTATTGTTTGTCATCAACATTTACTAATTTTCAAAGGTCTTTATGGTTAAACATGCTTCTTTACATATTCTATTTTTATATATGTCATTTAAATCAAGCTCTACCCTGACAGCTATTACATTCTACTTCAATATTTATTTGTATTTATTTGATAGAGTGAACCTCAATAATAGGGACTCACTAGACAGCTTAGTTTTGGTGAGGGGGGAAGAAAAAGAAAAGATGAATATCATCTACATAACACAGATGTAGATGAAATATAGCTAATGATTCCAGAAGAGTTCCTCTAGACACGCTATATATTTTAAATTTAACTTAATCTCCTTATTTATCAGGGGAAAATGTGTGAGATTTTTTTTCCCCATGTATCCCTCTTTCCTCATTATCAAAGTATTTATACTGAATTATTTTTAAAAGGCAGCATTTAGTATTCAATCAAATAATAAGGAGAATGTGTTCCTTCCCAGTGGTTTAATAATAATTCTTGCATCACCAACCCTGAATATTCATGTTATGGAAATGTGTCCTACTTCTATAGATTTCATCACTGTCAGCTGGTGCCACAGCAGAACACAGGGACAGTTAGTCAGTCTAAATACATTCAGGATTTCAGCAATTACCAAAATGTCTTCCCTGACTTACTATCAATAATTCAACTTTTGAGGAATATAAGAGACACGGGAGACTGACCAATAAATATTCTGCTATTCTTTGGAAAACCTAACTGCGTAAAATTGTGATATCACTTGATTCAAGTCTTACTTCAGCTATATCTGCATGGCATAAAGATGATTGAGTGATTCAGTGGGGAAAATAAATCAATCAAGACAGTTTTTTTGTCTTTAAGAAAAGTGACTTATTGCATATTTATTTTTCCCCCACTTTGCTGTTAGAACACAGCTTGTCAATGGTCTGATATTCATCATCTTCACTCCTCAAAACATGTATTTATCACGCTTTAGCTTCAATTCTCCTGCCAGTATGACCTTGGCCTAGTCAATCTCCCTAGAATTCAGTTTCTTCATCTGTAAAATGAAGAAGGTGGACTGGGTTGGGGTCAAGAAACGTGTTCCAAAAAAAAAAAAAAAAAAAAGAAATGTGTTCCATAAAGAAACAAATAACATTTTAGGCTTTGTGGGACATACAGTTTCTGTTAGAACTATTCGGCTCTGCTATTTTAATGCAAAAGCAGCCATACATGATATGTAAATGCATAAGTATTTCTGTGTTCCAATAAAATGTTATTTATAAAAACAGGCAGGCAGCACGATAGGTTTGGCTTTGTATAGAAGTTAGCCAATCCCTTTCAGGTTTTTTTTCAAATCTATGACCCTATAGGTTAGATACCTATAAGGCACCTGAACACAAGGGGGAATGAACTCATCTAGTCCCTCAGTGACCTAGAATTAAAGGGGCCTAGAAATTCTCCATTACAGAAAAATTCCTCTGAAAAAAAATCAAGTATCCCTAAGTAAACTCAACTGATAAACAGACTGACAAAGATTCTTTAATTCTGGCTAGGCAGCACACATTTTATTGGTAGCCCTGGGTGTATAGATTCTATGAAATCCAGGCCACATCTCCAGGTTGTTTCTGGAAGAGGAGAGAATATACTTATAAGAATGACAGGATTTCACTCCAAGTTTTATTGCTTTTGACTGCACTGAAGGAAATAATCAGCATTAAAACAAATATTAGGTCACATTATAGCTTCAAACTTAGAGAAAAAAAGACAACCATTTTTGCATCTCTGTGTAAAGTATCTATTTCATTGAGTAGCTCAGATGGAAAAAAGTCTCAAAGTCAAGGTCATGAGTTAATCCCCTATGAATGTGTCTGTGAAGATCAGCAGTTTCAACCTACTACACACAGAAACACACACATGAAGAATATAAGGCTTGAAAATGCTGGTCTGTGGAGATCTAGTAGATAACTTCATGCTGAAAGAGAATTCTGTCACATTCAAAATAACTTTAAAATGTTTATAGGGGTATGATAACTGCCCAAGAAACATGTCCACAGTGACAAAGAATCCCAGAATAATAAAATGAAGGACAGATGGGGCGCCTGGGTGGCTCAGTTGGTTAAGTGTCTGCCTTCAACTCAGGTCATAATTCCAGTGTCCTGGGATCAAGCTCCGCACTGGTCTCCCTGCTCAGCGAGGAGTCTGCTTCTCCCTCCCCCTGTTCTTACATTCTCAGTCACTCTCTCTCTCTCTCTCCCCCTCTCAAATAAATAAATAAAATCTTAGAAAGGAAGGAAGGAAGGAAGGGAAGGGAAGGGAAGGGAAGGGAAGGGAAGGGAAGGGAAGGGAAGGGAAGGGAAGGGAAGGGAAGGGAAGGACGAATGAACAGAGTCCATTTGGTTTGTAGCAGGGTTTGTTAACTTTGGCACTACTAATGTTTGAACTGGAAAATTCTTTGTTGCAGTTTTGGGGGGGGTTCTGCACATTGTAGGATGCACAGGATGTAGATGGACTATGAGCAGCTCCCTATCCCTTCCCTCAGTCATAACAAACAAAAATGTTTCCATACACTGACAGATGTTCTTGGCCGGGGAGGAGAAGGCAAAGCCACACCTAATTGAGAACCTGTGAATTATAGAAACTTAAGATACTGAATTTGCCATAAATCATCATTCATGCCACAGAAATCAAGTAGTACCCCAGACCAACACTGATATTCAGAAATATTTTATTACAATGACTTCCCATGTCCTTTGTGACTACTTTCCCCTTCTCAATATATCACAGAATACCCAGACAACAATGAAGTGGAGGGGACATTATCCAGAGAAAGAACACCACTATCTTTGTCCTCTGCCCTTAGCAGTATCTAAACCTTGCCCAATGGCAATGTTCCCATTTCTAAATTTTACACACAGGGAACTCAGACTCAACTCACTATCTATCCCACTCAACTTCTAGACTATTTTTCATGACTGCTTGCTCCACTGAAAAGACCTACAGAGCCTTAGGCCATAACTCATTGCCCTGGCATGGAGAGCCTATAAGAATCTGGGTTTTTGGGGCACCTGGGTGGCTCAGTCGTTAAGTGTCTGCCTTCGGCTCAGGTCATGATCCCAGGGTCCTGGGATCGAGCCCCGCATCGGGCTCCCTGCTCGGCAGGAAGCCTGCTTCTCCCACTACCATTCCCTCTGCTTGTGCTCCCTCTCTCGCTGTGTTTCTCACTGTCAAATAAATAAAATCTTTAAAAAAATAATAATAATAATCTGGGTTTTCAAACACCAGATCTCAAACTCTGTCCCAGGACCTGCATCTCTTTTTATTCCTAAAATACCTAAATCCCTGCCTAGTTTCCACAGTTTTCTTAGGCAATACTGCCTGTATTCCAAACCTCACTTCTGGGTCTCTACTACCTGCTACACTTCCCGGCTACCATAAACCATTTGTTGAGAATTCACTGGGTCATTTTCTGCTGCTATATTCCCCTGTCAACCCCTGTGAGTAGAACCTTGTGGTTCTACTCTATCTCTTTGTTCCAATTATCTCAGTTCTATAGGGTCTCACTGTTGGGTTGTGGCTGTAAAATCAATCATCTATGTATTCCTGTCAGTGAAATAATAATCAAAGAGGGAAGAGGGGAGAAATAGTTGTGTAGTTACGTCAAAGGCATCCCACCTTGAAAAGCTTCCTAGTATAATCTGACAACCAGAATTCTGATTATTTAAAGAGAAATCATCACAGGATATAATGCTATGGACATGAGGCTTTCCAACATTCTATGTCATGTAGAAGTTCCTACCGGACTCTCATATTACAGGTAGAAAGAGTAAAATCAGCAAGTTAGTAAGGTAAAAGGACCTATGCATGAACAGTATTTCTCTGCATGGAAAATAAAAACAGTAGAGATTATAACAAGTAGAAACAGAAAAAAGATATTAATTTCAAATCTTACACAAAATCATATTTGATTTCAATTTGAGGAGCAACAGTATCAAGTCATGTTCAATTACAAATGTAGGTATGTATATTAATGCACACTTGCTTCAATAGTCATATATCCAGGAAAAGTTCATTCAAGCATAAAAGTCACTAGGAAATGTTTAAACACAAAAGGGATTTTTATTTTACCTCTGAAGTGAGATTAAGGAGAAAGTCTGCTTTCTTGGCTTGTTCTATATATAATAAGGACCAATGAAAAATATCTGAATCATAAACATCCTAAACTGTGCAGCCTTAGCCACAGACATGTAGAAACTCCAAAGGCTGGCAGAGAAAATATCATGGGCCTGGATCCCAGGGGATAGAGGGCTAGGGTGGGGAGACAGATAGAGGGACTCACCCAGCGGGATGTAGAGAGTATGAGAGGTTGGCCATTAATCAAATCCTAATGACAAAGGGGACATCCCCAATGCTCAGAGGAGGTTACTTCTGCAGAGATGTCTAGGGTGGAACCCAGCAGTAAACAGAAACCATGGTAATGCTATGGTTCAAGGAAGAGCCACCTGGTTGGAAGCACATCCCTAGCCAGTAGCTCAAAGCATGCAGACAATAAAAGTAACAATAAATGTGAAGTTGACAAGTTCTAGAAGGGCTATCATCCCTCAGTCAAACAGAATGGGTTCCAGATCAAGTCTTGATGGGAAGAGTCAGTAAGGTCAGAAATTAAGGAAGTCAGTTCCTAGAATCCATCCACTGGAAAGGATGAAATTCTAGCTGAGCCCTCCTCATTCATTCACTCATTTATTCAATCCTTTGTTCAATAAATGGATACTAATAACACCTACCAAACAATGCTAGACACTATTCCTTGCCCTATGGATTCAATGGGGAAAAAATAAGCATGGTCCCTGCCTATATGAAGAGTTTTGTTGGAAATGCTTTGAAAAGTAGTAAATATACAGGTTAAAAAATTTTATCAGGATAGGGCTTATAGACACTAAGTGCTAGCAAGATTAAGCTGCCAGTGCCCCCTGAAAAAATCTTCTCCAGCCGATAGGCAGACAGATTGGTAGCAAGAAAAGAAATATGTCCTATTACCTCATAAATAATAAATGGAGGCCATGATGATGATGATGATGATGAGTAGTTATATAATTGTTTCAGGTTCTAATCAAAAGACTGAAATCAAATTAGATATTTAAACAGAAAGAAATGAATAAAAAAGAGTTATTAATTCAGTAAAAGTTATTAATTAGGTACTGATAAAACAAAAAGAAAACTCTAGGGTATCACAGATACAGTAACTATAAGATATAGCTGCATCCCTAACACTAGAGGAACAAAGAAAAGAAGTTGGAATTATTAACAGAAGCCTGGAGGATAGACCTCATAGTGCTGAAACTCAGACGCTCAAGGAAGTGGAGATATTCTGAGGTGTGGGGAACCTGAGCTCAGAAGGCGGAAAAGACACATGGGGCTGGATCCCAGACCATTGACAAGGGGGAGTAGGCCAGCTGGTTCTGGGGTCTGTATGGGCTGGCTCTGCTGCTGTTGGGAAAAAGCCACAAACTAGACTCAACTACTGCTAGTGGAACACAGTGCTGCTGCGGGGGCAAAAAAGCATTGCTGGGTGTTGCTTATGGGAAAAGAAAACTGACAGAAAGCAAATAAGAAGAAAAACAGAAAACAACAGCAGAGGAAGGAACGGGTTTCATCTATTTCCTTCGGCTTGCAGTCTCCCTCTAGCATCCCCCACTGACACAGTTTAAACAACTGACAAATCAGAAATATGACTTGTAGATACCCAGCCCAGTAACAAAAAGCAAAATATGGAACAGTGAAGCCAAGAGATGATAGTTTAATAACCAGCCCAACCAATCTAGGGCAAATTCTTTACCTTTTTGAGACAGTTTGTCAAATTAGAATACTAATGTCTACCACAAGAAGATGTCTTGAGAATTAGACAAAATATATAAAAAATATTTCAGGTAGGGCTAGACAAATAAAACACATTATTTCGCAATTAATGGTTTCCACTCCAGATTCATCCTCCCAAGTACATCTGCCATTTCTAGTGCCTTCCTGAAACAACAACTCTGTAGAACTCCATGTCTGGTCTAATCTATTGCCAGAATATATCTCAGCAGAAAAAAATCTATTTAAAAGGCCTCAATAAACAGGGAGCTCTTTTAATTTGGGGACCATATTTGGCTTTTATATTTTCACTTCTACTCCTCCTTGTCAACCTGAAAATCTAACAAAAATAAACAAACAAATGTCACCTACATATTTCCTTGTCCTTGCCACCATCAATCCAATAGGCCAGCTTTCCATTAAGACACATTCAAGTTCTTTCATTCTATTTCAAGAACAGTTCTAGAAAGATTTCAAATTTGATCCAACATCCTTCACTCTTAAGAAGTCTTCATTCAATACCTGTGTCATAAGAGGATCACACGCCCAAAAAGCAAACAGACGAACCCAATACCATTTTCCTGATGTTCTGAATCCAGCAGCAGCATTCCAGACAACAGATACCTTAAGACTAGGAAGGAGAGCTACTGAAGGTAGAGCAGTATGTGATGCTTTATGGCACATTTTAGAGGGAAAATTCACCATGTCCATGAATGGCCCATAAAAATCAACTCCCACATAAAAGCAAAACATATCTCTTCTGCTATCTTGCCTGAAATCATGGGTTCTTAATAGTTCGTTCACTTCTTGATCCAAGGCTCATGTGGTTCTACCTTTATTAATTATAAGACCTTGGGAAATTTTCTTCAACCTTTAAGCCTCATTTAATTAAAATAGTATTCCTAACATTATCTCACAGGTTTGTTGTAGGAATTAGATAAAACAATACATGTTCAAGGCAAGACAGGAAACAGAGGGTAGTTGTTTAGTTGGTACATAGTTTCAGTTTTGTAAGCTGAAAAAGTTTTGGAACTCTCTTGCAGAGAAATGTAAATATATGAACTATACATTTAAAATGGCTACAGTGGTAAATTTTATGTTCTGTGTTTTTACAATTTTCAAAAATGTTTATTGAATTAACATATGAATAAAAAGTTCCTACCACATTCACAGGTGCACATACACACAGAATACACATTCATCACTCATTACAATGCCTGGCACATCATAAGCACTCAAATATAATCTATATGGTTCTGACTCTTTCCCCTTTGAGCCTCCCAACAATCTCCTGACTTCAACTTCACCTGCAGATTTTCTAATTTCCTCTCCCTCTGAACACTGTGTAGGCTTCATCACATTCTGTACCATACTGTTTCTTAACAGTTCAGTGTGGGCATGCTTTATCTTGCCAAGTAGATTGTCAGCTCCCGCAAAGTAAAGACCACCTCTTATTTTCTTCTATATTCCTCTTCATGTCCAGTGCAATTTTTGCACTAACTGCTGGCTGAGATTCTACTTCAAATGAGATGGACCTTCCCGGAGCCAGAACATTCCAGTTACCCAGCCTGCTCTGGGGCTTCCACTCATCATCATCAATCAACATTTATTTATTGATCTATTAGTTTATATTCAGACAAGGAGACAAGAGCAATGGACAGGGAAAAAGGAAGAAAATAAAAAGATATATAAGACATGATTATTGTCCTCAAAAGGCCTACAATCTATTTTCACAGACAAAGCAAACATAACGATGTTGGTAAAACTGCAAAGAAAAATGCTAAATGTCCACTGAGTATTAACAGACAATACAGGAATTCAGTAAGTCATGGGTGCTTTGAGGGAGGGTCAACAGGAGATCAGTTTTAGAAAAACTTAAGTACAAGAGTATATACAAGAATATATATTCTTTAGAATTAAGAAGATTCTTCAAGGGGTAATTAAGAAGATTCTTCAAGGGGTAAAAAGTGTATCTGCCTACTAACTCTAATTTTGAGATAAAATTATTATATATTTTCAGGATAATAACAGTAACAACAGTTTTCATATACTCCATACATAGACTCCATACATAGACTACATACTATCACTAATAGTAAAATAAGGGGTGCATCATCCCTATTTATACATAAAGAAACAGTTATTTGCCTATACATGTAGAGATATTAAGTATTGGATTTGAACACATCTGTCTGACTCCAAAGCATGAATTCTTCCCATTATACAACTCATTCATTCATCAAACATTTATTGAGAATCTACTGTGGACAAGCATTATGCTAAAGACATTAATTAAACTGGGGGCGCCTGGGTGGCTCAGTCGTTAAGTGTCTGCCTTCGGCTCAGGTCAT
>CM053614.1:29847906-29951002 GCA_028646535.1 Procyon lotor
TCGGGCTTCGGTCCATGCTCGGTGGGAAGCCTGCTTCTCCCGCTACCATTCCCTCTGCTTGTGTTCCCTCTCTCTCTGTGTTTCTCTCTGTCAAATAAATAAAATCTTTAAAAAAATAAATAAATAAAGATACCATCCATACAAAATGTGCTGAGCCTAAGAACAGAGATATGCAAGAAGTTATGGAGCCTGTAGGAAGGAAATCTAATCCATCCTGGGAAATCCTGAAAGGTTTCCTGGAGGAGAAGAATTCTTTGTTAAGTCTTAAGGGATAAAATAAACAATAACAGCTTACATTTGTGTACATACTAGGCAGATAATATTAATAGCCCTAATTTACAGATGAGAAAACTGAAGCACAGAAAAGTGAGCAACTTGTCCAAGCTTCGGTAGTTTATAAATAGGTGTTAGAAACAGGTTATGTATCTTGTTCTCTCTCTTCTACAATATACTGCACATGAGTAGGAGTTTGCCAGAAAAGTTTAGAAGAGCAAGGCAAAAGCAAGAAATTGTACTGAATGGCACAATATAAAAAGTATAACATGGCTGGAGCAGGAAATAACAAGAGAAGAAATTAGAGCAATATGGGTCAGATCACAAAAGACCTTTGTAACATGCAAAAGATCTTAGTATTTATCCTATAAACTATGGAAAGATACTGAAGATTTGTACATCAATAAATTATTATGTCAGCTATTTGAAGGATGAATGTGAGTTAAGATTAACGGGAAGGGGATCCATTAGAAGAAAGTTGTTATTGTTGTAAAAAATAAAACATAACATACTTTTACCCTCTTAACAATTTTTAAATGTTCAGCACACCAAGGGGACAGATTTAATATGCAGCAAAGAGAAGAGAACCTAAACTTGAATAGAGAGAGCAAGATGGAAAACTTGGAAATAAGACATGTCCAGATGGCAAAAGAGGCATAACTTGATGATGAACTGGATGTGCCTATCTCCCTACCCATCAGACTTTCCTGTTTTAAATAATCTGTCCAGGAAAATAGAAAACATAAATGTATATACTTGTCATTTTGGAATTGGCAAGACATAGTACCAGGCACAGGAGCAAGAAGAATGAATAAGACACACTTCCCATCCCAGAAAAGCCTATAGTCTGGAGTAGAAGTAGAGAAGGACAGTGCAGTAAAGGATTATGTGGTTATAAAAGAAATAGGTACAACATTTACTGGGGATCCAAAGCTGAAGTGGTTAGCCCTAACCAGGGGAGATAAGAAAAGGGCCGAAGGAGGACATGCCTCAAATTAAATCTGAACAGACACTTTCCAGTGGATCATGTATGACCTCAGGTGAATATTTTTCCAGTGGGGAGTAGCAGGAATATAGCACAAAAAATAGTTTCAATGTGAAGAAGTTGGAGGGAGGGGGCAAGATAAATATGTGGACTCCAAAAGGTATCAAAAGTTATTAGCTGCTGGTTCCTCCATTAAAACACCTAAACACAGGAAGGAAAATGGGGTCACAGAAGGATGAAGGTGGGAGACAATATAGTAATCTGCAATAAAACCACAAGAAGTGCTCTGGTTTTATAGCGCTTTCTGTGCCACATCATCACACTCCACCTAGCCCCACCTGAGCTACAAAGTCGGTGCTCATTATGCTTAGAGAAGTGTATTAGTGTATTAGAAGTCTATTAATTCTACCCTAAACTCTAACTTTTCCTATAATTGTAGGATGTTATCTTTGGATTCACAGTTAGGGGTCTCTACATCAGGCACTTCCCATTGCTCTTCTAAACGATTTTAAATTACCTCATAATATCTTATATTTGTAAGCTTCACTGTCTCAGTCACAAGTATCAATCTTTGTGAGCAAAAGTAACTTTTTTTGACCAATGTGTTTATATAGACATTATTTTTTTCCAAATTGTAATGCCTAAATGTCCTCTAATGCCTAAAGGACAATATTATTTATAAATACAAACTCTCAGACTTGGAAAATAATACCTTCATTTATCCTGTTTAATATACAACATATATGCAAACACTTCTAAATTTAAGAATCTTCCTGGAAATGGTTATTTATTCCCTTTCAAAGTCAAATTTCTACTGCTGTCCCTAACAATCAATTTAAAAAAAAAGGAAATTCTGTTACTAAATCAGGTAACAGACTTTCTAGATCTTTAAATGTACTATCTTCAGTACAGCAGCATAGGTTATAAATCAAGTTCTTTGAATAATCTCAATATTCAATAAAATAATTAATGAAAAGTATTTTTCATTAAGAAAAATAAAATTATTTAGTGGAAAATATTTAATCAAGTTATTTTAACTAGATGTACACATTAATCATGAAATTGTGCAGAATAATTGCAATGACATATCTCTACTTAATATAATGAAAGTTGTAGTAATAATAGCTAGAACATAAACAGATAAGAGAAAATATGCAAGTAGTATTATTTGGGGTAATTTTAAAGTTGTTTAGTAAAGATTGTATCTCCCAGGATAAAATAATAGGTTCTCATTATATGAAGATAACTTACTTGGAATGGGGAACCAAAACTCTTATCTCTCGCCATCAGCCATCCCCCATCCAATCCCCACATCCAGAAGTATTAAAAGCTCTGATTACATGCCACAGTGAAGACAGATAGTTATAGAGCTTTCACATATTCAATACCTGCAATAAAATAAACTGGGGTTATGACAGCAGAAGACAGTGGGCTAAGAGCTAAAGTAAGCCCTGCCTTTTCACACATAACAGCATGTTAATAAATCCCACTGTACCCTCCCAGTTGCCCAGATAGAAAATAAAGTGTCTGAAGTTTCAACTGGGAAAGATGACTCACCCTAAAACTTTTTGAGAAGCTTATGAGGGTTTAACAACGCTGTGGATTGCTACTTGTGTCTTAGGTGTGATCAAGATGGGATGAGGCAAAAGAGTTTGATAAAATGGGAAATAAGTGGTTCTACAGCAGTCATATATTAAAATGACAACATATGTATCATAAACTTTCATACAAACATTTTAGTATATGGTATATATACTCCAAGTAACATAAATTCAAAAGAAAAGGACTCTAGTACCATTCAACCTGCCTCAACACTGAGAAAAATACAAATTAATGGAAGAGAAATTAATGATCTCATAAACGTTTCAAGAGTGAAAATACTGCTTTCTCCTCAATATAGAAAGAAACAATTTCTGGTAATAAATACTACCAGATATTTTAGTGGTGATACTATTTCTATTGCTTTTAAAAAATGTATTTTGGGGTCGCCTGGGTGGCTCAGTGGGTTAAAGCCTCTTCCTTCGGCTCAGGTCATGATCTCAGGGTCCTGGGATCAAGCTCCGCATTGGGCTCTCTGCTCAGCAGGGAACCTGCTTCCCCCTCTCTTTCTGCTTGCCTGTCTGCCTACTTGTGATCTGTCTGTCAAATAAATAAATAAAATATTTTTAAAAAATGTATTTTTAATTGTCCTACAAATTTCCTTGAGCATACGGGAAAAAAATCAGAGACTCTATTTGTCATAGAAAATCCTCACAAAGAAATGTCCTTGACTATAAGGAACTATCTCACTTAGGTTAAGGCCCCTCTCTTCTTTATCTACTCATCAGTTGATGGACATCTGGGCTCTCTAAATAGTTTGGCTATTGTTGATAATGCTGCTATAAACATCGGGGTGCATGTGCCCCTTCGAATCTGTATTTTTGTATCCTTTGAATAAATACCTAGGAGTGCAGTTCCTGGATCATAGGGTAGTTCTATTTTTAACTTTTTGACGACCCTCCATACTATCCTCCAAAGTGACTGCACCAGTTTGCATTCCCACCAACAGTGCAAGAGGGTTTCCCTTTCTCTGCATCCTCATCAACATCTGTTATTTCTTGTGTTATTAATTTTCATTCTGCTGGGTATGAAGTGGTATCTCATCATGATTTTTATTTGTATTTCCCTGATAATGACTGATGTTAAACATCTTTTCCTATGTCTGTTAGCCATCTGGATGTCTTCTTTGAAAAATGCCTATTCATGTCTTCTGCCCATTTCTTATCCAGTTCCCTTTTAACTGCAACAAAATTTAGGAACTAACTCATTGGTATTATAGACTACCTGATTTCTACCCTTTATCCTGAACAATTTTCAATGTTTGGCAAAAGTTGTTGGGTAATTTTATCATCACCCAATTATAAGAGGGGTAATAGTCTAGATAAAATTCTAATTGAAAGAGCACAGGTAGAAAAGAATAAAAACGATTTGACCACAGCAGATCGTTATGTTCTTAAAGATATGGGAAATGTATTTTGTTGGACTTATAAAGACTCAGGTCTTTTCTGATAAAAAATAGAAAGAGTTAGAATAGCATTTACTTCTCATGTTCTCAATTTTTTAAAATCTCCTTTTGAAATGAATGAAAGGTTGACATTGAATCACTGATTCTTTTACCCCATCCACTTTTACTAGCTAATAGGATCCAACAGTACATTAAAAGGATTATTCACCAGGACCAAGTGGGATATATTTGGGGCTGCAAGGGCGGTTCAATAACCACAGATCGATCAATGTGATACACCACATAATAAAAGAAAGGGTAAGAGCCATATGATCCTCTCAATAGATGCAGAAAAAGCATTTGACAAAATACAGCACCATTTCTTGATAAAAACTCTCCACTGTGCAGGGATGGAGGGAACATACCTCAATATCACTCCTTAATCCAAATGATATGAAAGGATCTAGGCTTGGAGGTCTTTGTATTTTTGAGTTTTGTTGTTGTTGTTTTGATACTACCATTTTTAAGAGTAGAAATCAAATCAGTTGGTCCACCTAATGTCAGTCTCATTTGTCTCAGACTTAAGCTTCTCTTCTAGAGCATATGGATCAGGAAACTCTTAATTAGATCATAGCAAACAAATGCATATGTGCCATTCCTTTAAGAAAATATAGCTTGTATATATAAGCAGAGGTTGCCACCTAGTAAAGGCAACTTGCACACAAAATTGAATCTTCTGTTTCAGCGGAAATTTCTGTCAAGTGCAGAAAAATCACTAACTTGACAGTGGCTTCCTATAATTGAATGACAGAGCCCTGCTCTTGTTAAGGAAAGAAACATGCAAATAGGGGCAAAGACCCATTCTTTTCATGTTTTCTGGAAAAAATAAAATAACATGTCCTTCCCTTTCACTTCCAGTGAATCAAATCTAAAACAGTGTCTCCAAACTTTTACACTATACACCTTTATGTGTATGAATATTTTGAACACGCACATATATACATAAAATATATAAATTATATCCATATATTACTGCGCTAGCAGATACATTTCAAAACATACAACAGAAATGTTTTAAAAGGGCGCCGGGGTGGCTCAGTCATTGAGTGTCTGCCTTTGGCTCAGGACATGATCCCAGGGTGCTAGGATTGAGTACAGCATCTGGCTCCCTGCTCAGCGGGGAGTCTGCTTCTCCCTCTCCTACTCCCCCTTCTTATGTTCCCTCTCTCGTATCTCTCTCTGTCAAATAAGTAAATAAAATCTTTAAAAAAATAAAATAAAATAAATGTTTTAAAAATAAAATAAATAAACTTAAACTTTATATAACTTTGGCTTGGTAATTAATGGCCCCAAAATTTTTCTTCACATTCTTATTAATAATTTCAAAAGTAAATATTGATGCACTCAAATGTACATCATTTCTTTTGATCTTTGCTTCACATTTATTGATGGTGTGATTCAAAAGTCTAGTTCTAAATTCAGTTATGGTTGTCATAAGCTAAGAAAGAAAATGCTGCTCAAAGATAAACAGATCCAAAAAGATGAAGCACATTATTGGCTGCATTTATTAAATCATGACATTCATTTTACAATCCTTTGAGTGATTAGTACTATATTCAATCCATGGTTTTTTGGTAAGAATCTCTGAAGTTTAATTGAGCTAAAATTGGGTAGTACTATATGTTTATGCACTTACCCAGACATACAAACACTAAAATAAACTCTCGTATGTTGAAAATGAACTAATGAAAATGAAATAATGAACACTATGGTTGACTACCATTACTCCCTAAAAGAGCCAGGGGACTCTTCAGAGCACATGACTGTTTGACATGTGGGCAGTATAGGGCACCAGAGCAAAACTATATGGTAAATTTTAATAAATATGTATTGCTTATTATCTAGGAGAAAATAATTACAAAAAGATTTTGAGTATTTTCTTTTCAAACTCCCTGGCAGTCCAGGTAGAAAATTTCTAACCTAAACAACAGATTCCAGGGAATTGCTTAGAAAAGAAGATACCACAAATTTAACCTCTATCTTTTTTCAGACTTTGCTTCCCTGAGTAGCCAAGCACCTAGGCAGTATAATAAATATTATCAACATATCAACATCTTTCCAGTTCTATACACTGCACATATTTTGGTACCCACATGCTCAAAAGTCAAAAATCTTTTATGTTCAATGTTTAAGGGATTAACTCACTCAGAAATTAAATACAAATAATTAATTTCCCAGAAAAAGCACAGTATGAAATTTAGAACAATAAGAAATATGAAAACTTACTTTGGTCTAAGATTTAAACATCCAAAAATGTACAGTACAATGACTTGACATTCACAAGTCTGTTAAGATCATTCTGACTGATCACAGGAAGCATTTTGTAGGTATTCCATAATGAGTCCATTTTCAGGACACATCACAAAAGCTTGATCCTCAGATTATAAGCCTTTGTTAGTTTAAATAAAATATATAGAACCCATTTTTTATCTGTTCACTTTAGCCTACATGATCATTTGTGAAACAGTATCAGTTACACCGGCTGATGAAAAATATGAATAATATTAACAATACATCATGTATATTTATGTACAATAAATGTTAACAAAATATTAACAAAGGTTTCCTTTTCAGAAACAGAAAAATAGTCCACTTTTCCCTTCCAGTTTGAAAGAAAGAAAGAAATACTAAAAATAATGCTTTCAGAAAGATAAATAGCAGTGTCTCAGAGACTTGAAACAAATCCTTGTAATAAGTACCAGACAACTAGCATAAGACTTGGGGGTCATGGGAGGAGGAGATAAGAGAATCAGAGAGTGTGAAGTTCAGAGAAAACCTTCAAGAACATCCACTAAGCCAATCATCCTTTTGAAGTCTGAATCCTCTCTACAACATCATGCCAAGTATTCATTAAGCCAACCTATTCTGATCAAGAGTTCACTGCTCACCAAGGCAGCCAATTCCCTCTTAGAACATTAGAAAGCTTTTCCTTATATTGTGCTAAAACATGCCTCTGTATCACTTTCACCTACTGACCATCCTGCAGAAGTCCAGTTCTTTTCTTTAGTACCTCTCCTATGGAATGAATCATCAAAAACAGTAGTTTGTCTCACTATGTCTTCTCATTTATATCCCGTAGCCTTTCAACTATGTTCTTCAACTTATGATTCAACTTATGATTATCACAGTCCTGGTTAACATCCAGTTTGTTAACATTTCTCTAAATATGGAGAATCTGGGACGCCTGGGTGGCTCAGTTGGTTAAGTGTCTACCTTAAGCTCAGGTCATGATCCCAGGGTCCTGGGATCAAGACCCACACTGGGCTCCTTGCACAGCAGGAAACCTGCTTCTCCCTCTGCCTTCTGCTCCCCCTGCATGTGCTCTGTTGGTCTGTCTGTCTGTCTGACAAATAATATAAATAAAATCTTAAAAAAAAAAGGTGAATGGATAAAGAAGATATGGTACATATATACAATGGAAATATTATGCCTCCATTAGAAAGGACGAATATCCAACTTTTGTATCAACATGGACGGGACTGGAAGAGATTATGCAGAGTGAAATAAATCAAGTGGAGAGAGTCAATTACCTTATGGTCTCACGGGCTGAGCATAAAGAAAAACATGGAGGGCATTGTGAAAAGGAAGGGGAAGCGGGAAATCAGAGGGGGAGATGAACCATGAGAAACTGTGGACTCTGAACAACAAACTGAAGGTTTTGGAGGGGAGGGGTGGGGGGTTGGGTGAGCCTGATGGTGGGTTGGGAGGGGTTGGGGGTTGAGCGAGCCCGGTGGTGGGTATTGAGGAGGGCACTTATTGTATGGAGCACTGGGTGTGGTGCATGAACAATTAATGTTGTAACACTGAAAAAATAAACATATTTGGAAAAAAAATTAAAAAATAAAAAATAAATTAAAAAAAAGAAATAAAGTGCAGAATCCATAAAAGAACATCATATTGCTAAGCATGGCCTAAACTGGAAAGAGCAAAACAGAACAATCTTCCCCATTCTAGGTATTACACCTCTATTGCTGCAATCCAAGATTATCCTCAGTTTTCATGGCTATGTCACACATGTTGATTCAAACTGGGTTTTATGTTGACTAAAACTATAAAGTCTTAGTTGTTAATTTATTCAACATATATTTACGGAATGCTACTACAAGAGTATTATAATATTAGGGACAGTAAGAAAAATCAGTGAGATAAAACTGAAACATGTAAGACCCCCGAGCCCAAGCCCCAGTTTATCCAGATGTAGCTGTGTGGCAAGAATACTTGTTAGAGGTACTCAGTTTTTCTAACAGAGTAACTACCTTGCTTGCTGGTCTCAATTCCAAAGCATATGGATGGGCCTTCAGCCAGAAATTTAGAAATACCAGCACTCCAGACTCCAGGTTATCTAACTCCCTTCCAAGTCCCTACTGAGAGAAAAAATGTTTAGGGAAAATAGGTGCAAGGCCCTATAAACTCGATTCCTGGTTAATGTTGAATCACAAGAAAGCTACATATTAGCAACACACCACACAACACCCTTCTGCTCACTCTCAGTGAGTTGCATTTAATGCTTTGTCCTAATTTTTAACAGAAGATTATTATAAGATTTAACTATGTGAAACTCACAACTGCATGGCTATGTTTTAAAACTGAGGATATTGTCTATTTTATGTCTCAGAATCCCTTTTACTCTTTGTTTTTTCTGAGGAATGGGATATTTCTACATTTCTAAAGGTAGAAATCATCAGAATGGTTTTATACATTTTTTAAAATAAGTTTTTGAGAAAGAGGGGCACCTGGGTGGCTCAATGGATTAGGGCCTCTGCCTTCGGCTCAGGTCATGATCTCAGGGTCCTGGGATCGAGCCCCGCATCAGGCTCTCTGCTCAGCGAGGAGCCTACTTCCCCCTCTTCTCTGCCTGCGTCTCTGCCTACTTGTGATCTCTCTCCTCTGTCAAATAAATAAAATCTTTAAAAAAAAAAAAAAGTAAGTTTTCGAGAAAGATAAGTCTATAAGAAATGAGGAAAAATGCTATTTGATATATGCACAAGAGGCAAGAAATATTTGTATTTTCTGTTTCATCAATAACTGAAAAGGGGTCCACGAAAGTGAGACAGATTAACTCTCATTGGGCCTTATTAAATATTTGTTGTTAACTAAGTTAAAGATCATTTTTCTGGGCACCTGGGTGGCTCAGTGGGTTAAGCCTCTGCCTTCAGCTTAGGTCATGATCTCAGGGTCCTGGGATCGAGCCCCGCATCGGGTTCTCTGATCAGCCTCTCTGCCTCTCTCTCTGCCTGCCTCTCTGCCTACTTGTGATCTCTCTGTCAAACAAATAAATAAAATATTTTTTAAAAAATCATTTTTCAATTGTCCTTATGTTTCCTCTTCCCAAATAATCAGCAACTTATTTTCCCCAATGAAAAAAGTTCTAAGATCAGATGATCCTAAAAACTATCCTGAGAACTTGTTTTAGAAATTTGTATTTTTATATAAACTTCCCATATAATTGGGAAATGGACCACAGAACACATTTTGAGAACACTCTTCCAAGACTGATTTTTTGATCACTTTAATTAACTCTGCCACTCATCCCTGGGCTCTCTGCTGTCTCTCTAGATCCCTTTTAAAGCCTGGTGACCAAAGGTAGGTAAAATATTCTTACCAAGGGTCCTACTAAAGCACAGCAGATAAAAGGATTATGTCCCTGCTCTTATATAGCACACCACATTCAGTTTTATATATCCTAGTGTTGATAGGCATGCTCACAAAAGCAGGACTTCACTATGACTGTCAGATTGAGGTCAGCTACTTATTTTGACTCCCCTGAGAAATGAGAGCTTAAAATGCATGAGAACAGGTCCAAATCACAATCAAATGAAACTGTGAATAGCATTGTACGGGGCTTTTTCCTCGATTGAACCAGTTGCAATCATTTTTTTAAATAACTTATTCTACTTTTAAAGTAAAGAATTTTCCCTTGAGGAGAAAATCTGCCAACCACCTTGAATAAAATAATTCCTCCAGAAAGTAAGATTATTTTGTGATCATTTTTATGAGGAATTTTAATTCTAAAAATACTATTTTTAGAATATCTACAGACAAGTAGCCTGTTAGCAGAATGGACTCAGAATAGATTTATAAAAAATCAAAATATTATAAGCAAGAGTAAAGAAACTTTATTGTTGCTCTCCAACTCACCATTTCATAGATACATAAATTATTCCATGACACAACGACTGATGTTATACCATAAAGCTCTCTACCTGAACCATCTATATGATTTAGTAAAAGAAATAAGTTTAAAAACTAAAAGTGACCAATCACAATATGTCAACTAAAAATTCACAATAAATGTCTACATAAAAGGTTTAGGTACTCATTCAAGTTTCCAAGCTCAGTTTAAAGTCACCACTTCCCAGCTGTTGGTGGGAATACAATCCTTTTATCTTCCCAGCTCAGTATAAAAATTCCAGCCCTATATTCTATCATGTATAAATTGACTCTAGATAAAAGGCATTATCAAATTAACAAATTGAGATATCTAAAGAAGAAATTCAGGGTCTGAAAAATGAGTGATTTACTCAGAAATTGCCAGATATAAATTTTGTAAGTCTTTAGATTCAAGGGAAATCATGCTAAGACCAATTGCGGCATGATTCATTCTCTCATGTTATTTGCATTTTCTATCTGGTATTTTTTAATTTTATAAATTTTATGCTGTTTCCATAGTTACCAGCTCTTAATCATAATGAACACCTGACCTATACAGATGAATTAATATTTCCTTATGAACTGCATATTCTAAATTGTTAGTAACTTCTCTATACTTTGACAGTAACTAGTTTAAGTTTCTGACCTGTAAGCAAAAATTTTCAAAAGGTTCTTTCATTCTCTTTTCTTTCTTTTTGAGTTTTATATATTATATGGACTTCAGTGGTTTTATGATAGTTGAGATTTGCTAACACATCACAATCTATATTCTCTGATACGTCATATCTGTACCTATCAGTAAGTGCTTCTCACCTGAGGTAGACATACTTTAATAAAAAAAATTGTGTGTGTGTACATATTTATTTAACCTAAATCAAAATCAGAAGACAAATTAGGCAAATATCGGTACTCACTCATTCACCAAACTAGGGTCTAGAGAAAAGTATACAAACACCAACAACTCCTCAATGGCTCATCATGGTTAGGTTTCCTAAGCAACACTAGAATATCTTATTTCAAAGAAAATTAAAATAGTGTTTGATCCTGCGGACATTTTCCATATAAAAGCATTTAAGTTTGTACAACAACTATACTTTAATTACAAACTTTTTAGGGGCACCTGGGTGGGTCACTTGGTTAAGTGTCCAACCCTTGATTGCAGCTCAGATCATGATCTCAGGGCTGTGAGATGGATCCATGCCCAGCACAGATTGTGCTTAAGACTCTCTCCCCCTCTCTCTCTGCTCCTCTTCCCCTTTCTCTTTCTCTTTCTACCATCTCTCCCACTCTCTCTTTCCCCCCACCCCATAAAAAAAATTCTTTTAAGCACAAGAACAATGATTAATGGTATAGACTCTGTTAGATTTCCTAGGTCCATATCCTGACTCTACCACTCACTAGTTACATACCTTGGATAAATTACTTAACTATGTCTCAGTTTCTTCATCTGTAACAGGATATAATAATAATATCTGCTTCAAAGAATTATTTTAAGGAGTAAAATATTTTAATATTTTAAGAAGTTAGGTAGGCAATTTGCACAAACAGAATTAGTAAATGGAGAGATAAATTTGGGGCCCTCCAATAGCAACTCCAAAGACAATGTTCTTAATCAGTCCATTACCATGGTAAATAAAGTGCTAAATAAAGGGATAATCTTATAACTTCTCAAAACTATAATTTTGTCTCATCCAAGAATTCTTAACCTACTCCTGGAAGCCTAGCAGTATAGGTAAAATGTGAATCTGGCAGGACATGTGGAAGGGTTCCTCTACTTTCCTGGACACCACAGACTTGTGTGTACAATTGATTCCACAGATTATGGAGGTTCACGGGTGGAAATGAGGGCCACATCTGTAATGGGCTCTAGATAGTGCCTGGAACCATGTCAACAGTGACATCTGCAGCTTGCCCAAATACCTCCATAAGATGCTGGCACCAGCTTAGTCTCAGCAGGTGTTTTTTCTGTAGCAGCTGAACGAACAGCTCTGGAAAGTGCAGCTTATCCCATCCTGTTAGCCTAATGATTAGTTAGCTCTAATGTAATGATCCCAGTGATAAATGTCCTATTTTTGATGGGAAATACTGACCAGCTCTGAGTTGGTCTTTTTAAATTGTGAAGCTCCAATAAAATGTCTCTATTCACCTGGCTTAGCTCAATTACTAATGAGAAAAATCTGGATTTTTATGAATTCCCTGACACATACACTGCAAAATCCTGAGGTCAGCCCACCGTGCTTCTTCTGATGGATCCCAGAAGTGCCTTAATTCGGGGCCTAGCAATGACTCACTTCTAATCCTTATAAGCAGAACCATTTTTCCATTCTTCTTTGAAACCATTTCTTGGTAACAACTGACAGTAAATTTTGCCCTCCACCACTCAGATAAGTGACTAAAATAATGTTCTTTGTCTCTGAATATTACTGGCTACCTGTGGTTTCTATTTTAGTGAACGATGGTGTAGGCTTAGCTTCTCTTGAACTGAAAGACTAAATTCTGGATTTGATAACCCTAGATACTTAATGCTAACAAGGAACAGAAGCCTGCAGGAGCATTCAGAGGGAGAAAATGGAATGTGGTAATGCTTCAGAATTGTTCATGTGGCTTCCAAATATATTCACAAGGAGAACTTGTTGCTGGCAGATGCTGGGCACAGAAGAAGCTGCTCAACTCCCTAGCACTGTTAAGGAAATAATGGTCTCTTCTAGAAGAGGGAATATATATACATACAATATGGCAGTTATTATCCTGGTCTAGGATCTAGACAAAATATCTAAGTCTGAATTATTGGTAGATAATAATAGTTCATTAAGATGGTTTTTAGGCATGTAAAAAAATCAAAAAGTAGGTTTGGGTCAAAGGAGTGGAAGAGATTATTATATTTATTGAATTCCAGAAATTAATCCCTGCCTCTACATCATTTAATACTAGTAACCCCTGGGTCTGCATTTCCAATTACAGTGTACTTCATAAACTAATGAAAACCATTTATACAACCCTAGACTTATAATTCAAAGACAAACATTAAAAAGAAACAATCATGATTTTTTTTGCGTATGTGTGAGCTATTTGACATACTGGAGAGCCTTTTCATCTGTGGTGTGCAAGCAAACAAGTTCTAAGTAAGGGTTACAAGAAGAATAATGTTTGTCCTCTTCAGACAGTCAACCTTACTGAAGCCAAGGGGGTAAGGTAAAAATTTTGGTAGCATGTTCAACCACTGTATGAAGTGTCATCTCTCAGGCATAATATAAAAGAATTTCTATCTGTCCTACAAGACCCGCAATTAATCATCCCATAACAGCCTATCAAAAGTAATACTAACAGAAAGTGACCAGTGGGGGCGCCTAGGTGGCTCAGTGGGTTAAAGCCTCTGCCTTTGGCTCAGGTCATGGTCTCGGAATCCTGGGATTGAGCCCCACATCAGGCTCTCTGCTCGGCAGGGAGCCTGCTTCCCTCTCTCTCTGCCTGCCTCTCTGCCTACTGATAATCTCTCTCTGTCTGTGTCAAATAAATAAATAAAATCCTTAAAATAAAAAAAAGTGACCAGTGGAACCTGTCTGGTAGAGATGCTAACAAGAAAAAGAAAAGATTCTGTAAATAACACAAAACATAAAACCAGCAAGTTTAAAGGAAAGAGATCTTTCCTTTATTCAAGAAATACAGGAATATTTCTTGTCCTTTATGGAATTTTCAATTTACTATATCTGTCTACCTACTACACATATAAACAAATACATACATAATATAATCTCAGTTAGTGATAGACACTATGAAGAAAAAATAAGGCAAGAAAGTGGATAGACAGTAACGGGAGAGATATCTTTTGTGAGGCGCTCAGGGAAGAAGGTGACATTTAACCAGAACCTTGAGAAAACAGCCATTAAAAAGTCGGTAGGAAAAGTATTACTGGCAGGGACAACAACAAGGGCAAATTCAATAGGAAAGGACAAAATTCGCATGTTTAAGAAATAGTAAACAGGTGAATGTGATTAGAATGGAATAGGCAGGGCACGTGGGTGGCTCAGACGGTTAAGCCACTGCCTTCGGCTCAGGTCAAGATGCAGGGGGGACGCCTGGGTGGCTCAGTTGGTTAAGCAGCTGCCTTCAGCTCAGGTCATGATCCCAGGGTCCTGGGATCGAGTCCCACATCGGGCTCCTTGCTCGGCGGGGAACCTGCTTCTCCCTCTGCCTCTGCCTGCTGCTCTGCCTACTTGTGCTCTCTCTCTCTGACAAATAAATAAAATCTTTAAAAAAAAAAAAAAGATGCAGGGGTCCTGGGATCGAGCCCCGCATCGGGCTCCCAGTTCTACGGAGAGCCTGCTTCTCCCTCTCTCTTTCTGCCTGTCGCTCTGCCTACTTGTACTCTCTCAAATAAATAAAATCTTAAAAAAAAAAAAAAAATGGAATAGGCATGGGTGAGTGATAGACCGACATCAGAGAAGCAGAGAGGCCAAAGTATATAGAGCTTTATGCATCTAGATAAAGAGTCTGGACTTCAGCTTAATGTGTTGAAAATGGATAGTTTTAAGCAAAGGAATAAGTGATTGATTTTTTTTTAATCACTAGGGTAGTAAGAAAAGACTGAGAACTAGGATACCATACAACCTGGATACTAGGACTGGGATTAGGCACACAAAAGCATTTATAGCAAAACATTTATTAAATTTCCTGAGTAGGGTGGGTGCTAGTTAGAGAAAGCAAACCAACTTTATTTTAAAACTACTTGGGCCCAAAATACTCCTGCACAAACTTCTGCCACTCTATTTCAGATGATTCAGATCATTAAGTGACATCTTAATATTTTAAAGAAAAAGCATTTTACCATCCACAGACTCTTCAAACTTCAAACCATTATCTTCAATGTTGACACACCTAGCAACAAGCCTGTAATAACACTAACTTTAAAGTAGTCTCTGCTGACTTTAGCTAACTGAAATAAACATAAAGGGAAAAATAAAATCCCCAAAATGTTCATACTAAAATACAAGAGAATACTTTGTAATATACTTCAAATATACTTGATTAGAAGGGTATAAAACTAAAAGTTCAAAGCAAATGAAGCAAAAAGAGAAGCTTGTTAAAACTATCAAGTTTAGAGAAGCAATGCTAACAATATTATTGGGTAGTTATCCTCAGACTTCCAATATGCAAGAGACCTTGGTTTGGTTTATTTGGCACTAGAGATTAGTAACATTTATGAAAAAAGGTACAAGATTACATGCTAATTATGGACACTGAGCTGAATGTACCCGCTCTGAGAAACTAACTGATTCTGACAGGGCAGTGACCTCATCCTTAAAACGCACCACTAATAACTTACAGCCTGAGGGTGCTAAATAAATTGTCGAATCAGTAAATGAGAGTTCAGAAAACTAGGTATGACTACAAAGTTTCATTTAAGGACTTTCAGAAAGGGCTGACTTACACATGCAAATAATCCACGTATGACTTAAAAGTAGTAATTTCACATCTTTTCATAAATACTTGGGGGCAAATAGTGTGGGTACCATAAAAACATGATTGAGAAGAAGTCACTAAGTGTTACCATTCAGACACTGCACTCTTGAACTAATGGGGCTACTCACAACTCCAGAACCCAAATTAAAGAGATGTTCCTACAAAGCATTTCTCCTAAGCTTCGTTTCCCTACAAATGGTCTTAACATTTTCCAAAATGTCTAATTAAACATGTTTTCCCCATTGCTTAAAGGGAATGAACAAAACGTCACAAGGCACATTTGGAAGATGGTGACAGGGGATTCCCTGCTTAAAATGTTGGAAGCCGCTAGTTTAAAAGGGTCTGAAACAGATGGCTGTGTTCGGGTGATACCTCCCTGCCTTTTTCAGTCGGAAAAAAGACATAACTATTTGTGTGTCCTAAAACCTTAAATAGGGCAAAAGCCACTTGCTGTCATTTCTTTATCTCATTTTTGAGAGAGGGTTCGTACAAATACACTAAACCACTTTACCGGTAAAATGTCGTGCGGTGTGAGGAAGCCCCTCAGGGTTGCTCCTCCACGTCCCGTTGGCAGCGTGCCCGTCACTCTCAGCCTGTTATAGTGGAGCGCGCCGGCGCATCCTGTGAGACGACGGCAGCAGGGATTGTGGGAAGTGTAGTTTGGAAACCCCGCCCTCTTCGCCATTCCTCTAATGGCTGCTTCCAGGAAGGTAATGTACGAACTCGTCTCCAAGGGATACTTAAGATTGCTTCAGTGTATTTGTAAAACAGGGGTAATATTCGCACCTCGCCGGGACAAAGCAGGGATTCTTTTTAAAATCTTCGTATCAAGTCCGGGCACTACCTTGTCTCTGGGTTCGATTTATTTTTAGGTTTTCCTGGGCGGGCAAACTGACCAACTTTAAGTCTAGTTCCCCTGATTGAACAAACTGTTTTCTCTCGTTATTATCCATTCCTCTCTCTTCTGTACGACCTCTTCGCCACTGGCTCTGGCTATCTCCTTAATAATAATGTTGGTAATGATGATGGTGAGTAATTATTAAATCCTACTCTCTTCTGATAATAGGCTCTGTCACGTGGAACCTCTTAGTCTCATCGATCCGGAACTCCCGGAAGGGACAATTTCGAATCAGATAGATATACGTAAATCTTTTTTTTTTGGTAAGTTTTACTAATTCCCCACAACTTTACAGACTTACATGTTGCGTGACTTTTGCCAGATTTATCTGCATTTCAGGGAAGGGAGAAGTCTTAAGGAAATGTAATTTTTACTTACTAGGATATTTTAAGTTTCCGAGTGTCTTGCATGTTTTCTCTTTGCTCTTAATATGTTCTGTTCAATTTGCTTAGTTGAGTCACACGGTGTCGCCATGATAGAGTGCAGAAAAATTGCTAGAGTCAAGGAATTAATACGGAAAGGGGAGATGAGCCTCAAATGACCGTCTTTAAATACCTTTTGTAAACTTAACCTGTTTTATCTACCATAAAATGAGGATATGGGTCTGAAACTTAAAAGGTGTGCGTATTGTTATGTATTCATACTGTCATTTGAAGAGGTGAGAATTTTTAATGATTCCTCTTTGTTTCCATGTTTGATTTCTAGAAACCTTCAGCCCTCAAGATCCAGATACCTGAAGATCCCAACATCATGACCTCAGTTTCAACACAGTTGTTCTTGGTCCTCATTTCATTGCTTTTGGTGCTGCCAGTTGTTGAAGCAGTAGAAGCTGGAGATGCAATCGCTCTCTTGTTAGGTGTGGCTCTCAGCATTACAGGCATTTGTGCTTGTTTGGGGGTATATGCACGAAAGAGGAATGGACAAATGTGATTGGGGTGGGCCTTCTGCATCAAACCTTGCCCGGAAAACCCTTGTGTTACTGAGGTTAAAAACTGAGCTTTAATGTCTAAAAGTTCCCAAGAAATAGGGTATTTTCACATTCTTGTCTCTCTGTAAATGGGAACAAATTAATATATGTTAAATGGGGGGAAAAAACTTTCTTCACAAAAAATAATGCACTGAAAAAAGCAGTCTATAATTCATATATGCTAAAGGGTCAAAGAAGTCAGATGTCTGAAATTTACATATTATGTAAATTCTCAAAGTGCATGAAATAGGAAGAAGGAAACCCTTGCCCAGAATCCTAGGAAATTGCCAGTGCCTCCATCATTGAGGATTCTTTTCCATATTTTCATTAGATTTTTGTTTTGTTAATTCCCAACTTAATATTGTACTTAGAAATCAAATACAGTCAGTAATTAAAATTTTTATTTCTTTGGGGGAGGAGGTAAGAAAAATGTATTCAATGTATCTGATGTTAAAATGGAGACAGTATTTAATGTAAAAAAAATACTTTATATTGACATTGAAATGGAGAAGAGATTTAATGTTAAAAAAAACTTTATATTAACTGAATAACATCTCCATGATAAGAAGTGCTATATTAAATATAAACTATTATGTTGTAAGTTAATGTGTGATATTCATTTCTGTTTATTTCAGGTTTTTATCTTTGTTTGGACTTTTATGTCAGCTAAGTGGCAGAATGCCTTACATTAAATGATCACACTAGTTTTTAGTAACACTATTAGTGATAAGTGAGAAACGGGCAGTATCAAGGTAAAAGTCCCTGGAAGAGAATTCACAGATACAGAAGGATAAGATAATGGCCTACACTGATTTACACTCTAACCAGACGAAACATAACCTCTCTGACCTTATTACTCAAAGTGTCCTCAAACTAGCAGTCTCATCTGGGGACTTGTTAGAAATGCAAAATCTCAGGGTGCCTGGGTGGCTCAGTAGGTTAAAGCCTCTGCCTTCGGCTCGGGTCATGATCTCAGGGTCCTGGGATCAAGCCCTGCATCGGGCTCTCTGCTCAGCAGGGAGCCTGCTTCCTCTTCTCTCTCTCTGCCTACTTGTGATCTCTCTCTCTGTCAAATAAATAAATAAAATCTTTAAAAAAAAAAAAAAAGAAATGCAAAGTCTCAGACCAGGTCCAGACCATCTGGATCATAATCTGCATTTGTTTCAAGAGCCTAGGGTAATTTGTGTGCATATTCAAGTTTAAGAAGACTGTTTTACACTGTTCGAACTCCATCACCTGAAGAACTTGAAAAAACTTTCAGATTCTCAAATCTTTCTCCTAGTTGCATTGTGGTAATTTTAGGTTGGGGCCTGGAATTCTATGTTTAAGAAAAGGCCCTCATGATTCTTGATTCTGTAAATACAAGCCAGCCAAGAATAGTCTGAGTAAATCAAACTACATGAGGGTCCTACTAGAAGCAGGTAATCAAACTTTTTACTGAAGTAATGCATTATCCAATCTCTACCTCTCCAGGGGAACATTGGGAGTCCTAATTTTGATTAGAGAACACGTAATAGCAACCTAAAACTCTGTTTATAGTGCAATCCTGCAGGCGAGCCCACCTGGCTTGCATGAAGGGTTTGGCTAGAGGGTACAAGAAGTGAGGGACAGCTATACAAACAGAAACTGAATAGATCTGTGTTTGTCATGGCTGCTTTATTTTTTCACAAGAGAATGCACTAACTTTTTTTTGTTCAGATAAATTGGCAGTTAGACATTGTATAATTAATAGAAATTAATTTTATATGCCCTTTTTTTTGAAAGATGGAAAAAGGAATGCAGATTGTAGAACAGTTTGTCTTTGCTCATAAACCAGTCCATTGATATTGGCAAGGAGAGGCTGCTGCTTCTTCCTTATACATCTGAACTTTTTCATTGGCATTGGGAGAAATCAAACTTAAAGCACACTTTAAATCACAGTGCATCAGTCAGGTACTATTTTTAAAATGATCAAAATAAGACTACAGGCAAACATTCTTTAATGAGTGATGTATTTCCTGAAGTGCCTAAAAGGAATTAGAAAACTGCCATTTTCTTATTTTTCCCTTAAAAGTAGAGAATTTTCATGAGGTAGCATTCAGGAATTTTGACAGATAGGTTGAGGAATACCTTCTCTATTTTTAGGTTCTTTTTTACCTAGGTTGGATTATATGGTTTATCCTTTCTGTTCTGAAAAGAACAGAAACTTTAACAGTGGCATTTAACCTTCTTAGGGCCACCAGCTCCTTTGAGAATCTGATGAAAACTAATCCTTTCCCTGGAAAAATGCGCATGCATGCTAGCATTTTTAGGTTAATTTCAAGTAGCTCATAGAGCTGAAGCCCAGGAAGAAATCCCAAATTAAAAAATTTCTATGCTTGTCTTTTTGTTTGTTTGTTTGTTTGTTTGTTTTTGAAATTCAAATTCTGGGATTTCTTGATTTGCTCTGACGGATAACATCTGCTGTGAAACAGTTATAGGAGGAATGAGATTCATGTCCCTCAAGTGCCGGCATAATTCATAGGTGCCTAGTAAATGCTCAGTACATGTTAGCTCAGTTAAGTTCAGTTACAAAGGCAAAAGGCTAATAATAGTTGAAATCAACAAGAAGTGCTGGTAACCCACCCATTCCTCTAACATCCAAAATCCATGCATTTCCTGCATCACATCTTTCTGGCTGCTTTCAAGATTTTTTTCCCTGTTCTTGGTTTTCAGAAGGCTGACTATGACGTGTCTTGGCATGAATATGTTTGAGCTCTGTTTGGGGTTTGCTCAGCTTCTTAAACCTATAAGTTTATGTCTTTTCCCAAATTTAGGTAACTTTTAGCCATTATTTTTTTTCAAATACTCGTTCAACCCCATCCACTTTTTCCTTTCCTTTTGGGACTCCAATGACCCAGTTGTTGGATCTTTTGTTGCAGTCTCACTTGTCCCTAGGCTTTTTATCTTTTCAGTATTTTTTCTCTGCTGTTCAGACTGGGTAATATCTCATGTTCTGTCCTCAAGTTCACTGATTATGCACATGTATTTTTTAGTTTTAATTTTTCCATCTGATTTTCTTTGTAGCTTCTATTTCTTTGCTGAGACTTGATATTTTCTCATTTGTCAAGCATGTTTGTAATTGTTGATTGAACTTTTATGATGGCTGCTTCAAAATGCTTGTCATAATTCTAACATCTTATTGGCATCTGTTTATTGTCTTATCTCATTCAAGTTAAGATCTTCTTGGAATTATTTTCCATTAACACCTGGACATTTTGGGTATCATATTAAAAAGACTGGCTCATCTTAAAAGGTTGTATTTTTAATAGACCTTCTCTGACAGTGCTGCCTCGAGGCAAGGGAGGTTGTTGCCTCCTTACTGCCAGATAAAGGTAGATGTCAAGCAACACCTCATTACTGTGCCCCACATGCCCTCTAGTGACCCCGAAGGTGGGGTCCAGACTTTCTACATGGTCTCCACTGGCTCATGGCCATTGGCATTTCTGGGTTGCCAGCTTTAGAGTACTTAGTACCTAGTTAGAGATCTATGAGGAAAAAGAAAATCCAGAAAATTCACTACTATGACTGTCTTCTGGTCCTGAGGTTCCTAGCTGATCTGCCTTCTTTCCAACTTTCAGAACCTTATTTATTTGTTTGTTTGTTTGTTTATAAATTATGACCTGAGCTGAAACCAAGAAGTCAGTCACCCAACTGACTGAGCCGCCTAGGTGCCCTTCCTTTCAGAATCTTATGTTTGTTTTATACATCATGTCCAGGGTTTTTAGCTGCATTTAGTGAAAGAAATAGTAAAAAGGATGTCTACTCCCATCTTCCTGGAAGCAGAAGTCTACTCAGTGCATATTTAAAGACTGAATTTTCTAGAGAAAAAAATTCCGGGTAAAGAATTGATTCAAGGTATTTCACTTACTTAACAGACCTTTGTCCTGTGATCCACGTCTGCCCTCCCCTCTTCATCCAACCATCATATTATTTATTTCTGTTCTTGCTCAATAAGCTCAATTAGGGAGTATGACTAACAGTGAAGAATGCAGGAGTGCAGATGAAGCTTGAAAAAAGTGAGCTGTATCCATATTTTGTCTCAGCAACAAGAGTATAGGGACAGCTTCTTAAAAAACTGATGTGATACCAAATGAACCAACTGTGAAGGAACCAGCTAGGCCCAGGAAATCTCAAAAGCTAAACATCACGTGCACCTTCGCCCTCTTAGGCATTCTAAGCTCTTCAGAAGCTTGTCAAATGCCATTTCGAATTTGTACAATTTTATACAGCCTAAAGCACATAGTGAAGGGAGAAGAATTCTCTACGTACAAACCATCTCCCTCCCAAGGACTCAAATACTCTCTTTGTGGTATCACAATAGGGGTGAAGAGCCAAACCTCTGAAACCCAACAAATGTAGATAACCAGGCTCCACCACTTGAAATTTGATCTTTAGCAAGCCATTGCTTTTAAATTTCTGTCTCCCTATCTGTTAAAGGGGGATGATAACGGTACCTACCTCATAGATAGATAAGGAACATGTGAAATAAGTGCAAAAGACTTGACATGCATAAGGTCATTTTTACTGGTATTTGGAGATATTTTCTAAACATGCAGGAAAATAACTACTTGATAAGCATCAATTTTATATTTATATAGTATATAAATCCCACATTAAATGGTCACAATATTTTAATTTTGACATTTTCTTTGAGTATTTGTTTTCTTTATCATAATTTTTCTTCTACCATTGTACGCTTACAAACTGATGAAACTAAAAGACATCTGTGAATAAAAGAAAAATTTGGCTTCCCTAAAGCTTCCCCAAATTTTGGAAGGGAAAGAAAGAAAAGACTTGATTCTGTTTAGTAATTTCCAATGTGTTGACCATAGGTCTTTACTAATTGACATAAAAGCATAGCAGTAACTGCCTCATCATTTAAGAAGATACAAGGAATTTGGTTCGGCTTGTTCAGGAAAATAGCAGATCGAGTCTATATTCTGCTAGGAAAAATGCTCTGACTTCTCATCTCCTTAGAAGTCATCAACATATAAGCAACATGAAATTTGTTCAATGCTTGTTTCCTGTGGTAGGGAGTGTAGAGGGAGCCCTTATTTAGACTTACTGAACCCAGACAGAATTTTATTCTTAAATGAGAACAGAGCCAAATCAGTAAATATGTGTGTAGAATAACATGTTTAAAGTTTTTTTAATTTTTAATAATCATTTATGTGATTAAATAATAGACATCTAACAACTAAATGCAAAAGGCAGAAGACCAGAAAAACGTGATTACTGAAAAATACAAAAATGTGGTTTGATTTTCCACTGATTTGCAGTTTCAGAGCTATGATACCCTATCATACCCTATCACATATTTCCACTGAGTCTATTATATATGGGTGATTAAAATTTTGAAAATATTAGTTGGCACTTGATAATCTGAAATGAAATTATGAAATTTTATATACAAGAGGGTTAATTATTTTTAAAGGGCTAATCATGTAGCACTTTGTTAAACATTGGGATTATAAATATCATATTTCTCAATTTTAATCAAGATAATTATGCTCTGGATAAATGTGCATGAATCACTTAACAAAAGAATTTAAAAGCAGGCATGATCACCAAGAACAGAAAGTATACCATATTCTATTTCAGATGATTTGTCAGAACAACCCTTTCATTTTACCACAAAAATTACCAGAGCATTTCGATAGCAATATAAAACAATTTTATGGGTCCTATGATGACATATGACCACTTTCCCTTGTTTAACCAACATTTTTCAAGAATCATCACTGCAATTTAGAGAGAAAAAAATAACTATCGGGCTATTGTCCTTGAGTTAATAATTTAACCTACACAATTTCTTCAGTAATCTCTAAAAGGTTTCCTAGTGATAAGATTTTGTAGTTCCATAAAAGGAGGTTTACTAATTTCAAAACTAATAAACTCTAATGTGTTAAAAATATTGTAATTACCCATTTTCATTCAGCAGCTTGAGGAGCTGATTTCTTCTTCGAACTCCTTACTGAAAACCATAGCCTAGTCATTTGGTACATTTTTGGATTTCAATTGAGTGAAGCGGGGGCAGCTCATTTTCTGTACTAAACGAGTATGATTAGGGATTGTCTCAAGAAGGAAGAATAAAAACAAACCGTAGCCCTGCCACTCCCACTCAAAGCAAACATCCCACACGCTAATTGATGTTGGCCTGGCAGTATCCAGAAAGAAGCAACCTTGCAGTTTTGTGAGCTCAGTCTTTTCTGGCACTACTGATGGGACTCAGCCAGCAGGCACCATCTTCCTGGTGGCCAAGACAGACAGTTGAGAGCATGCATAGCACCTTCGTCCCTCATACTCCACCTCCAAGCCATGCCTAGGTCTTACAGAACCCTTCTTCAAGTCGTGCCTAGGATTCACTCGCTTCTCTCCATCTTCATGGCTCCTACCCAACTTCAGACTACCATCATGATGTGGATGAGATCCACAACAGCACTCTAGCTCGTCTTCTGACCTCCCATCTTAACCCTCTGTGATCTTTTCTCAACACAACAACCAGGACCTCTATTTCTCCAGTCTAATCTATGTCCATGACCCTCAACCTACCTTACACTCTCACTTTCAGGCATAGTTTTTCACTTCCTAGAAAGCACTGTGTGTATTCCTCTCTCTCTCTCTATCTCTATCTCTATCTCTATCTCTATCTATCTACCTCTAGTTTTCTCAAGTTCACATTCCTAGCTAGGCTTGAACAGCACTTCTTTAGAACATCTTCCCTGACCCTTCCTATCTGAAATACATATCCTGCTTGCCAGCATTCTTTACATCTCCTATCAGGTACGTACCGCTCTGGATTTGAATCTCTGTTTGCTTATTTTTGTCTCAACCAAACCCAACCCCATCTCAGTCTTCTAAGCTCTATGAGGACAGGGACTGAATTGCTAATTCACTATTATATCCCTGGCTTCTAGCACAATGCCTGGCATGTAGAAATTACTGCTCACTCGATCTTCTATAGAATGAATATGTGATACAAAATTAACATAGCAAAGGGATGCCCCAACCCAGGATACACAATGGATCCTTGCATCCTCTCACTGAGCCTGTATGTGCCTTCCTGTCCTCAGTACAGCTCTACCAACCCTTCAGATTTTCCATGGGTAGGTCTGAGATTCAGTGCAAGATTTTACCATTTTCTTGGACATCTAAATAATAATTATAGAACGTGATTTTATTTTTTTTTTTAAGATTTTATTTATTTATTTGAGAGAGAAAGAAAGCAAGAAAAGTGGAGGGTCAGAGGGAGAAGCAGACTCCCTGCTGAGCAGGGAGCCTGATGCAGGACTCGATCCTTCGAATCCAGGATCATGGCCTGAGCTGAAAGCAGTCGCTTAACCAACTGAGCCACCCAGGCAACCTGAGAAATGTGATTTTAATAAGCATTAACATATAATCTAGTTAGCTAATTTGAATAATTACATACACTATTTATAAAAACTTGCATTGCATATGCATATTTAATGCTTTGTTGTTTAGAAATGTTCCACCATTTTGAAACACAGTATGATCTTCTCCTTCATATCCTTATTCTCTTACTCACTCTATACTCCAGCAATACCAGACTCACTGAATTACCAAAATCAAATGCCTTGCCATACTTCTATGCTCATCTTTCCTTTGCCTTGTAAATGTCATGTCCTCCAAGAAGCCTTTCCCAAAAGAAGTTAATAATATTCATCCTCCAGAATCTGCAGTGCATTGTTTATACCTATATTAATCTATTTCATGAAGTCTTATTTTATGGTTATTTACTCATTATCCCTTTTACACCCCCACCCTGCCCTCCTTCTCTTCCATCCACCTCTACCCCATCACCTATATCTTAATCTTAAAATCAAGATTGTGTCTTTTTATTAGTGTAAGTACTCACACACCCTGCCCATGCCATTAAATGTTTCAGTGGATACTTCTTTATTTGTGTATTGAATTTAGTGCCTAAAAACTCCCAAAGAACAGATTAAAATAGTAACACTGAATAAAGAGATCTATATGCTGACAGAGATATAATATTGAAGCTATTATTATCCTTTTTAATAACACTACAGGTTGGGAGTTTTCCTTTTACACACAAATGTGTGGACTCTTTCAGAAAGCAGTTGGCAATTCATATTTACTCTAAATGTCATCCATTGAAAAACATCCACTGTGAAGTAATCACAGGACAGTTGTCAATGTGTGTGTGTGTGTGTGTATGTGTGTAGTTCTCAGGTGATGCTACAGGTGATGTGAGGTGGCAGGTGATGTTAGATAACAGGTGATGTCAAGTCCTACATTTCATTTAGGTAAGAAAGCTTTACAAGAAAAAAAATTAAGAGGAGAAAAGATACCTGGAGTTGCCAGTCCTTCTACATTTCCAAAGATAACTCTCAAATAAAGAGCCCCAAATAGGACTCCACTTCTCAGCTTTAGTCACAGCAAATGGACTATCATGGAGCCACTCCATAATTCCACCCTGCTGTCCTGTGGATCTTTCACTCAAGTGCTATGACTTTCGACTTCTGGAGAATAAATCAGTTCAGTACGAAGGTATGACTGAAGTACAAATAAGCAGTAAAAGTCATTTTTTTCGTACCCACTTGTTCATCCAAATATTTGGGACTCTATAAAATAATTCTCTCAGGAAAATGTACACTTAAATTTATTGATGCTGCCATTATTCAAAGTATATTTGGTACTCACAGTTGGCCTGTGACATGCTTTTCAAATACTCCCAATGAAGAAGGGAAGACTTTGTCATTGAACTTTTGGTTTGGGAAAGGAACCAGAAGTAAATCAGAGCGGAGGCCTATGTGTGAATAAGGTAGGTGGCCAGAAATAGAAATAACAACCACATGGTGAACTGATTATCAAATTGTATGAGAGCTTCGTGGTCTCTCATTTTACAGATGAAGACACTAAGGCTTGGTGAAGTTGAGTTACTTGGAGAAGTCGTTACATAGTTTGATAAATGAATTGACAAGTGACTTTGAGGTAACAAAAAAATTCTTTTCTGCAACTTCTAAGTCAAATTAACTGGTTATTCCACTATATAATGCACTATTTTTTGACTAAAGAGATTATGAAATAACACTGGATGATGTTATAGCATAATAACAAAATGATCCATACTTTACCTGCCCTCAGTAAAACTTTACTTTCACTTTTGCATATCACCGTCCACGTGCATAAATTTAACAAACTTAGAATAAGGCATACATACCATTCTGTTTTCCAGTTTTTTGTTAAGCATTTAAGTATTTCATGGATATTTTAACCACCAAATAATATTCCATCCCATAGACTTGCCATCACTTATTCAAAATCTATTCATTTAATAATGCTGGACCTATCAATGATTTCCATCACCTTGCCATTGCCATTATTGATACCACTATACTGTAATAAGCAAAATAAGTCATTCTTGCCAAGTGCCAAATAGACCTTCCTATCCTTTGAAACTATGATTCCAACCTAGAAATTAATTTTTAAATATTAATTTTTAGGTCATAATTCAGCAGACACAGATATGTATACAAATACATTTATAAAATGTCTGTCATCCTGATCCTCTAAAGAAGCCATGTTTTCCAAACTGGAGGACAATTAAGTTTACTATATATACTGTGCTAGATATGCTAGGGGTCTAGGATTATAAAAGATTTTGAACTCTAGGTGTTGAAAGAAAGGTTTCTTTCTTTTTTTTTTTTAAATATTGTATTTATTTATTTGACAGAGAAAGAGAGCACAAGCAGTGGGAGCTGCAGGCAGAGGGAGAGGAAGAAGCAGGCTCCCCGTTAAGCAGGGAGCCTGACAATTCGGGGCTCATGGGGCTCATTCCAAGGGTCCCAGGATCCTGACATGAGCCGAAGGCAGATGCTTAACCAGTTGAGCCACCCAGGAAGGTTTCTACCCAGGGAAAGAAGATGACAAATCTCTTACTGGAGAAAAGGTCCAGAGTCAATCCACACTTTTATGATAAGCAGTCTATAAATGTGAAAAGAAAAATCATCATATGTTCTTGAATATTCATTTTCAAAATTATTCTTATGGTTTTCACAATTGAAAGTAAGGATTACTTGTTCAATGATCCCTGCATTTATTATTATTAGTGGTCAGTAATAATAACTATTGAGAAATATTATTTTAATTATTGTTAAAATAATAAGCACCAACCCACATAGTGAAGAGTTTCCTCAGTGCTGTAGCTACATGACAGAAGTTTATCGAAACACAGCTCAGAAAGGCTGTGTGATATAGTGAAAAGAATATTGAATGAGAAGTCAAAAAGATAAAGAGTCCTAGCTCTGGCTACACGGCAAACAGGTCATGGGGCACTGGGCAAATCACTTACAAGTTAACCTGGGTCCCATTTTCTCAATCTGTGAAAGAAAATACAAATGAGTAGAGATGGTCTACCTAACTAACACACCTATTCCACTGACAGGCACTTCAAACAAGAATTCCTCTTTGATGAAGAATGCGCAAGGTAAAGTAAAGCCTTGGCAAACAGGTTACCCACAGCTGGGGATAGCCTTGAAAAAAGACAGAAGTAGGTCCTTGATAGATGACATGATTTACAGAAAGCCAGCAGGAAACTCCCCAAAACCAAAATGCCTATGTGCTATACACTCTTTAGTATTTTTGTGATATCTGCAATTCCACTGTTAATGGTGCCTCTTGTAGGTCTTCAAGTCTTCCTCTATTGAATGTTAATGTGACTTCGAATTTACACCTTTAACTAAAAATGAGAACCTCCAGGTTCTGCACCTAGGTGGCTCAGTTGTTAAGTATCTGCCTTCTGCTCAGGTCACAATCCTAGAGTCCTAGGATGGAGCCCCACATCAGGCTCCCAGCTCGGCAGGAAGCCTGCTTCTTCCTCTCTCACTCCCCCTTCTTGTGTTCCCTCTTTTTCTGTCAAATAACATAAAATCTTTTAAAATAAATAAATAAATAAAAATGAGAACCTCCAAATGGAACTCCAAATTGGGATTGGACTCTTGGGATGGGGAGTATGTAGAGGATGATGGATAAAATTTCCTAGAGAGGGGCACCTGGGTGGTTCAGTTGGTTAAGCAACTGCCTTCAGCTTGAGTCATGATCCTGGAGTCCTGAGATCGAGTCCCACATCGGGCTCCCTGCTTGGCAGGGAGTCTGCTTCTCCCTTTGACCTCTACTCTCTCCCACTCATTCTCTCTCTCTCTCTGTCTCTCAAATAAATAAATAAAATCTTTAAAAAAAATTTCCTGGGGAGAGGATAAAGGTGATGGATACCCCCAAATACATAAGACAGTTGAACTGCCTGATCAGGGTTTGGCCCTGCTTACAACAATGTTTAATTTTGGGGGCACCTTGGTGGTGCAGTTGGTTGGGCATCCGATTTGGTTTTGGCTCAGGCTGGGATCTCATTGTCATGGGATCCAGCCCCAGGTCAGACTCCTCGCTCCCTCTGCCCCTCCCACTCGTGCTCTCTCTCTCTCTCTCTCTCTTTTTCCCTCTCAAATAAAAAAGTAAATAAATAAATCTTTAAAAAAAAGTTTAATTTTACCTTACAGTCTATTAAATTAATCATGTCAACCTAATAACAACAGTCTCAAAAGCAGAAAACCTGTATTATTTTGCTTATTCTTAAACACCCCAGATGAAGCTTATCACACAATAGGCACTCAACATATATTTGTAGGTTGACTTAAGGACTCTGTCCACAAAACATCCCAAATGGTTTAAATGACAAAATAACGGATTTGATGGGAAAAAATATAATCTACTTTGGTAGCCTGACAAAAAACAAATAGAATCAAAATGAAATTCAAATTAGTAGCATTACCGTAAAAATATAAAATCAAAGCTAGGAAAGAGCAACACATGATTTTATACTATGATGGCTGTTGCAAATTTGTTTGTATATTTGATTTTTCTACATAATATTGACATAAAATGTTTGTTATAGTGGTTTTTATGAGTAGCAGCACTTCTACTCCAAAAAAGAGGTTCCCTTCCCACTCTGGGCTTGATAAGAGAGCCTATACCCCAGTGTATTCAAATGACAGGACTCAAAAAATAGAAGGGGACATCTGGGTGGTACAGTAGGTTGGGCATCTGACCCTTGCTTTCTGCTCAGGGCATTCTGCTCATGACCCTCATGATCTTAGGATCATGACATCAAACCCCACGTGGGGCTCCGGGCTCTGCCAGATTCTGCTTAAAATTTTCTCTCTCCTTCTCCATCTGCCCCTCCTCCTGCACACACTTTCCCCCACCCCTGCTCTCTCTCTCAAATAAATAATTAAAATCTTTTTAAAAAATAAAAATAAAAAAAGGCAAGGAGGAAGGAAATTATTATACCTAAGGGAATCCATAGTTATTTTAAAGCCCTTCTACTACAATGAAGAATTGTACGGATAAAATGATTTTCATTTATGTTTTTATTTTTAATAAAAGCAAGAAAATAAAGATGTATATTTGGTCCAATTGGGAGCCTACTGCACTGATTTTAGGAAGAGAGGCTAATTGTTTTGTCAAGGGAACAGCCACAGGGGAGGGGCTGAGAACAGTTTGATTGTTTTCCTCCTACTTCTCTGCTATTGTTGCACTATCTTCTTAGCTGGTTTCTCTTGCTCTTCTGATGCCTTAATGTTCATCTATTCTTATAGTCTGGGGTGTTGGCCTTCTCCTAATACTGTTTCTTAGAGAATCTCTGTTTCCATTCCACCTCCATCAGTGTGGCCCCCAGGGTTCCATTATGAGCAGACAACTCCCATAAGGCTGGCCCTGACTTTTCACATTCCAATTCAAGACTGACTAGCACTTATAAATGATGCCATGTGAATGGCTATCACCTCATGTTCATTTGCTAAAATTAAACTTATATTCCTGTCAAAACTGAATGCCTGGTCTGATTTCTCTTTGTGTGTGTCTGTGAGTGTGTGTGTGTGCCAGCCAAACTTGAATTTGTGCTAGTCCCATAACCAGGCAATAATGTTGACCTCACTTGGTTCTTTCTCGTCACAGCTCTTTCTATTGACTGTTCTATCACTCTAGTACTCACGCCTGGACTTATTTTTCACAAATTCAAATATTTTAGAATTGCAAGTCTCTGGCTTTCATCAGCTGTCGAGAAGAAAAAAATGGGAGTGGGGGTATGAACTAAATCAGGGTTTTTTACCTGTGTTAATTACACCCCTAGGCTCCACAGAGCTGCCTTGGCAGCTGCCAAAGCAAACAATAAAAGACCAACAGAGTATGGCTCCAGCTGCCAGGCCCACTTTTCCCACAGCACCTCCACCATTATCTGTTTCACATGTGACTTTCAAGTACGATCTCATCTGAAAAATACTTGTAACATTACCTTAAGAAAAATAAGTTTGAAAACCACTGTTAGGTGACTTATTAAGATCCTCAACTCTAAAATTCAAATCCTATGGTATCTGATAATGTAATTATTAAGATAGTATGAAAGAAGTTCCTCATTTAGGAATTAGGAATGAAAGAAATTCCCTGCTTAGGTTTCTACTTTTATGCATCTTTAGACAAATTCTGGCTCTGATAACCTGGAGAATTTGAATGAACTGAGGGTAAAAATACAGGAATTATTGTGTTTCCCAACAGGACGAAGGCTGATATGGTAAGCCTCTGTGAGTCCACAGCATCTGTGATAAAGTAAGGGCATGACCCCAACCACACTTTCTGAAGTCTTTAGGATCCCAGCCTTCTTCCCAAACTGAAGCACATCATGAGGATATGCTTTTCCAGCCCACCTGTATTTCATATGCACACAAAAAGAGGGAGTTTCCAGGCTCCAGGTCCATGGAGACTTGGTCTTTTTGGCTTTTTCTTTCTGTTTCATGCCCTTTTGCAACAGTAAATAAATAAACAAATAGCATTTAACAAGTATTGCCCTGGAGCATAAAACCAGCTGATTTGGCCGTCTAGGTGCAGGAGGTGAAATGCACTAAGTGGATTCTGTGATTGAGGTCTAGAAAGCAGCTACTAAGCAAACCGTGCTGGGGTAGGGGGTGAGGGGTTGGCCCGCCACAGAGCCACACTTCACACACAAGGCAGTGGAGACTTCATCCACGCTTCAAGTCTAGGGGATTGGTTTTTCTCTTCAAGTCTGCTCACCGACTTGACATTTGTGCAACTGATTAGTTCCGAGTATGAGAATTCAACTCTCCATACTTATTATTCTTATCTCTACTGAAGGCTTTAGGCCTAATCGCTCAGATCTGGTTTGAGCACCAAACATGTGGCTAGTCTGTATTGAGATGCCTGTATTACAAAATACACACTAGATTTTGAAGACCTAGTGAGAAAAAAATTTATAAAATGTCTTCTTAATACTTTTGTATTGATTATATGTTGACTTACATTTTGGATATTATTTGGATATATTGGTTTAAATAAAATATATTATTAAAATTATGGGGCACCTGGGTGGCTCAGTCGTTAAGCGTCTGCCTTCGGCCCAGGTCAGATCCCAGGGGCCTGGGATCGAGCCCCGCATCGGGCTCTCTGCTCTGCAGGAAGCCTGCTTCTCCTGCTACCATTCCCTCTGCTTGTGTTCCCTCTCTCGCTGTTTCTCTCTGTCAAATAAATAAAATCTTTAAAAAAAAAAAATTAGTTTTACTTGTTTCTTTCTTTTATATTTTGGCTACTGGAAAATTTTAAATTACATACGTGGCTCCCATTAATTATCTATGGAAAGACTAGTTTAGACTCAAAAGGCACTGTGATATACTGAGAGTGCATAAGACCTAGTGGCAAAACAAATCTAAATCAAGTTTCTGATTTTACCACTTCTTGAGGTAAGTCACTTAAGCACAAATCTCAGCTTTTCCATTGACCTTGGGCAAGTTAATTAGGTCTCTCTATACCCCAAGTTTTTTCATCAATAAAATGAATTGTGCAACCTACCTTATGAGGTTTTGAGAAAATCAGTTAATAAATGCAAAGAACAACAACGGCCACATTATAAGCACCATATAACTATTAATTATTTATATCTCTCAACTTGCTTTTTTATTACACTAAAAGAAGAACGATAGATACTTCATAGGATAAAGTTAGAATATACTCTAATGTATTTAAAATTAATTTATAAATCATAAAAACTGGGTAAATGTTAGTAACTGTTCAGTTTTAAAAGTCATTGAATCTATGCAACCATGATAGTCATTACAAAGTTTCAGTCCTCCAGGTTAAATATGAGTTTAGCACTCATACTCCTTCATCCTAAAGTGTCATTAGGTTGGTCTACTGTGCAGATTTTTGTATCCTATTACAGACTATGCTGAGAATGACTTTTTAGTTAAAATCGGAAGGGCTTAGGATTGACACCAAATTTATTCTCAAAGTCATGTTTATACATATATACTGGGACATTTAACTTGCTCTCTCAGTAATTTCGATACTGCATAGTTTTTAAGTTGACTCCGGGCTTTCCAGAACATATTGTACACTAGAAGTATTTGAACATATTGTAAGAAAAGATTTCAGCCACAATATATGGTACAACTCCTGAGCGTCAGAAAGAGATTGTTCTTTAATTTCTTTTCAAAATACCATGCATACTTGGAGATTTATTGGAATAACGGGTGTAAAAGAAAAAATAATTCTTGGGATAATTTTTTCAATGAAAACATTTATTCATTTATTTCACCAATAGTTACCAAGTGGCTATTACATGCCAGGCACTATTCTAGGTACCAGGGACATAAAAATAATCAACATAGACAGAAATCTTTCCTTCGTGAGGCTGTGCACTATCAAAATTATTAAGAGAGCAAGTTAAATAACGAACACATGTATACATACCCAAGTTAGATGGTTATGTTGGTAGGCATCAATCCAGAGCTTTTTTGACTTTTTACTAAAACACCACTTTGAACTTAGTCTATGAGTAGGATCAAAAATTCAGTCCATCTCTTTACTAAATGTCAGTGTATGTATGATCTTCTGTAGTAAAGACTCATTATGAAACCCCAGCAAGAATCTCACGAATTCAATGCCAGATGGCACAAAAACAAACCATTTATAGAGTGGATTACAAGTAGGCTATATACAAAAGTGCTGTCTCCACATGATTCCTAGTCTTTCAACCAAGTGCCAAGGATTTATGTGCTTAATTCCCATTAGAATTTATGAGAAATAACAGTGCATGAATGAAAAAAAGATCCTTAACTGAAAAGTGAAAATCTTAAAGACAGCCCCTCAAGATAAAAGTTCAAATTTTGCATGCATTTTTGATAAGAGCTTTTAAAGTTAAATTTTAGAACTGTTAAGGTTCTAAGTGGGGAGCAGATTAGGCATGTGCTGACTTGGCTTAACAGAAGCTGAATTTTGGAGAGGCTGCATGGTGCACTCCCTGGGCTAGAAGTCCACAGACCAACTGGGTTTTAGTGTCTAGCTCAAGATCTTAAAACTTTCTGAGTGCAGAAGGACCAATGTATGTGAAGGTGTTTTTATAAAATGCTAAGCAGTCAATACTCCTGGGCCTGCATACAAGACATACTTGAATGAGTAAATATCTAATTGATGGAGAATTTTAAATTTTATACAATAGAGTTATTGTTTTTAATCAGCTAATTGGATTTAGTAGGAAAGAAATACAAGAAACCCATGATCTCCTCAGAAGAAACCTGCTAGTAAAAAAACCTGGAGCGGGGCGCCTGGGTGGCTCAGTGGGTTAAAGCCTCTGCCTTTGGCTCAGGTCATGATTTCAGGGTCCTGGGATCGAGCCCCGCATCGGGCTCTCTGCTCAGCAGGGAGTCTCTGCCTGCCTCTCTGCCTGCTTGTGATCTCTCTGTCAAATAAATAAAGAAAATAAAAAATAAAAAAATAAATAATAAAAAAAAAAAACCCTGGAGCTTAAAAAGAGCTGTGGTTGTCACGGAATTTAATAAAAGCAGAACAAAATGACAGCAGTCCTAGACCTGCACACCACAACAGAATAACAGTCACAATAGTGACTAAAGGAGACACTACACTGATATTGCCAGAAATGTCTGCATTGAGAATTATCACAGGAAGACAAATTATTTACTTGGAGGCTTATAGCTGGTATTTATCCCTCCATCTTACCCAGACAACAGCTTGCCCAAACAACTAGCAACTAGTTTGGAAAATGTTACAATCATACCTCTATTCTACAGTTTTAATTGGGATTAAGGGATACAAAACCCATAGCCAAAAAATATTTCAAATATTGGAACTCTTGGCATTGGGCCACTTCTATATCCACCTCCTAAGCCTGTTCACCTGCCCATCACTATGCCGCACAGTGACATTCCAAGAGATGATGGGTAACAGTGAGAAGTATAGATTATCGAGTTTGTAGATGTAAGACAGTCTGTATTTTGAATCTTTATAAACAAGACTCACATTTGTTATATGCATGCATACAACAGCATCCCTTATACCTCATGGAAATGATTACTGTTCCCTTAACAATAGCCATGCCAGAAAACAACCACTATAGATCACATACCAACTGCCAGTACAGAACGCCATAATTCTAGATCAGATAAAGGAGAAAGGCAATCCTGACCAAGTTCTTCTAGGCAGTGAAAGTGTATACACCCAATCCTAGTAGTTACTGCCTTCTGAAAATGAGCTACCACCCTGTTTCAAGTTGTTGGAAGCATTGTTCTATGCCTCCTTTTCTCCAGAGATTAAAAACTCTATCATCAGTTCTGGCCTTTGTTCAAGTTAAGGGGACTTAAAGAGTGATTTGACTGGTATCTTTTTAATTATATTCAATTAGTAAGATGAATCAGCACTATTTTATATAAGAACCTCTTATATTATGCCTGGTAACATAGGGGAAAAGGTATCTTCTAAAAGAAAGACAAAGAAAAAGCAAGAAAGGTAATCCTGATTTTTGCCTAACAGTAGTATCATCCTTGTGAAGTCTTTTTCCAAATAACTAAATGGCCAGTTTCTATTTCAACCCCTCTCCTATTTGTCCTATAGATAATTATGAATAATCCACAGGCATAACTAGAATAGAGGGGATTCATCATTTAAAATTTTCTTTTTATATTACTGAGCATTTTACTTCTGTATTGATAAATCAGTTTTTATTTTGTTTTTGGAATACATCACATTTGTATTTGGAATTTGCATTTGGAATACATCACAAAACGGCCACATTTTGGCCGTTAAAAAATAACATTTAAGTCCTAAGCCAAATAAAAACTGCAGGTGTTTTGTCACATATTTGAACACCAGGTTAGGGGCTCAAAGCATAATATATCTGCTCTTGGCTTATAACCTGCGTGAGAGATATGTTACTAGAAAATGGTTTGAAATTACTGAATAGTAAGGCAAATAAGGAATCATGTAAATATTAACGTAATAAAGCTAAGAAGGAAACAAAATTCCCCCAAATCCAGAGTAAATCCTTGCTCAAGAAAACTTTTTGCCCATAATACAAATAATTATCCCAACCTTATTAGATTTAGAAAAACATAGAGTACAGTTGGAGCCTGTGTGTTTGTTTTTTACTTCTTTTCCTGGTAAATAAATATCCTTCCTTGTATATATACACATATATATATGTATATACGTATATACATTTCCTTGTATATATCCTTCTCGTGGTGTCCAGCACAGCACTTTTTATGTAGTAGTTTCATAAGCTCACGTTCAACAAAAATGGGTCTATTGTCCTCTGTGTGCCAGGCTCTGTCTGGGCACTAAAGAAGAACAGGGCAAAATAAGACAATGTTTGTATTCCCATAGGGTTCATATTCCAGTTGAGACTAGAGTTTGCTGAATGAATGAAATAATATTGCCCCAGGACTTACTCTTAAATCCTTTTTAATGTAAAATCAGGCAGATAATGTCACAATTTTATTCTTACCAAATGTCAACCAAGTTAAAGTAGTAACCATACATATGAGATATGAGAAGAGAAAAATTACAAAGTTTAAAAACACTAGGTGGGGGCACCTAAGTGGCTCAGTGGGTTAAGCCTCTGCCTTCGGTTCAGGTCATCATATCAGGGTTCTGGGATCCAGCCCCGCATCGGGCTCTCTGCTCAGCAGGGAGCCTGTTTCCCCCTCTCTCTCTGCCTGCCTCTCAGCCCGCTTGTGATCTCTCTTATTTATAAGATTTATAAATAAATAAAATCTTAAAAAAAATAAATTAGGAGAAATGAAAGTAAATGAGCTAACCAGAAAATCAGAATTCAGGACTGAACAGTTAATAGGGGAAGCCTTTAATTTGAGTCTAAGTTAGCGTTCTTTACTTTCAGCCATATTTTAATTATGCCCATTTTTCAAAAAGCTGAACACCACAAAAGTTAAATAACGATAATCTGCTCATTCTATCACATAACTGATGTTTACTCTGATGGTTTTAATGCACTATAAGAATGAGGCAACCTCTGTACAGTCAAAGAAAAGATGACTTATCTGTCCTGAGTTTTAAAAATTATATTGCATTTTTATTCTGTGAAAATTTACAATCCACGTAAAATATGTGACTCTCCATTAACCTGAATATTAAATTAAATTTCCCAGTCCTTAATTATTTTACCAACACTTACTTTGCCTTCCTACCTCTTCTCAATGCATATACACACACAATCACACACACACCACCCATACACACACACACATGCACACCCACAAGGGTCACTGCTTTTTTTCGTGGTTAAGACTGCCTCTATTAAAAAAAAAAAAAAGATAAAGGGGAATGAGATAATTTTAAATATTTTAATAGACCAAGTCTTTTGATAAAAGCTCTAAAATTTTGCCAGATATTAATAGGGAAACTTGCATCTGCTATCTTCATTCACAGGATCACATTTAAACAATGTGTAACAGAAGAAGAGATGTAAAGACTTCTAGAAGAAGAAGGCATGCTATACTGACTTAAATAACTACCATTTTGTTCTTAGAACATCAAAGGAATCCATTAAAACTTTTATCATCAAGACAGTGCTGTCATTAATAGCAAAATTGTTTCATAGCCTGACTTTATAAAACTTTACACCTGTGCCCCTCACTTATTAATCCCTGTCTGACTTGCTCTTCTGAAACTATTCTCTCAAAGGTTGCTAATTTCCTCATCACCAGATCCAATGATATCTTCCCATCCCTCTTCCTTTTAAATTTCCTAGAAACAACCTACACTTGATGACCACTGCCTCCTTGAAATTCTCTCCTTTCTCAGAGTCTGCTTCTCTGGTTATCCTCCTTCCTTTCCGTTTTTCTATTTCTGGTTCTTCCATGTTCCTTCCTATTTCTTAAATGCAGGCATTCCCTTCATTTTTCAGTTTGCCCTAAGGGAGCAGAATGGTGTGTGCGTGCGTGCATGTGTGTGTGTGTGTGTGCGCACGTGCTTTTAAAAATTTATTTAACCACAGCCTCCTCCTCTCTCAACAATCTCTCCCTTGGCAATGTCATCCAACATTTGTTCTACCTCTACTGTCGTCTATGGGTACTTCCTGAATTTGGGCTCTTTACTTCCAACAGCATATGCATCGATACTGGAATATTCCACCAGCATTTCACATTCAATATGTCTAAAATTAACTCAGAATCTTACTTACCAAACCAACCCTCTCTTTTTTTACTTTTGACGCCCCAGTTAATGATGTCTCCTGCCTCCCGGTTACCCAAGCTCCAAACCTTAGAGTCAATTCTTACTCTTCAATCTCCCTTGCTTACCTTATTTAGTCACTTGATTTAAAAAAGAAAAAATGTGGCTTCTACTTCCTCCTAACAATCAAATCCATCCCTTTGTTTCTGGTCATCCCATCCTCTCTGCTTCTATCCATTTAGGCTTTCCCTACATTGCTATGGCTGCCAGCACACTGATTTTTCATTTCTCAAGAGATCTAGCACAATTACTCCTGCAGAGTAGAACCTCAACAAATATTTGTTAAATGAATTCAATAAAGGAACAAGTTTTCAGAGAGAAGGAAACTGTCAACATAAAGGTCAGAGACAGTAAATTACTAAATTTTTAAAAGCCTGGATCTTAAATCGAGAGAGAAGTTCTTAGAGATGCTAGCCTTAAAATTAAAAATGAATTATATCAACACTTTGAAACCTGCTTTGTGATGGAGTAGAGAAAAAAATCTAGCAAATGAACCTTTTAGCATTTTGGAAAGGAACATGCCAGATTCTTAATCTTTTTAAAACTCATTAAAATTCTGAAGAAATTTCATTGTTTGAGGTTTTCACAATTATGGTGATTCCTAACTCCGAAGGCACAATTTTTTAAATCCAGTGGCAGTTTTTGGGTCTAGAGTATTCTTTCACTGTGTTGTTAGTCAAGCAGGTGGAGCTCTAGAAACTCTCAGCTACTTAGATGTCACTATCGAAAAGGTTATTTTTTTCAACAGACTAAGGAGTGAAAACCATTATCAAAAATAAATGCATTGGGGAGCTTGGGTGGCTCAGGCAGTTAAGCGTCTGCCTTGGACTCAAGCAATGATTTCAGGGTCCTGGGATCAGTCCCCCTGCTGAGAAGCGTCTGCTTCTTCTCCTTCTCCTTCTGTCCCTTTCCCTTTCCCCCAGCACCCCCTCTCATACACTCTTTCTCTAAAATAAATAAAATCTTTTTAAAAAATAAAAATAAGTGCATAATCTCTCTTTTTGTTGGCCACTTGTTCCAGGTTAGTGAATTTTTTAAGTAAGTTCTTAGAAAATGTTTCCATGTTAGTCCCTGATGAGAACTTTCTTATCAAAATAACTTCCAGAACATTTATAAAAAGTCTCTTTTTGGTACATAGTTTTAGATTTTAAGAATTGAGAATACTAAAGATAAGTGTTTTTAAAGTTTTAGAGAAAAGCTTAAAGTGGAAGAGACAGCACTTTAAATGAATGATTAAAAAATCTTTTCTTAGAACATTTTCATCCTAGCCTATCTTTCTCTGGATTTGCCAAGGATTGTTTATTTCCTGACACACATTTTTACATAAACAATGCATAGAACAAAAATACTGCATTTGCCCATCGTGAGATGTGCATCACTTGGCAAAAATCTGATGTATCTCTCTGATTAATTTTGAAAAGAAGATAATTGCTGCTTTAAATAAAGTTGTATATTTATTATAAGAACCAAATTAGGCAAATTACATTGGTCTTCCTAATCCATTGATCAAGAGTTAATGTAATATGCAAAGAACTTGAAAACCTTTAGACTCCTTCAAACCCAGGATGTAAAGTATTTTGCTGTTGTCTGCTTTGTCCCTTTACTCTTAACCCTACAATCAATTTTTCTACATTTGGTGCTATAAGGATTCAAAAAGAAATTAGTTAAGATCAAATAAGGTTATAATCTGACCCATATGAAACAAGACTTTTACATTAACTTAAGGATGGTATGAAATTTTTGTCGGCTATTAAATATACTTTAAAAAAAAATTCCTGTTGATTAAAGTTGCAGACTTTGATGTTTTCTCCAGTAGAGCTAATGAACTGAATAGAAAATATCTCATTAATTTCTTAAGCCCCCTTGTGAGGCAAGAAAATGACATTGTCATCTAACAGCTGGAAAAACTGAAGAACTAGTGAATGTAACTGCACTCAGTTGCAAAGGAAAATAATACCCAAAGATGTAGATATAAAATAATATTGCAGACACACACATTCCCTCTCTTATTTTTAAAGAATCGGTACCTGCATCTTAAAGTATGAGGATAGTTAAACCCTTGGATCTTGGCCCTATACCTTTTGGCAGAGTAAATTACTGCCTCACAGCCTGGCAGTGCAGTCATCCTTTTAATTTACTTTTAAATAGCTTTGCCCTAATCCATACAACCTAAGATCTGGCCAATCAAGAATCTTCAGTAAACTTATTTAAATCTCTTATTCTATAGATTGTTCAACACTAAAATTTCAGGAAATAATAACTCTTTGCAAAGTACATTGAGACCCTAATTGGGAAGTAAAACAGAACAAATTGAATTGACTTGTAGTTTCACAAAAACGAACTTGAAATTTGCAAAACATCATAGAGTTTTGAGATCTTCTGAATTTGTTTTGCAAAAAAAATGGAATGTCTCACTTGAATGGAAATGCCCTCAAGTAACTTCCAGTATTGCTGTAGGATTGATTTTTCTAGGTTAAGGGAATGCAAAAGTTAGGTACTTTGTATGTATTCTTTTTTTTTTTTTTTTTTAACAAATCATTATCTATCTTTTAAATGGGTTTAAGACATCCCCAAACAAATCAGGAATACAGAACATCATTTCAGTACTACCAACATAGGGGCTTTGTGTAATGACTGTGACACCATGACAGTGAAGTATTCATTTTTAAGCTTTAAACAGAGAAAGCTTTACCTCAGTGTGTCCAATAGAAATACAATATGTAAATTAGCCCATATTATCTGTATGCTGATTGGCTTGAGTTCCCCCGAATGTCACAGTCTCACCACCCAGCAATGAGGTATTTTACTGCTGTCTGGAGATAAAATTATTACTGTAGAGAAGATCTTTATTTTTTCTGTTTCATTAACAGATTATTATAAAGCAATAAGCATGCAGGAGGAGAAGCAGACGTTTTACATTGGGAGTTAATGAAAGCATGTATGCTAGTTTTTTGCAGGTGGGGAGTTGTTTAAAATCTTACACCACCCCCACAAACAAAACTCTTCGGAAATGGTAAAATAAGGAAATGCATGATTCCAGAGGCATCCCTAAGCACCCAGTTGTCAGGCTATGTGGTGTCTTGTGATATCATCGGACCTTTTGGATGGGTGTAAGTTTTATGAATTCCTTATATTCCTAGTATTTTTCTTCCGTAAAAACAGAGGGGGAGGGAAAGGGAAACTCACACACACAACTGCTTTGACATTACCAATGTATTGGTCAGCCGTACTTGCAAGAAGGAAAAAGAAAGGCTGTTGCTCGATGGGGTGGAATGCGAGGAAGAGTCATTTAAAATTTTTGTAAGCCTGATTCTATAGTCATATTCGTTAAGGTAAAATGGATGTAAATCATTTTGCAGTTGTCCTGAACTTAGCTTCTCCCTACTTAACACATATTTGCGTGCATTTGAGAATAGACGATGACTAACAAAGACAGGCTGCCTTAAACTGCTTTCCCTCCTTCCCCATTGACAAGATTTTTCTTGACAGCGCTTTTTAAAATATATATATATATATATATATATATTTAATTTTTTTTCTTTCTTTCTTTCTTCCCCCCTCCCCCCACGCCCAGGCTAACCTGCAAATGCAAGGGTCAGCTGGGGAAACCATTAAAGAGGAAATCTAAAAGAAGCTTCCAATGCATTGGACCACCCTAAAAGAGAAAGGAAGGAAATGTTCGGGGAAGGCTAGGGTTCCGGGAAGCTGAAGGGGGCGGGGGGTGGGGGGGGCGAGCGCCCCCAACACCGTGGCTTCTCCTGGCGCTGCCCTAAGGGAAGAGGATGGGCCTGAGGTCCTAAAAAAGCCTTTCCGAGCCCCTACTTCGGACATGGGGAGGGAAAAGTTCAGAAGCAGCCAGAAGGAGACAAAAGCCTAATTTTGCCAGTTCAACAGGACAGGAAAGTCAATAAACCCTGCCAGCTCTGGAAACGGGTCGAGGCTCCTGTTGGCTCCACAGAGGCTGAAGCAGACCTCGCCGCCGCCCTCGTCGCCGCCGCCGCCGCCGCCGCCGCCGCCGCCGCGGCCCCTGCGTTACTGGGGGAGACGGTGCCGCTGCGACAGGGGAGGACGCGGCTCGAGCTCAAGGAGGCTCCAGCGCGCAGGCGCCGCCGAGCCTTGCTTGGATGCTCAGTCAAGGCAGTAAGGCAAAAAAAAAATCAGCAATTTATAGAAAGAAGAAGCTATAGTCTGTCGGGATATCCAACACCAACAGGTAGGAGGATATACTCTCGGTTAAGTTTGGGGGGAGGGGGGCGCACAGTGTTGATGAAACTGCAGGTTCACCGGCACCGAGCCCTCCCTGAGGTTTTTTGTTTTTTGTTTTTTTGACAATAAACTGCATAATGGAAGTACATTCAGACAATGCATCTTCAGTAGGGCTTATTGAGAGCTCCATTTCTGGAAAGCGTTGCAAGACTGAGGAATATCAGACTGCGAATCACCGGGAACAGTTCCCTTGCAGCACAGAAGCAATCTCTCTCCCCATCTTCGCGTATGTAATGCATGTCTCTCTCCCCCTCCCCCTCCTCCACCCCACATTATAAATCCAGGGGTGGCGGATTTCAGGTTTCGTAATGTTGCATGATGTGATCGGTATTTACCCGGGGATGTACCGGTGGGGAAATTAAAATCGTCGAACGCAGTTTTGCCTGGGCTTCCATCAGCATATTCCAGGCTAGTGAGAAGTGGCAAAGGAAACATGCTTTGTAGGAATAACAGAGGAACCTGATCTTCCTGGTGTGGTTCTCAGGCACCCAGGAGACAATGTGCATTTTGTTTTAAAATGAAGCCACTTGTGATTTGCAGCAAAGATTATCAGTGTAAATAGGAAAGGCTTAATTGCCCAAGAAATACAGGTTCATGTTAAATTCATTTGAATCCAGGCAGCCAAGGTTTACAAATGGAAGTGCATTATTCCTCTGGGTGTGTTTCCCTGGCCAATATTTACATTAACCGTTTTTAATAATCATGTGGGTTTAAAAGGAGAAAAAGATTTACCAAAAATGGGGGGTAGGGTGGGGAGGGAAAGACAAAAGATTAAATTACAGCAAATCCTGGATAACTTCCTATTAATTTCGGAGTCTAATGTTGAAATTGTGCTTTAAGATGAATCAACAAATACTCTTCTTGTAACATGCAGCATGAATAGTGGCACTTAAGTTAAAAGACATATTTTGCAAGGGCTCTTTGGATCCATATCAGCAGGAAAGCTGCCTGTAAAACACTGACAGATACTAACAGAACTCAAATAATGTAGGCAGTCTCATCTCTGCCACCCACCAGCTATCTTATAGATTCCATTGTAACATTAGTATTTAATTCCTGGACTGGCATATTTTACGATTGTGGAATATTTTATTCCTTCTGTCCTAAAAGTACTCAATCAAATTTATGTTCTCCAAAATAGGGACATTTTAAAATTCATCTAGTTCGGAAAACTAAACAAGCCAATTTTCTGGAATCTCAAACAAAAATACTTACTAAAGCAAATATTATTATTCAAAATTAAAACTTTATTTGCTTCCCCATAAATGAACAGCTTTATGTTAGGACTACCTGACATCATTACTTTTTAACTTAAGAACTGATAGCTCATTTTTTTTCCAGATATTCTGATGGCAAATCAAATGGAAGAAAAGAGGAAGCATGACTGCAGATCGCATCAGTTCTCTTTGTGGATTACATTTTCAGTAAAATGTATGGATCTATCCTTTCCTTGTTCTTATATCTAGATCATGAGACTTGACTGAGGCTGTATCTTTATCTTCCATCCATCTATGGCGAACTATAGCCATGCAGCCGACAACATTTTGCAAAATCTCTCTCCTCTAACAGCCTTTCTGAAACTGACTTCCTTGGGTTTCATAATAGGAGTCAGCGTGGTGGGCAACCTTCTGATCTCCATTTTGCTAGTGAAAGATAAGACCTTGCATAGAGCACCTTACTACTTCCTGTTGGATCTTTGCTGTTCAGATATCCTCAGATCTGCAATTTGTTTCCCATTTGTATTCAACTCTGTCAAAAATGGCTCTACCTGGACTTACGGGACTCTGACTTGCAAAGTGATTGCCTTTCTGGGGGTTTTGTCCTGTTTCCACACTGCTTTCATGCTCTTCTGCATCAGCGTCACCAGATACTTAGCTATCGCCCATCACCGCTTCTATACAAAGAGGCTGACCTTTTGGACGTGTCTGGCTGTGATCTGCATGGTGTGGACTCTGTCTGTGGCCATGGCATTCCCCCCAGTTTTAGATGTGGGCACTTACTCATTCATTAGGGAGGAAGATCAATGTACCTTCCAACACCGCTCCTTCAGGGCTAATGATTCCTTAGGATTTATGCTGCTCCTTGCTCTCATCCTCCTAGCCACACAGCTTGTCTACCTCAAGCTGATATTTTTTGTCCACGACCGAAGGAAAATGAAGCCAGTCCAGTTTGTAGCAGCAGTCAGCCAGAACTGGACTTTTCATGGCCCTGGAGCCAGTGGCCAGGCAGCCGCCAATTGGCTAGCAGGATTTGGAAGGGGTCCCACACCACCCACCTTGCTGGGCATCCGGCAAAATGCAAACACCACGGGCAGAAGAAGGCTCTTGGTCCTAGATGAGTTCAAAATGGAAAAAAGAATCAGCAGAATGTTCTATATAATGACTTTTCTCTTCCTAACCTTGTGGGGCCCATACCTGGTGGCCTGTTATTGGAGAGTTTTTGCAAGAGGGCCTGTAGTACCAGGGGGATTTCTAACAGCCGCTGTCTGGATGAGTTTTGCCCAAGCAGGAATCAATCCTTTTGTCTGCATTTTCTCCAACAGGGAGCTGAGGCGCTGTTTCAGCACAACCCTCCTTTACTGCAGAAAATCCAGGTTACCAAGGGAACCTTACTGTGTTATATGAAGGAGCATCTGGAAATCTTTAGCCTTGTGAAACACTAACCTTCTCTGCTAAGCAATCGTGGCCTGTAGCCATATCTTGAGAAGAAAATCAAGAATGGGATCAGCGGTTATAAGGATTTGGGCAACATTCTGCAGTCTTTGCAATAGTTCACCTATAATCCTATTTTAAATCTCAGAGTGATCCTGCTGACTGCCGGCGAAGGTTTGTAATTAAGAAAGGACTGAACCACTGCCCTAAGTTTCTTTATGTGGTTGAAAACTAGATAATGAAAGTAGCAGGTGCTAAGTATCAGTGCTAAATGCTGTGTATATCACTACTTATGAAAAAAAAATCAAAAAAACAATTAGCATTGGACATCTTAATAAATTAAGTTGACATGAGGTAAATGTGTTGATAAAAACTAATTTTAGAAGTTTGAAGACTTTAAAACATTTCATACTATTATTGTTTTGCAAAAACTAAAATATTTGGGGACTTAAAGTACTGTAATCCACTAAAGACGTGCCATGAATTATTGGATTATCACACTTTTAAAAATTCGCCTTGTAAGTTTGGGGGAGCATTCCAAAGCAGTATATTGGTTCCAATTAGAGTTTACTCTTTTTTTTGTATTAATATGTTACTATTTCTAAATACCACTTTCCTTACCTACTAGTGAAATTGCTAGCATTGAACTGTATTATGTGGTTTTTGTTGATTTGGTATAAAGTTTTTCCAATTCATTTATATTTTACAAATGCTAGATATTGGTCTAGGAGGCAACATTAATGGTACCAACTGGTCACAACTGAGCAGTTCTAATAATGCAGAATAAACACATGTTGCCTTAAAGGGTTATCTAGTATTTTTCATCTTATTTAGCATTGGAGCAAATAGTCAAGGGAAATCAAATTAGAAACTGGTCATGGTCATGCATCTGGAAGTGCATGGACGATCATTTAGTACTCTTTTTCCTTTTTCCTCATATGGTTTGAAAATTAAGGTGCACATCACTGGGATAATGAGATTTTCTTCTGAGGTGTGCTACCCATTCTAGTGTGTTCTAAGAAGCAGGCAGTTGATGTATGTTTATATTTGAAATCAGCTGTCAAGGGGAGACCACAGCCTTAGTATGACATCCTGCACAATTTGTGAAGCATTTATTCTACCGACGGCACAGTCTTGTTTATACTTTCTGCACATTCAGTGTATTGGTCGTTTAAATTATTTCAGTTTTACCTTGTGAAAGCTTATAATATGATTTCTGGTATTTTAGAAATACATTAGAGTCTGTGAGTCTCATTCTTTAAGATACAGATGTGTGAATTTCAATATAAAGTTGCATTTGCCAAAATTTACCCGTGTAGCCTGTTACTTTTCTTGGAATAAATTTTACATTTTTGGCAATTAACAATTTCTTTGGACCTGGGAGGCAAGCACAAACTAGGAAGACTAGCTTTATTATGGTTTTGCTTTTTGATTTTTTTTTTTTGTAGCTACTGTATTTTGAACCTGGAAGTGCATGAATGATAGGGAACTCAAAACTGATAAACTGACAAATAATATTATTTACAAAAACATTATTTGGTAACTTATCATAGTTATCCCTCTTACAAACCGGTAATGTTTAAAGATATATACCTCCTTAGTTAATTGGTTCAGAATTTTAATATAAATATCACATTTTAATTTGGAGCATTGCAGAACTTTTGGATCCTAAATATATAACATCTAAGAATGGTTTACAATAACATTATGACAAAACCAGAAAAGTTATTGTTTTTGTTTTCCATTGTTTTCATTTGGTTTTTTTGTTTATTTGTTTGTTTGTTTTGTTTGGTACTTGAAAAATAAGATTAGGAATCTAATGGAACAGAATTCTTTATTGCTATAGTACTTCTGTAAAGAGACTATCAATATAAATATAAATAAGGAAAAATAAATCACTGGAATGTCTCAGTGATATATATAACTATTCAGTTCTGCTCATAGAAGTACAGCTCAAGCCATGATTTTGTGAGACCTGTGTTTAACCTCATTTTACTTTATACCAAAGTTGACTGGATCTGAGACAAAGTTTAATGTACAACAGGAGTCGAATCTAGCAATAAAAGCCCCTTGTTGGTACTAAAATCATTATCCAAAATGTAATAAGGAAAATGTTATCAAAAGGTATTCTGATAACATTATTTCCAACTCAAAAAAAGTTACAGTAGAGGTGTAATTACAGTGATTATAGAGAACTTGGCTTAGAGGTTCAGATATCACCAGTAATCAGAGGAATATTCAGCAATTGTCTTGCTGCCAGAGAGATCAGCTATTATCAACAGTAGCCTCCATAACATAGACAAGAAAACTGAGGCATAGATTAAAGGTAGGGGAATGAGGAATCAAGAGCAAGAGCCAAGTGAGATTGCTTGACTCTACCTAGCTATTTGGAAAAACAGATTCCAACAGCTTTGGTAAGTGACCAGTGAATAATGCAGAACCGATGTGACTTTATTTTAAGCCTACTTTTGACTAACTTGGCATTTCAGGTCTGGGGCAAGCACTGGGTGAGATACAGCCCCAGTTAATCAATGCCGTTTGTAAATCAATGAGTAATGTAGCAATCATGTAAAAGTCTGCTTCCGTGTCTTTTTTTTTTTTAAGATTTTATTTATTTATTTGACACAGAGAGAGAGAGATCACAAGTAGGCAGAGAGGCAGGCAGAGAGAGAGGGAAGCAGGCTCCCCGCTGAGCAGAGAGCCCAATGCAGGGCTCGATCCCAGGACCCTGAGACCATGACCTGAGCAGAAGGCAGAGGCTTTAACCCACTGAGCCACCCAGGTGTCCCTGCTTCCGTGTCTTAATGACTAAATCACATTATCTATTTTGGCACCCATTCCAATATTCAATATTTAAAAACAGTTGGTAACTAATTGAACTTGAAAATGTTACTAATTTTCAACCCTGAAAATATTCCCACTGGTGAGTTCAACTTCCCTGTGAGAAAGACCCATTATCAATAATAATGTGTCCCTCCTGGACTAATTACATCTGAGCTGAACAGTCTTTAAATTGTTTTCTGTAATAATGGTGATATGTTTGCATGGATGTGTCTATCCTACCTCATCTGGTTCCTTTGGTGCACAGTGGATTTATTTGTGAGACGTCTGGCTGGAACTAGGCATTCAGTCTGTGTCTGTGGAATCCTATGCAGATAATAACTGAGGTAAAAGGAGGTGAGTAACTTGCCTAGTTTCCCACAGAGGCCTCCTTTAGTTAACATAAAATTAACCTTAGTCATTAGAAAAAAATTATTTGTAGGACAACCTATTGACTGAATCACCTTCTTCAAATGTTAGCTGGTTGGATTTCAATACCAGCATTTTTCAGAGGTTAGCTGATTGGCCATTGCTAATGTGGATATGGCCACTTGTTTATGTCTACCTCCATGACTGCTACCTGAATTGCTTATTAATTTATTTATTCATTCAAAAAATAGGTATTGGGCCCTGGGCTTGGTGCTGAGAACACAGTGGAAGACAAGACAGAACATTCTCTCATGAAGATTTCTTAGTCTAGTGGGAACAACAATTAAATAAGTAGTAACCACGAGTCACAAATGTTAGGGTAGTGAACATTCCCAAGATGGACTTGGTATTAATGGCCATAAATGGACTGTTCTCCATTTTTCCTTTGGTGCCTTACCTCATATCTTTTCCCAGTACTCCTCGGGATCTTTTATATGTCGTACTGCCTCAATTCAGAGGGAGCCTCCTGTTCTGCTCACACTTCATGTAGATGAATCACCACATTACATTTGGGAACACGAGTTCCCATGTTGTTAATGCTATACACAAAATAACAGCAAAATTTGAGTGTTAAAGTTACCTTCCATGTCCTGACTTTCCACTTCCACATTAGTGATATTTCGGTTTCAGAAACTTGGAGGTGTCTTTTCTTACACACATACATTCCTATAAGATAGCATGAGAATGCCTGGGGAAAGTGTCATCAAAGAAGGCAGTAAGAAGCCAACTCCTAGGGCCCTCCCATGGTGCTCAAGCAAAGATGGGAATAACCTGTGAAACAGTACACATATCTTTACTCTTAAAGCATGCCACTGCAAAGTTTTTAATGCCCCTTGTTGTAGACACCACAAAACTCCCTAAGCCCATAATCTGAAAAGTTTGTTGGAACTCCAAAATTTATTTCTATTGCAAATAGAATTAGAGATCTTTACAATTATAGAGACATATTTCTTTTCAGCTAAGCCATGTAATAGTGGGTTGTGTTGCAATGGGGATTCCTGCAGGACACTTTATAAACAGAACCCAAGCTTCACTTCTGTGTATTCACCATTAGATAAATTTATTTTGTTCCATTTTTTACTTTACTCCACATCATTATCCAAACAAACAAAAACCAGTGTATATTGGTTCCATATTAAAAAGAAAAGAAAGAAAATAAGATGAAAAAGGTTAACGTTTCAAATACTTGTTAAACACATTACTTGAGGTAGGTGGTTGCCAGAATTATGGGTTATTTACAATTCCAAAACCTTGTGAGTTTGTTCTTCTATGTAAAAATACATCATTTTCATGTTGTGAATATTCTCTTCTAAATGTTTTGAATGGAAATTGCAGGATCTACTAGGATAATTATTTATTGCTGACTTTTTTTTTTATTATCGTACTCAAATCTGGGCATGCTGGTGTTCTGTGACTTTCCCAGTTCCCTCAGAAACTCTTTTTTGCACCATATTAAAATGATAGAATTGTTTCATTTTGAGGCACAAGCTCATAACTAGTCTTAATAGTGGTGAAAATGAAGATATCATTTGTAGATGACTGGATTTTTTTTTTTTTTTTTTTTTTGCCATTAGTCTAACAGTCAAATAAGTCAAAGTTATCGAGAACTCGAGCAATAGAGGGACGGCTTCTTTTTTTTTTTGGCTAATGCCTGATACTGCAACGTAACAGGTCCTAAAAAATATATTAAGACCAAGAGGTTTTAACTTTATAAAAGGATTATGTAAATAAAACCTGGTTTTTAAAATGGAAAAGAAGCTTTTCTATCATCTCTTTTTGTCAAAGGGATGATGTCCATTAGTTGTTCAAACCCTTTGGATTAAAAGGCTTTTGAAGCCAGTTTCCTCCCACTAGATCAGGCTGTTAATACAAGGACTGGAATCCTATAAAAGCCCTGGAAGAGAATGCGTTTACCTCTGAGTGATTGTAGAAAAAGGCCTAAAAAAAAAGCCACAAAAAAAAAAAAAAAAAAGCCACAGGTGGTGTGGGGCTTGGAATTACTCACACTTGACATTCAGAATCAGCCCCTAGTTCCTTTTAGTGCCATTGGATAACATCATTCTCAGAAAGACTCAGGTTTTCAAGCTTGGCTTGGAAGCAGAAAGCAGTTTAGTTCTGTTTTTTCTCTCCCCTCAGTGTGTTTAGAAAAATAATAGATTCTTGACACAAATATTAAAATTGATATTGTAGTGTACATCTTGGTTTATGGGGTTTTAAAATAATGTTTAACTAACATAGATTCAAGATCATGGGGTGAGGAAGTATATTATTATAGTACTTGGAAGAAATTATAATATTAAAAAACTTTAAAGCTGAATTGACAGTTGAGTTTAAAGTTAATTAGTTGTTTCTTTTCAAAGCTTTAAGAAAGCAAAAATCTGACTAGATGAAGGAAGTGTTTGTTTCTCCTCCATCGGGCGTGGGGGGCACAGGTTGAATTGAGAGAATTCATTTTCTCCAGGGAAAAAAGGAATTTGGGTCATTTTTAGTAGGCATTTTCTTTAGACATAATTCAATTCAACAGTCGTTAATTGTGTGCTTATTGCATGTATGATCTTGGGCAAGTTACTTAACTTTTCTATGCCTCATCAAGAAAAAGGAGATGGTAGCACAAACATCCTGAGGTTATTGAGAGGATTCAGTGAGTGCATCCTCGTGAAGGCCTTAGGAGACAGTCTGGCATCTTAAATAAATTTTACTTTCTACTGGCTCTCTCATAGTTCACCATCTAGCAGCAGAGACAAACAAATTATGAGACAATGTGATAAGTGCTGTGAGAGATTAGCGTTAAAGAAGCACAGAAATGCAATTAACTCTGTGAAGATGGCAGAAGGAAGGTGAGACAGAAAAGGTGGCAACTAAACTCAGTCTTGAAGGATCATTTTAATTTCCTCTGCCTGACAAAGTTGGGAAAGCCATTTCAGACAGAGGAAATAGTAAAATGAGCAAAAGGCAAAGAGATTCTAAAGCTCATGATGTGTTCAACATAGGAATTCACTAATCAGAGAAGTTTAATGTTGTGTGGCTGGAGCTTTGGTCCCTGCAAGGGGAAGGCCAATGTGGTAGAGAAAAAGCACAAGACTTGAAGGTTTAAGTCCTTCTGTCTGTTACTAGCTTTATTCTTTTGAACAAGTTAATTAAACTCTTTGAGTCTCAATTTGCTTTTCTGTCATGGCAAGGGTAGTAGCAATCATTACTTTTAAAGAGAAGCTTGAAGATTAAATGAGATAATATAATAAAAGTAGGTAAAATAGGGGTGCCTGGCTAGCTCAGTCGGTGGAGCAAGTGACTTTTGATCTCGGGGTTGTGAGTTCAAGCCCCACGATGGATACAGAGGTTATTTAAAAATAAAATCTTAAAAAAATAGATTAAATAATGATAACTATTATTAAGTACTTATTATGTGCCAAAGACTGTTCTAAACACTTTTCATATATTAACTCATTTGGTTATCACAATGAGTAGATGCCATTATTATCCATACTTTACAAACGAAGAAACCAAAGCCCAGAGAAGTTAAGTAACTGACACAAGTTAGTAATAGGCAAACATGGATGTAAAGCACTCACTCAGCACAGTATCCAGACCAGACTGAGCGTTCAATAAATGTTGGCTATTGTTGCTGCTGCTGCTACTGTTGACTTTCACACAATCACTCGGAAGGTTAGAGACTGACTAATGGGAGCCGAGGTGACAGCAGAAACAGAGCTGCAGCCTCAGATCGTAGCTTCACCTTCCTCTTCCCCCCATTTTCCCACGGAGAATCTAAAGGAAGCAAAGAACAGTAGTTGATGGCTTTCACAGAGGATCACATTACTGCGGAAATGGGAGAACCCATCTCATCTTTCAAATGACTTTTTAGAAGGACATTGCTCAAATTACATCACTCAGATTTCAAAGTGGGCGCGACAGAACTCATGCTGCGTGGAGAATTTCTCCTAGATCTGGCTCATACTCTTCAGTCCTAAATCGGTTTTGTCCCAGTCTACATTACGTGGAGATTTTAAGTGGATGGTTACCGGAGGCTGGGTAAAAGCTTTTCCCGGAGTCTTCCTTTGTGTCAAGTCTCCCTTTAAAGATCCAGACCTTTCAGGATCTCCATTCCCAGCCATTTTCCAACTACTGACTTTTTTTCCCTACTCTGAAATCCCTCCAGCGGCTTTCGTAGCCTCTGCATTCATAAGTCTCCGATGGCAGGACTACTTCACAAATCCTGTTTGCCTGCTATTCCTGTAACCCTGTGGTCCTCACGCTTCTCTAACTATGGACTCATTGCCAGTTGTTTACACACCTGGCCATCCTTCACTGCATTTTTTAAACTGTTGCTTCGTCCACTTGAACCCCCACTACGTTTGTCCTGACTGAGCTTCAGTCTCTTTATTTGACCTCTTACTTTACCAGTAATTGTACCTAAGTGATTTCATCTACTAAAGTGACAGCTGCTGTCATCCCCCTACTCCAGTTTGGTGCTGTTTGCGGTCTCAGTAAACACAGTTTTTATTTAATTATCTTGTGTAGCATGAAAAAGGGTGCCAGCCTGAGTGTCAGGAGCTAAGCTGCTGACCAGCTACAGACTGCTTTCAGTGCGCTTGACCTCTTAGTTCCCTCAACTGTATAATGAAGGGGTTGATCTCTAAATTCCTCCAGCTTGGAAAAATCTATGGTTTGTCCATCTGGGTCACTGATGCCCTAAGGACATTAATGACATGGTTATTTCTTTCTTTCCTTTTTTTTTTTTAATGACATGGTTATTTCTAACAAACACGGCTTCCCCGCGGATGACCGCGGCCCACGGAGATCCACTTCCTAGATACAATATTTCAACGAACTAGGATCTTACCTAAGCAGTTGTAGACCCAACCTGAACCCAGCTTGTTGACATCAACACTAGAGAGTATCTATAGCATATCAAAGTACTTTTTCACAGGGCTCTTGCTTTATTCATGTGCTAACTTCGTAATAGCACTTTTAATTTTAATCAGACAGACTTGATGCTCGGCTTCCATTTCAAATGATCAAATTACAGATATTTGTGCCCTGTTATTCCTTTTATGTTTTAGTCTTTGTGCCCTGTTATTCCTTTTTATGTTTTAGTCTTAATTATAAATAATCCATGAACTTCTTTTAGAGGGCACCAAATTTAAGTTCCTGTAGCAAATATATGAAAGATAAAATTCAGGAAGATATTTTAGTACCATTGTTGTAATTGTAAGTTGTAATTATAGAATGATCCATCTTTAAATAGATATTTAAGAGCACCTACTGTGTACAAGGAGTTGTACTGGGTGCTTAATAAATCTTGTTACTGAATCTGGTTTGGCTGAGGTTTTAGTCTTAAAGACTTGTAAAATGAACACAAATCTGGTTTTCTTTTTGCAGTTGCTTTTGTTATGCTTCACATGCGTGAAGACATTGGTTTTTAAATTCTACCCAGTACAAAAGTGTTTTCCTATTATTTTTAATCACACCCTATGCTTAGATTTAAATGGCTATAATTAATGGTGCATTTTTTATTTACAATTTCTGATTTGCAGAAACAAAACTAGTTACCATAAAACACCCTTTTTAAACATATTTTGAATCTGGTGGCTTGTTGACTTTTAAGAGAATGAACTAGAAAAGATAACATTCTTATCATGGTAGTAACTTTCTAGCTACTAATAAAGACCTTGGTAGGTAATGTGGGGGAAATACTCATGCATCTTAGAATACATAATTCAAGGAAACAAATGTTCCCATGTTTATGTGGCCCTGATACACCCACAATGCATTGGGAATTCTGGACAATTATTGCATCGGTGGTTTTAGATATGATGCCACTCAGTTCCCTGATGCAGAAAGAACCTGTGTTCTTCTCAGTGGTGCTATTATTTGTTATGCCTGGAAGGTCTTGAGCATTTTTCTGCAGTGCCAGAGCTCTAATGCTTTGTATTTCCATCATGGGCATGAGAAAATGTCATTTTCAAGAAGAAAAAATGAGAGAAAGACATTTTCTAGTGTACTGAGTCTTGCCGGAGAATATTTGCTCTCTGTTGTAATTTTAAGATAGACTTAAATTGTATGTATATGCTAAAAACATCCTCATAAATATTCAACTAAGAACTATTCTGTTTCCAACCAGCTAAAACTATACTTAATATTGATATTAATAAATATTCATTATAATATACAGAGGGGAAATATACAGGAAACTTCCTCATCAGCTGTTTTATATGGCAGAACAATTAAATCATTTCTTCATTAGTAGCAGAAACCAAGATACAGGAGGACACATGTATGTAATGACCAAAGGGAAGCCATGTAAAGAAATGAGAGGGAATGGTAAGATGGTCCAGTGATGGGAACAAGTGACACCAGAAAAAAAAATTTCATTACTAGGAAAGTTTGAAAAGTTTGAAAGTAATAGGAAGAAAGAATGGGGCTAATATTTTAAGTGGTTTAGAAACTGACCCCACTATTTAAGAACCTGCAACGTCTCTCTATCGCGTACCTAAGATCAAAATCAAAACTCTTTATTAAGACCTTTTACAGCAATGTTATACAGCAGTGTTCTCATCTACCCATAATCTTCTCTCATTCTTTTCCATTTTCCATTCCTTGTAAGTGCCACATAAATACACACAGACACCTCTTGCACTATACAGACATATAGTTCCACCACAGGCTATCCAACTCAATCCATAGATCCACTCAAACTTCACCTTTGATCACTTTGACCCACATTAATTTCTCAGTTCTCTGCGTGCCTCAATTATATTTAATCTGTGTGTGGTTTTACTTGATAGAAGGGTATTTTCTGACTGTTTGAGATTTCTCTAGTAAGATTGTAAGCTCATGGGCTTTATCATCTACCTAATTTCTACCCCCACAAAGAACTCTATCTTACTATTAAGCAATAAGTAAATTGCTCAAAAAGTAGAAATATTATTTACATAAAAAAACAGAAGAGCAAAATATTAATTTTAGAATTTTTTTTATTAGAAGTCTCTTTGTCCTTGTCCAAGTTGAGATGTTAATTCAAATGTTATTTCCAAAACAGGAAGAGAGAGTGAGAAAGAATCTATAATCAAAATCTAGATAATCTTGCCCTTCCCTTTTTAAGTGAATATACTACTAATCTTCTAAAAGCCAATGAACTTAAAAGTTTTCTTTAGTGGTAACAAATTTTGAACCATTCATGCTTTCTCACTTGTCTTCCTTGTTACCAGTTTCACACAAATGGCCCATATAATTGGAAAGGCTATGGGATGTTTTATTTATATAGCTCTGCAATTTTAATAGAAACCTATATCTGCACATTTTTATTTTTTAATCTTTTTAAAGATTTGGAAGAGAAAGCATGAGAAAGGGGACAATCAGAGGGAGAAGTCAACTCCCTGCTAAGCAGAGAACCCCCCCCATTACAGGACTCCAGGATCATGACCTGAGCTGAAGGCAGTCACTTACCAACTGAGCCATGCAGGTGCCCATCTGCAAATTTTTAAAAAGATTTTCTTCATTTATTTGAGAGAGAACATATGTGTGTGGCACATGAGGTGGGGGAGGTCACAGAGGGAGAGGGAGAGGGAGAAGCAGACTCCCTGTTAAGCAGGGAGCCTGATACAGAATTGGGGGAGTTCGATCCCAGGGTCCTGGGATCATATTCCAAAAGCCAAAGGCAAATGCTTAACCAATGGAGTCACCCATGTGCCCCTATATCTGTAAATTTTTAAAGGCCTTTTTATTTTGAAATATTCTTCCACTTGGGCAATATTCACAGCTGAACACATTGTATTAATCAAGGATGTCTCTTAATCTATGCTTCAGTATGGATTCAAATTAGAATCAGATAACTCATCACAACTTTAAAAACATCATCACTTCGAAATTACTTAAAGTGTAATGAATTTTTTTTTTAAACACACTAATCTAATGCATTTTACATCACTCAGAACAAGATCAAGAGTTAGGTTTATCAAGTGCAAATAAATATTGTTTTAACATTGGTATACTTCCCCAATAATTAAAATAAATTTGTAAAATGTATTCAAGAGTAACCTATTTTTTATCAGATGATTCAAATGCAGTGATTATAAATCTTTCTAAAATACCATTAAGAATATAACCCTATAATTTTATTTCTACTTTTTATGTGCTAAGAATATTAACCTAATAGCAACTGAATTTTTAGTGTACACTCAAATATACTTTAGAATAATTTTGTTTCATTTCAAATGTATAATAGGCTGTTAACAATGACATAAATGTTGTTGAATTTGGTGTGTAAGGGCACCTATTTTGTTTAATTATTGTTATCATGATCATAGTTATTTTAAATCAAAATAAATGAGGACAATTTGTGTGTCAATTGGGTATAGGAGTAAGAGAACCTTTAAATCTCATTAGTTTCTCAGAGAAAATAAATGAAACTGAATGACTACATTTTTTGATTTATAGTTATTTAAGAAAAAGAAAAAATTGGGCATATGTCTACATAAGCCCATTTCTACAGCTCATACTTAAAAAAAAAACTAAAACCTTTAGTTTAAAGGTTCTTTTGAGGGTAAAATAATTCTAAGAGTCAGAGACAAAAAATTATAACCCTTTACTTTATTAACCCGGAATAACTAAAAGTTATGTCTTTCTCTTTTCAGCTAACCGAATGTGGCTTGTAGTTTATTTCTTAAAGAGGGATCATAAAAAAAGAATGTTTTAATTATTGTAAGTCAGTTTTTAAGAGAATTCATTCATTTATTCATTTCATTCAACAAATACTTATGCACCACCTACTATGTTCCACTCTACATGTTCCGTGCAATGATATAATAATGAATAAAACACAAACGCAGTATCTTTTTCATATAGAACACTTTTTATAAATATGTACTAGCTTTTATACATGTTTTTCTAATATTTTTTAAAAGATTTTATTTATTTATTTGACAGAGAGAGAGAGATCACAAGTAGGCAGAGAGGCAGGCAGAGAGAGAGGGGGAAGCAGGCTCCCCGCTGAGCAGAGAGCCAGGTGTGGGGCTCCATCCCAGGACCCTGAGATCATGACCTGAGCCAAAGGCAGAGGCTTAACCCACTGAGCCACCCAGGCAACCCACATGTTTTTCTAATCTGAAAAATTGATTATCTCAACTCCAAAAAGAGTTTTATCACTTAAACATTATTGCCATAGCTAATGTTTTCACCCTCATTTTAAAAAAAGATTTTTATTTATTTATTTGAGAGAGAGAGAGAGAAAGCAGAAGCAAGGGGAGCGGCAGAGGGAGAGGGAGAGGCAGACTCCCCAATGTGCAGGGAACCTGATGTTGTCTCAATCCCAGGACCCCAAGATCATGACCCTGGCTGAAAGCAAACGTTTGACCAACTGAGCCCCTCACCCTTACTTTAAATTGTTAATGATTAAAGAAAATAAAGTCATCCCACAGATTCATACCTGAAGTAGCTTATTTCCTAAATCAGGAAAGCAAATGCTCCATCCTACCAGAAAGCATTGAATTCTGGGTATCTTAACTTCAGCAAAAGATCATTTCTATCCTAAAACTGCAATTCACAGATAAAGGGCACTGCTGAGGGAAAGAGACCATTAGCTTCTAAGCTTAGTGCGGTTCCCAACAGGTGGGAATATGATTTCTGTGCAGTGATTCAGTGAAGTCATTTTGCTGACCAGCTCCCAGGCTTCTTGGTAAAAGTCAAGTTTCAGCAATATAGCAAGAATATTCATCTGCCAGGGATGTGTGATTTGGTATATTCTATACTTAGTAGGAAAGAAAAGAATTATTGTTGATTTGATTAGCATTGTTTTTAAATTGCAAGGACAGCTGTCAAAAAGTGGAGAACTGCATGGGTTTCTTTTCTTTTCTTTTCTTTTTTTTTTTTTTGGCTTAGAAATATTTACCCCAAAGCCACCTTTTCCATAAATATGAACAGTGCTGGACAAGCCTAGAAGAAGAACAAACCTGCAGGTGGAAAAAAATTACTGAGAATGATATTATAGTACAATGGGCCAGAGAGACTGAGAGTGACCCCCCCGGTGTCTTCAGTCCTACTCGATAGTCAGGTGAGTTTTCATTTTTGAAACCTGGACGAGCCAACACTGCAGCAGGAATAAGATGAGGGAGAAACTAACTTCTTTGGAAAGCAGAAAAAAAAAATCTATAAACACCTGTTATTTCTCTAGAACTAACTCTACATCTCCAGCCCACAATTCACCTGCCATCCTTTCATAAAAGGGCTAAAGGCTAATACTAGCCTAACTCCATCATGTCAATGCCAAACACATCAGCAATGATAGGAAATGCTTTTTGGGTCAAGAGATTCAAATGAATGTTTTGAATGACCGTGACCAATACAGATATTTCTCTACTGATTTTGCTTTTAAAAAATTGCATACTTCTAAATTTGTATTGCTTTCACTTGAAATTTCTATATTATTTGGAAACTACTAATGAGCATTATTTTTGAGAAATTCTGATACAGTTATGCTGCATTCACTTTAAAAGAAGACAAATGAAAAATGCAATGTTCTATTTCTGTTTCTTCATCATCATTGTACAGATTTGAAATTGTTATGTGCTTCCTCTCTATAAGGGATATGCCATAAAATTAAGATTTTCCAGGTTATTGTGGTATAAGGAATTTGAATAAATCCATTTGTGAGTGGATGCTCGCAGGAGGGCAAATCAGAGGCCACAAAACCAAAGCTGTTCACCTGACATTGCCCTCAAAAGCCCAAAGACTCAGTCTCATGCACCTGCCAAAATAATAGAAGAAAAAAACACAAAACAAAGGTCGTGATTCCTGCTGACGAAATAAACGGCACCATGGGATGAATAATACAAACAGCTATTTTAAGTCTATGAAATAAAAAGGCATTTCTAAAGAGCAAATACCACATCAGGGATAAGTTAATAGGAAAAGGGAGTCTGAAAGGCTCTGAAGACAGACCTAATCGTTCTAAGCTTGAGTCTGATGAATATTCCCAGGCAATAATACCACAACAGATTGAATTCTTATTATAGCGCATCACATTGTTTCAGTGAAATAAAATGAATTACAAAGTCATTTGGATAGAGTGACATTTCAGGGGACTAGAAAGTGTTTTGTTGGTCATTCCGAAAGCCTTCTCTGAAAGTATTTATGTCTTCTAGTTTCTCTATGTTATCAATTAACAGTAAGTCACTGGTTTGTGTATTAACACAGAAGAACAAATTTCTATGGGAAAAAAATGTTGGTTAACCTATTCATAGTACTATGTGGTCAAAAATGTACGCTTATTATTTATATTTTTTTACTTTTAAATTGACAATACAGGCATATTTTAGAAGTAATCAGAATAGGTTTTTCAAAATATAGTATGACAAAAAGTGCAGTTCTGTAAGTCAAAAGAAATGAATTCTAATTCGGATGCTGCCACTAACCTATTGAAACTGGACCTCAGTTTCATCATTCTTAAAACAACCTCTGAGACAAACTCTTTCTGGTCTGACATTTAACCAGTTTCCTTCACTGTTTCAAGTATGATTTTTTATTCTACTAAGACTGTCATGATGAAATTTAATTCACATACACTGCATTATTTCCTTCAACTAGATTAAAGAAAAATGGAGCCACATAATAACAATGAACCCTATCTCCATAACAAGTATCTGAATGGGCTAAAAGAAATTATGGGGATTCTAAATGTGATAAGGGATGCACATTATACATACAAAGCCTTCCGTGTATGGAAAGGAACTTTATTTTTTGTTTTATTTTTATTTCATTTTTTTTAGAGAGAGAGAGAGAGCACACATGCAAGAGTGGTGGGGAGGGACCGAGGAGGAGGGAGAGAAAGAATCCCAAGCAGGCTCCACGCCCAGTGCAGAGCCTGACCCCGGGCTCTATCTCACCACCTTGAGATCAATACCTGAGCTGAAATGGAGAGTCGGATGCTTAACTGACTGAGCCACCCAGGTGCCCCTAGAAAAAACTTAAAACAATTTTATATACATATATAATAAGAATTGCAGCTGGATTTTAAATCTACGACTGCTTGTCTCCAAAGCCCAAATGCTTATGCTCTCCTCAAAAAATAAAATAAAATAAAATAAAATAAAATATTAATCTTTACCAGGAGAGAGATCCTGGGTTAGGGCCACATGATTAACAAGGGTGATTGAAATAGAGTCTCTCAGTTCTGAGCTAGAGGAGAGAGGCTTGAATCCTTCTTGCCCTGAACATAACGGATACTAGTAGGGGCCAGTCAGGTTGGGTTGGAAGTAGATGGACTGGAGGTGATGTCTATGAAGGGCAGGAGAGTGCCAGGTAATCTAAACAGAGCCTTCCTAGAGGATCAAATGACTCCAGGCCTGCAGAGTTGATGGCTGGATATCAAGTCAAGGATGAGTGGCTGCTAATAGAAAAAATAAAGGGAAAAGGAAGGATGTGGAGAAAGCAATATAAAATCATCTTAACCAGCTGAAGTTTGATCCAAAAGCCCTATAAACCAAGACACATTTCCACATTTATATATGTTTCTCTTTCTGTGAATTTTATATCCTATAAATTCATTCATCTTTCTGCAATGTTGTGACGAAACAGAATTTTCACCTCTATAATCATTTAATACAGAGCATTTCTTTTAGGTTATGTAGACACAGTCATATACCAAACAATCCAGATAAAGAGACTGGGGAATGATCTTTTTTTTTTTAACTCCAAGAAAATATCCACAATGATTTACAAGAGATCAGCAGTGTGGTGGTTGTGGTAGGTTTTCTTTTTCCCTGAGCTTGCCTTAATTGTTTTCTCTAATGTTTGTAGTGCAATCGGATTATATTAAAAAATAATAATGACTGTTAATTAGAAGATTTAAATTAGGCTGCAAATATTTTTCCTTTCTAATATGCTAATTGCCGAAGAAGAAAGTCTATGGGGAAACTCATGGGGAGAATCTGCCAAATACGGAAGAGGTGTCTTGATGCAAACAGGCAGCTATTTCCCTTGTTTGTTATTTTGTCTGGTTCACAAATTCACTCTCGGGGGAAAAAGTCAGCAGATGATATTAGTGAAGAGTTTGGCAATATAGCGTGATGGCAAGAGTGATAGATTCAGTGTCAGGAATCTGGAGTTGGGGTGTGGGTATACTACTAATTAGCCATGTAACTTTGAGCAAATCTCCTCCCTTCGGTAGGCCTTTTTTAATCTCATCTGTAAAAATACAGTTTAGGGGTAGGGCATTGCTAAGACCCCTTTCAGTTCTGAAATATGGTGATGCTAACCTAATGAGTCTAACAGCTATAATATGTTAAATGTTGGAGTATTGAAATCCTATTTGCAAGTCTAGCTACACTAGTTATGGTCGTAATTCATATCACAGGCATTCCCAACTGGTGAGCATTCACCCCCCTCCTTTGATCCCTAGTTTTTAGCTGTTTCAAAACAAGAAATAATGCTAGAATGGAAATAGAAGCCAGATTCCCCACGGCACCCTGAGAGTAGTTCTGTAGCACCTGCTTCTCTATTCTGTTCATTAAAATAAAAAAAATAAAATCTCTCATGTCCATCTGGCACCATTCAAAGGTTGCCAACCTGGCATCATTCATGGGGACTAAATTCACTGACTCTTATCTAAAACAAATTTTATACTTTTTGTTCATAAGCTCAGCATGAATGGAATCAGCAGATTTGGCTGTAACTTATTTAATTCCAATAAGCAAACCACAAATTCCATGCAACTAATTTTGCCCCATGCTCTTCAAAAGAAATTACAAAAATGGCAATTTAATTTTGGAGGAAAAATAGGACAATCCTATCATTGCTTAGAGTTTTTTGGGTTTTTTTTAGTGACTAGTAATTTGAGATCTAGTGTCATAATAAATGACTCTATTAGAAAATAAGATAAACTTTCAAAACAAAACTGGAAATTATTATCCAACTGAATGCACATAAATGTACATTATAAACTATTGAATCTATAAAATAATGTCCAACTAACTTTTTAAAATAAAAAGTGACCATGACTGTATGCACAATCTCAGGAAACCTCATAATTATAAAGGCAATAAAGAAACAGGAGAACACTGCATATTCATTCCAATAAAAATTGTACCTTGAGTGTATATCAACCAACTTACTGAGCTCATGAAATGTTTCTGTAACTATTATTACATGAAAATTAAAATTTCTGCTCATTTTTAAAACATTGTCAAATATTCATTTGGGCTCTTTTTTATATTTTTCCTGAAAAGTAAAAATTTAAAAAAAAAAAACACTAAAGCTTTTGATGCTTTTAATTTGTGCAAAATTCTGTAGTGTCTCTTATGTAAGTTGAAGTTGAGATGACCTGTATAAACTCTATTTTCATCAAATGGAAAAAGTCATCTTTTCTTGAAAATGTCATAATATCAATAATATCAATGATCTGGAAAAACAGGCTAGGATACCTAAGAAGGTTTTTCTCAAGAGAAATAACTCTCATAAGTAACTCTTTTTCCAAGAAGTTAAGTCCATGATGATGTCCAGTTCTGAGTAGAATCAAGACTTTGGTGTGAAAGAAGGTATGGTATTTACCCAGAGCTTCATAGCAGACATTGTTCCTTGATTGGCATATAAGAAATAAAATTTTTTTTCCAGCACCAGCACCTGGGGAGATAGAAGACAGAAAAGACAGTGAAATATGGGAAAATTACATAGGAATGACATGGAAGAGACAGCCTTTAGTTCCCTCCCCACTCTACACACACCAGTTCATCAAACTCTAGAGTTCAACTCCATCTTCTCAGGGAAACTACCTTCCAAAAGTAAGTTGGAGGGCAAAGTAGTGGAGGAGTCATGGAGTAAACTTGATTCACAGTTATGAATTGTTAGCATTACAAAAAGAGAATCTAGAGCCAATGAAACTTGTTTAAGTGAACATTATCATATGTCTCTCTAAATAGAAAGAGAATAATACCTACCATTTATTATGCACTATGTGCCAGGCACTGTACTATGTACATTACATACACTATTTCACTTAAAACTCCCGACCACTCTGCAAAGTAAATGGTATGACCTCTTCTTTAAAGATAAAGAAATTGAAGCTGACAGAGATTAGGGAATTTGCTCAAGGTCAGCAGGGATAAATGGTAGAACTGGAATTCAAATTTAGGTTTATCTAATTCAAAAGCACATGCTCTATTCACCAATAATAAAATGTGTTATCAAAGCCACAGTGTATGGCTCAAGACTATAAAAAAAATTAAATGTTAAGTGTTACAATCCAAACAAATTCATTCACAGGTCCTCTAGTTCCATCTGTCAACTCAACTAGACAGCAAGAAGAGAGAAGTTATAAACAGAAGGATTAGAAGACAGAAGGGGAACTAAGATTAAATAGGGGAAAAACTACGCTAGCAATTCCTAGGTATAACCTCAGGAAAAAAATGTATCTAATTAATGCACTAAAGCACTAGATACTGTGGCTATTGCTGTATTTAAAAAAAAAAAAAAAGTGGAACAGAATGTTTGGCATGAATCTCTTTTTGTGTTCCCGAATGACAGCATTTTATGCATTGTTGCCTTTTTGAGGTTACAGAACAGAGAAGTCCAGGATTTAACCTCCTGGTTTTATATTTGCATTTCTCAGAATTATGTTAGTTGGCTTGCTGTAGACAGGATAAAGGCAAAAAATGCCTACACTGAAAATCCTCTGGGAAACAATAAATAGTATTCAAAGTAAATCTACAAAATTCATCACAGACATACACACTAAAAGGATTTTTTGGTGGCTTTGCACACCTTTATTCACGTACATACAGAGAAAAAAACAGACCTGTTTTCTCATTTATCCTCACAATGTTCCTTTGAATTAGGAAATACTTCGCAGTAAGAAAGACTAAAGCACACTGCTTATAAAAAAAAAAAACTGAACTTCATGTATTAGATTCCCTAGTGTTTTTGTTTTCCTTTTGTTTTCATTTTGGTTTGACTTTCATTTGGAAAATTATTTTATCATCTCAAAAAGATGAGGTTTCTATATTGAGATTTCTATGTTTAAATATCTCCAAATATTTGGGTAAATAATTAAACACACAGCTATTTATCTGGTTATAATTATTCAACAGTCATTTAAAAATTATTTAGTTACTCAATATTATTTATTTTACCTCTATTAAATGCAGGCAACATAGGAGATTGAAAGATTAAGATTGTATACCTGCCCTAAAGAAGTTTAGAACCTATTAATATAGGAAAGGTGCATACATACATTATAATAATGAAGTAGTTACCATAATACTTCTGGAATGCCATAAGAGGGGGAAAGATCACTACCAGCTAGGTAATAAGGAATGGCTTGATGGAGAGGCAGCCTTTCAGTTAGGTCTTGAAAGGTGAAATTATTTGGTAGAGACAAGATGGAGGATGAAACATAGCAGCACTCAGAAGCATGAAATATTAGCAGAGGCATGAAGATGGGATATTTTAAAGCCTATTTGGGAAATGCCATATATTCTACTTGAACTATAACCCAAGATATAAACAGAAAATATTCCCAGGAAGGTAAATTTGGATTGACATTTGGAGGCTTGCACTGACTGACTGCATAGACAATTGTGAGGAATACAAATAATAGGAATACAAACTCAAAAAAATGAAATTATTGGGGCGCCTGGGTGGCTCAGTCGTTAAGCATCTGCCTTCAGCTCAGGTCATGATCCCAGAGTCCTGGGATCAAGCCCCGCATTGGGCTCCTTGCTCAGCAGGGAGCCTGCTTCTCCCGCTACCATTCCCTCTGCTTGTGTTCCCTCTCTCGCTGTGTTTCTCTCTGTCAAGTAAATAAAATCTTTAAAAAAAAAAAATGAAACTTTTTGTAAAAGGAATGCAATGAGTTCTATTTTTATTTTTAATGAGTTCCATTTTTAGATACTGGGGGCACTAAGTCATATAGGCAGAACCCCAACAAAGTGGAAGGCAAGATGATTTACCTGAGGTGAATTTGATTAGAGAACAGAAGAATTGCTATGAAAATGCCATAAGGCTATGCAATAATAATTCCAGCTGAAATTAGATAGCATGAATGATATTGGACACAACAGCATGATTTTGTCACTTTGTCCAACAAAATTGGAACAAAGAAATGGGAAATTTGAGTAAATTATGGTCAATAATGACCAATAATAACTTTTCTGTCAGAAAGTTAAGACTGCAAAGAATCTTAGGATGTACGATGCCACGGGAAATACCAAAGACACACACCAAAAGGTCCAGCCTGGTTAAGAAGGCAAGTGAATACACAGGATCAGTGGCCTGGCAGAAGTGTGCGAAGTCCAGGACTTGGGGATCACAAAAGGGAGGAACAGAAAGAGCAGGCATGAGGGAAGAGGAAAAAAGAAATGGTTGTTGACAGTTGGAGGAAGAATCAGACGCAAGATACTGGACCCAGGACATTATTTCACGGTGATGTATATCAAAGTATGTTTATGCCAATAGTTTAGATTAAAACGCCAGTTTTTATTTAAAAGTTTAAAGTAGAAGAAATAGTCAAAGAAGATGGGAGGATTTTTTTCAAGCATAGTGAAAGAAACTAGTAGAGGATGAGGAGGAGAGTCGATAGAGTAGAAGGGCAGGGGAAGAATTGAACTGGAATACCTACGTGTTCCAAAAGAGACAGAGTGGGGAGGGGTCACTGAGTGTCACAGAGATGAAGGGAGCCAGAAGATCCAAGCAGAGAGCTGCAATGTAGGTAAAATTTTCTTGATTACCGGGTTTGGAGACTCAACCAATCCCAATGGACCAAGCAAAATGTTAGTGTATTCATTTACTATGGCTAATGTAACAAAGTACCACACCCTGGGTGGCTTAACCAACAGAAATTTATTGGCTCGCTGTTTTGGAAGCAAGATCGAAATCAAGGTTCATGCAGGGCTGGTCCCTTTTAAGGGCTGTGAGGGGGAATCTGTTCCATGCTTCTCTCCTAGCTTCTGGTGATTTGCTGGTAATCTTCAACACACTTTGGCTTTAAATGTCACCTTCTTCTTTGCTTTCATCTTCATACGGTGTTCTCTGTGTGTATGCGTTTGTGTGTGTGTGTGTGTGTGTGTGTCCAAAATTTCCCCTTTTATAAAGACAGCCTTTTATTGGATTAAGAGCTTACTCTACTACTCCAACATGACCTCATCCTTACTGGTTACAAATAATTCCAAACAAATTGATATTCTGAGATACTGGGGGATTAGGAGTTCAACATACGAATTTTAAAAGAATATAGTTCAACCCATAATGGTGGACTTAGCAAAATGTTGGTGGAATCAGAGCTGTGAGATCCAGCCTCCCTAGGGGCTAAGCTTGGATTGATGTCTTCTCACAGTGTCTAGCAGTGGGGAGAAAGGAGGTAAAAGCAAGCCTCTGCATGCTTGGCCTCATGCAGACAAAGCCTTTGGATAATTGACTGCAGTATTTGCTTTTTGTCTGGAAGCTTAGACATTCATATATTCATGAACACAACCTGTGTGCATATAACTGCTGAAATGACGGTACACAAGTCATTCAAGTGCAAGTTTAAAAGTGGGAATAATGCAAAGGATGGCAAATTTGTGATATAATAATCCACAAGATAAGCATTACCATTCTATCCTGAATTCCCATCATGTTTTCTCTGCAAAGCTGGAAGGAGTTCAGCCTCAGGCCACAAGACAATCAATACAGGGTTGATGAACCACAATTAAAACATGTCAGGATCTAAAAGTTATTGAAGACAAATGGTCCTTCATTGAAGATGTTTCTCAGAAATAGAATAAATGATTGTCCTGGGAGACCAGAAATCAGTCCTAGAAAGATCTTATCCTAAAAATCCTTTAGGAAAAGCTGACAACATTCAAAAGGCCAAGGTTTTTAGCAATTCAGAATACTCACCTTTTATGCCTTTGGTTTTCCAAGGAATACCTCAAAAGAATATAAGAATGTAATGATAAGAAAACTTGCCCTGTAGTGTTCCAAATAATAATAATAATAAGACTAAAGTGAAAATTTTATATAAAATGTCATGACATATGAAACTTGAAAGTACACACGAGGATGACATGAAAGATTTTACTTTGTTTTTTTTAATTTTCATTTTTAGAATAATTCCTCATTTTTTGATCTATGTGACCATTAGAAAGGTGCCCATTAAAAAAAAAGAAGAAAGGTGCCCATTAATTACAGTTGTAATTAAGTGTTCAGAGAAAGAGATTAAGTCAAAGTAAAATGAGCCCAAAATATTCTATTTCTTACTTCTCAACTGGCTGACATCTATTCATCTTTAGGTCTGAGCTGACTCCCCACCACAAGCCAGGCCCTCAATTTATATAAGGTTTCTTGAACTTTTCTTCAAAATATTAGAGTTTCAACTTGCATTTGTATTTATGAAAATTGTTTAATTCCTGCCTCTTCACACTAAATTATAAACTTCACCAGGGCAAGGATGATATCTTGCTCACCATTGTGCCCCCAGTCCAAATAGGTATTCCACAAATATTTGATGAATAAAGGAATGAATAAAGACTTTAAGGTAGAAGAATCAAACAGTAAACAACATTTACTCCAAGCTGCTTAACTAGTTCTGGTATCAAAGGAAAAATAATAGCATACTTATTTTATAGAAGATAATAGCATACCTATTTTATAATATTCTTTATAAGTCTACTTTTTCCTACATTTCTCATCATTTCCAGGCACTCTGTTCCCCCAGGGAGTGGAGTAGTCTATACTAGGGCCATAAGGGAGAAAAATTTTCTGACACGATCACCACTCCCTCACTAGGGACCAAGGATCCCACTCAAACAGCCAATGGTAGATTTTCATACAACCTCAAAATATTGCAAATCCCCATTAGAAGACCAAAACCAGAGAGTAAATCTATTTTCCCAAATCTTAGTAGTTAGGTGTTTAAAGACAGATAGGCTGCCCACTAAGCCTAAAAAAAAACTACACAGAGACAATGTTCACCAACATCTAAAAGAAGAGAAAACAAGGCTTTGCTCCACTACTTAGGAATATAAACTAGAAAAATAATCTCTTAAGAGATTCATGTAATTCTTGTCTGGATAGATTTTTGACTAATAAAATGCTCTTCTCTGTAATTGAAATGAATCATGTATTTCCTATGGAAACATTCCACATTTCAAATTGGATACACAGTGAATTTCAAAAATCAATTTCCCCTAAAGAGAGAGACTTAATATTTACACACACACACACACACACACACACACACACACAGACACACGTGTGCTTTTTTGCGTGTATGCAATGCAATTTTGAAACTTAGGAAAACATTTTTACATATCAGAGTTCTGCTGTAATTTCACTCTACACACCAGGCATCACTTTCCCAGCCATGAGGAGAAAAGCAAGTGTTTAAGGGAAATAATCTAGTCCAGAGTGAGCAGTCTATGTGCTCTGGAGGCACTTGTGTCACCTTTGCGACACAAGTACACTAATCTGTGGTGATAGCAGAGTGGAGAGGGAGTGAAAATAGAGATCTAATAGGTAAAACAGAACAGCATTAACCCAAGGCCGATAGCAGTATTTTCACTCAAATAATGAACAAGTTAGTTGTAATTGTAAATGGGTCATATTTGGTAAAGTGCTTGCAAGATTCTCTGACATTTTAAAATATAATTTATAACATATACTTCATTTAATTGTCTAAAGCTTTGGGATAAATTATAATAAAAGTAGACCATAGGTATCTAGGTCTTTAAAGATGGAAATAAGAGAGACAGAATCATGGAAAAGGAAGATATTTGCAGAACAGTGGTTGAAAAATAAGATAATACCATTAAAAATTGATCACTGAATTTGACTCTGAGCATCCCTATGGCAATGCAAACATGGAAACTCCATTTGTTGTCTAGCTCTCCTTGATTAAAAATTTCATGTCAGTTGCACTAGAGGAAAATCTTTTTTATCCTAAGTTCTAGGAGAAATTTTCTATGTGCCTTCTTATATAAAAGGGATATTGAATAAAAACATAATGGACTCTTCCAAAGTGCTTTTGAAAAATGTAAAAAAGTTTTTCATTGACTATTTTTTATTTTGCCTCTTATATAACTGGATTTTAGATCATAATTCACTGAACACATTTCTAAGGGTAGCTAAGCTAATGCAGTTCAAATACTTTTGAGTGATCTAAAGGATAGAACTGAAAGACCATAGAAAACTGTCATTCAAACTATTTCAGACCAAAGGTAACTCTGTTTCAGCTATACCTAACTCAGAAACCAGACACAGAAGACAGATCAAAGTTTCGCTGCTTTGGTTGAAGAAGGAACGGGAGAGACCTGGGACCTTACCTTTACATTAACTCTTGTACTTCACTCCGCTGCCCTGTCTGTCTGGCTGGCTACAAGGATTGGGGAAACTTCTCCAGAGCTCTTTTCAAAAACCATTGCTCTAGAAGAAATGTTTAGTTAACTGGTCTTTTGACTACCTCTCAAATAAAGCTCCTATCAACAAGCCTTTGACAGGTTCTAAATAGCAGTCAGTGTAAGCTTAAACTCTGTGTCAAGATTCCAGAGTATAGAGATACATTGTGTTGTTGCAAAAGACAACCACATGCAAGATACACAGAATAGGGGAGCAGGATGTCCTATTGGAAATAGTTACCAACTGGCTGCCAAACAGAAGTGTATTTCTGTAGACTCCTGCAATACTGGAACAAAATAAAGCAGAATCAAAGTAGTTTCTGTGACTGGTCTGAAGAGTTTGTGAAGGGGTTAAAAAAATGTACTTAAAACAATATGTATTTTTTCTCTAAATTTTGTAAGAATTTTCTAATTATTGCCGAAAATTTAGAATACTAAGAGAACACAAAGAAAAAATTAAAATGCTATATAACTTTATTTCTTAGAGAAAAACAATGATAACATTTTATTATAATTCCTTTTTATCTTTTTATCTTTCTTAAAACCTGTTATTATTACATAATGTATCATCAATATTTTCCCACAGTTTAATTTTTCATAGCCTTATGATAACTGTATGGACAAAACAATTTTGCCAGTCTCTGTATTATCAGTTGCACTGCAGTGTAATTCTTATAAATATGTCTTTTCTTACATACATGACTAATTTTTTTAGAAATGCGATTTTTGAATCATAAGGCAAGCCACATTTAAGCCTTTTTTTTTAAACCCATAATTAGTTTGCCCTCAGAACAAAACAAAAACAAAACAGTTGCCCACTGGAGTTAGAATGTCTCTTCAGACTTATCCTGTGTTAGGCTAAGATGACCAGGGAATTATACCTCCACCCTGATCAGTCGCTGGATGGGGGCCACCCAAGGAAAGGATGTGTCTTTAGAGGAAGCTTTCCTCCTGGATCCCTGTAGGTAGGATGGCCCCAGCAGCTGGATCAGTAATTGCTTCACTGAAGGAGATCCTGACCCGTACATCGTGTCTACCATACTAATAGTACCAGCGCTGTACAAAGGTGCCCAGTTCTCCTCACTTTGATGGCATTTGCTATCATTAGTTATTTCATATTTGTGGCTTGAAGGGTGAATAACAGTGACTTGTTTCTTGGCAATTTGTATTTCTTTTTTCTTAAGCAGCCTTTTCATGTTATTTGCCCAATTTTCTATGAGCGTTGTTTTCTTTTCTAAGATTTTATTTACTTATTTATTTGAGAGTGAAAGAGCACAGGCAGGGGGAGTGGTGGAGGGAGAGGAAGAAACAGACTCCCTGCTGAGCAGGGAGCCTGATGCAAGCCTCAATCCCAGGACCCTGAGATCATGACCTGAGCAGAAGGAAGAAGCTAAATGGACTGAACCACACAAGTGCCCCATAAAGGTTATTTTCTAAGGGGAAGGTTGATTTGTTATTGTTGGTGTTTTAAAGCCCTTTATATATTACCAATACTAAACCTCCCATAAATAGCAACTATTCTTTCTCAGTATAATATTTGTATTCAATTTTTTATGGTATTTGGTAGCAGAAGCTTTTAGTTTATGTGGTCAAATATTTAAATCTTTCTTTTTATGATTTCCCATGTGGTAATCATGCTTAGAAAGGTCTTCTCAGACAAACCGTAAGAGACTCTTAATCTCAGAAAACAAACTGAGGGTTGCTGGGAGGTGGGGGGGAGGGATAGAGTGTCTGGGTTATGGACATTGGGAAGGGTATGTGCTATGGTGAGTGCTATGAATTGTGTAAGACTGATAATTCACACCTCTGTAACCCTGGGGCAAAAAATATATTATATGTTAATAAAAAAATAAAGGTCTTCTCCATCCCAATATTATGTAAGTATTGCTCTGTATATTTATTAATAATTATATATGTACATATATATGTGAGTGTGTATAAATATATAATGTTTAATTTATCTGGAAATTCTTGATATTATCTTTCCTAAATAGCCAACTGTTACAACACCATTTCTTAAATTATCTTTTTTGATGTTTTGAAATGCCATCTTCATTATGTTCTCAATTCTTATTGTACTAATAGCCAATGAGTCTTTAATCCGTTTTCAGGGCCCTCATTGGAAAATGATTCATAAAAAGTGTTCTCCAATGTGTCATGCTGCATAGGATAGTGTGTGTATAAAAATTGTAGTCAAAGCTTCCTACCCGGGGCGCCTGGGTGGCTCAGTGGGTTAAAGCCTCTGCCTTCAGCTCAGGTCATGATCTCAGGGTCCTGGGATCAAGCCCCGCATCAGGCTCTCTGCTCAGTGAAGAGCCTGCTTCCCCCTCTCTCTCTGCCTGCCTCTCTGCCTACTTGTTATCTCTCTCTCTGTCAAATAGATAAATAAAATCTTTAAAAAAAAAAAAGCTTCCTACCCTTTCTAAAGAAAGAATAATTTGATATAAAGGAAGTAAATTAAATATTAATAGGAATATAATTCCCAATTTTGAATGATGATTTTTAATCATACCAACAAATGCTTTACCTATAGAATGTTAATATTATTTGGAATCCTTATATATACCACTTAGGCACATTTTGTTTAAATAGCTGAGATGATTCTTTCTCTATTACTCTAACCCCATGAGATTAAATCCTATTAAAAGTAATTCACATTAGCATCATTAAGAAGATAATCCTATTTGGCCTACATACAGTTTCTGTCTCTCTTTCTTTCTCTCTCTCTTTCTTTCTCTCTCTCTTTCTTTCTTTCTTTCTTTCTTTCTTTCTTTCTTTCTTTCTTTCTTTCTGAACAGTGCAACTTAGCTATGTGTTTCTTTTCACTAAAAGAGAAAAAAATGGAAAGATAAAGGGGCTAATCTAGAAAGCAGTCTCTATTGCTCTTTCTGCCTTTACATCCAAGCATTCAGAAGCATGGTTCACATTGCAGCTCATCTCTATACAATAAATTGGTAATAAAATAGAAGCTAGACATCATTTAAAAAACAGTTTATCTACTGGAATCTCATCCTGTGAAGAGCCTCACTCCCTGTCTTTTACCTAAATAATGATGCTCTGTCTTTTTATACATGGGAACACGTTAGTTGTGGGGAAGCAAATGAGTCTGGTTTGACTTCAGGCCTTGGGTTGTCTGGAAAAGTCTGAAATGTGTCCCCTATCTCTCAAATGGTTCATGGTTCCTCAGTGAAACAAGAAATTATTCTGACCCTTGGGGTGCCTGGTGGCTCAGTGGGTTAAAGCCTCTGCCTTCAGCTCAGGTCATGATCTCAGGGTCCTAGGATGGAACCACGCATCATTGGGCTCTCTGCTCAGCAGGAAGCCTGCTTCCTCTTCTCTCTCTGCCTGCCTCTCTGCTACTTGTGATCTCTCTCTCTCTGTCAAATAAATAAATAAATAAATCTTTTAAAAAAAAAAGAAAAGAAAGTATTCTGACCCACTCTGCCAAAATATAAACTCTGTAGTTGGTTCATTGTAGTGCTCTTTCCCCAACCACACTTAATTCTCACTACAATAAATTTTTCAAAATCAAATTTAAAAAGTTGTTTCCGATATGATTGCTTACTGCTTTTCCTTTTGTGAAAAAGTGCAAGATAATCATGTCCATATTTCCCTGTGTATCACACCAGTTTCCTGACTACATTATCAACATGCCAAGAGCGCATAACTAAAATCATATGGCAAGGTCTCCACAAAACATAGTGTAGTTATACAGTTTGGGGCTGAGGATGAAGAAAAGAAAATTTGACCAATCAGCTTTCAAATAAACAGAAATGTCTTTATTTGCATCATAGAGACAAGGGTAGTGCTGGTAAAGTTACAAAATGAGATTATCAGCTCTGACCTCAGGCTTCTTTTCTCTCCATTCTCCACCCGTCTACTTCCTGAAAATCTACCTCTACCACACACATCCTGTTTTCTCTACTTTTGTATCGACAGGAATAAGGCTTCTCCTACAAAAACTTACCCTCCCCTATGCTCTCCAGACGTCTTTCTGTGAGACTTTGCTCCAACAGTTTATCTCTCCTCTTCCTCCCCTTTCCTCTCCATGGGATCCCTGCTTTTAGCCCTTCCTTCTTCCAGTTTATCACATATTATTTCTGTCCTTCAAGCTTCTAGACAAAATTGTCGATAGTCTGATTTTATTTTCTCACTGACTTTTTCTTCAATTCACTAGAATTTCCTGTCTTTAGCACACCACTGAAACTGTTCTTAATGAAGATCTGATTCCTAAATCCGGTACATTATTTCCAGCCCTTCCTTGTCTTATCCGTTCCCTTGTAATATTTAACACTGAAAACTCCATGCTTCCTAATGTTTTCTCCAAGGAAGAATCCCTGATTCTTTGGCCTCACTCACGACTCCCCTGCTTTGGACGGCTCCTTTATACAAAACCTGCCCTTTATACAATAATATCACTGAGGTGTTGTACCAGGCACTACTTTGTCCTACACACGTTCCCAGGAGGTCCCATCCATTCCATGATTGCAAGCAGCTATCCACTTAAAGATCACAAATCTTAATATTCAATCCAAATCTATCTATTTCTGAGCCTTAGCTCCACCCAAATGTCTCGTTATTTCTAAATGAGAAGAGATTAGCTGCCCATTTGAGGCTACATGAAGATGTAGCAAACTTTCAGTTTTAACTTCGTAAGGTACAGGATTTAAAATATATGCATATAATTCATGTCATTTAATTCATAAGCTAATGCATATATTGCTATAAGTAGAAAAAATGCTGAAGAAGATACTTTTTTTACTCTGCCTAACATGATGCAATTACTTTGACTTAAGGGAAATAGAACATACTAAACAAATGGTCAAGTGAAATAATAATTAAATTTCATAATTCAAAACAATCTTCTTTCAGATACACAAGGTAGGAATTCTCATTTACGTATTTTTCCAATTGCTATTTTCATCTTTCTTAAATTAGTAGGGTCGCTTACCCTAGCCTTAATAATAACACACTATGTCTTTGATGTGAGTATAAATGCTTGAATTAGGTAAATGTCACCAAAAGACCAGATTCTGTCTTGTGGATAATAGGGCTTGAGGTGACTTCATTATCTAAAAATAACAAAACACAGTAGACTTTGTTGCAACCAAAATTGATATACAATATTCCATAAATACATCATGCAGGAGTCTAAGATGTTGATGATGCCTTCTTGGTATAAATGAAGGCTCCATGAGTTATTTCTAGGCAGCAATATTTGGGTCAACAGAAAATGGTACCAGCAGGAAGCTGCGGGAAGCATTCAAGTTAAATGCAGATTTTGAATGTGGGCTTTATTTATTCTCAGTGAATCAATTCAAAACATGCTTGCTTTGACTATATAATTATTATGATTTTTCTACTAAAAACCTCACTATACTATCTGCTGTCATATGCCAGTAAATTTTGATGGCTCTTACTTCAAAATATATACAGAGTACAACTACTCCTCATCCCCTTTGTCACTCCTACCTTAGAAAAAACAACAGGAATCTTCCTCTGATCCAGACTATTGCAATAGCTTACTAATTATTTCCCTTTTGGCATCCCTGCCACCCTTTCAAGATATTCTCAGGTAAAGAATACTAGAAAATTCTTAGCTAGAGATACTCTAGCTGCTATTTAGAGACTCTCTTCAGAAAACATAAATAAAATCATATTGTTCTTCTTGAATCCTCACTTGGAATAAAATCCAAAGACCTTATAAAACAGACGATAGGCTCCACACAGTCTGCTGCCCTCCCACCCCACCCCTGGCCACCTCCAGGGACTCACCTCTACCACTCTCTCCCTAGATTACCCTGTGGTTCCTGCCTCATTGACTTCTTTGCTGTTCCTGCAACGTAGTGCAGACACGCTCTCCTAAGGCCCTTGGCTGTACCTAGAATGTTCTTTCCCCAGATACAGCTAAATCTCTACAGATTCTACATCTTTCTGCAGAACCACCAGTACTGTAACTCTGCCATGGTTATTATTCTTTCTTCCATCCCAATCCCTTTTTCTGTAGGAGTGGAAAAAATACTACATAGTCAGGTCCACCATGGATCTTGCAATTCTCTTTGCCCAATAATCACTATGCCCAAATTTCTGCTTAGACCTTCTTCATTTCCTTCAAGCCTCTAATTATATTGCTTCCTCATCAGCAATCTTCTCTGAGCATCCCTGAGCATATAAAATAGCCCACCCCACACACACCCTCCTCCCAGCCTCCATCTCCTTCACCTGGCTCTATTTTTTCTCAGAGCCGTTTTTACCACCTGCCATATTATATATTTATATATTCATTTGCTTATGGTCTGTTTTCCCTCACTAAAACCTAAAGTTTCTTTTTGGTAAGGAGTTTCACCTCTTTTGTTCATTCCTGTACCCCAACCTCTAGAATTCTGCCGGGCAAATACTCAGAGCTTAACAAATACATATTTGTTGAATAAATTAAAGAATGAACAAACATGCATTTCACCTCTGGTGAATCCATTCTGAAACTTAATCAGAGAGATTATTTCTCGACTATTACATGGATTTCAATATGACCCCAGTTTTGCCTGTATCACACAATGTCTGTCTGGAGAATAGTAGCCTTTACTTCAGCATGAGTCACAGTATGTATGCTCACAAGATGAACTAGGGATGTGGCAAAATAAACACCAATCTAGATAATTCTGGCCCTCAGAGAAATTACAGAGTGGTTCAGAAATATACATTTTAATCATCTACAATAATGAAATTATCTAACGACCTTCTGAAACCTCTATTCCATCTGTGTGTGTGAATAGTTGGAAGCATTAAATCCAAACTGAAGGATCTCTGATCTGATTATAAAAGCCAGCAAATGTATAGCATCTGCACTTACTGGCTCAAGGACTGAAATGATCATAGTTCCCATGCTAAGACCAGTTAGATTTCTTGTCAGTGAGTCAACTCATTGTTTTCTATGAAGAAGTCCTTAGAGGTTACATATCTTTAAGAGACTCATTTCAATGAACTCTTTTCCATATTTAAAATGGTCCTACCACACATGTTTGCAACAAAGAGTCAAACAAAATTTAATCATCTCCAAGATTATTTGCGAAGTTTTGTGTTGGGGATATATTGGGGATAAATTTTTATATTAGAAATATATCCTTCTTTGAATTCAAAGATAAAACTCTTCCTCTGGAGATCATTTTCTTGGCTAAAGCAATACGAATTCCCTAGCTGCTTTCTCTAGCAGCAAATCTATAAAGCTCAAATTAAATCGTGTAAAAAGGGCCAACTTTATTAGATTGTTAAAATAGATAACTTCAAAAATAGATTTTCTGGGGAAAATGCTAAAAATTCTTTAATATTGAGAACAGACACCTTGGAGATTAGCCACATTTGTTAACTAATGCACATTAAATTTTTGCCATGTTGTATTTTCTACTCAGTGTAATTGTTCAAAATATTTATAATATATTGCAAGATTCTGAGTGAGTAGCTTGGGGATTGGTGGTTTTACAATAGGCTTCGTCTGTAAAGAGAATATAGGAAAGAAAAATGATTCTCATATTCATGTAAAACAGAGCAGATGACTAATAGTTGCAGCTCTATGTATGTTAATATATACAATATGTTTCTGAGCGCTATGGCTGTGTATAAAGTTGGATTTTGCAATATGAATCCATTGTCAAACAAATCACTTTCATGCTGAAGATGGTGTAGAGAAAATAAATCAAGTCCAAATCAAATAAAATTTTATTCCATTCTTTCCCTCCAGGAATATCAGAATTCATTTAACTATCCATTTGTCCTAATGAAAACTTCTGTTGTACACATCATGCAGGTGAATGGAGCAGCATTCCCAATTTGATTCTCGCTCACAAACCAGAACAAACTAGCCTGGTGGGTCAGAAAGCACCAAAGACTGAGTTACAGCAAGGGCTCTTTTTTTTTTTTTTTTTTAAGATTTTATTTATTTATTTGAGAGAGAGAGAGAAAGTGAGAGCATGAGAGAAGCAAAGGTCAGAGAGAGAAGCAGACTCCCCATGGAGCTGGGAGCCGGATGCAGGCCTCGATCCCAGGACTCCAGGATCATGACCTGGGCTGAAGGCAGTTGCTTAACCAACTGAGCCACCCAGGAGCCCCAGCAAGGGATCTTGGGCCAACTCTCACCTAAATCTGTTTCCTCGTGTGCACCCCAGAGCAAGTAAACCAGACATCTTCTAGGGTCTCTTCCATCTTTAAGTTGATATGTTTTCTCCTTTACAATAAATATCTCTAAAAGGGTTGGGAAGAGAGAGTTTGTATTTTCAACAATGAAGCCAGTGATCGTGTTTTTCTAAAACGACAGAAGAGAATTTTAGATGCTGCTGCCCAGCCCCTGCTTCCAGAACTTTTGTCAAATTTTTCTTTAGGAAATCTGATCCTGCCAGGGTGCCTGGGTGACTTAGTCAGTTAAGATTCTGCCTTCAAGGGACGCCTGGGTGGCTCAGTGGGTTAAAGCCTCTGCCTTCGGCTCAGGTCATGATCTCAGGGTCCTGGGATCGAGCCCCACATCGGGCTCTCTGCTCAGCAGGGAGCCTGCTTCCCCCTCTCTCTCTGCCTGCCTCTCTGCCTAGTTGTAATCTCTCTCTGTCAAATAAATAAATAAAATCTTTAAAAAAAAAAAAAAAAAAGATTCTGCCTTCAGCTCAGGTCATGATCCCAGGGTTCTGGGATCCCTCCCTCTCCCCCGGCCCCTTCCCCTGCCCCTGAGCACACACACACATTCACTCTCTTTCTGTCAGTGTTTCACATAAATAAATAAAATCTTTAAAAAAAAAAAAAAAGAAAATCTGATCATGCCATTTCTCTGGTTAAAAGCTTTTGCTTCTCCACTTGCTCAGTGGCTGATTTGGACATCTTTAGACAAAGACCCATATAATTTGGTTCCTTGAACTACTGTTGTCCTATTTCCAGCTATCCCTATACATCCCAATAGACAATATCCTGAAAAGGTCTATATGTCTGCACATCCTGTTCTTCTACCTCCAGTGTCTTTACTCTTCTTTTCTGCTGTTAAATTCCTTTGGGGTGCCCTCCACTGAGAACACACAGCTAGCTATTTATTTCTAGCCCAGCCTTTACTACATTGTATTGTAACTTCTCTGTTAAAGTCTTATTCACTAAACGATTTCTTTTTTGGAGAATAGGTCATGTCTTACTGATCTTTGTGTTGCCAGTTTCTAGCATCATGCCTGGCACATACTAAATGTTCCATATATATTTGCTTTGTGTGAAACTATAGATAGGTTTAGACAAACAACAACAGTAACTGTTAAGAGCCAGCTCCAGTCCCAGTTACTGCCCGATGTTACTGTAGTGACTTTAAAAGTTACAAAAACAGGCCCAGCATACATAATTTTCTTCCCCATAGCAAGTATAAGTTTCAAAAGATATTCCTGGGGTAGGTTTATCAGTCAGAGAAAAATTAACACGTCCTCCCTTGCGCATTTTTAAAAATAGAGCTAAGAGTAGATATAGATAGAAATTCATTCATAAACATTTTTGTTTGTTCTCAGTGAATGAAAACTCTACAGAGCATGGTTAGTAATGAGAAATATGGGAAGACTGAGAGGTCAGTTTTGCCCCCCCGCCAAAAATCTGCTTCAGAACATCCTTTGTCACTCGCAAGTGTCTTTGAACCTCACCATTTGCCTACTGCTGATGAGGTAAAATGTTATAGGAGAGTATCTCTCCCCAGAGCTGATGAACTCAACTCAAGTAAGAACTGACCTGTGACTAGAAAAAAAGTGACTATAAATCTGTATGTTGAAATTTATTGACACAAACTGCTACTTGTTGCATTAGTAGGAACAGAATTAATCTCTTTTAGGAAAAATTCTCCCATAAGCAAAAACTCTTGCCCTGAAATAGCTCTGCAAAATCAAAATGGATTCATAGAGAATCCAGAAATAAATCCATACATCTACATTCAGCTAATCTTCAACAAGGATGCCAAGAACACAAAATGGGGAAAGGATGGTCCCTTTAATAAATGGTACTAGGAAAGCTGGTTAGCCACATGCAGAAGAATAAAATTGAACCCTATCTCATACCATATCCAAAAATTATTGAAAAACTTAACTAAAACCTAAAACCTAAAGCTGTAATACTACTAGAAGTAAACATAGGCAGAAAGCTTTCTTGACTTTAGAAAGGGCCATGATTTTTTGGATAGGACACCAAAAACACAAACAACAAAAGCAAAAGTAGAAACTACAAACTAAAAATCTTCTGTGGCTCTCAACCTTAGCTCTATCTTCTTAGAAACCTATATGCCAGGAGAGTCAAGTAGAGGAAGAAGAAAATAAGCCAGCTGAAGTGCAAAAGAAAGCTGAGGCAGAAGTCCAAGTAAACCACTAGCTTGTGCACCCACACAAACCCCAGGAGCAAAAATATAGAAACCTGAAGGTCCAGGACACAAGTAAAAATTGTTGGACTGTATGCTATGCTACTCTGTAAATTTTGTCTCAGTGCATCCTGAACATCTATCACCAAATAACAACCTCTGAGAGACCCACCTTGCTCGAACCAAAACAGTTCTTTATGGTTTTTGCCCTTGACCTGTGACATTCTGGGCTAGTTCTGTTGTCAGCTGTGGCTAAATGTAACATGTGTACAATAAATTGTCTTTTCTGCATCCTAGCTGAAGAAAAAATGTAGTCAACTGACATCAACATCAACCATCAACAAATAGTTTCTTCACATCAAGGCAAACAACCATCAGAGTAAAAAGGCGACATATGGAGACATATAACTCATTAACAAAAACCCAAATAATCCAATTAAAAAATGGGCAAAAGGTCTGAATAGACATTTCTCAAAAAAAGACATACAAATGGCCCACAGGTTTAGGACAAGGTGCTCAACATTACTAACATCAAGGAAATACAAATCAAAACTATAATGAGATATCACTTGATAGGTGTTAGAATGATTATTATCAGAAAGACAAAAGATAACAAGCTTTGGCTTGTTATATAAGGTAACCCTTGTATGCTGTTGGTGGGAATGTAAATTGGAAGGGCCATTATGGAAAACAGTATGGAAGTTCTAAAATTAAAAAAATAGGAGTATTTACTTAATGATCCAGCAATCCTGCCCAGGTGAAATATCTGCACTCCCATGCTCATTTCAACATTATTAATAATAGCCAAAGTATGGAAGCAACATAAATGTCTGTCAGGGCATGAATGGATAGAGAATGTAATATATACATATAATAGAACATTATTCCACCTTAAAAAGACAGAAATCCTGCCATTTGCAACAACATGGATGAACCTAGAGGATATTATGCTAAGTGAAATAAGCCAGATGCATACACTGCAAGATCTCACTTATATGTGGAATCTCAAACAGTCAATATCATGGAAATAGAAATGGTGGTTACCAGGGGCCAGGGGAAGGTGAAAGTGGGAAGTGTTGGTCAAGGGATACAAAGTTTTAGTTCTGTAAGATGAATAAATTCTGGGGATCAAATGCACAACAATGTAACTGGAGTTAGCAATGCTTTATTGTACACTTGAAATTTGCTAGGAAGGTAGATTTTAAGTATTCTCATCATTAAAAAAGAAAGAAAGAAAATAGTTAACTATCTGAATTATGGATATGTTAATTATCTTCTTTAAGAGGAGTGGGGGAGAAGTAGAGGGAAAGGGAGAGAGAGAACCTTAAGCAGACTCCCCACTGAGTAGGGAGCCCAGTGTGGGGTTGATCTAACAACCCTGTGATCAGGACCTGAGCTGGTATCAGCAGTCAGATGCTTAACTGATGGAGCCACCCGGGCGCCCCTGGATGTGTTAATTATCTTGATTATGGTGATAATTTTACAATGGATATGGATGTCAAATAACCAAATCATACACATTAAATATATGCAATTTTAAATGTCAAATATATCTCAATAAAAAATCAAAATAGATTCTTGATCAAGGCTTCTTGGTCACTTCCTATGCAAAGACAAAAGAATTAAGTACATTATAATAGGCTGCCTTTTAACAGTCTTTTCACTATCTGATTCAATTCAACCTATCAAAAATAAAAACTAGCAAATTTTTTTTTATAAAAAGTTCCTATATAGGGGCGCCTGGGTGGCTCCGTGGGTTAAAGCCTCTGCCTTCAGTTCAGGTCATGATCTCAGGGTCCGGGGATTGAGCCCCGCGTCCAGCTTTCTGCTCAGCAGGGAGCCTGCTTCCTTCTCTCTCTGCCTGCCTCTCTGCCTACTTGTGATCTCTCTCCCTCTGTCAAATAAATAAATAAATAAAATCTTTAAAAAAAAAAAGTTCCTATATAGACTGCATTTGTTATAATGTCCAATACTTTACATTTATCAAGCACATACCATGTCCAGCACTAAATTGCTTATCGTGTAATAATTCAATTAATGATCATAATCCTCTGGGTATAGATTATTATTTCCATTTCTCTCTTGAAAACTGAGGCACAGAGAGATTATGTAATTTTTCACATTACTTGACCCGTTAGGGTCAGAACTACATTATAAATCCAGAGAATCTGACCCCTGAATCAACACTTGCAATTACCCTGCCCCATTGTTTAATACTGGACTATGTTATCTTCTATACAAGAACAATTTTTAGAAACAAATAATTTTAATTGGTGATTTTTTCTGATAATAAAAATGAATCTTGTTTTTTGTAAGATATTTTGCCATCAAAAAGTCCTTTCTTAAAAGAAAGCATGTAGATCCCAAGGAGGTTGAAATAGTACAAATTGTAATATGGCAATAGAATTAACTGTGGAACTTTAGGACTCACAGAGAAAGAGTAGACCTCATTTCCAATTTATGAGTTGTGCTTCACTCTGTAGATGAGACTCTTCTTGATCAGAAAGCAGCCACTACCTCAGGTCCCTCTGATATTTTACGCACAGTCGCAGCTCCAACACCAAAAAGTAGGGCAGCAGTGGCCAGAAACACCTCTTTATAGTTACTCTTCTCTGTTATGATTCACAAGCTAATAAGTGCTTGACATAATGGAAGACATTTTTGTGCCAGCAGGGCATGTAATGACTTTTTCTGGAAGGTTTCTCAATTGCTTCATTTTAAGAAAAACATGGAAGAAATTAGAGTAGCCTCAGGAATGCTCAAAGCTTTTGCTGTATTATTGGAGAAGATGTATCTTTGATTTTACGTGATATATCTTGGATAGAACGAATATAAAAATTACTAATGCCATAACTAAAAAAATACATTAGATTTGTTCTAATTTCATTTTTCCTTTTTCATTCTGATATATTGAGCATCAAAATCACAAAGGAATTCCTAAACTTTTCTTATGAGTTTTTTTTAAGATTTTATTTATTTATTTGACAGAGAGAGGGAGCACAAGCAGGGGGAGTGGCAGGCAGAGGGAGAGGGAGAAGCAGGCTCCCCTCTGAGCAGGGAGCATGATGCGGGACTCAATCCTAAGACCCTGAGATTATAACCTGAGCAGAAGGCAGACACTTAATTGACTGAGCCATCCAGATGCCCTCCTATGAGTTCTTACTATATTGGTCTTATATGAAATATGAATCCACCCTAGAATGCTAGAAGGCTTCCATAAAGCAATAGAAAATTAAAAGAGCAAAGCTATAAAATTCTAAAATATTTCACATTCACCATATGACTCACATCATAATATCAACTGTGTGTTCATAGTGACCTCAACAACTTAGGTAAGTATCTTATGAAAAAAATATTATAAAAGATGTATGTGTGTATTATATGTGTTTCAAAATACTAAAATAGAAAAATACATGCTTATATATTCATCCATATAACAATATAATGTTGAAGGCAATAACAGCCGGTCTATTAACATCTAGCAAGTTGTAGTTGCAAAATAAATATTATACACTGAAAGTAGATTTTTCAAAGTGACACTTTCATTATTCTTTATTATAAAGGATAAATGAGACAACAGAAATTGGTATGTACGATATTTTCAATAATCTGAAATAGATTAGAATCGATTGAGTACATTTAAATAATGTAAGGTAAAGCATCTTTGTTTATAAACTAAATTAGATGAAATCTGCATCTTAATCTATTTAAAGCACCCTATGCTGCAAATAAAATAGTGGACATGCAGTGATAAATCATGTAAGTATTTCTGGGCCATATTTTTTTAAGAAACAAACTTCAAATAAACCTTTTGATCAGAATCAAAGTAGACTAAAAATCAAGTGTGATGGATTTCAGCCATTAGTCATGATTAGAGCTATTAGAATACTTAACAGGGGAAATTTTTCACATATCAATAAAATAATCCCATATGATTTTTGTTGGTATCTTTTGAGTTATCTAAAATCAATACAACAAGCTTCATTGATTATGTTGTTTTATCAAAATAATTAATTGCAGAATGGGTCTTATCTTCAGAAAGGCTGGCACTTAACTTTATCAATCTTACTACATGCATGATGGAGAATTTAATTCTAGATGTACCCAAAAATAGTCGTATAGAAATATTTTTGTAAGTTTTCACCTCTTCTTTTTATGTTTTATAAACTGATGCCAAAATATCACAGACTGTGTATGATTTCTGAGCCTTTCCTGCTTATTTTTTCTGAAGTTCATGTAAAAGAAATTCTTAATCCTTTAAGAATAATGAATCTATTTAGAATCCAATGATAGCTATGATATTTTCCTTTCTAAAAAATGTACATATTCAGTTTGTATCTGATTTCAGGGCATCTATGCATCCCAGGTTAAAAACTTGTGTTCTATGACAATACTTGATTTTTTCAGACGGGCTGTATGAAATGCATTAGACTTCTCAAAGAAAAATGGATCAGTGAACTTACTGAATGGGATCTCAGAAGATTTTGGAGGGTGATTATGTATGTCATTGGAAGTGGTGTTTATCTGTCTATTGAGCAATAGATCTCATTCCCTAGGTGAACTATCTATCTTATCTATCACTAATTTTTATTAGTGATAGAAGGGACTCTATTGGCTTATTTGTCTTTGGCACATTATCTCCTCCAGGCCTCATCATTGCCAATTCAAATGGCTCAGTGTTGCCAGTACAAGTAAAATAGTTCTCCCCTACATTCATTCATTTATTAAATTGATATTTACTGACGACCTGTTGTATGTTAAGATCTCACCCATAACACTGGCTTTAAGAATACAAACACACAGACACCTGGGTGGCTCAGTCGGTTAAGTGTCTGCCTTCAGCTCGGGTCATGATCCCAGTGTCTTGGGATCGAGCCTGCATCGGGATCCCTGCTCAGTGGGGAGTCTGCTTCTCCCTCTCCCTCTGTTCCTTCCCCTAGCTAATGAGCTCTCTCTATCTCAGATAAATAAATAAAATCTTTAAAATATATATATATATACAGACACAAACAAGAAATACAAGGTTCCCACGTTCATGAAACTTGCCTTCTAGTGGAAAGGAAAAGAGAGAATAAGTAAGTAAACAAATCAACAAGGTAATTTTGAATAGTGGTATGTGCCATGAAGATGTAAAAGAAGGCCATGCGGTGAGTCAATGAAGTCAGGGAAGAAATGTGCTGGAATGTGGTATTGATTGAAATCTCAAAAGATGAGGAAGAGACAGCTGGGGAAAGATTTGGCAGAGGGTACCTAGCAGAGGGAACATCAAGTCAAAGGCCCTGAAGGGAGATATATGTTTGGCTTCTTCACGGAACATAAAATATGACAAGCTCAGCTGGAGAGTACTATGGGTAGGATGAAGTCAGATAGTTGGGTAGGGTGCAATAGTGTAGGACCTTGCATATTATTAAAAGGACTTTGGATTTTATTTTAAATGTGAAGAGAAGCCATTAGAGAGTTTTAAGCAGTACAGTGGGTAGTACAACCAGATTTATATTTTCAAAAGTTTATTTAGCCTACTGTGACTTTAGACACAATAGATACTTAGTCACACAGTGTCACTTAGACACTGTGACCAAAAGTAGACACAATAGAAAATGTAGCAACTTCCATTAAAGGCAAATATATGGAAATTTCTACCACTGACACCCAACCGAGAAGTTTGTAGTCTGCAAGTAAGAAGTATCTTATGACGATTATCATTTTTTTAAAGACTGTTTTGAAGATTTTTAAGAAGATTACACAATTAGGAGCTCTTGGGTGACCCAGTCAGTTAAGCGCCTGCCTTCAGCTCAGGTGCATAATCCTGGGATCGAGCCTCAAGTTGAGCCCCACAGCAGGCTCCCTGCTCAGTGGGGAGTCTGCTCCCTCTGCCCCTGCTTATGCTCTCTCTCTCTCTAATAAATAAAATCTTTTTTAAAAATTATACAATTAATGTGTAATAGTGTGAGACTTCAAAAATACCTGGTTCTGTCTATACCTTACTGGGAGCTCTAACCTTCTGTTTGTTCAATAAATAATTATTGAGCAACTTCTATTTGCCGGATATTATTCTATCCTTGGGCTTTTCAAAACTGTCTGGTGAAGGACCAGTTTTTTGCTTTTCTTTCTCAATTCATTGTTGTCTAATATTTTTACATAATACAATAAAAATAAGTTATTAGGGGCACCTGAGTGGCTCAGTGGGTTAAAACCTCTGCCTTCAACTCAGGTCATGATCTCAGGGTCCTGGGATCGAGCCCCACATCGGGCTCTCTGCTCAGCAGGGAGCCTGCTTTCCTCTTTCTCTGCCTGCCTCTCTGCCTACTTGTGATCTCTTCCTCTCTGTCAAATGAATAAATAAAATCTTAAAAAAATAATAAGTTATTAGACAAATGAATTTAAAAGATATAAAATTCAAGTTTAATTTATTATTATTAGATTCAACAAACATAAAATCAACATTTCAGGAGATATAATCGGAAGAAACATAACCAAAAGGGAAAAAAGAATTACAAAGAATTGAAAAACAAAACATGTTTAGAAGAGCAGGCAATTAATTTAGAGAATTATTAATACAAGTGTTATTGTATTATTAATACAATAACTAAAGAGTATGCAAGGAAATAGCTATGCTCCATATGAAATGCCTCTTCACACACTTTGAACAAACTCTAGCATATCAATAATTAACAATATTAGCTCAATAAATGAGCTTACTTCTGCTTGTTAAATTATTTAATCAAAGTTGGGTTGACAACAAAGTATTTCTATTTTTTCTTTTTATTATTTTTATTTATTTTATTGTGTTATGTTAGTCACCATAGAATACCTCATTAGTTTATGATGCAGTGTTCCAAGATTCATTGCTCAACAGCAGAGAAACCAGTCTCACAGAAAAATATTGTTGGGAGCCAGAGACTTTTAAGGCAATTTTGGCAAGCCTCAGGGTATTTATTTTATTTTAAGCTTTTATACAAAATGAGACAATTGATATATTTTCAAAATTCTCCTTCAATCCTTCACCATAGCCAGATCTAACAAATTAACCTCTAAAAGAACCATTAAGAGCCCAAAGTGTCCTATTCTCTGTTCAGCAAGCACAGCCTTGTCCTATAAGTCTATCGATAGAGAACTTGTATGTCACAGCGATGCCAAATTGCTATAAAATCTCCTCACTTCAATTCTGCACTTTTCTCATCACAAAACAGTTATATACAATTCTGAGATCCACACCAATTTATGAACTATAGTGTGTGGAGCACTACTCTAGAGTATCCTTTCTACGAACAAAATAAAGTTGTATGTTTTCAAAATCATGAAATTCACAGTTGTTTTCTACTCATCATTGCTATAGATAGCAAATATTAGAAATAGCAGCAATAAAACTCAGTGTTAACCTGGAGGGATTGCTCTTCAGGTATAAAAAAGATTTGGAGTAATTTATGTCTCTGACTACCTGGCACTATTTCTGATGTCTGGGATTTGTTATAAAAAGAGTTTCCTGCAATGATCTTCTATTTGAAGTATTCAGCTCATTTTCTGGCCTTACTTCTCTTAAAAAGAAAAAAAAAAAAGAAAAAATACGTATAAATTTAGCATGTAACATAATCTATTGGGATTTTTCAAAAACTTCATTTAAAACAATCTTATAATTTCAGCTTTTATTAGGTCAAATGACTACTTTTATAAATGGGATTATAAATTAAATTATAATTAGGGATAAGCTGGAGCTGGCTCATACTGGTTCGAGAAAATGAATTATATGCATCCCTTTCCACTCAGCATTAGGTGATGTCAGGCTGGTAGTCGATATCAGCCTAGATCAGACTACTTACACTATGGAAATCAGCAAACACTTCTGCTCAAGGTTCTTTTTTCCCCAGAGAGCTGGTTATTGAACATTTACTAGCACATCACCAGTTGTAATTAATGTTAATTTCAGAATCCTTTAGAGTAAGAAGAATCGACAAAATGACATTATAAAATTGAAAATATTTCAAGTACTGTTTTCAAGATGGTCTCATTTATGTTCTTTAGCACCAGGCTAAGAACAACAACAAAAAAGTTTTCCTGGACTGAATGAGATAATCTATTTTTCAACATAAATTTATATCATTGGTTCTGTTTGTCCATACAAGCATACATGCACCAAGTCACAAGGAGGAATAGCAATGGGTATACAAGAAGAAAAATAGTTTATGTGTGCTTATGTGTATAAAATTGTTTTCAAATGTGATTTAATAATTATCTTAATACTGGCCAGAATATACAAGCAAAACTCCAGTAATTTCTCTCAGACAACAGCAAAAACTAGAACTGGTAAAAACTTTTTGAAACGATAATGGAAGTAAAAATCCACTGTACCAGTTGGAAGTTGTATTATTGAAAATAATAACATTATTATTATTTCCAATATTGTATTAGAAATAGAATTCATTGCTTGCATCTATAAATAGCGGACTACCCTGAAACAACTTAAATCTATCACTGAAAAATTATACTCTTTTGAAAAATTATTTTTAAAAACAAAATCCTTTTTTAAAGGAAAGGGAAAAAGAATAAATAAGAGGATAAATGTTTGGTGAATCAGTAAATAATGATTACCAAATGAACATTTTTAAAAAAATGAGCAAGTTGTCTCGCTGGTTAGAGTACGGTTCTAAAGAAGTTAAGGGCATGTTAGGTCACTCTGATATGTGATACTAGACTGAACACTTAGTCTGACGGTTAGTCTTGAAAACAAAAACCTTAAAGCCACAGGACAAAGCAACTAAATCCAATGACTCACCATTAAAGACATCCTAATTCAATGCATGTGAACCTTGGAAGCAGTGGGACAGTAACCCCAACTTTTGATACTGGCAGTTTCATAAATCATTAACATCTATCTCATTCATATTCCTTTTTTTTCTCCTAACCAAGCAAAGTACAATGAAAACCAAATTGGAAATAAGAGTAACATTAAATTTCAGAATAAATTGTTTCTCAAATATTGCAAAAGATGTTTATAGCAAAAACATTTCACGCATCAGTCTCATTACCACCTTGCAACATCATCTGTCCGAAATAAATTTTCTTAAGAATTGCTATATTTTCCTTTGGATTGTTATCTTTTTTATGGTATTTGAATCTGAGCTAATTTTCACAGCACAGCAAAAATAGGATCTTATGAAAATATAAATACTACTTAAAATAACGAAATAGAGAATTAAGGAATATTCTTATCATAATGCATCTACCCTTGCCATTTTGTAAGGATTTTCTTATATTGAAAGATATCTTTTTAGTAATGAGGAATTAAAAGTTCTCTGCTTTTTAACCAAATGAAAGGATAGTCCTCTATTCTGTTCCTTGCTTTCTTTTCTTGTTAAGAGAGGAAAAAAGCCACATCACAGTGCTGCTCACAGCTGCTTAATATTCTTTTCTTATGTGAGCTGTGTCAGGTGACTGCCTACCTCTGCGGTCCTTAAATCACGCTCCATGATGGGTTAGTGCCCCATGGTTTTACCAATTGTCTACATCTTCCTTAAACATTTCTTACTTTTGAAGACAAAATAAAGTTTATGTCAATGTTAATTTCAACAATATTCATTTGGCAGCTACAAAAAATCTTTCTTAAAACTAAAACATAAAAAATATGCCAAATTTCAATCGATGTAGATACTATAGAAGAAAAAACAAGATGCTTTCTCCATTTCTTGATCTTTCACTTGTTGATTCACAAATTTTTTCGTTGGAAATTAGAATGACAAGTACAATTATATTCTTGGGATTTTCAAGCATCTGCATAAATGTAGTCATCAGGATAGGAACCTCTACTTTTCGGATGGCTTTCTTGCCATAGAATTAGAACACACTTGCCACTAAGCAATAACACTACATAAAATGAATGATTGATAAAAATAATTTGTGTTCAAGTTTCAAGAGGGATGCCATCAGGCATTATTTTATAGTCATAAGTCGCAAACTTAACTTCATCTAGTTCTTACCATTTAGGGAGATAACAGAAGAAATCTCATCACATTTAATGAAAAAAACAGCTGTATTTTTGTCCTGCATCATCATATATGATCCCTACATGAAGGATGAACTGTTATTATTCTCATTTTATGGAGGAAACAATGGGAACAGAAGACCAAAAAAATTAAAAGATGTTTGACCAATGCCACACAGGTTAGACATGGTAGGGATTCCAAATCAAATCTGACTGAAATATCATTCTGATAGATAGCATCCTATCCTCCTGAAGATGATATACTACCTTCTTTAGATAACTGCCAAGGAGTTTTGAAACTAATTCTTTTCCCCAAGTGTCTTAAAAATCAATAAAATGCAGAGTTTTTTAAACACACTGAAAACAATCATAGTTCATATGAATTATGACAATTTATGTGTAAATAGTTATTTACAAAACTTTGTTGCATATTCTTTCTTTTAAGCATCATTGTATAAAATTCTGAGTTTCTAATCTGAGTGTTATTTTAAAACTTAGGATGATATATCCAGAACAATATTTAGGTTAAATTCACAATGGAAGTCCATGATTTCTCTCTGGGGAACTCTGTTGCCCTAACAATATGCACTTGGCATAACTCCAACCAATGACCATCCACAATCATGAGAATAAGTTCGAAAGACTAATCAGCTGCTTCCAATTCTGAGCCGTAAGAGGAGTTATGGAAAGTTTATTGTGACCTCATTCTTCAACTTCCCAGATTTCAGAAGGTTTGCTATAGACAGATAATTGCCAGGTCAATACTTTGTTTCCTGTTATGTGAATCTGGCCATTTCAAGAACAAGAAAAAAGATGAAAAATTCTCATTACTTTCTACAAAAGGGTCAGGAAAGTTCAGGCATTTATCTATCCATCCAATCTTTAGCAAATGTGTATATAACCTTACTTTTCCTTGCAACCAGGAGAAAGAATTCATCTTGACATTATTCTTTATATATAAGGAAAGCAAACTAGAGGGAGATATTAGTTTGATATGCCAATCTAAGTGGATGAGTATCAAATTAATAATCTTTGCAATTGTATTTTCTTGGTGTGCTTACTACTTGAAGCCCTATATGTATTGTAACAAAATGATCCAGGTCAATCTAAGTGATCACTGGAACCAATTATGTTCATGTAGGCCAATCACAAAGAATTGATTAGACCATCCACTTATAATCTAATTGATTGCATTGTGCTTGACTGTATCTGAAGCAGCCACTATGATACAAAAATAATCATGCCAGCAATTCAGCAATTATTAGGTAAACCAAAGTAAAAACCAGGTTTATTTTGTCATGTTCAAGTTACTTTCTTGCAAGTATACTTTGAAAATTAATTTGAAAACTTTTTTCTAATAAAAAGATTTTTTCTGTTGCATAGTAATTCATGCATCTTATAAAAAACTCAGACAATAAAAAAGTACATGAAATACAAAGTTAAATCCATCTTGTAATATTAACCTTCCTTCTAGTTTTTCTGGGCAACCCTTATTTTATCCTTGTAAAGTCTGTGTTCTTAGAACATCTTCTTTCCAAGTCTCCAATCATTTAATTTCAAAAGTATAAGTGGAAAAATGAATAAATTGTGATCTTTAGGCAAAAGCAATACTGGTGGAGAGAGAGACAAAGAACAAATCCTGCCATGTGACAGAAAGCACATATTGCTTACGCTTGCTTCTCTGACACATGTGTTTATTATCTTTAATTAATTACTTTAATCTGTGACTATTTGGTGTTACAAAAGGTTGTGGTTTTCCCATAATCATTCAATTTTTATTTTTAAGTTTAGTTTATGGATAAGGAAATAGAACACAAAAAGCACACGTTCCAATTTGCATAAGTTGCTAGACTTAGTTTCAAGAAGCTACATAGTAGATCTCTATGGGTGGTTCTTGACTTTAAGTGTGCATCAGAATGACCCCTAAGGGCTTGTCCAAACAGAGTCCTCAGCCCCCGTCTCAAGACTTTCTGAATCAACGGATCTGGACTGAGACAGGAAGATTTGTATTTTGAACAAGTTCCTAGACAATTGTGGTGAGGCTGGTCCAGAGACCATATTTTGAGAACTATTGATCTATACAGAGGCATTAAACATCACTTCAGAATTCATCTTTCTAATATTAATCATCACAGAATCTTGATTTTAATGGACAATTTAGTGCCATGTACATAGTAGGTTTCAGTGAATGCTGTTGACTGATCTAAACTTAGACATAAAATAAATTAGATTACAAACCTACCAGTTACTAAATGATCCATCTTTTCTCCAGCTGAGAAACTCTTGGCCTAGGTTTCAGAGAGCTGAGGTACATAAAATGGCTTTTGGATACTGAGTTTTTCTCCCTATGAAGTTTCTTTTCAATGCACTTGTATTTTATTTACCAACAAGAGGAAGCACAGTCATCCTGGTATAGGCAATCTAATGATAAATGAAATGGGCTTAATGAAACATCAATGAAATTGTTGATTCCAGGAATTTTTTTAGATCAATCTTTTGGTAATAGCAAAAAGTAGTTTTTGGAACAAAAGAGATAACAGCTTGATTTTTTTAACATTAAGCCCATGCACTAAAATCTGGAATCTATTAGTTTGTTTTGAGATTTATCTTTCACCCCACATGACTAATTTAAGCAAGATGTTTCTTCTGTTTTCAATCCTACAGTGAGATGTGTAAGTTCTTTCCTAGAATTACACCAGTTCTACCAAATTCTGATGCTAGTTGAAATATCAACGGAACTGGAAGAAAATATTTAAAGATTTTTCCTTCGCCTCTGTCATATGTTATGGTATTCACATGACTCCCTCTGGTGGCAAATGTAGCATGGAATGTTAATCTTTTCCAAGAAATATACATGTTTACATTTCTTTTCATATAGAGTCAATGACTGTTTCCTTCTTATCTGAAGTTTTGTTTCCTACCTTTCCTAATGCTCTCTACAATCTGATGTAACATCACTATTAATGATGCAGTTCAATCAAAATGATTGGTTCAAACAATACATAGATTGAATCTCTGTCAAAACGCAATGTGGAAAATGGCATCAAATAGTTTATGCAGCCTTTTAATAACCAAATCAGAATATAAAAATTTTAAAGTAATTAATTAAAGAAAATGAACCTGAAAACTCAATCTCAAATCCTCTGAATATAGCGCATTCACAGTAACATAAAAATTTAGTCTAAGTAAACTTGAATATCTGCATTTGGCAAATACTCTCAGTGCTCTACACAAATGAAACGTAGAGTCATCCAGAGATGAATTTGAATTCTACCACTTGGTATATGTGTAACCTAAGGCAGGTTACATAACTTCTGTGAAATATGATTCTCATATCTACAAAATGGAATAATGCCTACTCCATTGACTTGTTATGGATTAAACAAGACAATGTATTTAAAGATCTAGCACCAAGCCTGACATTTAATAAGACACTAGTAGTATTACAGTTATTCTTTTTAATTAACAAATCAAAAGAAAGGAAATTAGAAAATTGAGCCTTCTACCTGATTTTTTCCAAACCTTAGAGCAACAGCCTTGGATGAGGTAGAGAGGTGAGGTTCCCATCAGACCAAGCTCACACAAGAAAGGAATGGCATCCAGGAGGCAACATTCCAAGTGATGGTTAAGCAAAAGCACACACTGAAGAAATGAAGCTCATTTGTTGCACGTGCATGCAGTATCTTGATGACTATCATACCACTTCTAATTGCAGCAGTGGAATGCTAGGGAATCTCCCCTTTCATTCATACTTGCCTGTATCTCTTTTGCTCAAGTCAATATGACAATGTTTCCTTTGAGCTAAGAGATAATATGGATTTAGGGGCAACAAAATTTTTCTTCTCAAGAAGGAAAATATCTTAATAACCTTTTACATTTACTGTGAGACAAGAAAGGTAATAAGGGGATTTTTAAATCCCCTGGTAAAAGATTCTTGCATTTAACAAAATAATTGGCCTATATAACATGAAAAATTGATCATGACTTAAATGATGTTTGTGTGCACATCTGTTTTAACAGTTTTGATTGCTGATTTAAAATAAGTTATTTGTCCTCATTTCTTTTATTATTGTTTTGTGGTTATTAGTTTTGTGACTGAATTAATTATACATATACCTCGGCACAGGTGTACATGTTTAAGGATTTTGTTGTAAATCTCCTTTATACAGACGTTTTGCATTGTTATTATCTAACTTTCCTTCCAAAAAGTAATGTTAATATAGATTGGTCAGGGATAAAAGCACTATCGTTTGCCATCGTGCCAGGAACAGGATCTATCTTTCACCTGGGATTCCATTTCTTGAGAATCTCATATTGCCTTTTTGGATGCATGCCAATGCAGCTAAAGTAAGAGGGACCAAGTCTGCTGTCCCCCATCACCTCCTCAAGCTCTTGTCCTTATTCCTTTCCCTAGCACTGACTTATTTTTTTCTCCATCGGAGAAGTACAATCCAAGATTCAAGTATGAATTTAGAAGAGAAAAAGCAGAGAAGGCTGCTTGGCCTGCTTTGCCTTCAGCCCAATTAAAGCCAAACGGTCAGCCAGTAATAAGAGTTTTTCTGACCAGCTCCGTCTGCAGATATTCCCCTTGGTGAACTTGCAAGAAGGATTGGAAAGCCTTCCTGGGATTCTGTGTATTACTGGGGGAAATGAGGAAAGAATAGGCAAAAATAGAATTCTCTGATTTGCAAACCAATAGATGCAAATTAGTTAAAACTATAAAAGGACTTCACAGTGATACAGCTTTCTGCAACTACCCAAAAATGGTAGCCAGTCTGTTGGCCAAAAAATATGAGAAAGATCATTACCAAGGGTGACTTACATCTTTGCATATATTCAGTGACAGAAGCATTTGCGATTCCTTCTCTTCATGGCACCAAACATTAATTCACCAAGTCTTCTTGCCTTGCCTCTCTTGGAGACATCTCTCAGAGGCATTATCTGTAGGAATTTTCATCAGCAACAGCTCCCTCTCCTAGACTCTGTCTCCCAGAGGATCCTTTCAATACTCCATTTTACAGTTTCCTACATTGATTTACTCTCACTGTCCTCTAGCTCATCAGTCAGAGCCTCTGCAAAAAACAGGTGGTACATGTAATCTGAGGAGAGTTTAATAATGAGAATATTTACAAAGGCAGGAGCAGGGCTGAAGAAAGCCATAAGGGTAATGTTGTGCCTTGGGAGTCTACACACCTCGCCAGAAGCGGCAAGAGGAGTGAGTGGTTGCCAGACCCGGAGAGGAGAGCTGTATATAGGGTTGCCAGACACCAACTGTGGCCTCTGCCACAGAGATATAGCCAACCTGCAGTGGCCAAACTGGGGGGAATGTGGGGGCTGTGGGGAATCAATATCTCAACTTCACCCTTCCCTCTCCTCTGATCACATCGATATCTCCCATAGGCTACATCTAACCGAGAGCTAGAAGACAAAGTTAATATAGCCCATGTGGGGCAGCATCCCCAAGGGCCCATTAGCAGCAAGAATGTAGAGAGGGGATCTGGAGATGCAACCAAAGAATTCCAGTACCTCCTGCCATACCACGATTTTACTGCAAGTGGCCCTTGTCTCCTGCCTAGATTACCAGTTTCTTCCTAACTGATCTCTTTGCCTTTAGTCTTGCCTGCTTTTAGCCTGTTCTCTACACTAGACAGTGACGGTTCTAAAAGCATAAATCCAATCATGTCACTTCCCTACCTAAAGCCAGTTAGTGACCTCCACTGCTCCTGGAACAAATTTTAAACTCTTTAACATGTGTTTTATTACGGCTTTGGCAGTTTAGCTCTTAAGATCTTTCCAGTCTCTTTCCTCACTCTTTCCCCGGTCATACACCACACAAACGGAAAGATAATACAGATTTTCCAATGTGTCATGCTTACCTCCTGATCTATCTGCATTAGGGTCCTTTTGCCTAAGTGCCTTTTGCTACTCTTTGCTGGTGGAGCTCCTTAGTACTGACTCTCAAATGTCCCCTTCTTTCTCTGCCCTCCCAGAATCGGGTTATATGTCTTCCTGGCACAGTTCCATCTGCTGCAAACATGGCGCTAATATGTTATTCTAATAGCCTCTTGACTTCTTTATTTCCCCCTAGAGAATATAGACAGCTCCAGTGCAAAGGATTACATTGTTCATCATTGTCACTTCAGCACCAGCTGGGGCCTGGCATCATGTGGCACTGAGGAAATTTTATTGAATGAATAAAGAAAATAAAAGTAAAAAGTCCAATCTCTTCATCATGACTTCCTGACTCTCCATAATCCACCTGACATTACCTAATCATCCTAACCTCATATTACCCTGTCTTTGCAACATCTGTTCCTTCCCAATCATGGACTCATCTGTCCAGTCACTTTTCCTTCTAGAAAGAAGTTAAAGATCCCCTTTTCTCCCTCATCCCTTCTCCTAAATGTGGGTTAGAATACAGGCATTGTATTCCATCTCAATTAGACTCTACAGCACAAGAGGGTAGAGTATTAAAAAGGATTGAAAGATTACACAGAGGGGTGCCTGGGTGACCCAGCTGGTTAAGCATCTTCCTTTGGCTCAGGTCATGATCCCAGGGTCCTGAGATCAAGCCCCACATTGGGCTCCCTGCTCAGAGGGGAGCCTGCTTCTCCCTCTGCTGCTCCCTCTGCTTGTACTCTCTCTCTGTGTCAAATAAATAGATAAAATCTTAAGAAAGAAAGAAAAGGAAGGAAGGAAGGAAGGAAGGAAGGAAGGAAGGAAGGAAGGAAGGAAGGAAGGAAGGAAGGAATACACAGATATAAAGATAGTTCTTTCAGGCTGTTTTCCTTCCCAAGGCACTAGAAAAGTAAGGCAGGGCCCCAATCTCCCATCTTTTTCCATGCAGCTGGGAAAACAGGCCTGGAAGTCTTTTCCTGTCTCCAAATCACACATGTGCATTGGGGCAAATTTCTGGTCTCTTATACATTCTTCTGTCTCTTGCTATCATGTTAACTCACAAACCACACTGAAGTTGTAGGTAATCTTAGAGTCCAACCTCCCGGGCTCTGGCTCACTAGATATGGGGGTATAATGTTAAAGCCTCAGCTTACAATCAAGGATTAGCTTACCTTGCTTCCTTTGTGTGAATTGCTGTCTTGGGGAACTTGAAGGTCAGGTACTTCACTTAGGGTAAGATTCAGATATTTCTCTGTTGGAAAAATACCATCTTTTTGGTTTTTTAAGTTGTTGCTATTTCAATTTTCTTTTATTTTAATTTTAAAGTACTATATGCACACGGTAAAAAAAATTTTCAAAACTCTACAATGAGACAAGTAAGTGTCCCTCTTTCACAGATTCTATCCCCTGGAAATTAGTAGAAGTTATCTACTAATTATATTTTACTATTATAATTATATCCCCTCTCATCTCAGAATTGGGTTTACATCACAAGTGTTCTGGTGCCAGACAACATGTGGGAAGAGAGGCAGGTTGCCGAAGACAGATTGACAGAGAAAACAAGTCTCCAGCTTTGATTTGGGGAGGATTATAATCTCTTTAACCCTGGAAATGAGGCTGGTAGAGCAGATAACCAGGATGCAAGGAGAGATTGATCAGTCCCAAGGCAAAGGCAGATCCATTAACAGAATAAAGGTATAAGTCCAAAGCTTGACCAACCTCACTGAAGGACTGACCCTGAATCCTTCTGCCACCAGCCAACTACTTCTTAAATTTCCCTAGATCAGGAATATGATTGTTTCCAGACCACAGATGAGAGCTAAGATAAGACAAGAAAATTATGGTAGAAGGAGACAGGTAGAGCATTACAGAAATAGTAATTTCTTGTACTGATAGATGGTTACTACAATATTTCTTTTTTCATCTGTGTATCTTACCTAGTTATTAAACTGTGAACAACTTGAGGTTAAGTACCAAGGTTTTCCCTATATTTGTACTCAGTAATAAATTATAAATTTACCTAAATTCTGTGTACTAACCATACCACTGAGCTATGTGAGAATTTTACACCTCTAAAAGTTTACATTTCGTTAACAGTTTACTTTAAGAAGTGGAATACTTCCCCCAGGAAGTTAGAAGTGTTTCTGAAAACTAAAACAAAATATTTCTCTGGTATACTAACACTCTGCCCACAAACTGCCAAAGTAATCAGATTACTTGGGACTCGAGTATCAGAATCAAACTGAGGCCCTCATTTTAATCCAAATTCACACTGTATAATTAACCAACTATTAGGAGTGAAAAATCATCAATTCTAGGAGGTCCAGTATGATTAAAATCTGATTGTTCTTCACTATTTTGCATTCTTTTCTGGGATTTCTATGCGTATTGTGATTGGATACACCAGAACAGTCTGATATCCTATCAACTTCAGTGGAACCAACTAACTTCCCATGAAGCCTGAACTACTTGCCAAGTACACTGCCTTCTTCAGAGGAATGTGAGCCTTAATGTGTAAATTATCAGGAATTACACTCAATGAAAGATCCCTGATACTATATAACCCATTACCTCCCTGATTTCATCTCCTATTACTTACCCCTCTGGCTCATTCCACTCCAGCCTCAGACAGGCCAGACGTGGCTCAAAAGGGCCTTTAAAACCTTTACATTCCTGTTCCCTTTCTCCAGCACTCTGCTCTCAAATATCCACATGATTAATTCTTTTCAGCTCACTTTCTTCATTCTACCTTGGTGAAGCTGCCTTCCCTGGCCACAAAGCATCTACTATTTCATGGGCATCTACCCCAATTTGTATTTATTCACTACTTACTTTTTTTTTTTTTTTGGTCTAACTGAAAGTTCTGCGAAGGCAGGGACTCTGCTTATCCCCTCACTGTCTATTTAACAAATAGCCATTCAGTACCAACTACATGCCAACTAACTTAAGGGACACAGTTGTGAAAAGAGTTTACATTACAGAGGAGTATAAGGAAGACAGACAATAAATAAGTAAACAAGTAAAATAATGATATTGCAGATGGTGACCAATGCCTTGAAGAAAACAGGAGGCTATGATAAAGAGTCACTGAGAATGGGCAAGTTCATTGAAATTGGCTATCCAGGGAAGGCGCCTCTCAGGAAGTAACACTGAATTGAGGTGGGAATGAAATGCTGGAGGCAGCCTTGAGAAGACAGGGTGGGTGAGCACTCCGGCAATAGGAAACAGAAAATGTGAGAGACCTAAGGCTAGAAAAAATTCGACCTAAAGGGACATAAAGAGGTCCACTGTATCTGGGGGTTTCTGAGTGACAGGGATGAGGTTAAATGGCAATAGCAGGCAGGGGGCAGATCATACGGATCATGCTAAAATATTAGATTGTCCTGCCTCCCATGTGTAGAATGGATTATAAGAAAGCAAGAGCAGAAGCAGCAGGGAGGTTTACCCCCGCAGATATGAGAGAGGACAGCGTCTTGAATCAGGTGTAGAGAAAGACAAGTGAAAGAAATGCAGATATAGAGCAGAGGTGGAATTGACACACATCGTTTCCTTCAACGTGCAGTGAGGGAAAGAGAGGAATCGGGGGTGACCTGCAGGCTTCGGGCTAGACTGATATGATGGCTGGATGCATTTCCATTTACTGAGGCATATATTTAATGCTTGGCCGCTAATATGTGCTCAATAGTTGTGAATGCATCAATCACTACTGAGGTAGGTTCTGGGTGAAATTTTGTTTGAATGAAACAGTCCCTAGATGAAAACTACTGCAACTCAAGAGATCAGAGCTGTATGTGCGGTTTTCAATCTCACCTGGGTGAGTTTGAGGTAATGGCTGTACTATTACGATTTCCCTTGACAGTGCCCCACAGATGGAACAACAGTGGGCGCGTGCACGCACAGAACCAGCTAGACTTGAGGCTGGTAGATCGTGAGAGGTTTGAAGATTACTCCCTATGAAGCTGGGGCAGTTTAGTTGTGAATGAATTCTCAGTTTTGAGACTTGAATAAATACAGTAGTGAGTCAGAGCTTGGACAGGGTCTCTGGAGGGGATGCTGGTTAAGTGGTTGGCGTAAGACTGAGAATTCAGAGCTGAGGGTAGTAGTGGTCTCATTTGGCTAAGGCAAGAGCACAGGCTAGAATAGAGTCAGACATCCTCTCTAGAACACTGAACCTGGATAGCGGAGAGAAGAAGAGAGAAGACCGGTTGGTGTTGTTGAACAAGGAATTGTAAAAACAAGAAAAACAAAGTGTGCACAGAAGTTTGAATGTCATCCAAGGAAAATTAGTGTGCCCCCCAAAGTCATTTAAATCACTTAAATCCTTTCTTTACAAGGCAATCTGAGGTTTTCTAGGTATGTCAAAATTATAGATGAATCCCGGGCAGTTGAGCAGGGAGTGAAAGAGTGGGGTAAGGTATAACAATAGCCTTTACTGGGGCTCCTGTGAATCGCACCACAGAACCGGTTACCTTCTTTAAGAACATGCAAGGCCACCCTGAGGTCTGATTGGCTGAAGAGTCATGTTGGTTTGGAGAGATTATCTGCTTTGCAGAACTGCTGGGGAGAAAGTGTGGAGCAGAATCAAGAACAAATGCTTTATCTCCTGACCAACACTGGAATTTAGGCTGCTCAAACATTGGTAATCCAGAAACTACTGCCACTCACGCTGCCCAAGCAGCTAATGGGAACCAGCAGCAGCAGCCTCACAGGTGCCCAGGATAAAGACCTACTGCGGCGTCTGCAGCTGAAGCTTATAGATGTCTGCCCATGTGGCCTCTGGGAAAGCTGGAGCTCAAGATCAGCAGGCTCAGGAGGTTTAATTGATCAGTGCTGCTAAAGTGTGTACCATCTAGTCGTAGAGTCTGTAGTCTTAGCGTCATAGAATTGAGTTCATTTCCTCCCAAGGGAGGCATTTTGCAATTTTCTTAAGTGATAGCTTTAACCTAATACCCTCAGTGGTTAAAATCTGGATAGTTAAAAGTTAATGATTTTCTAACAAGCTGTTCCCGGCATATGCATAATTTGTTTTCTTTTCTTTCCCATGCACCGTCCCAGGTTGAAGGTTGAACTGTATGAAACAGAAGAAGTGTAAATCTCTTCGTTTGGTTTCTGAGATAATATCAAGCACTAAATTTAGTACTCTTAAAAACAACAGAATTTTCATTTTCATTGAAAAATGCTCTCATTTTCTGACTGTAAGAATTCACCATAGTGAATTAAAATTCCATCACTTATTAGTACGTGACCTTGGGCAAGTGACATAATTTACGACAAGCCTCAGTTTCCTCACCTATAAAATAGGGATAATAATAGTTGTACTATTAAATGAGATGGTGCAGGAATAAGACTTACCACTCCCTTGGAAGCTAAATATTTTCCACCAATTTTTTATTATTATTAAATGTTTTAAGAGTTGGTTTTGTCCTGCAGTTAAATAATCATAGATGTGGGTATTTAATTTGCAGAATCAAACTTGAGCTTCAAAGCTTGGGCAAAGACAAACATTTTAAATGATTTTTCAACTTATTTTCCATGATCCTTTTGTGTCAGATTTGACAGAAGACCTTTTGAAATGAAGTGATTATTATCCTGACAATTCCAATTATCCAACCTTTTAAAGATCCTAATATGCATTTACTTTCCCCTGCAATCTTTGGATTTTTTTTTTTTAAGGTTATTAATTAGCTAGAGAATGGCTTTGGGTAAGATAGTTCTTTGTCTATATTTACAAAAGAAAAGGGCATATGCTACTCTGCTGTTTGATTGATTGAAATAACCTGGGTAAAATTCTAATCTTACTGTTAGAGTAGTCTTAAAGAACAATGATACACTTATATTCAACTCTTGTGTTTAACCAGTATTCACTGCTATCTGGCTCTGCGCAAAGCCCTAAAAATACAATAACAATTAAGTCACTAAGAAGCAAGAGAAGTGGCTGCATTTTCTATGCTGTTTGTCTATACTGGAAGCTGGTAGATCTTGAGAGAAAGTTCTTTTAACAATTAAGAGAACTTTATCTAAACTATAAAGTAAGGAAAGTGAAAGAATGAATGTGGATTGAGGAAAAAAGTCATGAAAAACTATATCAACACTGAAAACTAACAATAAAATATTTAAAAGGCATAAAATGTGGATCTTATTGTTGTGTTTAACCCTTAAAGTTATGTTAGCCTACACCTCTGACCACCTAGTCAAGATTAAGACATCCTCTGCCATAAACATTCGGAAACACTAGGAACAATAGGTTCCCCAGTAACAGGGTAAATTCAGAATACTTGAAGGTAGAAAAGGAAACTTTGGTTGTGTTTGTCCTTTGAGCCATTGAGCAAATTTATTATTTTTATTTTTAATTTTTTTTGCTCCAAAGAGTTATATGAGGTGGGAAAAAATAGCACTTAAAACTGTAGAACTGGATACATAAAACTGAGTATTACAATGAAAATATAATTTTGAATAGCATAAAAATTAACATCCACAGTTAATTCCCAAATCTCTTTTTACCAATCAATTATTTCTTTCTTTTCACAGAACATCTTGTTCTTCATGTTAAATTATTTACTATATAAATGAGCAGTTTTATCTGTAAAGAAATAGGTGATATACTTAATAATTTTTTGAATTTTGATATATACATACATCTGAATCATAATCAAAGTGTGCTATTTTATTAAAAAGCAGTAAGCTAAAAAGTTAGCTTGTTACATGCTAACACACTAGCTACTTGCAAGGTAATAAGTTAGCCTGCCACAATTTCATGGTTACTGGTAAAAGACATGAGTCTCCTGGATCAGAGACAAAGGACAATTTACTACTCAGAGAATAGCAACAGCCAGAGTACCAGCATCTGCACTGGTACCCAGACCCCAATTCCTATACTGCTGCATGATAAGAGAAGAATCTTAAATCTAGGGAACTAGATTTTATTATCTTTTATAATGGGCAATAAAAGTACCTGCTCCAGAC
>CM053614.1:29958173-29976264 GCA_028646535.1 Procyon lotor
GTATGAGGTACTTAGTAAATATTGCTTGAATAAATCATCCATTGATTAGCCAATCATTTCAAGGATTGGTCTGGTATCATCTTCTCCTGACTTCTCTCTTCTTCACATTTGTCATCCATAAAATTGAAGTAATATTATGAAGGGGCTTAAGAGTGGACTGAACACGACTCTCACTCTATCGCTGTTTTATCAGCACCATGCTGTCACAGTGCCCAGTGTTTTTAAGTTCTCCACCATCAGTGGTTTTTCAAGATGCTTGGAAGCAACTTGCATACCAAGCAGGAAGAGCACAAAGAAGCTACAGGATCTTGAACAGTGCAGAAGACTGCACTGCACTTATAACATCGCAACATCTTATTTCCCTCCCTCACGTAAAAGGGCAAGTTTGCCATCCGATAAGGATTCAGCAACTTCTGCCACACTGTACCCATAATAGAAAGCCAAGAAGATCAACCGTGATACGGAATCTGTAGGTACAATTCCATGCTCCAGTAGTATTCTCAGTAGACCTGAGAATTATATAAGAAACATAGTTCTTGATTGTTTTTTTCCTTGAAGAGTTTCTTCACAAAGCTATGAAAAAATACTGTATTTCTGTATTTCATGAAATATTCCCAGATAATGACATTATTCCTAAATTATATAATCAGCCATTCCTAAAGGGGTGCCATTATAATTAATGTTTATTTGAAAATCCTCGGAGAAGGACAGAAGAAACGTCTCCGGTTTTGTAATGATCAGAGGTTATTCTCCTGGATGCTCTTCCAAACACCTGGATTAACACCTATGTAAATTAGATAATGCTAATGTGTGCATATTAATGAAGATCAAGCTTTCCTGTTCCCATAGCTGATTTCTTTAAAAACTAATTTCCTGCTTTTGACATTATTATTACCAACAGGTTCTTATCTTTGCAGATCCAAACATAAGAGTAAAGAATAGCAACTTCCTCCCTTACACTTCTAATGCCTCATCTCTTTTATTTTAAGATACTCTTGATTGCTGTTTCCAGTAGTTTGGTCTAATGTTTACAAAAAGCCTGATATCACACAAGGAACCTGGATTTTCAGGGTATTTTTTTTGTCTTCAGAAAACCTGGGTTTCAATCCCTTAGCTACATTAAAGGCAATCACTTCTCCTTTGAACTGTGATTCCCACATCCCTAAAGAAAAGATGACAGCTTGGTGAAAGTGACCTTTAAAAAGTCAGCTGCTTTGGCTGCTATCAACAACAAAACAAAAATCAAACAAACAAAAAAAGCCAAAAAAATCAAAACAACAACCAGAAAATAACAAGTGTTGGCAAGGCTGTGGAAAAATTAAAACACTTGGACATTGTTGGTGGAAATATAAGATGGTGCAAACACTATGGAACAGAGTATGGTGATTTCTCCAAAACTTAGAAATAGAACCACCTTATCACTCAGCAATTCCACATCTGTATATATACCCAAAATAATTAAAAACAACATCTGGAAGAGGTATTTCTACAGCCACATTTATAATAGCATTATTGAATAGTCAAATGGTCAGTCATTAATAGATGAATGGATAAATGAAATGTGATATTTACATACAATGGAATATTATTCAGCCCTTAAAAGAAAGTAACTTTGGACAAATGTTACACATAGGTAGACCTTGAGGACATTATGCTAGGTGAAATAAGCCAGTCACAAAAGAAAAAAAATGCAGTATAATTTCACTTAGAAGAGGTACCAAGAACAATCAAACTCATAGAAACAGACAGTAGAATAGTTGCGAAGCTTTATTCACAACTGCCCAAGCCCAGATTCAAACAAGATGTCCTAAACTGTGGTATATCCAGTCAATGGAATATTATTTCACATTAAAAAGAAATGAGCTATCGAGTCATCAAAAGACATGGAGGAATCTTAAATGCATATTAGTTAGAGAAAGAAGCCAATCTAAAAAGACTACATATTACATGATTCCAACTACATGACATTCTGAAAAGACAAAACTATGGAGACAGTAAAAATATGAGTGGTTGTCAGGGGCTGGAGGGAGGGAGGGATGAATAGGTGAAGCACAGAGGACTTCTTAGAGCAATGAAACCATTCTGTGTGATATTATAATGATAGAGTTATATCATTATAAATGACATTATAAATTAAAATGTACAACACCAAGGGTGAAGCCTAGTGTGAATTATGGACTTTGGGTGATAATGATGAGTCGATGCAGGTTCAACAGTAATAATAAATGTACTCCTCTGGAGTGGAATAATACGGAAGGCTACACACCCATGAGCACAGGGGTATATGGGATATCTCTGCAGCTTCCTCCCCATTTTGCTGTGAATCTACAATTCTTCTAAAAAATAAAGTCTCCCGATTGAAAAAGAAAAGTCATACAATTATACGGAAAATTGTAAAGCAATTGTAAGAAGAAGGCCCCACCAGTGTGTGTGTGTGTGTGTGTTGAGAGATTTTTTTGCCACAGTAGTCTTCTTCACCTCCTCCCTTCGCTTCTTATAACTCCCTTCCCTCTGCCCCCTGCACTCCCCAATCTGGAGTGAAAGACTCATGAATGCAAAAACAAAGGTCAGGAAGTGGCTTTTTCTCAAGGCCCCAAAGGCAACTACTGTGACAGTTCAACCGTTGTCTGGAGAATTCAACAAACAGCCAGTTAGAAATGGGTTTTTTTGCTTTTTTTTTTTTTTTTTCTGTTCCTTTTTTGCCTTCCTGGTCATAAAGAGAAAACCACAGTGGTAAATCAGTCCAGTTCTCTTTCCTTTACAGGTGGGCTACATTGTGAAGGTAGGGACATTTCTCTTCTGTCGAGCCCTGGAGCTCCATGCCCATGACCACAGCTATGAGAGCTTTCTCTGTTTTGGCCCCATTTTCAGAGAGGATTTCTACCCTCTAGGCCAGCCCTCTCCTGACTGCTTCATATGCTCTGAATACAAACTGAAGATTATGAATCTTTCCCATTTCTGCCTCTCCTTCCCCTGCCCCAGAAATCAGAGCTTGTTCTCTGTACTCAGTCTCTCAGCCCAACGACAAACTGGGTAAACTGCCATACTGGTTTGCACTAGGTTTCCGATTGTTGATTAGGACTTACCTCCAGAATAATTTCCATTTTAGAACATCATTCAATACCCAAACATAAAGTATTCATAAACCTAAGGTGAGACTCCCAGGCCCTGTATTCTATCTTACCAAATTAAGGGACCAGGCAGTCTTTCTAGGGCCTTCCAAATCATGTCACATGATTAGCGGCAAGCTCTGCTCTGCAAAGAGACATCTTTCCTCTTTACACTTTGTTCCTGTAGTTGTTCATTTGTTTTGTTGTTTTTTTTTAAGATCTTATTAATTTATTTGAGAGAGAGAGAGAGATAGTGACAGGAAGAGTAAGAGAGCATATGCCAGAGGAGAGGGAGAAGCAGGCCCTCTGCTGAGCAGAGTAGCCTTTGGCTCAAGTCATGATCTCAGGGTCCTGGGATCAGATCCGAGGCCCAAGCCAGGCTCCCTCTCCCTCTGCTGCGCCACCTGCTTGTGCTCTCCTGCTCTCTCTCACTGTCAAATAAATAAATAAAATCTTTTTTAAAATTAAAAATAAAATAAAATGCCCATAAAGACAGAAAGAAGAAACTTATGACTACATCGATCATTCAGACAGAAGCCAGCCTAACTCTTGTATTCGGAAAAGAGCAATACTAACTCTAAAGCAGAGTGAGATTGGTAGAAACATCTTCTCAGAGACAGGCTTTTCCCCCTTTGAATCTATGGAAAAAATGTCCTGGGAGATAGGAGGGAAAGAGGTAAAGAGTGAATTGCTTCTGAGGCATGGATCCTAACATCAAGTTTAGAGGGCAGTTGAGATTTTGCACAAGTCATTAGGATTCGTAATAAAAAATGTTTTCACATTTCATGTTGCCTTGCTCCCCCCATAGGTATGGTTCTTAAGGTTCTGCATATACAATGTTCATACATCTCTGGGTTTAAAATGTAGTACTGTATTTGAACAGACTTTAATTTCTCCATTTTTATATTATACTGTTTAGTCAATCTTTTAAATAAAATGATAATAAATTCAGCATATTGTTGCAAAATTTGCATAGATAATTGCCTCATTTATGCGTTCTCTTTTCTGATAATAGCATTTCATGGCTGACTCACATCGAGTTTAAATTAGGCTAACACTCTCAGAGCTTACAGACTTATTTTCCAATATTACCACTAAATATTCTACCCCTTTAACTGATTTTCATTGGTTTCTGCCAGTCCTCGATTTTTAAAATAGTATCTGAAGTGTAAAGCGGTTGCACAATCAATACAATTCAAGTAAATTTGTTTTTCAAGTGGAGAGCACCTAAGAAGCGTGACGTAAGTAAAAAATAAAAGCTGACCTCTGTTCTCAAGCAAATTCCACATTCAAAAGCCAATCTTTACCTGGAAGCATTTGAATCAAATTAACAATTACTGGAGATGACAGTAAACTGACATGAAAATTGCCTGAGTCAGTCCATCTGAAGGAAAGAAAACAGAGAGACAGTCATCATTTTAAGATATAAAAGATTATTTTAAAATGTATACCAATGTGAAATGTGTAAGCCTGATGATTCACAGACATGTACCCTGGGGCAAATAATACATTGTATGTTAATTTTAAAAAATTACTAAAATTGAAAAAAATAAATAAAATAAAATGTATACTGAATAACAAACTTGTTCGAAAATGTACCCTCATTTATAGATGAAGAAACAGGAGTGTTCATCCTTGATCAATACAGGGAAAGAAATAGAAAGTCTTCTGAAGTTGAGAGGCTTTTTGTTTGTTTTAGGTCTTGGACTCCAGCCAATATTCCACTTATCCATTTCACATGTATCCCCAAATAACCAGAAGGCAAAGAATAAGGACATAAACAGACACCTAAGACTAAAATGACAAGAGAACAAGATAGGGACATATAAATGAGTAGTTTAAGCAAAGTCGTATTTTCAAGAAAAAATTTTGTAGATGGTAGTAAACCAGCATATGGCTACAAACTACTGAAAGTTCAGTAGCTGACTCTAAAAGGATGTCTTGGAAAACTTTCTCTTTACAGCATCATGTCTTTTATTAAGCATTATGTGCTATAGCCCAGATGTAAATAAGCCCAGAGGTAAACCTACCTTTTTTGCAGAAGATAGCCCAGGGGAATGCTAGAAAAGCTAAATATCAGGACTACACAGAACCAAAATTAGCAGAGCATGGATAAAAGTAGGAAAAGAAATACCCCAAATTGCTAACAGTGGTTGCCTCTGTAGGATGGACTTGGAGCTGGGGAAAGATTAGAATTATCAATTTTATATCATGTATTTTCTGCTTGAGTACTTTTAATTAGTTATAATGGTTATATGTTACTTTTATAATTTAAAAATTAATTATTAAAACTTTTGGCCAGGGACACCTGGGTGGCTCAGTCAGTTAAGTGGCTGCCTTTGGCTCAGGTCATGATCCCAGGGTCCTGGGATGGAGTGTGGCATTGGGCTCCTTGCTCAGTAGGGATCCTGCTTCTCTCTCTCTCTGCTTCTGCCTGCCACTCTGCCTGCTTGTGCTCTCTTCTCTCTCTCTCTTTCTCTCTGACAAAATAAAATAAATAAAATCTTTAAAGAAACAACCAACAGAGGCACCTGGGTGGCTCAGTCATTAAGCGTCTGCCTTCCACTCGGGTCATGATCTCACTGTCCTGGGATGGAGCCCGGGCTCTTGTAAGCCACCCTGTCCGGTGTCTGTTAGAGGAGCCCGAACGGACTAAGACAGGTATGCAATCGGCACTGGGGAGGAGGAAAGTACACCCCAGAGGGGCACACCAACCAATAATTGATGGCTGGTTCTTTCACCGAGTTGGAAATGAAAGCCCAGAGGAAGAGCTGAATTGCCAGGGCTAGTTGAGGGGAAGAGCAGGGGTTGGGTGGGAGACTGGGGGAGAGAAGACTCTGGGCGGGGCGAGAGAGGCACAGACGTGGGGGGGAGTAAGGAGCCGGCTAACAGGAAATGTTATCAAGTCTCCGTTGTGTCCTGTGCAGCCCGAGTCCCCTTCTCAAGTCCCTACTAAATCCTCAGGAAAATATCTGCTCCTCATAATCGGAATTAGCCCCCTTTTTGCAGATAAATTATTACACAGTTGAGCAAAGTTAAGTGCAAAGTAACACAAAGGCTTCTCCTCAGGACTCCACTTACATGTGTACAAGTATATATGCTCATGACAAAATAAAAAGAAAGTTGTTTCAATAGAGTAGTGACAATCTATTTTTTTTTTCTTTTCTTCGTTATTACCATGCAGCTTTATAATACGTAAATATTTTGTTTCCGCGGAAGGACTATGAATGCAAATATGTACATACTCGCCCCGAGCGGGGAGGTCCCTGCAAGGTCCTCTCTCCAGCCTGCCCCGAGTCACATCTCCGTCATTGACTCATCTGATGCCCTCCCGGCAGGTTTTAGAGCTCTCAGAACGCAGGCCCCAAACAGACTCAGCGCTTCAGAGACTGAGCCGTGGGCACATCCTAAAGACACAGCGAGGCTGCGTAGCAGAGATGGCTGTGCCCTGTAAAAACCACGGCTGTGAGATTCAAGCAGCACCCAGCCCGCGACAGAGAATTCACATCACACGCCCTCAAAATGGCTGATCAAGTGAGCAAAATGAAAGAGGGACATTCTCTGTGTGTGTTTCCTGGTTTTCCAGCATGGTTTCTCACTTGAGGACTTCCAGCACGTTGAAGGAGGACAGGGAAGATAAGGGAGATAGCATATAAATTGAGCTTTTCAGAGCTCTCAGTTCAGAGCCATGTATCCTAGGACTAGCCGGGAAATACTTACTGAAAGCAGCAGGGCCTATAGAAATCCAGCTTTTAAAAATAGATTTCGAAAATCATTTAACGATTTTTAATCACCAATTTACACTTATCTCACTCATGTTTATGATTTCCCAGCTCCTTCACCTCTTCCCTCTCAGTATCAATGCATTAAAAGAACAAAAGCATTCTGCTAAAGCCAAAATAGTTAAAGCATGCTGGCGGGTAAGCGTTTTATATGAAAACGAAATCCAAAGGACCTGGGAGAAACAGAGCTTATGTACCTTCTTTTTGGGTACACACTGTTTTCTCTTCCAGCCTTTCTGATCCTAACCTCAATTTTTATTTTACAGTTTAATTAACTCTATAATTTGGAAACGTCACTGTTCATCTAGCATGCTCAGGAGGTGAGAGATGATAACTTGAGTCTCCTGATGCACAAAGATAGAAACATTCAGAGATCACAGGTGTTTAGAGGAATGATTAATCCAGAGCCAGATTTGCAGATTCAGACCCCCATTCTTCCTCTAACTCCCTGTGTGACTATGGACAAGTCACGTCGCCTCTCTGCATCTCAGTGTCCTCATTTATAACATCAGGATGATAAGTACCTGCTTTGTAGAGTTGGATAAGTTGAGTAAATGCGCACGAAGGACGTTGTGTAACATATAGGAAACCATCAATAAACTTGACCACTAATATTGGAAGGATCAAATGAAACTTCATGGCGTCTTAGGAGCTTTTATAACATGGCTTACGTGAGGTTATCGCTGGAAGGTAGAAAAGGGCTGTCTCTACTTTCTTGATCCCTTGAGGACATTTCAGTTTGTAAATGGAGGAATACAAAGGTTTTTCAATAATAAAAATGATTCCATAATAATAATGCACAAAAGTTATAATTTACTTATGAGTCAATGAAATTCAATGATCGGCGTGAACACTAAAGGGGGGAAAAAAGGAACAGAAACTTCATTCTCAGCTGACAATGTGAATTTTATTGCTGGAAACGACTTTTTACTTCTTTGCCTAACTATAGCAAGGGTATAAACTTTAAAAGATTTCTGATTTTGCATAACTTTTGGCTCAACCCCAGTTAAGGGAAACAAACAAATACATGAGGTTATATGATTAAAAACTGCAGTGGGAAAAGAATTATTTATTTATATGTTAGTGAGAAAAGAATAATGTTTAACACTAAAAAAAAATCACTCATTTTACGTGGAAGTTGAAGATCCTGCATACAAGTGAGACAGAACCTCACAGCTGAGGGTAAGACAGAGTGGGCCAGAGTCATGGATGTTGGACAATTATGTAAAACAACATTGGCAAACAGAGAAAGACAAAGAATGACTGCAAATGTTCTGTGGCTGGTCATCTGAGTCTGCAGTAGGAGGCAGGTGCAATTAAAGGGGGTATGACAAAACCAAATGCATGGGAAAATTACGGAGTTCAAAAAATGTTATGTTCATATGACTATGTTTCAGGCTCCTTGATCTTCCCAGATCTACTCAATCCTTTGCCCATGTCTCTCATCCAGAGGGGAGGGACCATGAAAACCCCTCATGAAAGAAGGACTCCAGGGCATGACCCAATCAGTGAAGAGCAAGTATGTGTCTTCCCTTAAAAAGAGTGACACCAATTCAGTATGTCCCTATTCATAAGAATGTTGTCATGGAGAGCATTTCCTTGTAAGGATTCCTATTGCCAATTGATCACCAGTATAAAACACTTCATATATAATTATATTTGTTGTTAATATAAAAAAAAACACAAGGTGATGAAAATAGCTGGATATAGTCAAGTTCAAATAGTCTAAACTATGCTCCTAAACTTTAAATCAACTTAAATTAAATGATGTTTTTAAAGTTTGAAATAGGAAGTACGAGTGTGGTATTATAATAGAGTAGATTTTAGTTAAAATATCTCAGTAAAATCTAAAAGTCAAATGCAAGCGCAACAACAAAACATCTAAATACTAAATAAAGTAGTTTTCTCTTTAGTTTGATCCCATGTTGATGTTTTAAATGTACATAGCACCTTCATGATTATGAACTATTCATCAATGTTCTGTTCTCTTTAAGTTTTTGCCTATCTTATTTAAAATAAATTTATAAAGGTAATATTTTAGACTTTAAATTTTTCCACTTTAACGTTTTTGCAATTCTTTTAATCTGTCACTGAGGTTAAGGAAACTTCAAAAATAGTTTCACACCTTGAATGGGTAGCATTACTTCTTTGCTTATTATTTATTTATTTATTTATTTATTTATTTATTTATTTAGAGAGTGTGTGGGTGGGTGCAGAGAGAGAAGGAGAGAGAGAATCTCAAGCCAAGTCCACACAGAGTACGGAGCTCGACTCAAGGTTTGATCCCAGGAATACAAGATCACGAACTGAGCAAAAGTCGAGTCAGACGTTTAACCAACTGAGCCACCCAGGTTCCCCTCATTGCTCTTATTAATAAAGGGCCTTTACTCAGAGATAATTGATAACAGAATTATATTTATGAGACCCCCAAGGACCAGAGTACCAAATGAGCACATTTACACTTTATGCAGCTCATTACAAAGTTTGGGAAGAACAAGTAAACACCTTCTCCATGAAAGCAATTAAATAGGGGGTGGAGGAATCAGGTAACTGGGTGATGGACATTGGGGAGGGCATATGTTGTAATAAGCAGTGGCTATTATATGAGACTGGTGAATCACAGACCTGTATCCCTGAAACAAATAGTACATTATATGTTAATTAATTGAATTTAAATAAAATTGTTTTTAAAGGAAAAAATAAGTTGAAAATGATTAATAATATTATAGGTTCATGCTATCTTATGGTTCAGAACTTTACTCTTAGCTAAATATTTTGACTTTGGAAACTTTTATGGTTAATGTCATTAGGTCTAAATCAAATTTATCAGGCTAAATTAAAGTATCAATATGATAAGAAACTTTAGTAATCAATCTTTGGTTTATTGCAGCTATCAAATTATTCATAAATAACTTAGACTAATTCCAACGAATCATATCTTTTAGCCGTACATTTCCCAAATACATGTGTGAAGGAATAGCAGTAATTGTTCAATATGTTACTAATAACATTTATTTTATTTTCACACAAATAGACTTTACATCAAATTGTTTCTTATTTTTATTCTTTTTCCTTTTTTGTAAAAAAAGAAGAAGAAGAATATATATTTTCAGTCATCTGCATTCCCAGCCAGGTTTTTTTCATAAGTCAGTTAATCGGTGGGTCCATACTATTACTTGGGATCACCATCAGTTCTTTTTCTTAGGCATTTACCTCATCAAGGTGCATACAGCAAATGATCATTTGCCAAAGTAATCAAGATTCTTGAGGACAAATTTAATGTTTCCTTGTACCTCTAAGGAAAAACAGAATACCGCATGCAGAGTAGTCAAAACAATAATTATTTACAAAACAGTAAAAATTCAAAGCTAAATGGTTTTAAATCCTACTGAGAAATAGCATGAAATATTATTTACAAAAATAAAGTGTGTGAATAGAATGTCTCCTTTTATGTGAAGACACTGCTAGACTTAGACAGCTAGCTCTCATCAAGCCTTGATAGTTTTAAGTTAGGGTTCTCCCATAGCTATGCAACCAATAAGCTTCCATCTCTAAATATACTAACCCCTGTATCCATGGGACCTGGGTCAGAGAAGACCAATGTGTACCAGTTGCAGATGGACAACTCACACAGGTGCAGTTTTTAAGATAATTGTGATCGGTGCAATCCTGAGAGTATGGCAGGAAGAAGAGGTTGCCAGGCACACAGAACCAACTGACTGGACATGCATGGCTCTCAGATGCTTGTGATACCACTGAGTGCACGAGGGCACACACAGAGGAACGTACACAGAGGGTGTAGTGATGTATGTGCAAGAGCTCATTGGCTGTTGCTATGGAGGCAGCCAGTAATGGCGTACGGGGAGCAAATTGAAGGACATAAAAAGAGATGACTGTGCTACATATACTGAGAAGGAAACCTGTGAAATCCTCTTCTCTCATTGGCTATTACTATGGAGACAGCCTTTGAAAGCCTCTAGGAGATAGAAATTAGATTCTGACTTAAACACGCACACACACACACACACACACACACACACACACATCTCATAGTGGAGAGTATCAGCGTGAAAATATTTAAGCCACTTTCCAGAACAATTGCTAACATAGAGCAAGAAAATCCCCCTGGGTACAATACTGGCATTATTTAATGATGACCAAAAATGTCATTTTTTCCTGCCCTGGTATTCATTTCAAAAAGTTATCCAACTCATTCATTTTTATCTCCAAGTTGTATGTCAGATTCCCATACCACTGGATCCTATCGACAGGTCACCCTTTGAAGTAATGAATACAGCTCCCTGCTGCACAGAAAGTGCTTAAAGACCTCGATACCCTGATGTTTGGCAGGTAGACATATTTCAATTTTATCAGCTCTTCATGCCTTGGGTAAATGTTTTTCAGTAGTGCATTATTAACAAGGATCCTTGGGACCCTGTTATGTTAAAAAAAAAAATACAAACAGATGAACTTTTACCTGCTGCTCATGAAGCATAAAGGAAATTGTTGCCTCCTAAATTATTCTCCTCTGCTTCCTTTCTGTGATAGCAGTTTGCCCCAACTCAATTACCAGAATAACCATCATCTCTTGAACCCTCTTCAGTGTTTCATTTGCTCTGAAATCCTGCTATGTGTGGTAGCTAAGCTACCTAAAACTTAAGTTTATCCTGGTTCCAAAAAATGCATAGAAATATATAACTCCGTCTAAGGACATGTATATTGTAGAAAAAAATATACCTTTTGAGAATACAGAAATTAATCACCACTACTTATATACTCAGAAAGGTACCCAGCAAATTAAAAAGTTGAATAGTTATTATGTAAAATAAGTTAAAGGATTTCTTCTTCTTTTCATAACATAAACTAGGTAATAGAATGGGAAAGAGCTTTGGTTTGAACCTTCTCGACACTACATATTGAGGCAGAATTGTCTTTGTGGCTGAATTCTTGAGGAGATATAAAACAAATGTTATAAAGTGGACAATTGAAGTGGCTTAGATTACTCTTTGCAAGGACTGTTCTAGGCATGGAATGGGGCTTGAGAGACCGTCATGGGGAACAAAACTATCTGATTTTCTCCTGGAAACGTTAAAGTAAAAAATTCTGCAACCAAGGGAGGCACACACTTTTATTGCAAAAGTCAAAATATTAACAGAGGTATAAATTACTACAGATTGGGGCGCCTGGGTGGCTCAGTCGTTAAGTGGCTGCCTTCGGCCCAGGTCAGATCCCAGGGGTCTGGGATCGAGCCCCGCATCGGGCTCTCTGCTCTGCAGGAAGCCTGCTTCTCCCGCTGCCATTCCCTCTGCTTGTGTTCCCTCTCCCGCTGTGTTTCTCGCTGTCAAATAAAATCTTTAAAAAAAAAAAAAAAAATTACTACAGATTGTTCTGAGTCACCCCTGTAGCTGGATGGAAAGATTTTTGTCTTCAGCCTGAGAAAGAGAGCACTAGAGAAAGGGCCAAATAGCCATAGACTGTGCACCAATTCCCTACAACCAAACATTTAACACAAAGCCTTCTGCCCTCCAAACAAGGCAGTCTAGGGGAATTTAACTGAGTCCTCATTACAAGTCAGAATGCTCTATCTAGAATTGCAGATTTTCTTGGCTAGGGATCAGTCTGTATTTGGAAACGGTAAAGTTCTATCTATGCACTTGGTGTCAGAAGCAATCCTGAACCCAATGTACCTTAACATTTGTCAAATACATCTGCTGCAAGCTGCCTACACAACAGTGTGACAAATAAAGAAATACCGGAACTATTAAGACGATAGATCTCATCTGTGAGACGGAAAGGTGTGCTTATACAGACTCTGAAATGTTCCTCGGTGTCTCGCTTTCTCTTTCTCTGATGCCTAAAAATGTAATTCAGCCTTCAGGTATTACTGATTTGGTATTTTCAAGCAGAGGGGAGATCTGGTTCAATATTACTATTTACAAAGATCTTTTGGCAGCAGGATTTGACTTGAACTTTTAGCAAGATGTGAAGCACAGTGTCTCATTCCTTTGACTCTAAGCATTATCCTTAAAAATTCTATTTGCAGAATGATTTTCCTGAGGAGTTTAATGCTCTTATTTTAGATTATTACACACAGAGATCATTAATTTTTTTAAGTTAATTGACTTTTCATGCTGTAACTTCAGTGCTACTATATAGATCTCAGGTTGCAAGGAAAGCCCTCTGAGGGTTATTTCCTCTAAGTTACATACCTAAATTTCCTGTAATTAGCTAGTCAATAAATGGGAGCCCCTGGGCTAGCCTCCAGATCCAAGCAGTCTGACTTTCTATGGGCAATTACTTTGTGATGAAAATCTAACATTTATTTATACTCGGTTGTGTTATTTTTTGAAACATATACTTACATTATTATATTGTATTTCAGCATAAAAGCAGCAATGTTTTAACATCCCTACAAGTATGTTCCTCAGATTAGTAAAAAAAGACCTACAAACCACAATAGATGAAAATGTGGGTGACTGAATCAACGGGTCCATAAGATGATGGCTGAAAAATATGTTTAATCTCACTAGCATTCAAATACACAAAATAAAATGCAAAATATTTTTGCATAGCATAGTAAAATTGCCTAAAACTGCCCCAAATAAATAATAATATATATATATATTTTTTAAGATTTTATTTGTTTATTTGACAGAGAGGAGAGAGATCACAAGTAGGCAGAGAGGCAGGCAGAGTAAGAGGGAGAAGCAGGCTCCTGGCTGAGCAGAGAGCCCAATGCGGGGCTGGATCCCAGGACCCTGAGATTGTGACCTGAGCCGAAGGCAGAGGCTTTAACCCACTGAGCCACCCAGGCGCCCCCATATATCTTAAAGATTACAAAAGTTAGACCAACTAAGAAGATGAAGAACAATCTATTTTAAAGATTAGATCATTCAGATCAAACTTTAAAGTATTATAAATACTTGGGCATAATTTGAGAGCATCTTCATTAATTTGTTACAATCGTGAATGTCAATCCAATTTATCTGTTCCCTACTGATTTAAATAGAATGTTCTTTTTCTCAAGTTTTGGAAGTCCGGAGTTCCTCAACTGTCAGAGTTGAAATTTTATTACACCTTTTCTCATTGTTTTAAAAATGACTTATTTATTTTAGAGAGAGAGAGAGCAAGGGAGAGAGGTAAGAGAGAATCTCAAGCAGATTCCTCACTGAGCCCAACATGGGGTCTCCATCTTACCACCCCAATATCACAGCCTGAGCTGAAACCAAGAGTCAGACACTTAACCAAGTGCACCACCCAGGCTCCCCTGCACCTTTTTTCATTTTAATAGTTACTTATAATCTCAGTTTACCTTTGACTTAGCTAGTGAAGTAATTCCCCAGAGGTTTAATTCCCTTTGCTGCAGAGTTCTAACTTTTCCTTCCTTGCAAGATTTGACAGAAAGAGACCAGGTTGAATATGTCCTATATTTCCCAGTATAACTTCCATGTAACAGCATTTTTCAAATCAGCAGAAAAACTTCCTCTTCTCACCATGTTTCTTCTTCAAGACCATTGCTCTCCCTTTTTGAAGCCAGAGCTGGTTGAAATCTAAATTGGTATGATACACTTTGGCTCACATTGCATTTTCCCTTGGTAGTGGGTATAGCAGGCTTTAGCTTACCTATAAATCTACTTGTTTTGTGGTTGTTATTAAAAGAAAAAAATACCCTTTGCCTTTTGGAACAGAGTATAACATAATTTAAACAGATAAATAAGATTGTTTCTTTCTCTATACCAACTAAACTGTCCTCACAGTTGCTCAGAAGCAGATTTAATGTACCACAACATTTTCTTAATTCAGGGCTCCTAGAAAACAAATTACAATGTTCAGAAATTTTATCTTACTTCTTAATGATATGACTATATTAAGTTTTTTATAAAACAAATAATGTTGCATGGTCAGAAACAGATACAATAAAATATTTGTGATCCAATACTAGCTTACAGGACACTTTCAGTGATTAGAAATCAATGCTCTGTATTTTCAGCAATTAAAGTACTTTTTGAATTTCCTTTTTTGATAACCCCTTAGTAAGATTAAAGATTCTAAAAATAGTAAGTGTAATATATTCTTCTGCATTTTCAGTCAAAATGTTTTCATTTTGATGGTTCCTTTTATTTACCAGAAAAAATACTCTAGTTTTGCCATAATAGGGGGAAAATATTGTATCTGCAGCCTCATTTACTGCTAACTCTCACTGTTATATTTACCTGACTGAAATGCTTTTTTGCTTTCTTTTCACATTTGGCATATTCATAATCATATCTTAGGACTAACTCAAAGGTCCTTATGAAGCCATCATTAACAATCAGCTTTGAATCACTCATTACACTATCTGTAATCCCCTAGGTCTTTGCACACTTTTTTTTAAACACTTAACAGCTTTTATGGTAGTTCATTTCACATATGTCCATATCTCCTTCCAGAGTGTGAGATCCTTAAAGGCAAGGTAACTAGTACAAAATAAATGCCACAGAGGCATTTAATGAAAAAAATAAATCAAACCCGTACTACTGAGATTAGGAACACAGGCAGAGCTATAAGACCTAGAAAGGAAGCAAAATACTTCTTCCTCTGAAATAGGAGGAAAGAAGTTGTATATACACAGTATTGCTCCTTCATGAAGGTGCTTTCTCCATTTCAAACGTAAGGTAAAAAATCTTGGGAAGAAACAGGTTCCACTGATTATGAACCTGTGTCCAAGGCATTATACAGTTTGGCTAACTTGCAAATAGTAGTGAATAGATTTCACAAGATATTCTCCAAGAAAGCAAGAATAATAAAAAAAAAATATGATTCAGAAAATTTGAGAATATATTAACTAATGAATTAAAATAAAAACTTTAAAAAATTAGAGAATAATCAATGGGGCGATTAACATCCCATGCATCATCAGTCTAGGCAGCACTGAGGAAGAACACACTCAGCCTAATCCTATTTTAGGAGCAGGATTGAGAAACAAGAGTCTGAAAACTTGAATGTCTGCAATTTCCAAACATACAGGTATCGTTTTCTTCTTCAAGGTACTGAGTACAGTCTTTATTTTGGCTGAAATTTGTGAGTGGGCTAGAAAGGTGTGATATGGTGATTTGTAATAAGAAACATATATTTGGTCTTCATTCCCATTTCTGGCAGGAGCTCCTGAAACCCTGGGAATTTCCTAAATGCAGACAACCTTACAGATGTCTTTTTTTATGTTAATGAGGTGGAAAACCCTTAGGTAACCTAAGAATGCACTGGTTACCCCTGAAGCCAACCATGTGTTTCGAGGTTGGCACATCCAGTCCCCTCCACCCTTTACCTCCAGGGAAGAAAGAGGAGCTGGAGATTGAGTTCAGTCACTAATGGCCAACAATTTGGTCAGGCGTGCCTATGTAATGAAGCCTCCGTAAAAACCCAAAAGGATCCGGTTTGAAGAGCTTCCAGGTTGGTGAGCCCTGTGGAGAGGAGTGAGCCTGGAGAGGGGAAGGAAGCTCTGTGCCTTCTCCCCACACCTTGTCCTGTGCATCTCTTCCATCCAGCCGTTCCTGAGTTATATTCTTTTATAATAATCTGTGACCCAGTAAGTAAAACGTTTCTCTGAGTTTTGTGAGCTGCTCTAGCAAATTAAGAGAAACCAGGGAGGGGGTTGTGGGAAGCTCTCATTTGTAGCCGGTGAGTCAGAAGTACAAGTAATAAATAACCCAGGCCTGTGGTGGGCATCTTCACTGGGAGGGGTTTGTTGGAACCTCCACTGTGGAGCCAGTTAGTCAGAAGGGCAGGTGACAATGTAACTTTTGACTGGCCTCTGAAGTAAGGGGCTGGGTGGGGAGCAGTCTTGGAGGACTAAGCCTTTGTGCACTGCCTCTCCTCAGTGGATTACGCTCATTGTGTCTGTACACACCGAATGTTACAAAGTCTTTGCCGACACTGCAATTGTCAAAAACAAGTTGTTTAGGCATCTCTCATGACCATTACCCAAAATCAATTCCATTTTTGCCGAGGGGAAGATTTTTGCAAAACTTGACAATGCCCAAGTTAGGCAGTTTGTTCAGCAACCCTGAAGCATAGGACCCCCAGCCATCATTAACCGAGGACTCTTCCAAGATTTATTTGTTCAGCTTAGACTTTCTAACCCTTGGAATTTTTTTGATGCATCATGGAGATGCTGTTTTCTGGGGCTCCAGAAAATATCTTAGCTATAAGAGCCACCAAATATATCTTAGAAGCTTCTGTATCATTTCCCTTGGAATCCTTGAGCTACTCATTCTCCCATAGCTACATTGTAACTTCAGAAACTCTTGATGAGTCTGCCCTGAAAATATATCAGAATCTGACCACCTCTCACTCCTCCTCTGCTCCCCTGGTGGTGCTGGCACTGATCTAGTCCACCGTGGATTCTTAGATCCTAAATTACAATTGCCTCCAAACTGCTCTGTTTCCGACCTTTCTATGTTACAGCCTCTCCTCAACACAGAAACCACAGAGATCATTTTAAAATGTTCGTCTGCTCTCCTCCCCTCTCCTCCCCCTCAAAACCCTCCGAGCCTACTCCATTTCATTCAGAGTAAAAGCCAAAGTCCTCACAGTGGCAGTAAGTTCTTATATGGTCTCCTTCCCACGTCACCTCCCTGACCTCGTGCTCCAGCTCGCTCCACCTAAACTACGTCAGCCTTTGCTGTTCCCCAAACATACCAGCCATTCAGTCACTTCAGACCTCCACCCACCTGCCATGATCCTGTACTTCCTTCAAATCTATGTTCGGTATCACTCATTCAATCAGGCTACGCCATGACCCTGTTTAAAATGACAGCTTTGCCTTCTCCTCAGCACTGATGACATTGCTTATCCTTCTCAAAGCACGTTATCATCTTGTAAAAAACTAAATAATGACTACGTTTATTATACTTTTAGTAATAAATAAATATATTTATTTATATAATAATATATTTAATATATTAAATATTAAATTTAACAATAAATAAATATTATAGTAATATATAGAATATATATTATATATTACAATAAATATTCTATTGATTACTTATGGTTTGTCCACCACATCTGTAATGTAAGTTCTTTAGGAGTGGATCTCTTTGTTTTATGCAACCATATTTGCCAACCACCTAAAACTGCATCTGGTACACAACAAGTCTACAACAAGTATTTGTTGAATTAAGGAACTAATGAATTGGTAATAGGAAAATATTTCTTTTA
>CM053614.1:29976364-30010336 GCA_028646535.1 Procyon lotor
CTGTGAATCGTCAGGCTTACACATTTCACAGCACTTACCATAGCACACACCCTCCCCAATGTCCACAACCCAGCCACCCTATCTACCCTCCTGCCTCCCAGCCACCCTTAGTTCGTTTCATGAGTCTAGGAGTCTCTTATGGTTTGTCTTCTTTCTTTCTTTCTTTCTTTCTTTCTTTCTTTCTTTCTTTCTTTCTTTCTTTCTTTCTTTCTTTCTTTCTCTCTTGTTGTCCAATACCCTATGATTTTTTTTAATTTAAATTCAGTTAGTCAACATAGTACATAATTAGTTTCAGATGTGGGTTCAATAATTTTATCAGTTGTATATAACACCCAGTGCTCATCACATCGTGCTAGTGCCTTATTTCTTATGCCTTTTTACTTTATGACCCTTAGCACGGAGTTCCTTCCTTACAACCTTAAAAGGGCTGCTTCACTTTCAGGCACTGTTCACTGAGTCTGGGCTTTTCTGGGTTCCTCATCTGATGAGTTCTGATTATGTCTCACTAGCCAGAACTAGAACACATGGCCATTCATAGCTGCAAAGAAATTTGAAGTGTCCATAGTTTCAAATGGTCACATTGCAGCCCATAACCAAAGACTGGAACCAACATATGTAAATGCTCAGAACCATGTATGGCATAGAGTAAATGGCAAGAATATATTAGCTATTACTGTCACCTTTGTCTTTTATTTTTTAAATTCCTAAAGTATTCTGTGAATACTTAGCCAATAAGGAAATCAATATATTACAATATGACTACATTGAACTAATGCAGTTAACATATTAAAGTTTCATTTTTAAATAAAAGAATGGTTAAAGTAGCCAGAATGAATTTGCTTTAAAGAGCACAATTTATGATAGAATCTTGGAGTTTAATTATGCAAAATATCTACAAATTAAATGCTGCTTTGTTCTGTTTGGGCTCAAGTTCATACAGATAAAATCATATTTATGTACATTTTCCCAAATATGGCCAATTCATTTATGTCTAAATGTCTATTATGTGCCAAGCACCATTCTATGCACTGTTTTACACTCTGGACAAAACAATAAATGAGCAAAAAGGTGTTTCCAGAGTTCACATTCTAATGATCATAAACATGAGTTTATAACATTAAAAACTCTGTCTATACTCCCATTTTCCAAATGACTTCCTAAATTAATTTACCTAATACCCGACTAGTAGAAAACTAAAGTAAAAAATTATTTAAAAGTAAGTGTGGAGCGCCTGGGTGGCTCAGTCGGTTAAGCGTCTGCCTTCAGCTTAGGTCATAATCTCAGGATCCTAGGATAGAGCCCCACATCAGGCTCTCTCCTCAGCTGGCAGCCTGCTTCTCTCTCTGCCTGCCATTCCCCCTCCTTGTGCTCTCTCTCTGTCTCTTTCAATAAATAAAAAAATCTGGGGTGCCTGGGCGGCTCAGTGGGTTGAGGCCTCTGCCTTCAGCTCAGGTCATGATCTCAGGGTCCTGGGATCGAGCCCCGCATCGGGCTCCCTGCTCAGCCGGGAGCCTGCTTCCCCGTCTGTCTCTGCCTGCCTCTCTGCCTACTTGTGATCTCTCTCTCTGTCAAATAAATAAAGAAAATCTTTAAAAATAAATAAATAAATAAATCTTAAAAAAAAAAAGGTAAGTTTCTCTATATCATAAAACTTAAAGAAGACTATCATGCAAAGTGCATTTTCCTTCTTCACTTTTACAATAGAGGCAGGCTATTTTTTTCCCATATTTGAACAGTGAACTTGCACATTTATGATAATTTTTAAGGAAGTTGTTTTCTTTTTTTGCTTCCTTGTACTATTCCTAACATAAGTTTCTCTTATTTCATTCATGTCTGTAAATGTTTTAAACATAAAGAACTTGTTGGCCTAGGCCAAGGGAAATGATTTCATAAATTATTTCACAATCACAAATATTAAGTACCATTCCCTTAAATTACCCACAGATACATAGGATGAGTTTGGCAAAGCGGGGAGAAAATTGAAAAAGCTCACCATATGAAAAAAGTCATCATTTTGAACTGGTCTGAAACCATTTTCTTTCTTAGGTTAGATCAAGTCTGAAGAATGGGAAGCAAACATTTGAGAAGGAAGTAAGTGATACATCTCAGAAGTCCTATGAGAAAACATTCAAGAAAATGTCTATTTCAAAATATTATGTGCCTATATTCCAGTGGGGAATGGTCCTTACAAAGGTCTACTTCCTGGTTCTCCAGAGACTCAGGGTCACTTCTTAGTCCCTACTTCTACCCTACACTTTCTGGGAGCCGCTCCTAACCAACAGAATAGTTCCACTTGGGCTCAGCCACTTCAGGCCTGAATATTGTTGCTCCCCAGTATGGCCTATTTTGTTGAGATGGACAGAATTGTCTCTGCCTTGTTTTCAGTTATGAGCTGGGTGCACAAAGTTTCTTCTCAATATTTTCCCTTTGCCCATGATAGAAGCAAAAAAGGTTTTTTAAAAAAAGCCTCAATCATATACCTAGAGTAAGGCTAATGACCCAATTAAGTTATGTTATCCGACTTTAATCTTAAAGTAATATGTCAAAAAGTCTGAAAAACTGATTGACCTGTTACCTTTTCCCCAAATTGTTCACAAAATCACAGTATTTTGATCATAGTTATAAATCTTAAGCCTTTCAGATAGAGTTCAACCACAGTAACAATGCTAGAAATAGCCACAATTCTTTTCTTTCTTTTCTTTTTTTATTTTTTGTCCAATACAGTCATTGCCTAAATAACATATTTATGTCTGGTCTGTCCATTCTGCTTGAGGTAGAAAGAAACTTTTGCAAGATACTTTACCCTTTTGGCACTGAATTTTGTGGAGAACCAATAAATAATGTATATGTCCATATCTCCACTGACTATTTCAAATTAGGATGCGCGCACGCGCGTGCGCGTGCACGTGTGTGTGTGTGTGTGTGCGCGTGTGAGTGTGCGTGCGTGTGTGTGTGTGTGTGTGTGGTGTGTTTAAGGGTAAGGGAAAACTATTAAAAATGATGAGAAACTCATAAGCTTACAGATTACACATTTAACATTAAAAATACATAGCATTTTAATATTCAAATAATAACCAGATAGAAACTATATGGGAAAGAATGATCCCATTTATAAAAACAATAAAAAGAAAGTATGTAACTATAAATTTATAGGAAATATGCAGAACCTATATGCCTAAAGCTTTAAAACAATACTGGGGAACATATAAAAAGATTTAAAGAAATTATAAAACACACACACACACACACACACACTTGTCTACAAAGGACATAATGTTATAAAGATGCCATTTTTCCTGTAAATTACTCAATAAGTTAAGTGCAATGATGAAACAACAAAGGAATTTATTTTTTCAACTGGACAGAATTATGCTAAAGATCATCTGGAAAACTAAACATGCAAAGACAAGTCAAGGGAATTCTAAAAGGGAAAAATGAAAGAGTCTAGTCCTACTAACTCTTAAGACACAGTGTAGCTTCCATAATTAGACAGTTTGGAACTTGAGAAAAAATAGATCAATGGAAGAGAAGACAACAAATAGAGCACAATTATGTAACAGGGTAGAAGTGTTAGCTACTGCTAAGGTGGTAATCATATCACAATATATAAATGTATCAAATCAACAGCTTATACACCCTAAACTTGCACAATGTTATGTATCAATTATATCTCAAGAAAAAAAAAGAAGTCTAAGAAAGACATAGGTAAAGAGATTTCCTTTATGTTAAAATTCTGTTTCAAACCAATGTGGAAAAACTTCTATATGGTGAAAAATAAAATTATAACTATAAGCAAAGTTAAATAATATATAAGGAAAAAATATTTGTAACATGTAAAAAAGGATTAATTTCCTTAATTTATAAAGAACTATAAATCAGTAAGAACAGATGATCATTTTGTGAGAAAGAGAAAAGAAGAATATTTTTTTCTGAAAGAGAGCAGGAGAATGGTGCCAACTCTGGAGAATGACCCAAAAAAAATCAAAACAAACAAAACGAACCCCCCTCCAAAGAAAACCCAAAAAATAAAACAAAAAAAGCCTGGGGTTGTGAGTAAAGATGTTTGAAAGGAAATGGGAAAGTGGGTCTTTCACCTTCCAGTTTGTATCTTTCTCTACAGCATGGATTTTTCTATCATCCAAGTATTTATTTACTTGACATGTGAGCATATTACCTGGGCAATGAAATTACTTGCCAGTATTTATTTTCATTATTTTTATCTATATTAAAAATAAAACTGAATTCATTGCTATTTTAACATTTTAAAGAAATTGTTCAAAATGGTCCATAATTTACTCTAGGGTACTCCTGTGTAGATAGTCAGATATATGAGTTTCAGTTTAATTCTACCCTACAAGCTGGTTATTATCATTTGAAGTGTCCTAATCGGAAACATACACTTCATAGGTTGTTGGGTACTTTGAGGAGCTCTAACCACAGCATACCATAACCACAATCCAGAGGCTGTTATACCAGGCTTCAAAGTATCTTTATTTCCAGTCAATACCAGAGGCTTTGTTAAATATTAGAAGTGACTTCCCACTGGTGCAATAGTGTTCAAGATGTAAACATTGGCTACAAATATTATACAGATGTTCCCACTTTTGAATGAATAGCCTAGTACTTAGGCAAATAATATTCTGCACCTTTTAGAATAAAGCCTTGGTTTAGGATTATGGATAAATTATTTGGCTGCCTAATGAAAGATTTTGTCACCTGGCTATACCAAAAAGGTTTAGTTATACTTGACATTAAAATATAATTACATTCATCCATATTGAAGCATGTATGCAAGAATGTAGCAGAGTGCCAAAAAATGATACAATTTAAAGAAACAGCTGTATGACATTTTCCCAATAAATATTGCTGTGTAATGTTCATAGGTGTGGCAAATTTGGTCTTGATTGCATTGTAACGTATCACCTCATGGTGAAATTATGGAGGAGAAGACCTATAAACTTCACTTAACTTTTACTGGAGTTCATTCCACATATCTACCCCAAAAATGAATTATTATAAATGATCAAATTACTTATATCAATTCGCAAAAAATTTTAATGGAGTGAGAAGGGTAGGAGCTTTGAGAAGGCAAAAACTTGGAAACAAACTCAGCATCATATCCTCCATCCTAATTATCATACCTGGATCCCAGAAGTACAAATGTAGAATTTGAAATATACAATTTAATCATTGCATTGATGTGGGTCTTTATATTTCTTTAGCAAGCTTATAGAGTTTTCCACCCCCACCCTTCCTGTGTCATCTGAGATCCCTATTATATTCCCAGTTCTCCACCCATTAAGCCTCTTTGTCATATGGACATATGCTAAAAGCTGAGACAAAATCTGCTTACTGCAAAATATTCTGAATTCAGTCAAAATAGATTTCTTTATAAGTTGCCCTATTTTCATCCAATTGTCCAAATGAAGCAATATCAGCCTACCTGTATTATCTGAAATAATAGTTGCCCATTTCGACAAGATTACTTTCTTGCTAGTTCTACTTTTTGGGTGTGTCACTATTTAATTTCCTGTACAAAAATTTAAGACATCTAATCCTTTGTATCATTTTTTCGTCAACTCTTGGAATTTCATCCCCTTTAGATCTACTTAAAAAGACGTTTTTACTTAACATCCAGTGTAATCTCAAGAATAGTTCACAGAGGGGCGCCTGGCTGGCTCAGCTGCTTGAGCATCCTACTCTTTGCTTCAGCTCAGGTCCTGATCTCATGGGATCAAGTCCTAAGCACTCAGCAGGGAATCTGTCAGAGATTCTCCTTTTCCCCCTGTCCCTCCCCCGTCTTGCAGGGGCGCTTCCTCTCAAAAATAAATAAATAAAACTTAAAAAAAAAAAAAGAATAGTTCACATAAATTTGAATACCCAGTCTCTGTAAATCTAAATCTTCTGTGTATTTGATGGATGATTTTAGCCTCGGTAGCACTCCTAGAATTATATATTTTAAAAATATTCAGAATTTCTCAGTCTCGGGGCGCCTGGGTGGCTCAGTGGCTTAACGCCTCTGCCTTCAGCTCAGGTCATGATCTCAGGGTCCTGGGATCGAGCCCCACATCGGGCTCTCTGCTCAGCACAGAGCCTGCTTCCCCCTCTCTCTCTGCCTGCCTCTCTGCCTACTTGTCATCTCTCTCTCTATCAAATAAATAAATAAAATCTTTAAAAAAAAAAAAAAAGAATTTCTCAGTCTCACATGATCTCTCCATATTGTCCTTTAACGAAACTCTAACCCAAAACATTAATATCATATTCTTCGATCCTCAAAAAGACGCCATGCTCTACATTGTGAATTAACTCTTTGGTTTGGAAAAATTACCAACCAAATTTAATTCTTTTCATCTGGAAACAGTTCATTCCATATCTTGCCATGAATTGTACACATGCCCTGAGATCACAGGATATCCGTAAAAACAGAGGCCTAACAGTTATTAAAAACAGAACAGAAATTAATTTCCTCACAGAAGTCCATGATCAGGGTGCTGGCAAATTCAGTTTCTGGTAAGAGCTCTATTCCTGGCTTGCAAAACCACATTTTCTCTGTGTCCTCCCAAGGTCTTTCCTCTGTGTGGGTGTGCAGAGATTGAAAGAGAGAATGAGACAGAGAGCTCTGGTGTCTCTTCCTCTTCTTGTAAGGACACCAGTCATACTGGATTACTCCACCCCTACAATCTCATTTACTTAATTACCTTCTTGAAGGTCCTATCTTCAATTACAATTGGGGGCTAGGGATTCCCCACAAGAATTTTGTGGGGACACAATTCAGTCCGTAATACTTGATATCCCTGTAAATCCCTCAAACTATTGGTTTCTCTACTTCAGATAAAGTTACAAATAATTGGCATAAGATGTTCATTAATTATGACAATCACAAGTTTATTTTTAATCAGCAGGAACATCCCCACAGTCTTATATTATGATTTTATCCATTATCTCCAGGAAAGACAATATAGGAAAATTATAACCTTGTGGGCAAATTTATATTGAAATGAGAATTTGGCTACTCCCTTTTCGAAATAATCTCAGTTCCCTCTACTATGACCATGCCCTCCGTAATTCTTGTTTTTTCATGAAGAAGGATAAAAAGATAGCACTGATAGGGGAATTCGTCCTTGTAATAATGGTAACAGTACTGTAATCTCAGAGAAGTTAGTATCAGACTAAATCTCTTACAGATATTTATTACAAATCCTGAGAAAATACACACATATACACACCATTTGAAGGCAAGGTATAATAATCAAATGCAAGCAGGATCTAGGGAAGAATTCAACACTTGAACTTGAAAAAGAAGGAACTGGCATTCGATGAGATCCATATTTACACATTCCCCCCAGGATGTAAAGCAATTAGAACATAAAAAGAAAGCCATAGTCTTACTTCCTTAAGTATCAGAAGGCAGAATTTGGGACTTCTAAAATAACAGAAAATTTAGGGGATGAATTTCAGGAAAAAAAAAGGCCACAGAGGGCCAAGCTCCAAAATCTTGATACAAACTACCTTCAAACCTGTGGGGAGCCCCCAAATTGCTTATGTTTTGGACAGCTACAAGGAGACCAGGAGAAAGCAACAGCTAGAGGGTTAAAAAGAAAAAAGTGAAACAAAATGAGCAAGGAATCCAGCGGTTGGCTACCTCATGAAAAATGGACTTTGGAGTTTGAGTCAAGTCAAAGTGAAATGCTATGTAAATACCTCAAACTTTCCATTGAAATCCCAGAACAATCATGATTTTTGATAAAAAAAGACTACTTTTAGGAATAAATTGTATATCCTAAGACTGAGGGCAAAACTAATCCCTAGTATTATGGGCAAAACTAATCCCTAGTATTATGGGCAAAACCTTCCCTAACAAAGTATAAAAACCAAGCTTCCACAAGTTCATGGTGATCAGCCAGTAACTAAATGCCTGGTCACACAAGAATAAACATTTCCCTGAGAACTATAATGAAATCTAGAGTCTTTACAATGCATCATTTGCAATATCCAATGTGCAATCATAAAGTACTAGACATGACAGGAAACAAAAGAGTATAATCCCTAGTCAAAAGAAAAAAAAACCTAATAGAAAGAGATCCCAAGTTGACCTTAGCTGTTAAAATGAGCAGAAAAGGGCTTAAAAGAAATAATTATGAAAATATTCATGACTTAAGAAAAGATAATCAAAATGAGTAAACAGTGGACAAATGTTAATCAGAGAAAGGAAACTATATAAAAGAAGAAATGAAAATTTTATTTTTTAAAGATTTATTTATTTATTACAAAGAAAGACAGAAAGCCAAGGGGCAAGCAGTACAGGGGTAAAGGGAGAAGGAGAGAGAGAATCCCAAGCAGACTCCCTGCTGACCGTGGAGCCTGACATAGGTCTCCATCTTATGACTCTGAGGTCATGAACTGAGCTGAAATCAAGAGTCAGTCGCTTAACTGACTGAGCCACTAGGTGCCCCTGAAATTTTAGAACTGAAAAATTCAATAAGCATATGAAAAAATGCCCAGCTTTGTCAGTAATCGTGGAAAGGCAAATTTCAGACACAGTCCTTTCACATGCTATTAAGTGCTGTGAAATGTGTAAGCCCGAAGATTCACAGACATGTACCCTGGGGCAAATAATACATTATATGTTAATAAAAATTAAAAAAAAAAAAAAAAAAAAGAAATAGCTAAAATTTAAAAGATGACAATACCAAATGTTGGCAAGGATATAGAGCAACTAGAACTTTCAGATATTGCCAGAAGGAGTATACAATGATGTGGCCACTTTAGAAAAATGTTCTGGCAGTTTTTTTTATAAAGTAAAATGTATACCTATCTTATAGCTTAGCATTTCTATTCCTCAGTATTTATTCAAGAGAAACTAAAACATATGCATACAAAAATACTTGAAAACAAATGTTAAGGACACCTGGGTGGCTCAGTTGGTTAAGTGTCTGCCTTTGGCTCAGGTCGTGGTCCCAAGGTCCCATGGTAGTAAGTCTGCATAGGGCTCCTTGCTCAGTAGGGAGCCTGCTTCTCCCTCTGCCTGCCTCTCACCATGCTTGTGTGCTCACTCTCTCTCTCTCTCTTTCTCCCTGACAAATAAATAAATAAAATCTTAAAAAATAACCCAAAAAATTGTTAATAGCAGAAACAACTCAAATGACCATCATTAGGTGAATGAACTAATTATGATCTATTTACACAATAGAATACTATTCAACAATAAGAAAGTAATATACTATTGTATAACATGAATAAATATGAAAGATGTTATGTCATTTGAAAGAATGACACAAAAGAAAGACACAAAAGAGCACCTATTGCATGATTCCTTTTATATGAAGCTCAACAACAGGAAAAATACCACTATAGTGATACAGTCGAAACATCAATTACATGTGGCTAAGTGGAGACTAACAAGAAGGGGGCACAATGTAGCTTTCTAAAGTGATGAAAATGTTCCCTACTTTGTTAGAATTAATGCTTACATGAATATATTCATCTGTTGCAAGTTACCAGATTGTAAGTATATTTTACCTCAAAAAAATGGCATCAGAAAGTATCTATAGATCCCTTATAAAATTTATCTCAGTACCATCAAAGAATACGGACCTATTGCATATGTATATATTCTCCATGAAAATTTATCACTATATATAGTTCTCCATGCCATAAAATATAAATACTAAATATAGAAAGAAATGAGAATACAAAAAAAAAAAAAAAACCAAAACCAAGAAATTTTCCAATCTTACGAAACAGTGTTTACTTGGGAAAAGTAAACTACCAAAGATATTTTCTGTTCCTTGTTAAAATTCTTTTTGCCTTCAAGACTCAAATTTACATTATAAGTGGAAGAGAATTCAAATTTGTCCACTGCTTTGGAATGGATTCTGTGCCTAGCGAGGCAGAATAAATCCCTATAACTTGGCATTTTATGCATATTTTATTGTATATTCATTTATCCTAAAATCTTGTAAGTTAAAAAGCAAATACTGTAGTGACACACTGAGAGCTAACACACCCTAATAGGAAAAGTTGTCACTAGGGATGCATGGTTTAAAAAAAAAAAAAAGATTGTGTCATCCGAAAACAATGGTCCTCAACCCTAGCTGTACATTGGCATCAGCTAGGCAGATTTTTAAATACTGTATACCAAGGCTCACTAATTAAAGCAGAATATTTGAGATATTATTCTAACTGAAATATGAACTTCATGAAGACGGGGGTTTTTTGGGTTTTTTTGTTTTTTTCTACTTTGCTTATTCTATATCCCCAGGGCCTGGCACATAATAGGCTCTCAAAATACAATGAGTGAGTGAATGAGTGATAAGTTTGTTATTACAAGTCAAGGAAAAATTTTAGTCTTATACATAATGGCAGAATTCCTCTAGATGATTAACAGCACAGCCGTGCAAAGCAGTTATTTTACAAAAAAATGTTTGGTGATTTGTATTAATTTTAGCTGAAAATTATTAACTATTTATCGTGCATTTCCTATGGGTCAGGAATTATGTTCAGAGCAAGGTATATAAATGTGAATAAAACATGGTCCCGCATTTGAGGAGCTCCCAGTCTATTAGGGATTAGTGGTGAAGAGAAAGTCTAGCAGGCATTCATTAACTTGTTCATTAATTCAACATCCATTCATTAAACTCTTACCATGTGCCATGCACATATGTGCCAGGATATGTCGTGGAAAATATGGCAAATATGATACCCGTCCTCAAAGAATTCACTGTCTAGTGAGGGAGAAAGATAATAAAGAAATAATTTGTGATAAATATTATGAAGGAAATTACTATAATGTTGTGATAAAGAATTTTGGTCAGATGGAGGGCACTATTTTGTATTGAATGGTCATAAAATACCTCTTTAGGAAGGTAATATTTGTGTTAAGACTTTATTGATGAGAAGAAGACAAGAATGCAAAGGGTATGAAAGGTTTCTAGCAGAGGAAATAACATGTTCAAAATACTCAAGGTTGGAAAAACTTTGACATATTCAAGGGCCCAAAAGAATTCATTGGCTAGGGGCGCCTGGGTGGCTCAGTTGGTTAAGTGACTGCCTTCTGCTCAGAGTCCTGGGAACAAGCCCTGCATCGGGCTCCCTGCTTAGTGGGTAGCCTGCTTCTCCCTCTCCCTCTGCCTGCTGCTCTGCTTACTTGTGCTCTCCATCTCTCTGTCAAATAAATAAATAAAAATCTTAAAAAAAGAAAGAATTCATTGACTGGAGCATAAATAGAAAGTAGAACAAATTGAAAGTGGAAAAACAGGAATAATTCAGTAAGAGGTATTAAATTCACAACCCGGTAGCCTACGGTAGAGAGTTTGGATTTTATAAGGGCAATATGAATCTATTAAATGATTTTCATCAACAAAATGGCATGATGATAGATAGATAGATAGATAGATAGATAGATAGATAGATTTATTTCTCGGCCTGTTTATTTCTTTTTCATTCCGCGTATTAAAATATACGTATTAAATTTAATACGTATAGAATAAATAAAATATATGTATTAAAATAAAAACCCCATAGCTCATAAGTATACTTTTTATAGGAGGGAGAGTGATTGGCCCAGTTCAGGTGTCTGTTCCTGTTTCATTCAAATGTTCCTGGAGAGTGGGGAGTTGTTTGGAATAAATATAGCTTCTGAAGGATCTGTCGAGAAGCCAAAGCTGATATAGTAAAGTAAGAATATGCAGTATGATCTGCTGAATGAGGAGGCACAAGCCACCCACACAGGGCTGGCAGGTAGCTTCTTCAGCATCCAAACCCCTACTTCGGGAAAGTGCAAAACCTGGGGTTGTTTTGATTGAAAGCACAGTTTCAGTACACCTACGCATAAGAAGTAAAGTCACAAGATTTGTTTTTTTACAAATTTCCCAAATAGATAGGCAGGTTGGGGTGGGGGGATGGGGCTGCCATGAGTGGGGGAAGGGCAACCCTCCATTACGCATCATGAGTGAGAAAGAGGTAGAGAGCAGGGTAGCAAACGCCTCTGACTTACAGGGTGTTTGGGGTGGAGGTCACTACCTTCTGGGGAGCTTTCCTCTAAATGTTACCCCAGGAAAACAAAGCAAGAACTTTTGGCAGAAATCCTAAACTCAAATCCTATTTAAATGTCCAGACTCTGGGTGTGAGGAGTGTTGTCTTTCTGTAAAAGGCCAAGGCAGCCACTCAGAAAGATAAAAGTTGTTTTTCAGAAGTTTCAAAAACTCAGAAAACTAAAAATTTTTCTTATGACAGAGCTTCACTTCTGTGGATCAGCATTCAAACTCATAAAAGATCATTTTTTTAGAAGGCAGGCAGGCAGCTCTCAAACCATGAAGACACAGGAAGATCTTTTTTAAAAATCATGGAAGTCATATTATCAAACTGCTCATTTAAAAAGTAATTCCAGCAGCTACATAAAGAATAGATAAGGAACAGAAACTAATCAGATTTAGAGAGGTAAGTCCAGTTAGGAAACTAGTAAGAAAAATTACAAGTAAAAAACAGTAAGAACCTGGATTGGAACAGCAACGGCAGCAGTAATGGCAAAGCATAGGCAGACGTCAGACACATTTCAGAGGTTGAATGGACCAGACTTCAACATAGGCAGTGAGGAAAGGTGGAAAAGAAAAGATTATTCCAAGATTTCTAACTTTGACAATAGAGTAAGTAGGATTGCCGATAATGGAGACATGGAAAACAGGACAAGAAACAAACAAAAAGTATTGAGGGGGCAATATAGAGCATGAGGAGTTACTGTAAATCCAATGACATACTGAAAGCTCAAGAAAGAGTTGAGAAACCAGGATTTGAGAACATAGGTAATAGAACTTTAGGATTGCATGCGATCATTTGGGAAGATCGTGTAAGGTGATTCCCTTGGACAACTTCAGTAGCAGAAATGGAATGAGGAAAAATATAAAGAGTCATCACAGCCACACAGGAAGAATAAGAGATAAGCATGGCTTTGAAGTCAAGAAAGAGCTTTATAAGGAGGAAACAGTCATCAATATCAAATTATGCTGGAAGGAAAAGCAGGCTGAGAGCTGAAAAGAGGCTAATGGACTTGACAATCACATCATTGTTGACCTTCTCAGAGAAATTTCAGCAAAGAGGAGGTGGAGGCCAGATTGTGGTGGATTGAGAAGCCACTGAGAGAAGAGGAAGTAGAAGCAGTATTTGTGACCTGCTCTTCCAGAAAGTTGTGTATAAACTAGTATGTATATCAGTATATAATAACTTATGCTATTAAAACTTATTTTATCACAGTGTTGGGTTGAACTAAAACTAAATTATTGATAAAGCTCCCAAATGAAGCATGGATTCCTGACTCTCAGATATCTAGAGATCAGCTTATTTTTAGGTAAGACAATTCTGTGACCTGTTGGAGAAGCAGATCCAATGATACTGTGTCTCATCTTTATTTTCATTGGTTTTCATGGCATTGTCTTTAATGATTTCTTCCACCATCATTCCTTTTTACTCCATCTCAGCTCTCAGATACATGACCTTTTTGCCAATCTCATTAATGCTTTGCTCATTTTCTCAAGTTTCCCAGCTACTGGGATAATTGCTTCCTATGCCAAACCCAGTCTCCTATTAACTGGCTCATTACCTTAAGTTAAAAGTTCAGAAACTTCTTCGAACTGAAATCACTGCAGTGTCCCAAAAAGATAACTACTTTTGAAGATGCTGACACATCTGTAAACTGAGACATTTTTTAGATTAAGTACACTGTTTCACGAATCCGACATATTCCATTTCAAGTTTCTGTTTGCACCTGCTCTCCTCTCTCATTGCAGTGGTACGTTTACTACTCAGAGTCACAATAGTGGCAAACGTACAGAGCAGTAGAGTACAAAATGAGTTAATGGCTGTTTTGCTAGAGCTAATGCACAAAAGGGATACTATTAAAGTTCCTCTAGTTCTCTCTCCAGCCGAAGACAATTAGGTTTATAAACATTTATACTCATTATTTCCATGCTAACTAGTTTTATCTTTGCATTTTCTAGACTTACCTCACTGATGCTGAACATCCTAAAAAGCCTTTACTTCTTTGGATCAGTGAGAAAAGACCAAGAAATATCAAGTGAAGAAAAAAAAAGATTTAAAAAATGTAATAAAATAAACAATCTGAATTCATTATACCTAATGAGTAATTTAAATTCTTTAGTAGTATAGGTAAACTCTTCTCAAATATATTTTTAAAAGCATCTATGTAAGTTCAAGACATACATCACTTCAAATGGAATAATATCTTCTGAAAAAGAATTAAAATGCCCTAGTGTACAACTGCCTTCCCTATCCACATTTAATTAGCACATACTAGATGGTGGGCACTGACACAGAGATACAGATCTTGATTTGTGTCCTCAAGAACCATACTATGGGTTGAGGAGGTAGGACAAGCCATTTGTAGGAGAGTAAATGATAATATCAAATAGCACATTTTCAGTGAGAAATGAGTAGTACAGATACTAAGAGCTCTCAGATTTCAAAAGGGAAGGCTACCATATCAATATGGAATAATTAGAAAAGGTTCATGAAGGAAGTGCTCCTTGTGCAGGATCATGGAAGAAGTATAAGAGGTGGGTTAGCAAAAAGGCCTGAGAAAGAGATTAGAGGTAGAGGAGACAATTTGATAACCCAAAGGAGAGGTAGACCTGCTTAGATTTATTAGGCAAGTCTGGCCACAAAAAGGCCAGAAGTGTCTTGTGGTCTGGGGGGAGTTAGTGAACTTTCATGCTGTGAGTGAACATACCATGTTGTAAGAAGCCCAACATATGGACCCCATGTGAAGAGGTCAGGTAGAGAGCTGAGGCCATTTGACCCGAGCTCCCAAATGAAACAGGCAGGCACCTATGTGCCAACAATGAGAGTAAGGCCATCTTGGAAGTGTTCTTCTAGGATTGGTTGAGTTACCCACCTGATACCTTCCTAAATTTCAGAAATTTGAGCAAATAAATGATTGATACAGTTTTAAATCACAAAATTTTGGTGTGAATAACTGCCTTTTTTCTTCAGATGGTTTAAAAGTGTGACATAGGCAAAGCTTATCTGTGAGGACCTCTTGCTTCACTATTATTCACATTCCCAACTTTGTCTTCTTTTCCACTTTACCATAAGTATTTATCCTTAAAATCCGTGTCATATAATGACGGGTTAATTTATTTTTTACAAAAAGTTCAAAGTGTCCCTTTTAATGTTACTTATCTTTTAACAAAGTAAGATAAGAATATCTTTAAGATGAAAGTGCTGAAAAGATGGGGGGGTAGGAGTGGGTATGTAATAAAGAAGAAAGGAAAAAATACATAAAATCACATTTTTGCTTATTTTTTTTAAGATTTTATTTTTAAGTAATCTTTACATTCAGTATGGGAGTTGAACCTACAATTCCAAGATCAAGAGTCTCGTGTTCTACTGACTGAGCCAGCCAGGCACCCCAGATAGTTTTTTTTTCAATTGATAAAAGTTAATTACTATCTCATATGCCAGTTTATTATAGGCTGAGATCAACTTGGCAGATAGCTATTTTTAAATAACTAACAAAAGGCTTTCTCCATCTGGTGCTTTTCCTCAAACATATAAAGTGAATCAGAGAATAAAACAAAAAATATATTTCTCTTCAACTAGTCCACCACTAGTTCTCTTTAACTGGTATGAAACCTCAATGGGAAATTTTCTTTAAAATACATATTCTCCAGGGCACCTGGGTGGCTCAATGGGTAAAGCCTCTGCCCTCAGCTCAGGTCATGATCTCAGGGTCTTGGGATCAAGCTCAGCAGGGAGTCTCCTTCCCCTCTCTCTCCATGCCTCTCTGCCTACTTGTGATCTCTCTCTCTCTGCCAAATAAATAAATAAAATCTTAAAAAAATATATTCTCCTACAATTAAGTAGCACATATTTTAATTTAGCACAAAAATCAAAGTAATATTTTCAGTTCCTGTAACTATCAACTTTTTGGAATTAGGACACATTAAAAATTTAAAACGTTGCTTTTCATTTTCTGTTTTAGAGTCACAGGCATTGGTAAGAGACTGAAATTCAAAAATTATTTGTTATCTCTCTCTTTTATTTTTACATATCTTCTCAGTTAATAGACAGTCCTTGTTATTTTCACACTAAGTTGATCACTTAGCTGATTTAGGTAGCAAAAGAGGTAACCAGTCTGTATCAAATTTCCATTTACTTTGTTTTATAAATAGTAAAAAATTAGAATTCCACTGGTCTGTGTCCTCTTACTAGTAACTGTCAACTTTATAAAAATATAAATAATATTGGGGCACCTGGGTGACTCAGGATGGTAAGTATACAAGTTCGGCTCAGGTTGTGATCTCAGGGTTCTGGAATTGAGCCCTGCCTTGGGCTCCCTGCCCTGCCTTGGGCTCCCTGCTCTGCAGGGAGCCTGCTTCTCCCTCTGTTTGCTGCTGCTCCTGCTTGTGCTCTCTCTCCTCTGTTAAATAAATAAAATGAAATCATATATTATATATATAATATGTATATATATTATATGCCACAATACCTGGCATATAATAGATGCTAGATTTATTATTTTTAACAGTTTTGTTGAGGTATAATATAATAAAATATATACATTTAAAGTGTACCATTTGATAACTTTTGATACGTTTAGACTCATAAAACCATTACAAAAATCAAGATATAAACATATCTGTTACCCTCAAAAGTTTCCTCATGCCCCTTTCTAATCCCTCCTACCCACTTCTCCTTACCCCACCTCCATAACCTTCTTATGTACATTTTGCCTCTATAGACTAATTTGTTTTCTGAAGTTTTATATAGGTAAAAACCATAGAGTATATTACTGTTTTTTGTCTGACTCACATTCAGCATTATTTTGAGATTAATTCATGTTGTCATATGAATCAACAATTTCTTGTTATTGTTGACTAGTATTCTATTGTATAGTTATGCCACAGTTTATCATTCATCTGTTGATAGACATTTGGGTTGTTTTCAGTTTGGGGCTGTTACAGATATAGCTACTGTAAACTGTTATACACACACACACACACACACACACACACACAAAGTATATACATATATATACACTTCCATTACTCTTGTGTAAATACCTAGGAGTGAGACAGCTGAATCATATGGTAGGTGTATGTTTAACTTTTTAAGAGACTACCAAACTGTTTCCAAAGTGGTTGTACCATATAACATTTGCATCTAAACTGTATAAGAGTTCCCCTATCTCTATGTTCCAGCCAATACTTTGTATAGTCAGTCTTTTTAATTTAGGTATGTGTTTTTCATTTGATTTTTCCAAACGACTAATAATATTAAGCACTTTTTCATCTACTTTTTGCTATCTGTACATCATCTTTAGGGAAGTGTTTCAAATCTTCTTCCCCTTTAGTGAAGGAGGGAATTTATTTGTTTTCTTATTACTCAGTTATGAGAGTTCTTCGTATATTCTGGAAATAAGCCTTTCATGAGACATATGATTTCAAATGTTTTCTCCCACTCAGTGGCTTGTCTTTTGATTCCCTTAGCAATGTTTTTCGAAGAGAGGCAATTTTAATTTTTGTTAAGTTCAAGTTATTAATTTTTTCTATTGTGGGTTGTACTTTATGTCATCTCTAAAAGATACATGCCTAACCCAAGGTCAAGAAGGTTTTCTTCCAGGCCTTTTAGTTTTAAGTTTTATATTTAGGTTTATGTTCCACTTTGAGTTAATTTTCATATATGGCATGAGACACAGGCTGAAGTTCTTTCTTTTCTTTTCTTTTCTTTTTTATTTTTTGCATACAAATGTCCTATTAAAAAACTATCCTTTCTCTATTAAAAAACTATCCTTTCTCTATTAAATGTATTTGCAACTTTGTGAAAAATCAGTTGTCTGTACAAGTGCAGGTCTATTTCTGAATGTCTTTCCTGTTCCATTAATCGACTTGTTTATCTTTACATTTTACATTGGGGCTCAGGACACTTAAACATATACTGTATGTAATTAGGACACTTATATGTAGTTAGGACAAAAGTTCCACCAGACAATACTTACCTTCATTAAGTGCAATAATAGATGATGGTATTTTCAGTTCTTTTTTAGTTTTTAAAACTGTAGGGCACACTACATTGATTTGATGGTCGACTATTGAATATTGGCCTAAAATTTGGAAAACACTATCAATTTAAAAGATCCCTTCAGCCTCCAAACCACTATAATTCTTTGACTCACTTTAACTTTCTGAACACTTTGTGAGATGTACCTTGCCATATGGCAGCTACTCAGATCCTTTTGAACACCATTTGTACATCCGGGAGATTTCCTCCAGCATGAATGCAGGCCCAGATAAGAGACTTAGAGTCTGCTAACTACATTCTCTGGAGTGAACTGTCTATTCAGAAAAGTGCAAAACAATGAAGCAGAAGCTGCAGGGAACCTTTTGGTCTGTTAAGGGAGACTGTGGAGGTGTGGGTATTTTAGTATTACAGTGACTGAAGTTCCATCATTTAATGTCTAACATTTGCCCTACAAGCCAAGAAACAGAGTCAGTGGGGTTTGGCTGGATAGAGTAGTCGCTGGATCTGACTTAGGTGTTGATCCAAGCTGGGTAGTCTCCAAATCTGCCTCGTTAGTCCTTCTGGAGAGGGGGGGCCATCTAATATCCTTTAATAATATTATGGTTTTGATTTTTATTTTTCTGATGATTAATGATGTTGAGCACCTTTTCATGTATCTGTTGGCCATTTGCATGTCTTTCAAGATAAACAAGTAAAATGCATTACTTAAAAAAATGTATTTTTTACTGTGTGTGATGGTAAAAAAGAGTATTGAAAAACATGAGTCAAATCTAACCTCTTCATTTCACATATAAAGAAGGAAAAATAAATCTTAGAGAAATCAGGTAATTAATGCCCTGGTGGTGAATGAAAAGTTGAAATCAGGATGCAGAAAATCTCTTAGTTCTCTGCTCCATTATAAGAACATCATCTAACACCTGGAAGAATACTTCCCATTTTCTATGTAGATATCTTCCAATATTAGTCCAGTTGTGAAAATTAAATTAATTCCATTAATTAGTATATTATAAAAATATCGTAAATTTAGGGGCCCATGAGTGGCTTAGTGGGTTAAGGCCTCTGCCCTCAGCTCAGGTGGTAGTCTTGGAATCCTGGGACTGAGCGCCACATAGGGCTCTCTGCTCAGCGGGTAGCCTGCTTCCCCCTCTCTCTCTGCCTACCTCTCTGCCTACTCTGCCTCTCTGCCTATGTCTCTCTCTGTCAAATAAATAAATAAAAATCTTTAAAAATATATTGTAAATTTTATCATGGCATTTGGAGTTAGGCACTAATTAATGGTTTTCACTTGCTCTAGTTAATGCTGGTCTTTTTTTTTTTGAGGATTTTATTTATTTATTTATTTGTTTGTTTATTTATTTGTTTGTTTGTTTATTTGACAGAGAGAGAGAGGGCGAGAGAGGGAACACAAGCAGGGGGAGTGGGAGTGGGAGAAACAGGGTTCCCACCAAGCAGGGAGCCCAATGCGGGACTTGATCCCGGGACCCTGGGATCACAACCTGAACCAAAGACAGATGCTTAACAACTAAGCCACCCAGGCACCCCAGTTAATGCTGGTCTTAACACGATTATGCATATTAACTCTGGAAAGAGGTAATGTGTGCTATTTCAAAGATTTTTATGTTGGCAGATATGTTAAGAACTGCAGGCGAGAGATTGGATAGTAGTCATACACAAATTCTTTAAGAAAATAATTATATTTTCAATAAATAGAAGGGAACTTAAAGTTGTAATCCACCATACTGAATGAAACATATGACTGAAAATATTTCTTTTCTTGCTAGTTCTCCACTATTATTTTAATTAATATAAGTATTAATACTTCTTTGTACTTCAAAGTTACATTTATAAAATGTACAATGGTGTACATTTTTTTTACAGTGGTGTACATTAATAGTGCAAAATGACTTGATATCCCTTTTTATTATTGAAGATAGAGATATATTCCAAGCTGGCCAAATCTTTGGCTCATGGCTATTTAGAAAGAGAATTTTTAGAAATTCAGTTAAAATGAGGACTGGAAAAATAAAACCAACTTGTTTTTAAGACTTTGATAATAAGGAGGGCCAAGAGGAGTAAATAATAACATAGTAAAGAATAAAAATAAATGATTAATGCTTTAGATCATTTAAAGAGCTCCAGTTCCTACTGTGTACTCTTTTCCCTCCTACAGAAATACTTAATAAATAATGGAAGGTACACTTATGCAAAGTGTACCCAGAATCTTTCTATTCACTAACTCAGTGCCATCACCCAGCTTTTAATATCGATTTTAAAATTTTACTTTTCATCACTAATTAATACCTTTTGAGCTCTCACTGAGGATAGAATCCACTTTAGTTTTCATGTTGACTGTTACTGTCTATGGGAATTTGTTTCCCTTATAAAGAACATAACTGCAAACAAAGAAGACCAGTGTTTTGGTTTTTTTTGTTTTTTTTTCTTTTCTTTTCTTTTCTTTTCTTTTCTTTTCTTTTCTTTTCTTTTCTTTTCTTTTCTTTTCTTTTCTTTTCTTTTCTTTTCTTTTCTTTTCTTTTCTTTTCTTTTGCCAAAGACATTTTTCCTATACTGAGTGGTTCTTTGACAGAGAAGCTTACTATGACACACTAAATGTGTATGGGGAAGAGTGCAAAAGTTGGTCAGGTAAGGCAAAGAATGAGGATGAGAAATTTAGTTATCAGGGCTTTAGTGCAGTCATTAGAAAAAATGCCTCTTCCTCCCAGACTGGTTTATCTTGCTCAGTGAACACTGTTTTATTCCAACATCCTTTTTTCCAACAGCCATTTAAAGTAATAATGAGAGGGTGCCTGGGTGGCTTAGTTGGTTAAGTGTCTTCCTTTGGCTTAGGTCGTGATCCCAGGGTTCTGGGATGGAGCCCTGCATTGGGCTTCCTGCTCAGGGGGAGCTTGCCTCTCCCTCTCCCTCTGCTGCTACTCCCCACTCCTGTTCTCTCTATCTCTCCCTCTGTCAAATAAATAAATAAAATCTTAAAATAAATAAAATGAGAGAGTTTTTTAAAAATTAAGATATTTATAGTATATGAAATCCTGTCATCACATAGGAGGCAAAGGTGTTGATATTTTCCTGCACATAGAGTATGCTTGTTAACTATGGCACCAAACATACTTCCCGCAGAGAATCCCTCTTAGCTGCAACTGAGACAAATATTTTACTTAAATGGAAAATCCCATTACCATTCCTCTGCTACCCTAATAGACAGATAGCTTTTTCCAATATTACTAATCACACCAGAGGAAGGTGATAAACTTCCTTTTAAACTGTGGTATATGACCAGTTGCCAAAGTCCTCCTAAGAAAAGTCAATATTGGTTATATTGGCCTTTGCCCTATTTGAATTCATGCAAATTCAGAATAAAATCCAGCTTTCCAATTCCCTACTCAAGTTGCTTCTCAAGAAAGTATGAAACTAAAAAACACATTTAGAATATTGAGCTCTTTAATTTGCTTGGAAAATGACAACTAGAAAGTCTTGAATGAGTTCTTTTTATTTGCTCTTATATTAATATTCAATGTTAATATTATACCAACCAGAATAGCTAGTTAAAAAGTCCCACATAATTCTTAAAAACAAAGACCTTTAAAAAAAACTCATTAATGATTTTGTCAATTGTAATACTTATATTCGATAAGGGTGCAGTAAAATAGACATTCATACATACTGCTGGAGGTGATACAAACTGCTACCACCTTCCAGATGAGACATTTGACAATATATATTAAAAATTTTAGCAAAGGGATGCCAGGGTGGCTCAGTTAAGCATCTGCCTTCGGCTTGGGTCATGATCCCAGGGTCCTGAGATTGAGCCACTGAGTTGGGCTCCCTGTTCAGTGGAGAGCCTGCTTCTCCCTCTCTCTCTGCCTGTCGCTCAGCCTACTTGGCTATCTCTGTCAAGTAAATAAATAACATCTTAAAATAAAATAAAAACTTTAACATGTTTTAGTTAAAAATATGACTCATGCATTAGGTAAAAATTTGACCCTTTGATCAAAAAAATTGACTTTTAGAAATCTAGCCTAGTGAAATGTATAATTAAATAGACAAACATTTGTGTACAAGGGTGTTCATCACAGCATTATTTGGAACACCGAAAAACTGGAAACAACATAAATATACTAAGGTTGGCAATTGGTTAATAAAGTGAAAGGCTATTCATATAATAAATTACCTTACATCCATCAAAAATATCCCATATGAAATAAAGACATACAAGCAAAGGAAAAAAAAAATGTTAACAGTTGTTATATCCCAGTGGTGGGTTTTCAGGTGACTACTTCTTTTCCCCCCAGCTTTACTGAGATACAATTGACACCTAGCATTGTGTAAGTATAAGGTGCACAACATGTTGACTTGATACTTTTATAAAATGCAAAATGATTACCACTATCAAATTAGCTACCACCTCCATCCCATCACATAGCTACCATTTCTTCTTTGTGATGAGAACACTTAAAATCTTCTGTCTTAGCAATTTTATTTTACTCCCATCTGTATTTTCCCAATTCCCTTCAGTATGCATCTTTACTTTTAAGGACTTTAAAATTTATTTGCAAGTAGTAGCAGGAAGAGTTTGTTTTTTTAGTACAGTTCAGTACAAATGAAACTTAATGCCTCTTTACAATGGTTGTAACTTCTAAATATTTGCACTTCTTTTCACCTCCCATATATATATATTAAAATATGGACAGAGCCAAAATAACTGTCATTAAAGCTTCTCTTTCTTCCCAAATGAAAAGCCCCCAAATAAGACCACCATAGCCTCAGTTTATTACACATATGTGTGTAACTTCATTATTAGTTCTTTTAAAGCTTATCTGTATTTGATCTGCCTCTTCACTGTGCAGGTAGGAATACATCTTCCATCTTTATATTCCACTAATATTCTCTCTTCATTTCCCCCCTCCTGTTCTATGTTCTAGAATGTATAATGCTTTGCTGTCTGCATTATTGAGAAGGTGGCATATAAAAGTTACATAATGCAAGCTTTATTTATATTCATAAAATCATTGGTTAAAAAGATTTTGCAACATTTTACAAAGAACATCATGTAACCAACAACTACAGTTTGGGGGTACTCTACAACGGAACACAATCCTATAAGAGCTCTCAGCCTTTTGAGTAGCAGCCTCAATATCACTTTGAGAACTAATACAGGGTACATCTCTATGGAGAGCAAGGCCAGAAATCAACAATCACACTCCTTGAGAATTTCCAAAGAGAAGGGCGAGGCGGGGTGCTGGTGATGGTATGGTTGCCAAACCCACTTAGGCACACTTCATATAGACTAACCCACCAAAATGAAGGACCGGAGAACACCCAAGCCAACTTTAAAAGCACTCAGTTCTGATCCCAATTCAATCAGGGCACACTCCCCGCCACCACAAAAGTCCCTGAGGGATCGTGTTGAGGGTTCTCCATCTTTCCTTTTCTCTCCACTATCATCTTCTACCGCTTTTCTTGGCCCTCTCCTTTTTCCATTTCCTAGGTCTTTCGCCCAGCTCTGGCACTAAAGGCATTAACCACTGCCGGCCCGTGAATTAAGTCACCACTTGGTAGTCAGACCTCTCCTCGCGCCAATGAAAGCATCTATGCTTGGGTCCCTCAGACTGTAAAATTCCTGTGCTGTCGAGTCATCTCTTAAAGCGCTTCCCTGTGCTATGCAGCTAAAGAGAACCTATAAGTGACAAAGTACAGCAAGGGTTCAGGCAGAGGGCCCTAACGGCTTCGCGCTAGAACCTAATTATCCGGGCAAGGAATGGCTGGAAGACGCGAGAAGGCTGGGTTGAAGAACTGAGCCCCTACTAAGGAAACTCAGATGCGCAAGCGCGTGGTTCACAGCGCCTGCGCACAGAATCTGGCGAGGGGTGGGGAGCAGAGAGGAGCTTTTGGGCCCAGCGCTCCCACTGCCTCAGCTCCCCCCGCCTCCTCCAGCTGCCCGCGGTCCCAAACAACCGGGTGCGCCGCCGGCGCTCTCCGTCCATTGGTCCTTAGCCCTTTCCGTTTCCGCCCAGCCCTCCATAGTCCACCAATTAGCTTGAGCGTTTGGGTAAGGGGCCACCTCCGAGGCCGACGCTTCGGCTCCTCTGCCTCCCCCGGCTGCTGCCTCCGCTGCTGCCTCCTCCTTCCCCACCTCCTCCGTCAGGCAGGCGTCTGCGGGGGCCCGAGGGGCGGCGGCGGCGGCGGCGGCGGCGGCGGCGGCGGCGGCAGCAGAGATATGGAGCCGGAGGCCGGCGGCCGAAGCAGTGCTCGCAGGCACGGGGCTGGGCCCCCGAGCACTCCGCCGCCTCGGGAGCAGGAGCGGAAGCTGGAGCAGGAGAAGCTGTCCGGGGTGGTCAAGAGCGTCCACCGGCGGCTCCGCAAGAAGTACAGAGAAGGTAAACAGCGAGCTTGAGCGAGGGGGGAGGGGAGGCCTCACGCCCCCAGCCCCTTGTCACCTCTCCCCTCCCCCAAGGGGCCTCCATTGCAACCTGAAGGAGCTGCACGTCAGCCCCTGCCAGCGCCGCTCTCCCAGGCCCGGACGCCCCCTTCTTGGTCGAGTCCCCAGTCGGCGTCAGACGTGTTCCTCCCGCCCCCTTTTCTTCCAGGGCCCTTCAGGAGAGTTCCAGGGCTGCGGAGGAACTGAGTCCCCACCCCTTCCAATCCCCTGTCCCCTGTCGGGGTGCTGAGATTGTTGTCACTACATACACACAAACATAAGCGCCCTCCCAGAAGAGGCGGAGGTCTCTAGTCTCGAGAGAGGTGAAGGTAAAACACGGAGGCAGGTAAAAGCCATTTGTGACAGATTGAAAGAAGAGTGAGTTGCCACTATGTTCCTGGCGCTTGACCAGGCTGTTTGGTTCGCCGCCGCGACAGACCCCTTGCCTGTGGGTTTAGGCAGGCAGTGCTGGAGCTTCCTCGTATTGGTTTCCAGGGCTGCGAAGTCAGCAGGCCTTCTAGCTGACTGGACTTCACCTTGTTAAAGGGGGGAGGGGCGCCATCCATACCCCCCACCCGCCGTTCTTCAAAACCTTGATCTTAGTGTTTATTTCGGTGGGGAAGGAAAAGATCTGGGGCAGGTTCTCAAAATATTGTCTAGCTTTGAATAGTCTGTGTAACCACCAAGCCTCCTAGGGACACAGATACCACTGAAGCTGGAAACCTGTCCTATGGAAGATCTTAAGCAAAGGAAGAAGCCTTTAGTAGCTTTTGCTTCTGCCTGAGGAGCGTTTATAGTTGGGGTCTGCAGTTATCCTTGGTGTTTTTAAATCTGGGCTTCTTTACAGAGCTATTTTATAGGTCACTTGTCATAGGAAATTCCCAGTTTTTTCACAGTTGGGAGACATTTCTTGAGTATCAAAATGAGGGATAACCACCTACTTGCTCTCACTTTTGCTTAATTTAAACTGAAAAGTCGTCAGTCTTCTAGTGTTAGTTTTATAGTGAGTTAAATTTAGGATTAGAAGCAAAATATGTTACAGTGACATGTAACATCATGTTACTCTTGATTCACACTTTTCAATTACTCTAGAAGATTAAAAAGAAGTATCTTTTGTTCTTTTGAATGTAGTTGATGTGTTTCATTTTTCAAACTTTAAATTCAAAGTTTTCCTCCCTTAGCAACTCAAGCCTAGCTTTTTAAATAGCTGTTTAAATAGTCATCCTCAAAGATGGCCTATAGTTAGTGTTTAATAGGTAACAATAGAAAGAGACTTATCAGGCGTAGTTAAGATGTTGACATGTGTTTTTTAAAAGAACGCTTTAACCCCCAACCCACAATTTGTTCAATAAAATGAGTAGTTGTCATGGCAACCATTGCATCATTCTTGATATTCAGAGAACACACTTACATAATGGCATTCACTGTAGATTGGAGAAATCCACTGGAAAAATGAAGAAATAAATGGACACAATTGCCTTTAATTTATCATGCTATTTTGTACAACTCTAAGCAAGTACATCTTTTTAAAGAAAAAGCTGACTAGCATATAATTGTTTCCATTTTTGCCTTTTCATAATATTATTAATTTATTCATAAATGAAGACGTTCCACTTAAATCAACAAACTCCTAATGTGTCATCGTGTGTTCAAGTGCTGGGGTACTTGATTAATTCCCACATGTTGAAACATGTCTTTTTTGTTGTTGTTGTTAACATATAATGTATTATTTGCCCCAGGGGTACAGGTCTGTGAATCATCAGGCTTACACATTTCACAGCACTCACCATAGCACATACCCTCCCCGTTGTCCATAAGAAACATGTCTTTAAACTTGAATATTAACCAAGGGAACTTTTGTTTATAATAAGAATTGGTAGTTGGAAGTTACCGGAGCTAGAATAGATACATGTGGTTAATAAATGAATGATCTAATGTGCTTCTGAGCAGGTAAAGTCCTGGCAGTCTGTAAACATTTGAGTGAGACTGTTCTTTAGGCATTTTAATGCCCTGAATTCCATCAATGATCTAGATTTCTCTAGGCTTTATTCCAGTGATACACAAAGTCCCATTAGTGAACTAGCAAAGTAAGAGATCCTAATGAGCATGCCCTTCCTACTTTTATTTCTGACATGTAGGTCAAATCTTAGTCATTGGACAGAAATCTGTGAAAAGGCCATCTGTGGAAAAGTCTAATTATGTACATAATCCCAAGAAAATAATTTTTAGTGTTTTCCTTTGAGGTTTTAGTATTATAATACTGGTGGTCCACAGGGTGCAAAATACGAGTTTATTTGCAAGTCACCTGTGGTCATAAAATAATGATGTAAATGGAGCCTAGGTGTTAGGTCAGGTTATACAGGCCTATTTAAACAGTAACTATAAGACCATCAACGATATGAACTACACACCTTTTGTAACAATATTTCTATCAGAAAATGCAGTGAAAATTCCAGCTTAGAATCTTGGAATGTTAGACTAGAAGGAACCTTAGCATTTATCATTGATTCCCAAATATGGCTGATTAGTAGACCCATCTGTGTGCCATTTAGAAAATTCCTGTCTTCTACCATGAGTGTATAGTTTCAGAATCCTTGTCAATGAGGCCTGGAAATTTGTCAGCTAGTTTCTAGAATGTGTTCCTTTTACACATGAGTGTGCCTGATACCAAAAATATTGAAACAGCTTGCCTGAAGTTTGGATAGTTCATAATTAGCACCGTGCATATTTTATGGGAATAATAGTGTTTTCTTCCCAATTGCACACCTAATGGTGACCCCACATTGAAATGATGAAATAGGAGGGAAAATGGGAAGCGGGAATTTGTGTTAGGTAAAGAGATGTAAATTGATGAGAATGGAGTAATCCATGAGATAGGTATGATGAGCTGAGTTGGGACTATATGAAGTATGGGTTTTTGGGTGAGCAATGGCAGGAGTGAGCACTGGATAACAAGTATACAGTTAGATGATGTAGTTTTCCCTTCCCTTGTAGCTGGTACTGAAATTGAAAATGAATCAGGAATAACAATGAAAATAAGATTTTCCTGCTGTGGTAGAAAAAGATTTCTCTCCATCCTTCCCAGTCCATTTGTCCAACTGATGCTTGTTGATGGGAATGAGCAGGCTTGGGGTTGGGGGGTAGTGGGTAGAATGGTAAAGACTAGCAGATGGATTTAGTGCGCTCTCTTTTACCACTTTTTTCCCTCTCTACTCCATTATTTCCTGTTCTCTGTCACCACTTAGAGATCCTTTGCCAGTCTGTATGAAGTGAGAATTAGAGATAATGGTCAGTCTTCTAGGCAGTGCTCTTATCTTAAGTAGTTACCAAGAGGAAATGGTAGGGAAATGTCTAGCAGTGGTGAGAAGAGACGTTTGTAGTGTCAGCCATTTATAGCTAAGAGACAGTCTTTTAGATTGAGTTTGTATAAATGGAAACATGCTTGCAGACATAGGTGTTTTCTGTCTTTGCTATGCAGAATTTAAAAAATAACACCACCATGTAAGCCAGAAATATTTTTTTTTTAAAGATTTTATTTATTTATTTGACAGAGAGAGAGATCACAGGTAGGCAGAGAGGCAGGTGGCGGGGGGGACGGGGGAGCAGGCTCCCTGCTGAGCAGAGTGCCCAATGTGGGGCTTGATCCCAGGACCCTGAGATCATGACCTGAGTCGAAGGCAGAGGCTTTAACCCACACTGAGCCACCAAGGCGCCCCTAAGTCAGAAATATTTTAAATCTATCATAAGAGTTGTAGACAGCTCTTTAATGAGAAACAGCCAGTTTTGCTTTCCAAACAGGGACTTCATTGTTTAATCCAATATGCCTGATGAGTGCATATCTAATTGAGAACTGAAGTAGAGCCATGTGTATTTTCAGTTGTCTTTGTATGCTTTTTCCATAATCCTAGTCACATAATCTTGTTCTTATAATGATGATTATTATGCTTGGTATCTCTTTTTCCGAACTTAAAGTTTTCATGTAAAAATTCTGAGAAAATGTAAAGGCTGCAGTTGTTAGAAATAAGTGTGATTTCCGTTCCGTTTAGTTTTGACTTTTTTAACCCATATGTGAATGTCTTTAGTAAATTTCCTCAATTTATTCATTCTGAATTTACTTATTCTCTAGGCCAAAACAAGTAAAAAAAAAAGTTCATCACACAAACCCATATAGCTTATAAGTCAATCAGAGAAAGTAAAAATGCATAATAAGCTTTTAACAGTGATATTTTCAAGATTATGGGATTATGGGTGATCTTTATTGTAGTTTTCTATATTAAAATCAATGTTAGTAATAGCAATGATGAAATTATAAAAGCAATTAAGACAGATTACTGATACTGAAGCACAAGGGGAGAACACAGGGTATGTTGGTTCTATAGACCAAGTCCAGAAAAAATTGTTTCAAAGGTAAATAGTTGTGAGCAGCATGTTAAGAAGCAACTACTAAATAGTCTAGTTGAGATGGTTAATCCTTATTGATAACTCAGATTCTTTATAGTTTGAGAGAAGGGGTGAGCTGGAGTAACAGTTTAGGATAGGCTGAAAAATACTTCTGTGATTGTTATTCTTTAGCAAACACCTGAAACAAGTCAATTGTTAGGGAGGGAAAAACTGTTGAATTAGAAATATTTTTAAACTAACACCAAAAGGTCTACAAATGAAAGAATGAATGTAATATTAGTGTTTTCCTGAAACAAAGTTTTGAAATTATTTTTAATATTAGGATAACAGACTTTTTAATTGAAATTTCTTAATTTTTTTTTCTTTCTATGGCCTTCAACACTACTTCAAAATACTGACTCCATGACCCCAAAAAACTTAGAACAGGTTTTTTTTTTTTTACTTTTTTTAAAGTGAGGTGTTTTTTTGTTTTTTTAAAAGATTTTATTTATTTATTTGACACAGAGAGAGAGAGAGAGAAAGAGAGAGATCACAAGTAGGCAGAGAGGCAGGCAGAGAGAGAGGGGGAAGCAGGCTCCCTGCTGAGCAGAGAGCCCGATGTGGGGCTTGATCCCATGACCCTGAGATCATGACTTGAGCTGAAGGCAGAGGCTTTAACCCACTGAGCCACCCAGGCACCCCTAAAGTGAGGTTTTACTCTGTTTTCTTTACCTTTTTTTTTTTTTTAAGACACACTCATTCTGATATAGAATCAGAAAGTGCTGCTTTGTGATAGAATCTTTATTTACTTAGCAAAATAAGTAAGATGAACACGCCACAGAAGGGCTTTGTTGACTTTGCACAAGGAGAGTTGAAACTGCCATTCTAGCAGGGAGAAAAAATGAAGGGTTTTAGTAACACTAAAAGAGAACATTGGTAAACAGTCATTTCAGTAAGAGGCATATAGTATATTAGCTATTTGATTTTGTTATTGTTAGTCATCTTGGTAGTAAGGTATCTTTTTAGGGTTTGGTTTTTTTTTTTTTTTTTTACATTTCAAAAGGTATAGTAAAAATTAAAAGTAGATCCTCTTGATTAGTGTAGATCCTTTTGATTGTTTTGTGGGGAAAAAAAAATAACAAATGCACTGGATCTTAACCTTGGTTCCACATCATTATCATCTGTGGAACTTTGTGGAACATAGGCATATGTATTTAAAAGCTCTTTAGGTTATATAATGGACAGAGTTAAGGAACACTGAACTCTAAAGTACTATAGAGTACGAAGGAACCTGGAAGAAAGATCACCTAGGAGACCCTTAAACTTACCTGATTTAGAGTTAATCAGTCACAACAGTGATCATGAAAATAGAGAAAGATACACCAAAGACTTTTTGAAGGCCAGAGTCAGTAGTTTCAGTGAAAGTAAAGGGAAAGAGTTAGAGATGATGTCAAGGTTTGTTGTCTGGGAAAATTTAAGTACCCATTTTCCTCCATTTTGGAAATGTGTGTGTGTTGGGATGGGAGCAGGGAGAACAGAGCAAACAGGTTGGGTTGCCATAGGAATGGTGTAATTGTTTAGTTTGGAATATATTCTTTGAAAGTGTAGGATTGGAAGCCCTGTCTGTGGAGATTGAAGTTTGAGATTGAACTGCTTCACGGAGTGATAATAATGTATAATTGAGTGTAGATCCTTGGAAGACACCAGTAGTGTCCAATTTTACATTAGTGTCCCTCTTTCTATCTTATGCTCTCATACCACAATTGTGCTTACGTTTATTGTATTTATCCCTTACCAGTTCAATTACCTGTCTTTCCCACTAAATATAATTACTTGAGTAGGACTCTGCCTTTTGTTTTTATATCCCTATTATGTAGCATTATGCCCTATAAACTTAAGATACACACAAAAAGAAAGAAGCTTATATAGATATTTCCGAAGTTGAGTTTAATCCTTTTATATTCATTCATATTTTTAAATTGTAAATTTGGGGTTCAATTTTTTTGTAAAGAATTTATGGTCATGGCCTCTTATATTGAGTAGATTAATTTTACTCTTCTAAAAATGGTTGAAATTATCAATGGAAACATCATACCGTTTTTCTATAAGTTAAACCATAAATAGTAGAGAACATAAATACTGTAAAGTGCCTTGTCCTTAACATTTGGTACATGTTTATTGAATCAACATGCCTTATTTTACTGTATACTATGAATTTCTCTTCTTTGTTATCTGCTGCTACTCTTTCCCTACCCATTGGTTCCTACATACCTGTGTTAGCCAAAGATTAAAAAAAAGAAAATTCACAGACCTGGGACAAATAATACATTATATGTTAATAAAAAAAAATTTTATCCAAACAGAAAAATAAGAACTATTAAGAATATTGTGTGGCTGTGTATGTGTGTTAGTATTAGAAGATGGTAATAATTTTGTGTATGAATGTGTATTTACTTATATTTATATACTGTAACTTCAGAGATAAAAATTTTACAACCCCAAAATCAACCGCCTAAATTTTGGGGGTGAAATTTGCACTAGTTGCAAAATGCAGACATCTGAGAACCACTGATACAAACTGTACTAATATATTATGCTCTAAGTGTAAGTATATTGATGCCCATTGCAAGGGTTATTTTAGAATAGATGGCTAATCACCATGTCTTCAGAGGCACATCTGACTATCCCCTTTTCTCATTTATAAAGAAATTTCTCCACTTAATATAGAAATTCTTAGTCCCATTTATACAGAAATTAATTCTCAAAAGGTTATTCATAAGTCCTTTGTTTACACTAAGCAAGTAATCTCTTTGGTTGTACACATATCAGTAAATTTGTTTTATAAGAGAATAACAGATGTTGATCCCGTTGATTCTGACTTTTCTTAATTTCTTTCCGTCTCAAGTACAGGATCTATTCAGAGCTTTACATTTTGAAATAACTATTTTTATCATAAGTAATTTTATAAAAAGAGAATGCTCCAAACACAAGATAGACTGTGGGCTCTATTGTGTTTGTAGATGCTGAGTTTCATCCATGCAGTGTTTTGTTTTTTAATTAAATTTGATTCCTCAGGATGCCCTAAGCCTCACTGATTTATATATTATTTCAAGAGGCATTTGAGTTTACAATCTTGTCATAGACCTGTAGTTTTGAGCCATCACTGCACAGTGGCTTTATCTGGGGAGCATTAAAATAAATAACCAGTTTGCACTCCTGATCAATTAAATGAAACTTCTGGGTGATTCCAGTGTGCAGCCAGAGTTGAAACCATTGCCAAGAATCTAACACTTAATGCAGTTGCAGAGACTAAATAATTACATTTGACTGACAAAAGACCGTTTGTTTGTAGCAAGTAGAGTCTATGTACTTTGTTCTGGTGCAATGCTTTGTTCATGAATGTGAACATTCATAAATTAAAAACTGGTAAAGAGAAGCGAGGTGGTGTGGTGGTTAGAAGCATGGACTTTGGCAGTTGACTGCTAGGTTCGATGTGCCCTTGAGAAGTTAATGTCTCTGTACTTCAGTTTCCTTATCTGTAAAGTAAAATATCTGCCTCAGTGGGTTGGTATTAGAATTAAATGAGTTAATATTTGTGAAATACTTAAAACAATATTTGCAATATAGGAAGCATTAAATTTGTTAAATACATGGTTTAAGAAATAACAGAGGTATATCATTAGCTGTACTGCCTGGGTACATTTAAGGGCTGAAACATTGAAGGTTGGCTGGTTCCTGGAATTTCTACCAAGACTTCTCTATAGTCTCTCTCTTACCAGTATTAGAATAACTGTAACAGGTTTTTTTGCCCCCTCACCGTCCACCTCTTTGCTTCTTATATTTCTGTTTTTATAAGAAAGTTCTGACCTTACTACATTACAATATTGGGTATTTTCCCTCATCGGAATAATGATTAGTCCTGACATATTGGATATAAGATGTAGGTTTTCAAGTGTCCTGTGTTTGAATCTCATGAGCTGCTTCTACACCACACACCTTGGATATTTTTTCCCCTTTAGGTGTGTCACTATTCAGGTGCTCAGGAATGCTGAGAAGCCTGGTTTAACTGTATTTGTGAGACACTCTAGACCTGAACACTGTCTTAATGCCATAGAATGGCTGTTGAACTTGTTTCCACTTGGTCATGAGTTTATCTGCTTACCTCATATTAGAAAAAATGATCTTTATTAAATCATCTATATTAGAGGAAATGATCTTCTTGAAATGTGAATTTGGTAATCTAGTCATCTATAGGTAATGTATTTTACTGCCCCATTTGATGATATACCTAAGTAAAAACTAAGTAATTTTTAGTTCTTAATTTCCACAAGTTCAAGATTTGTTTGTGATACTCAAAGTAAATTTTTTAAGAGAAGTCGATGACACTCAAATTTAATGAAATACAGTTTTTTTAATTTCATAACTTTTACTGTGTTCATGTCACATAAAATTTTTAAATGAAATTTATTGAGGTACAATTTATGTACAATAAACTGAACCCATTTAAAGTGTATAATTCAATAGTTTTTGACAGATCTATACACCTGTGAGGCATTACTACACTCAAGATACATATATTTTTAATTGTGCTTTCTAAAAATAATTTTTGAGTTCTCTGTATTTGGGCAAAACGAAATGTATGTATTTATTGGAGATTAACTCTCCCTCTCTTCCTCTTCCTTCTTTCTTTCTTTTTTTTTAGATGCATTCATACTTCTGGAGGATGTCTGTAAGAAGTGGGCAGGAAAATAGATATTAATCACAATGATTTTGAGTCATCACAAAGGCCAATATCATTTTAAAATCATTAAATGACTAATTACTAATAGAGAACCTCTGATTGAGCTTGAATACTTAAGCATTTCTGGTTCTGTTGACTAGATCTTTGATGCAGACGTCAGGAAGTTCTTAGTTCCCGATTTGCTATTTGGTAATGAAAAATATTATTCTTTTAAATAATTCAGTCTTTTAAATGTTAGTTGACCTAATTTCTAAATGATAACTAAAAATTCTTAGAACCAAGTTTTAACATATTTTTTGTGTAAGCATTTTGACCAAGTTAGCCGGAGGATTTTGATTATGTATACTGGGCACTGGTCAACCTTAATTGGTTTTGGCTTTTAAACCCA
>CM053614.1:30010836-30031696 GCA_028646535.1 Procyon lotor
GTGGTTCTCAAATGTCTTTGCCTGAGGCTGAATTGCACTGCCCTTGCCAGAGGATGGGCCAAGCACTTTGGTCAGGTTCGCTCTCGGGAGTCTTTGTTCCCTGAGCACTTTCCATACCACCCTGGAGGCCGGGAATGAAAATGGCGGCCTCCCAGTCTCCGGCCCAAAGGAGCCCAGTGCTGGGCGCCGCACTCCTCCACACACCCTCAGAGGAAAGCGGTCAATCACTCCCGTCTCCCTTGTCTGCGGCCCGCGCTCTGTGCTCAGCTAGCCAGTGGCAGAGCGCCTCTGTCTGTGGCGCGTGCGGCCCCGTCTGGAGTCCCCAAACCAGCAAATTCCTGCTACGTGCTCCCACACCACTCCTCCTGGTGGAAGAAGGAGGGGGTGTCTCTGGAGCTGCCTCCCGTGGTGTCCCCGCTTGAAGTGCAACAGTCCGACCATGTCTCAATTCATGTAGTCCAAGGTAAGCCTAAGCAGACACAGCGTTGCACGGCTCCTTTTCTGCCGCTGGCTTCTCTGCTTCAATACCTGGAAGCTCTGCCACACTCGGGCTCCCCTACCCCCTCGGTGACCCCACTGGTCCTGAAACCACACTATTCCTGTGAGGGCTGAACCCCCGGTTAGCCTCCGGAGTGATGTCCCTCAGCAGAGCAGACTAGAAGTTCCGGATTTTCAGCTCCACAGCTCTGCCGCTGTTGGGAGCTGGCCCCTCCCCCCAGGATCTCTCCTCTCGTCGCTTTGGATTCACTTTTTCCACACGTCCTACCTTTTGGAAAGTGATTGATTTTCTGTTCCTAGAATTGCTGTTCTTATTCTCTTCTCTCTTCTGTTGTGTTTGCCGGCTTTTAGAATGGCTTGTTGCCTTTCTAGCTGGACTTCTGGGACCCAGTGCTCTCTGTGCCTCCTACACCTCCACCATCTTGCCTCCTCCTCCCATCCACCACATTTTATGACATTTCTTTTTCCCTTTCTTTGATGCCAGTGCTAGCTCATTAACTTTGTTATCCTGGGTTGTGTTTGACATAGAGTATTTTTTTTCAGCAAATCCATTCAAAGAATAAAAAATATATACAATTACATATTTTAGTCTCAATTATATATAAATGTGCCACACTTTACTAATCACACATCAGTTTCAGTATCACAGTTGGAGAGAGTTTGGAGACTTAAATGTTAGCGAAGACATAAAGTTGAAAGTTTTCTGCAAACAGTTTGAAGTTAAATAGGCTTTGCAGACAAAATTTGAATCCTTCCTCAAAACGTCAGTGGAGCAGATAGTAAGCTTTAAAACTCTACAAGATACTGATAGTATGTCCACAAAATTTTGTTGAAATGTGGAAAACTGTAGATCTTCTTCAAAGCTAAAAGGCAATAGGTTTCTGTTGTCTTTGTATATGTACAGTTGCCTTTGCAACTCTAGTTAATTGTAGGGTAAATTGAATTTCACAGTATACAGTGATAAAAGGTTGTAGTAGATGCATTTGGTGCCCCACATAACTTACCCTTGGTCTTCAGCTGTGCTGGACGAACACTGTGAGCTCAGAGGCACCCAGCCCTAACAAAATTGCACTTTAAACGAGTACTGCTTTCATTTCTTCTTTCCACTATTCTTCAACACTGCTGGAGCCCGCTTAGGATGTCCCCTTATTCAGTGTCTAAGTGCAAACTAGAAGTACAGGTTCTCAACAACTCTCTTAATTGGGGATTGTAGCTGATGCATAAAATGTCCCAGCCTCCTGTCTTTTAGGTGCACAATTGTAGAGGTATTCATATGCTTCCCTTGTCCACAGAACCAAACTCAATAGTGTACCTTTGTATTAGCATTTTTCCCTGCGTTGGCTTATTCTCCCCATTCCCTTGCTCCGTTTCCTAGGATTCTCTCCCAAGTAAACTACTTATACCCAAGTCTTTGTCTTATGTTGTATCTTCTGTAGAATCTAAGCTAAAAAGCCTTACAGAAAGGAAATCTGTTTAAGTATGTTAAACATAGCTTTTCCTAGGTATACTTGGCCATATAGCTTTTGTTTGAATGATTCTTATTACCAACAAATGTAGTAATTTTATGTATTTGTTTTCAATATTAAATAGGACAGTGAGACTTAGAAGTTCAAACAAAAGGCCTTTTAGAATTGAAGATGTCCATCTTAATAAAGGATAAAGCACCTTTAAAATGATAGTGTACGTTAATGAACCATTTGATATCAAGGAAGCCAGGAAGAGTGTTAGGAACCATCATAGGTTTATTAATGTATCATTAATCAAAATATTTTTTTCAAAGACTTTACTTCCTATAGTTCTATTTAGAGATTTGGTAAATAACTATATCTGAAAGATGTTGCTAAAACTGAGGAGTTTTTCTTTAAGAATTTAGGAAATATGTTTGCCTGCTTGTTTTAGTGGATGGTTATTGCAGTCCACTATATAACAAATTGAGAGCTCTGTCACTACACAAATATTACTGGTTAATGAAAATATTGTGTAAATACATAGCCCTCCAAAGGAGAACCCTTCATCCCTATTGGGTTTACAGTCGGTATTCAGGCCCAGATTGAGACTGTGATATATAGTCATTTTAACACTGTGTGTGAGGGCATGTATGTACCTTTACTGCTGTTTCTTAATTTAGTCAAACTAAACAGCTAGTATTTTGATTTTCAACTCGGTCCTTGTTGGACTCTGTGCTTATGATAATAAGGTTTTTGAAATTTTGAATAAGTAAATCTTGATATATTTGAACTGTTATAATTCTTTTTCTGTGTTAAAAACAAAACAAAACAAAACAAACATACCTCTTAAATGCTGGAATGTAATAGTCTCACCTGGGGAGAGAATCTAACTATCATCTTCCAAGTTTGGCTGTTTTATTTTATGTTTTTAATTTAATTCTGTCACCAAACAGTTGCCTACATTTGAACATAAGGCAATAAAAAATCTAATCTTAAGACTAAAGACATTGAATGAAGCTACCATGATAATTTTTGTTTATCCTTTCGTTTATTCTTTTATCCTTGCAATTATGTTAATGGTCATTTATTTGGCCATAGCATTCTCATTCCATTTTTTTTTTATCAGAATGCACATTGCTCTTTCAGATTTTGTATTAAAAGCAGTGACTAATTTAATGTTTTTAAAAAGGTGGTGGCAAATATAACTTATAATTTTTATTCAGAACATTTTATAAAGACTTAAAACTTTGGAGGGGCTTCCAAGATAATTTCTCTAGCAGCATTTTTGCCTGAGGATTATAATTTTTTAAAGTACTTATGCCAAGAGCATGTCCAAGTGAGTAAATAAAAATATTTAGCTTCCCCGCTATCTTATGTTACCATCTCACCTATCAAACCCCTTTTTAATATAGAAGACTCTATGTAGAGATCCAAGAAAACAACAGGCAAGAAAGCAGGCTTAAGTAACTTTACTTGTGCTGCAAGGTCATATTGCCCAAGGGTTGCAGGATAATGAATGCTTGAATGCCCAGCCATAATTGTTCCCTCCCTGTGTGTTTTTGGTTTATAAACTGATAACTCATACTTAACGTCTACTTATGTTTATTAGTTTCAGCTTCACAAATCCATTTAAAATGGTGAAATTTATTTGAATAAGACATCGTAATAGTTAAACTGATACATCATTTGCATAAAGCAGCTTTTAAAATTAAAAAGTTTAAGCTTCATGAAATTTGATTTCATGACTTCGCTTTTCTCATTTTTAAGTAATTTTTGGTTATGCAGAAATAGACTTTTAAAAGCCTGAGACATTTTTAAGTGAAGTTAACTTAATTCATTTTTTTCCCTTGTTTTTAGTGGGAGATTTTGATAAGATCTGGCGAGAACATTGTGAGGATGAGGAAACACTTTGTGAATATGCTGTTGCAATGAAGAATTTGGCAGATAACCATTGGGCAAAAACTTGTGAGGGCGAAGGTCGTATTGAATGGTGTTGTAGGTGAGTGTTTTTATGAACTAACATTTTTGGTTTCTAATGTACTGTTTAAACTCTTAAATCCAAGTAATGCTTTGTATAGTTCACTGTACCAAAATAGGGCTGTTTTAAAACAGATTATGTCTTTTAAATAACTTCTCCCCCTTGTCTCACTTTCCTTAGGTTCATATCATTCATCTCTTTTTAATCAGAATGTTTTTCTTGAATATAACTTTTAATTCTGTTTCAACTTTTTAAAAGTATAGCTTTAAAAATAAATAAAAGTTTAGCCTTAAATGCATTTAATATATTTAAACATTTAAAATATGAGTTTTAACACTTAATTCATTAATAAGTTCTTCTTATTCATTAATAAGTTATAGTTTAGAAATTTCATTAATAAGTTATAGTATAGAAATTTCTTTTTGTAATTATCCATATTTGGATTCAAGTAAAAGTGAATATGTTTCTATAATTTATAATTTGAAAATATCTTAAAAGTGTAAAATATTGAATTTTGAATGTATAACTCAGTGTTGTAGCACTTAAATTTATTTTAGATAATGTTTATTTTATCACAGTTTAAATTCATAGTATAAATTCTAAAATTTAAAATATTAGAAAATGAAATACTGCTGGTCAGTTCTCTCAGGGTAGTGAAATGAAAAAAATGGATATGTATATTGACTGAATTTAAAAATGAATTCCCAGGGGTGGCTGGGTGGCTCAGTCCCTTAAGCAACTAACTTTTGATTTTGGCTTAGGTCATGACCTCAGGGTTGTGAGCTAGAGCCCTGGGGGTAGAGTCTACTTAGGATTCTCTCTCACCTCCTCCTCATGCCCTTCCTATCTCTCATTCTCTCTCTCTTTCTGTCTCTAAAAAAGTAAATAAATAAAAAATTAATAAAAATGAATTCTCAGAAAAATCTTTTTTATGTGGACAATAAATTTATGATAACTTTTGATTTATATTTCATTGTAGTTATTTTATCCAAAATCTGTTTTATCATCATTTAAAAGTTATATAATAATGTATATTTCACTCATTCAACAAATAATCCAGAGAAAAAAATTGTATATAACTTAGTTATTTTATTCATTTAATAATAATTTTTAATGATTGTCTACTGTGTACTAGTCACATCATAGGCATTGGGAGTACAGTAATCTACCAAAATCCTTGCTCTCTTGGAGCTTATGTGCTAACAGAGGCAAGAAACAATAGATAAGTAAATGCTAAGTCAGATATAGTAAGTGCCATGAGAAAAATGAAGCAAGGAAAAATAGAATGATTTTAAGTAGGATAGACAGGGTAGACCTCACTGAAGTGATAGGTATAAAAAACATGAAAAAAGTGAGAGACCAAGCCTAAGAAATCCAAAGGCCTTGAGGTACAGACTATGCTGGGATGTTTCTGAAATAGTAAGGAGTCCAATGTGGCTAGAGCAAAATGTGAGGGAAGATGAGTGGTAGAGAGTAAGATAATGAACAGCTAGAGTTTGTAGGGTTTTATAAACCATTGTAAAGACATTGGCTTTTATTCTGTATGAATGAGTCATTGGATATTTTAAGAAGATTAAATGTGTCAGGAATTCTTAAGAATTAATTGATGTGTTAAGATAGACTATAGGAAGGGGAGGGTGTAAGTAAGGAAATCAGTTAGGAAGCTAATGTAATAACTGAAGTATAAAGTTATAGGAAAATAGTTTTTTTTAGAGAGTGAGAAAGTGAATAGACAGAACATTAGTATAATAAAATTAATGCTCAAATGAGTATAATGACTCAAGAGGGGGAAGGGAAATGATGGTGTGTATATTGTGGTGATTATAATGATATATAAATATGAGTTGGATGAGGGGGAATGAAAAGGTGGTATCACCCACCAATGGATTGTGGACGCCACGAATTGTGGAGTCGGAGGACTAAAGAAAGCAGCCAAAATAGTAGGAAATAGGATGCTTGGAATTAAAATGTTGTGGTTTTTTTTGTTGTTGTTTTGTCCTAGAGGGAAAAACGGTTATAAATCTGACTTACCCACAATACATATTTTCTCCTTCAAGCTAAGAAACACAAAATGAGATATACTACTGAACCATATATTTCTTTTATTACACAGAGTAATAATGTAATCCAGTTGGGAAATCAGTGCCATCACTCTTTAAGACCACCATTCTTGGCTTTTAGCAGCAACACTGCTTTAAAATTAGTGTTCAAATACATCAAGCAAGCTCTCAGACTTTATTTTCTTAAATGGACTTTGATAGGTGGCATTTGTGTAGGAACATTTGCTTGTACTTTCCTTGAATAATGAATCTGCCTCACACTTCACTCTTTGCTTTTCCTTGGATTTGTGGTTTTTATCAATAGTTATTATATCTACATGTGTTCTGAAAGAGGTCACATTTAGGTCAGACTGCTAAAAAGGAACATTCATAAGAATTGAGGTCAAACTGCTGAAAAAGAACTGGCAAAATATCATAAACTAATCTTACTATGGGAATTAATCCACGAGGAGTTTTATAATGTCTTTTAACTTAAAACTAGTTTGAGGGAAAATGCTTCAAAACAATATTGAATTTTGAAACTGGATTTATCTGTAATTTTGTCTTATATATAATTCCTTTCTCTGTTGAGAATTCTAAGAAAGCAGTGGTAATGTGAAAACTAAAGTGGGCTTTAAAAAGGTTTAATAGAAGTGTCTTCCAGTTAATTATACTTAAAACTTTATAGGAATTCGATGTGTGAGATAAGCCTTACAGACATACATTACTCTTCTAAGATTTTATTGGCTGTTTAGCTTAAAGAATTCTACATATGATTTCCTTTAAAAAAGTAATAAAATTTGATGTATAGTATGAAATACTAAAAACTAGAAACAAAACACAAAAGTATGGTTGTATGTTTAATAAAAGAATTTGTTCTTTCTAACTCTTTGTACATAGAAACACATTGTTTCCTAAATCTTTTGCAAGTAAATTGCAGAAAACATGACTTTCATCCCCACATATCTCCTAAGAATAAGCACATTCTTCTGCATAACCACCATACCATCATCACATTAAGATAATTAACAGTAATTTTCTCATTTCCTAAAAATTTTAGTTCAAAAATTCAGCTTTTGTTTTTTTTTTATTGTCCCCAAAATGTCCTTATAATTTCTTTTTCTAAATTCAGTCAAGGCTCATGCATGGTATTTGGTGGTTACATTTCTTTAGGTTCTTGTTTTTGTTTGAACTTTTAGAGAAATGTCACTTTATTTGTAAAATATCCCACATTCTCTCTCTTGTGGTTCTTGGTTTCAAGATGGTTGATAGTACTGTTCAAAATATCTGTATATGCTTACTGAATTTTTTTTTTTTTTTTTGGCTTTTTGTTCTATCTGTATCCAATGGAGATATTTTCAAGATACCATTTTCCTCAGTTTTTATATAATAAGTATTTGGCTTATCTTTTAAAGATTCAATTTTTCTTTTGAAGTTCTATTCAGTTAACCTTTTTCTGAATTAAAAGAATTATAATAATTATTTTAAAGTCCTTGTCTGCTTATTCAATATGTTTTTTCTAGATCTGCTTTTGGCTGTTTTTTCTTTTGGTTATTATGGATCATTTTCCTTCCTCATATGTCTGGTAATTTTTAAAAATATATACACTAACATTGTGTTTTGAAGAGACTTACATAAATATTAGTTTTCCCTAGAGAGGGCATGCTTTTTTTTCCCTTTCTCTTTCTTTGACAGGCTGCTAGGATGAAAGACTGACACTTTGGTCCATCAGGGGTTAAACTGGATTACATAGTTTCATTTCACCTCTAGCTTCAAATACTTTGAGGGTGAGTCCTGTTTTGTGTATATTACAGGCACATTCCTCCCACAAGACTCTGGGACCTTAGCCTACAGAAGAGTGCAAAGAATTTTCTGTGCTTTTTAGTCCCACTCCATGCCTATAGTGCTGCCCAGCTGCACTTTTTTCATATTCGAAAATCAAGACCTATGGAGGGGGACAATGCAGGAATAGAACAGGGAGAACAATCTCTGCATTTGGGTTTCTTAAAGATTCCAGTCAGTCACGCCATTCTAAGCAACCATTTAAAGCTCTGCTGGTTTCCCTTTAATCAAACAAAATCCTCTGCTCTGGAAGACTTGATCCTTTGCTGCCCTCCTACCTTTTCAACAAATGTACAAAGTGCCTGTGATCTCTTCTCATCTAGGTCTTTGTTTAGTTCCTTTAGACCTTTTGTATCTTTAGCTCTCTTGATTTCTTTTTAATACATTGTTTTTTATATTGTATAGTTCTTTTCCCCCTAGTAATAGCAAGACCAGGGGCCTCTAATCAGGTAACCGGTTTATTAATTAAATAAACTGTTTCATTTGGGTTTGCAAAATGGTTTTTCAAATTGTATCATTCTTTGCATTTATTAGCTTCTGTAAATAAAAGCTTTTCTTTATGAACAGGGAAGGATAACTTGTTCTCCAGAAAGGCTGGGTAAAAATAAACATACACATATACTTAATTCTTTCTGTTTAATTAGCAATTTTCTCAATAAGAAATTGGTGTAATAGTTACAATTGTAATGAATAAGTTTTTGGGTTTTGAGGTTTTTTTAATTTTTGGAATATCAGTGTAGCCTCTTACATTCTTATTTATTCAATTTTCCATCAGGTTTTTTTTTTGTTTTGTTTCTGTTTTTGTTTTGAGGAGGGAAGATGTTCAGATTATTCCATATGTAGATGGTGGAAGCCTCTTCAAAGCTGGCTTCTGTGTTCTGACATCACCTGTGAGCACTTTCTTACTATCTAGTACAAAATAAGCCTTTACTTTTACTGGCTAAGATTTAGAATCAAACTATTTCTTCACAGGGCCCTACATTCTTTTAGTGTGAAATGGCATTTAGAAATTAAATTAAGATCTGGGCACTAGATCTGCTGCTGAAGGACTTAGTTCTGAATAATATTAACGCATTTGCTTTGTTCTACAGTTCCATAAAGTGGTTTGAAAATTACAGTGCCAGTTTTACTTTTAACAATAAACTGGATGAAGTGTAAAATTTCTTTGCATTCTTTTGTCTTTAGAACATATCCCACTAAGGGTCAGGATTCTGTGTTTAAAAGTTACTTGAAACAGTTCTTTTGTATATGGTTGTGTTCACTTTCCTTTCATTTTTATGAGTTTTCCCCTATTTTAATTTGTGGGAATATGAAACATTTACATGGTTCAGAACTCAAAACTTCATAAAAAGTTGTATTCATAAAAGGTTCCCATCCTTTTTCTTCATTTGTTATATCCCGATTTTTTTTTTTCAGAACTAACCAAATTCACATACACACATATATCCACCTGTTCTTATCTGTGTTTAAGTGGGACATGTTATATACTCTGTTTTATACCTTTCTATTTTACTTAGTAATATTTCATGGAGATCACTATTTGTTATTGTACTGGTCAAGGTTCTCCAGAGAATTGGTTCCTGTGTTTATGGAGGCTGACAAATACCAAGATCCGCAGGATGAGCTGACATGCTGAAGGCCCAGGAGAACCAGTGGTGTAGTTACAGTCCTAAACCTGGCAAGCTTGAGGCCTAGGAAGAGCAGGTGTTTCAGTCTGAGTCTGAAGGCAGGAAAAATTCAGTGTTCCCGAGCTAAAAGGCAGTCAGGCTGGAGGAGTCTTTTATAAAGGGAGGGTTAACCTTTTGTTCTATTGCAGACCTTAAAGTCTTTGGATGAGGCCCACCCTGTTATTAAGGATGGTCTGTTTTGCTCAGTTTACTAATTTAAATGTTAATCTCATTCAGAAACATCCTCACAGAAACACTTAGAATGTTTGACCAGATATCCAGGTACCCCTTGGCCCAGTCAAGTTGACAACATAAATTAATCAATCACAAGTATATAGATATCTCCCTCATTTTGGTCAGTTATTTATAAGTTTTTCCTGTTACAAAGAGTGGTATAGTGGATAACCTTGTGCATATTCATTTTGAATTTTTGGCATTGTGGCTTTTTAGATTCCTGGATGTGGAATTGCAGAGTTGAAGAGTAAATGTGTATGTTTTGTTAGATATTGTCAAATCACTTAGATAACCCTAGATAAGGTTAAATCATTTTTGCAATTCCACAAGCAAAAAACATGAATACTTATTTCTTCACAGTCTCACCTACCTTTTAAAGTTTTGCTAGTTTGTTGAGAACTGGTATCTGTGTGGTTTTATTTTCTCTTGTGAGTGAGATTAGTATGTTTTTCATATATTTAAAAATTACCCTTTTTTGTGAGTTACGTGTTTATGTTTTGGATACTTTTTTTTCCATTGTTTTTTGGTTCCTTTTATCTTGATTTTTTTCGTAGTTTTTTATATGATTTACAGACATGTGCCCTTTTTGAGTGTTTCTTTTGCCATGCACATTTTTGTTTTGCCATGTAGAAGAATTGTTTTTACATAATCAGATATGTACCTCTTTCTTTGCTTCCAGATTTTAGTTGTCTTAGAAAAGCTCTTCTAGGGGCACCTGGATGACTCAGAGGGTTAAAGCCTCTGCCTTCGGCTCAGGTCATGATCTCAGGGTCCTGGGATCCAGCCCCGCATTGGGCTCTCTGCTCAGCAGGGAGCCTGCTTCGCCCCCTCTCTCTGCTTGTGATCTCTCTCTCTGTCAAATAAATAAATAGAATCATTAAAAAAAAAAAAAGAAAAGCTCTTCTAATTCCCAGACTGTAAGAATTCCTAATAGTAGTTTACTCATTTACTCACTAATTTTCTTCTAGTAATTGAATGATACCATTTTTTACATTTAGATCTCTGACCTGTTTGGAATTCATTCTGGTATTTGTTGGGAAGTATAGCTCTAACTTCCCCTCCCCCCAAGTAATTATCCACTTCCTCAACATTATTTATGAAAAAGTCCGCCTTTTCTGCAGTGATTGACATTTATATGCCAAGTTGGCCAACTATATGCTAGAGTTGGTTCTGTTTTAGGACTTTGTTTTGTTTCATTGTCTATTATTTAATCCATCTTACTCTATAATAATATCTCCTCCCTACCCCACCACCTGCTCTTCTTTCTCAGGGTTTTCTTGGTTCTTCTTCTTCTCTCCCCCCCCTTTTTTTATGTATATTTTAGAACCAACTGTTCTAGCTAAATTTGTAAAAGTTTGTATTTTTTTGGATTTATATTAAATTTTTTAATAACTGCAGAAAACTGACATCTTTGTAATGTTGAATCATCATGTCCATGAAAAAGTTAAGTATCTTTCCATTTGATCTAGTCTGCTTTTGAGTAGTTCAGTAGTATTTTAAGGTTTTCTGTATATTGGTTATGTGCATTCATCATTTTATTGCTGTTGTAAATGTGATCTTCCCTTCCATTATATATTAAGACAGGCTAATATATGTATATAATATAGATGTATATTATATAGAGAGAGGCTTTTGATTTTTGTGTGTTTTACATCTTGTTTTATTGAATTATCTTACTGTTGATATTGGCTTCTGATAGATTCTTTTGGGTTGTCTAGGTAAACTCATCTGTGACTATACAGAGTTTTCTTTCTTTCTCTCTAGTTCTTTTAGCCAATACTTTTTTCTGTTGTCTGTTACATAGCTGTGCCTTATTCATTTAGCAATAATGTGTGTGGTGTGTCCCCATTAAAAACACTGCTGGCTTTTTGGCTGATATATATGTATAATTTTACAGTTAGGAGGTATTCACCAATGCCTATTTTACTGAGTGTTTTTTATTAGGAATAGGTGTGGAATTTGCTGAATGTCCTTTCAGCATCTGTAGAAATGAATATGAGCTTCCTCTTTAAATTTATAAATACAGTGAATTATATGAATGGATTTAAATTTATAGGTGAAAGATTTTTTGTTTTATTTTATTCTGCTTTTATTGCATTGTGATTGGATGATTTCATCTATGTTGGTTTTTCTGTGGCTCTTACTGTGGTTTTCTTCATGACATAATACCTATGTATGGTAATTTTTATGAATATTCCACGTGCACTTGAAAAGAAGCTATACTTTCTATTAGAGAGCAAAGTTATGTTGATAAGATAAACTTTATTCTGCTCCGTCAGGCTTCTCTGCTCTTGCCTAATATTCATTCACTTGATTGAATCGTGTATTAAAGTTCCCTTTTGTAAGTTTTGTCTATTTCTCCATGCATCTCATGGAGTTTCTGCTTTGTGAAGATGGGTGCTATGATAAATGGCACATAAATATTCATAACTATTACATCCTCCTTGGAAATTGTGGCCTTCAGCATTATAAAGTTTCCCTTTTTTATTCATTACCAGTTTCTTCATTAACATTTCTCAATCATCTCATGGATGAAATTGATCTTCCAGTAAATCCTTTAAGAACATCTTGAAACTATGATGTTCCCTAAGTTCTTACATACCAAAAGCTGTTTTTCTATAGTTTTGTTACAAAATGCACAGCTTAGCCAGATAAAAGTCCTTGACTCACACCTTCTTTCCTTCAGCTTCTGAATATAATATTTCTCTACTTTAGTCTTATTTTCTGTCTTCTTTCCATTTTTTCCCTACCCCCTCCTCCTTTCCCCTTCAGTCTCTGCTGAACTGTTTGGGAGCCAGTTGCAGAAATCCCAAGACTTTCATTCCTGAATACTTTAAGGTATATCATTGCACTTAGTTGAGGCAAATTCTCTAGCTCTCTCCCTCTTTCTCTCTCTCCATTTTTTTTTTTTTTTTTGGTTTCAAGCTTTTATTTAAATTATAGTTAACATATGGCATAATATTAGTTGCAGGAGTAGAATTTAGTGATTCATCACTTAAATTTAACACCCAGTGCTCCTCATAACAGGTGCCCTCTTTAATACTCATCGCCCATTTTTATTTATTTGTTTGTTTATTTATTTATATTATAGTGGTTTTTTAGAGATTTATTTAAAAATTTTTTTAAAGATTTTGTTTATTTACTTGAGAGAGAGCAAGAGAGAGAGAGAGAATACACGGAGGGAGAGGGAGAAGCCGATTCTCTGTTACAGAGCAGAGAGCCTGATGTGGGGCTCAGTCCCAGGACCCCCAAGATCATGACCTGAACCAAAGGCAGACACTTAATCAATTGAACCACCCAAGCACCCCATAAAGATTTATTTATTTATTTGAGAGAGAGGGAGAGAGAGAGAATGTGTGTGTGAGCTGGGGGAGGAGCAGAGAGAAAATCCTGAAGCCAACTTCCAGGCACACTGGGCTTGATCCCAGGACTGAGCAGAAATCAAGAGTCAACTGCTCAACAGAATGAATCACCTAAGTGTCCCCACCCCTTTTTTTTTAAGATTTTATTTATTTGAGAGAGAGAGCAAGCATGAGTGGGGTGAGGGGCAGAAAAAGAAAAGCAGACTCCCCATTTAGCAGGGAGCCTGCCACCTTAACTGATTGAGCCCACCCAGGCACCCCACCCATCACCCATTTAGCCCATCCCCCATCCACCTTCCCTCCAGCAACCCTCAGTTTGTTCTGTTAAGCAAAGTAAGAGAAAAACACACCACATGATTTCAGTCAATAGTGGAATCTTATCTTTTATGCACAGACATTTTACAAGTTTTATAGACTCTCAGTTTGGATTTGTATGGTTGTTTCTTTGTGATTAGATTTAAGTGAAGTATATTAGCAGGAATATCACATAGGTGATATTGTGTCCTCAGTGTATTACATGAGGAGGCACATGAGATCTGTTCTGAACTGAGGGTTTTTTTCCTTTCAAGTAAACTTTATTTTTTAGTGCAATTTTAGGATCACAGCAATATTGAACAGAAAGTACAATTCCCATGTACACCCAGCCCATACACATGGACAGTATCCTCCACTATCAACATACACCCAGAGTGGTAATTTATTGTAACTGATGAACTACATTGACACATCATTAACATCCAGAGTCCATGGTTTGTTTACATTAGGGTTTGCTTTTGGTGTTGTATATTCTATGGGTTTTGACAAACGTGTAATGACAAGTATTCACCAGTATAGTATTACACAGAATAGTTTCACTGCCCTAAAAATTCTCTCTGCTTTATCTGCACATCCCTTCTCTCCCCATACTCCTGACAACCAGAATGTTTTTACTCTTTCCATAGTTCTGCCTTTTCTAGAATGTCAAAAGGTTGGAATCACAATATATAGCCTTTGCATATTAACATCTTACACTTAATAATATACATTTAAGGTTCTTCATTGTCTTTTCATGGGGCTCAATAGCTCATTTCTTCTTGGCACCAAGTAATAATCCATTGTTTTGCTATACCACAAGTTCTTTCTTTGTTCACCTACTAAAGGACATCTTGATTGCTTCCAAGTTTTGGCAGTTATGAATAAAACTGCTGTAAACATCCATCTGCAGGTTTTTGTGTGGAAGTGAGTTTTCATTTGGGGGGTGCAGATTTCAAGGAGTGGGATTGTGTATTATATGGTAAAAATAGGAATGGCTGGGTGGCTCAGTTGGTTGAGTGGCTGCCTTCGGCTCAGGTCATGATCCCGGGGTCCTGGGATCGAGTCCCACATCGGGCTCCTTGCTCGGCAGGGAGCCTGCTTCTCCCTCTGCCTCTGCCTGCCTCTCTGCCTGCTTGTGCTCTCTCTCTCTCTCTGACAAATAAATAAATAAAATCTTAAAAAAAAATAAGTTTAGTTTTTCACTTTGTATCCACTAGCAATAATGAGAGTTCCTTTTGGCCCACATCTTTATGAGCAGTTGGTGGTTTTGATGTTCAGGATTTTGGCTATACTATTAGCGTGCAGTAGTATATTGCTCTTTTAATTTGCATTTTCCTAATGACATATGACCTGAAGCATCTTTTCTTATGCTTATTTGCTATCTGTATATCTTCTTTGGTGAGGTATCTATTCAGTTTTTTTGCTTATTTTTAAACGGGGTTGTTTGTTTTCTTATTGTTAAGTTTTAAGAGTTCTTTGTTTTGTTTTTTTTTAAGATTTTTTTTTATTTGACAGAGAGAGAGTGAGCACAGATAGGCAGAGTGGCAAGCAGAGGGAGAGGGAGAAGCAGGCTCTCCGCTGAGCAGGGAGCCTGATGCGGGGCTCCATCTCAGGACTCTGGGATCATGACCTGAGTCGAAAGCAGCCGCTAAACCGACTGAGCCATCCAGGTGCCCAAGAGTTCTCTGTATATTTCAGAAAACAATCCTTCATCAGCTATGTCTTTGCAAGTATTTTCTCCCAATCTGTAGCTTGTTTTCTCATTCTTTTCTCATTCTCTCATTCTGTTTTGCAGAGGAGTTTTTAATTTTAATGAAGTCTTACTTCTCAATTCCTTCTTTCATGGATCTTAACTTTGGTGTTGTATCAGAAAAGTCATTGCCAAACCCAGGGTCACCTAGATTTTCTCCTAGGAAATTTATAAAACCCCTTAAGAGTTTACAGGCTTGTGTTTTACTGTGATCCATTTCGAGTTAATTGTTGTGAAGGGTGTAACGTCTATGTTTAAGTTCATTTTTTTAGTATTTAGCTGTCATTCCAGCACCATTTGGTGAAAAGACTATGTTTACCCCCATTGTATTGCCTTTGCTCTTTTATTAAAAGTCAGGTGAGTATATTTGTTTGGGTATGTTGCTAGGCTTATTTGTTCCATGGATCTGTTTGCCCTTTCTTTCACCAACACCACACTGTTCTGATCACTCTAACTTTATAGTAAGTTATATGAAGTCAGATAGTGGCCAGTCCTCCTACTTTGTTTTTCTCCTTCAATATTGTATTGGCTATTCTGGGTCTTTTGCCTCTCCATATAAACTTTAAAACTTGTTTGTTGGTATCCACAAAATAATTTGCTGTGATTTTGATTGGGATTGTATTGAATCTGTAGGTCAGTTTGGGAAGAACTCATGTGACCGTATTGTATCTGCCTATCCATATTTATGGAATATCTCTCCATTATTTATTCTTTTTGTTCTCAGTTTTATTTCACATTTGAAAGATTCTTTCATATCTGCAGTTGCTTACTTAATTATATGTATTTAATATTGAAATGATAGTTTTTTTCTCTTTTATGGCTGTTTTTGGTTCTGTATTTTTGAGAATTTTCATTCACTGAAAAGTTTTGATTATTTTTCTCTTTCCCTCTAATGGAACCTTGTCTGGTTTCTGGGTTCATTGAGCATTTCTTTCATATATTTTGTCTATTATTTTGGAGTGTCTGTAGGGGGTTAGGTAGGGGTTTGTGTGGATTACTTTGTTCTTTAATTCCAAAGAACTTTGCTTGATTGCTACAAATACAAAAATATGGTTCCCTTAATAAATACTGTCCTCTTTTGGTCTGACAAATTATTTTTTTACTATGTGTAGATTATAACATCTCATTATCTTTAATTACTTCATTTTTTTCCTTTATCACCAAGCCTCTAGAGATACCTCCTTTTTTCAAGGTGCCTCTTTTCTCCCTGAGAAGCAGTCTTTTCAAGGCTCTCTTTTTTGGTGACGTATACTTTTTGTGTATGTCTGTGTATAATGTCCTTTTGACCTTCCAGTGGCTAATGCTCTGGTTCACAATGTCTCAAATCATTTCTTAAAATTTCTGACTCAGAGTTGGACCCCTCTCTTGGATGGTATATCTTAGCTAGTGTTAATCTGTTTTTTTGCCACTTTTAAGACCCCATGGCATCTTACCCTCTTTTTATAGAGTCTTCATCTGACTGCACTTTAGGGGACTCCAAAGCCAATTAAGTTGGCCCCTGATTTTTATTTTCCAGTTACATGTAAAAAATGCTATTCTGATTCGTAGTTATGCCATAGGCATGAACTGTATGTGCTTTTATTTGCTACACTGAAAGATCTGTATATTCTTTGGAAGATGTATAGGGAGATGGAATTTAGATGGCAGCTATTTTATGAGAATCTGGAATTCTAACCCTTTTAAGTATTTTGCTGCAAAGTTTCTAGATAACTGTGATGTTGAACCACATAAAATTGCAATTTTCGTAATTCAAGAATTCTTGAATATCGGTAGTTGTACATGGTGCTACCCAATAGAAAGGTAAGCAAGCTCTTGACTCCTGTGTTTCATGTCTTAGTGAAATGTTATATATTGGAGAGGCATGATTTTTAGTATTCATTCTAAGGTTATAAAGGCTACATTTTTTATGAACTTTACTGAGGTTTAATTATATACAATAAAATGCACCCATTTTAGCATACAATTCAGTGGATATGGACAATTGTTAACACTTTTATAACTACAACCACTGTCAAGATACAGAATATTTTCATCATATTAAAAAGCTCCATTCTACACTTTTGCAATTAGCCCCACCCAGGAAATCTGTAAACTGCTTTCTGTCATTAAGTTAGATGTCTAAAGTCTACATCTTTAAATTAGCCTTTGAGTCTTGCCAGATCTGAGGCTCACTTATTACTCCAGTGTCACCTAGTTACCTTTCCCTGCAGTATTTGTGTTGGCCTCAGGGCATTTTTCCTTGTGAGTCCATCCATGTGTTTTCTGCTTGGCACTTTACATTTCATGTACCTTGAGTGGATGTCCATCTCTGCAGGATCCATGATGCTTTTTATTTTCTGTGCTTTTACTCATGCTATTCTCTCTGCCAGGAAAGCACTTACTCCCCAAACTAACATTCTTCCTTCCTTGCCTGATTTATTCCTACTCATATTTTTAAAGTCAGCATATATTACTGATTGGGTTGTTCATCAATTGTATTTTATCTTTATCAATTTTGTTTTCTTTATTGTATAATTGTATAATTGTCTCCTTCACTAGTCTGAACTCCTTGAGGACAGCAATGACCTCTTTAATTTGTTTTCACATCATAAATGTGCCTGGCACATGGGAGCTCTCTGTTCTTAATACTTAATAAATAATTGATTTATGATGAATAGGTTTCAACTCCTATATACAAGAATTAAAACTAAGTCTACAATGGAAAAATTAAAGAAGTTTTTTTTTTTTTTCTAAGAAGTCTGAATAGTAGTTACTAAGAAAACTAAAGTTGAACGAATAGTATCCTTTAAGTGTGAGGAGAGAGGAGCATTGTTCCCTTAGATCATAGTTCTGCTTGCAGAAACCAATTTTAAGTTAATGCTTCAATTCCTTTCTTGCCCTATGTTTCTAGAAATTCACCAAGCAGTGTCTATGAGGAAAAATAGTCTAGCTTTGTTCAAAGTATGGTCCCTATGTACTAATGTGTTTTAAAGATCTAAAAAGATAATTTTTTTAGATTCCATTCTCCTACATTATAAGTAGCTTTGGTAATTATATCATTTGTTTTCACATGTGTATTTCCTATCACAATGGAAGCTCAAGGGCCAGAACTAGGTCTCATTAGTCTTCTTTACCTTAAGATTCCTTTCTTTAATAGCTAAATATTTGAGTTGATTCTGTGATTCATGTTTGTTGTCCTATTACATTCCCAGGCATGGTACCCTACCATAATCGCTCTAGAATTGTATTAGATATGAAGAAAATATTTATAAGGTTATGTCAATTATCAGTTTCTGATTCTGGATAGCAACCTGATGTGTTCTAAACTGTATGAGCTTAAAATGATACACCTTCAAAAACTCTTCATTTTAATGGTGTAAGAATTGGGACACACAGGAATGATCTCTTAATGAATCAAAATAATTTCCAGGTATAATAAAAACCACTTTTACTTTCAAACTTTTGTTCTCTGAATGTTTACCTGTATGATACAGTACCAATTTTACCTGAACTAGATTTTTGTTGCCTTCTCTCAGAGCAAATAAGATTAATGATTCTTAATATGTTGACATCCTGACTTTGTTTTCATAAACCAGCAGGGATCTAAGAAACAACTATTAGGATATCTGTCTACCACCAGCAAAGCTGGCTCAGAATTAACTGTGATGACTGTTCTTTTTGTATGCTGTCACTGAATAGCAGAGTTATCTAAGCTTTTATGGAGGAACTTGTTTTAGTTAAGAATACAGTTCAGCAAAACATACATGCATATCTAACACAGGGTCAGTCTCACCACCTGAGCTGAAACATGCATATCTAACACAGGGTCAATCTCACCACCTGAGCTGAAACCAAGAGTCAGACGCTGAGCCAACTGTGCCACCCAGGCGCTCCAACATATTATTTATTAAATATAATCTATGATTATGCTTTGTTGTATGGTCATTAAAAGTGCTACAGGGTGCTCAAACTTACCTCTATGTGACATTTTCAAAGTAAGAATTTGTAATTAAAAGTTTCTCATTTTGATTAATAAAGGCTAATTTTTCATATTTTATCTTATATTTAGTGTTGTAAAATATAATTTCATTTTGCCTTGAAGTGTATGCAGAGAATATTTCCAAAATGGTGGGAAGAGAAAAGCACTTGAAAAAGATGAAAAAAGAGCTGTACTCGCCACTAAGACCACTCCAGCCTTAAATACACACGAGTCTCCTAAACTTGAAGGTCATTTAACCAACCTCAGCTTTACAAACCCTGAATTTATAACTGAGTAAGTATACTTTTTCTACTCCAGTTATTAACGTCATCCTGGATAGCTGTATTAATAATGTAAAATAGTGTAATGCTTTACCATAAGTAGCGGGCTATTTGCTTACTCCCTTGATAATAGATTAGGCTGAAAAATGCAGATCTATAATATTACTAGGTAGAAAACTAGCATACAATTTCAAGGGATGTCTGGAAAACTAATGGTCCTATAATAGATTGTATTCAGGAAAAATGAGAAAGCGTAATTTCTTAAATGTTGTAATAATTACTCTTATGGGAATGCAAAGAAAATAACAAAATCCATTTTAAACTGTGTTTAATTTAAAGTTGGCATCCACTAAATAAAAAATCACAAGGAATAATGGAAGATTATTAATAGAGCCAGTTGCCAATATTTTATTGTTAATATGAAAATCTGCCTACTAGTAATAAATATGCCTAGGCACAAATTTTACTTATTAGTAAGAACATGGATATTTTTCCAGTTTATTGAGATAAAACATTGTATAAGTTTAAGGTATACAGTGTGACTTGTTACGTGTAAATATTGTGAAATGATCACAAGTTTGGTTAACATCCATCACCTCACAGTTAAAATTTTTTTTCTTGTGACGAAAACTTTTAAGATCCATTCTTTTAGCAACTTTGAAATATACAATATACTGTTGTTAACTATAGTTATCATGGTGTACCTTTTATCCCTTTAACTTACTTATAACTGGAAGTTTGTATCTTCCACTCAATTTCTCTACTCTAGCCCTACCGCCACCTCTGGTAACCATGGTCACGTCTATGTTTCTATGGGTTTAGTTTTTCTTAGATTCCATATATAAGTATTTGTCTTAGATTGTCTTTCTCTGACTTATTTCACTTAGTGTAATGGCCTCATGATCCATCCATGTTATAAAAAAATGGCAGGATTTCATTCTTTTTTATGGGTGAATAGTATTTTGTTGTATATTATATATATAAGCATGTATTATAATCTAATGAATAGTAGTAGTAAAATTATTTATATACCTTAGTACCAGAATAGATTTGTATATCAAGTAATACTTTATTAATCTCTTGAAAATGCTACACTTGAATGATTGTAGAAACATTGTTTTTTTCATTTAAATCTTTAAGTTTTTTTCCATTTTTTTAACTTTATTTTTTCAGTGTTCCAAGATTCACAGTTTATGCACCACACCCAGTGCCCCATGCAATATGTGCCCTCCTTAATACCCACCACCAGGCTCACCCAACCACCCACCCTTTTCCCCTCCAAAACCCTCATTTTGTTTCTCAGAGTCCACAGACTCTCATGCTTCATGTCCCCCTCCAATGTCCCTCAATTCACTTTTCCTTTCCTTCTCCTGATGTCCTCCATGTTATTCCTTATGCTCCACAAGTGAAACCATATGATAATTGACTTTCTCTGCTTGACTTACTTCACTCAGCATAATCTCCTCCAGTCCCGTCCATGTTGATACAAAAGTTGGGTATTCATCCTTT
>CM053614.1:30032196-30078087 GCA_028646535.1 Procyon lotor
CCACCTCCCAGCCACCCTCAGTTTGTTTCGTGAGTTTAGGAGTCTCTTATGGTTTGTCTCCTTCCTGATCCCATCTTGTTTCTTTTCCCTCCCCCAGACCCCCACTACCCCCCACTCTGCCTCTCAAATTCTTCATATCAGAGAGATCATATGATAATTATCTTTCTCTGATTGACTTCTTTCACTTAGCATAATAATACCTTCTAGTTCCATCCATGTTGTTGCAAATGGCAAGATTTCGTTTCTCCTGATGGCTGCATTGTATTCCATTGTGTATATATATACCACTTCTTTATCCATTCATCTGTTGATGGACAACTGGGTTCTTTCCATAGTTTGGCTATTGTGGACATTGCTGCTATAAGCATTGTTAGCATTTTTAACTTCTGCCAGATTGGCTCTGACTTCCACCTTAGAGATTCTATGTTGTCACTAATGGTCTTCTCCAGCCTAGCCATTGCCTGGATAATTGTTACTCTGAATTCCCTCCCATTCTGACATACTGTTTATGTCCATATCCAATAGTTCTGTGGCAGAGGGCACAGTCTGAATTTTTCCTCTGTTGGGCGTTCCTCCTCCTAGTTATTTTGGTGAGAGGTGGATAAGCAGGATGTATAGCTGGATATATCAGCCACAATCCAGGCAAGGTACACCTTCTCCACTGATGTCTTCTGCCTCCGTAGAGATCCAGAAATGTATAATCTTACATCTCAGCCCCTCTCCTACAAGAACTTTTTAAGAGACTGTCAGGAATTTGCTAGTATATAATTTAATATGAGGCAAATTCTGCTTTCACTGTGTTCAGGAAGATCATTACTGGATTAACCACAAAAAAAAAATCTATAACATTAACAGCTAACAGTATTGACCACTTGCCATGTAGCAAATATTTGTCAAGCATTATAAATGCATTATCTCATTTAATCCTGTAAACAACTCATAAGTATGGGCACCATAATTGTCCCCATAGTACACAGGTAGAGGACAGTATCAGGTTTTGATCCTCATTTTTCTGATACCAGAACTCTTGTTCTTAGTCCCTGTAATCCTTACTTGAGGCTAGGGTTATCTAATAGTGTATGTTGTTATTGTTACAGATATTCATTTGTTCTAACTGGTTATGATTTGGATATTCAAATTTGTATTCAGCAGCAAATGTCAGGCATTTCTGTGGCCCCTATCTACTGCATCTTTTGCTCTCTTTAGCAGCTTGGAACCAGCGCCACATCTGTTTGCTGGTGTCTTTCTTCCTTGGAACCTAGTGTATTGTGATATTTCATGTATCACCAAACTTAATTCAACTTTACACATTTTCTTTTGTTATATGCATCACCCAAACTAGGTATTAAGCTGCTTTCTGAGTGGCTGTAGTACTTGAAATTACTGCTCAGAACAGCTCTTTTCACTGGCAGAGTTGCTAGCTATTCCTTTCAAGAACGGACATTTCATCAAGAGGGCATTGTCAGAGGTATTGAGTCTTTTTACAGATAGGGAAAATGAAGGTCCTCTATACCCTGCCATATACTCTATCAAATGGTGATGGCGGTCATTTCTATAAAACGTTAGGCATTATGCTCTTCATAAAAAGTATAACCCGTGTTTATTGCCAACTGTGTTATTTTGACTTACAGTGCATTTTTCAGGAGCTTAACATTCTCTCTGTAGTTTAACATCTCCCAGTGGAGCCAAAGGAAATTATCAAAGGAAATGGAATACGTCTGAAATTTAATTTTATTATTGTTTTACTATCTGAAAACTGGGACTACAGGCTTGGGTCCAGTAAAATCCAGTTTCCTTTATCCTTACTTGCTGCTACATAAACTGATAATAGTTATAGGTGACCAACTTTATACAGCAGTAGAAAAAGAAGGTATACAAAATCAGTAATGACTGTTTTTGGCCATGAGGAAAGCTCTTGCACGTATATAAAAATTTTTCACAAGTTTAAATGTTCTCTTGATTCCTTTAAATTATTGAGAAATTAAAGTGAAGTCCAAGGACATTGTTAAATTGACTAATGAAATTTGATTTGTGAATGCATTCTTTTATCTACAAGGAAAGTTTTCAGAGTGTGGTCTTGGGATTTGAGACCCTTCCAGGATCTTTGTGGGTGAAAAATTATTTTAATAATACTGAAATGTCATTTGTCTTTACTTCTTTCTCTCATGAGTGTAGAGTTTTCCAAACTACATGGCATGTGATGTTACAACAACCTGTACACAAAAAGCCCATGTAAGAATTTGTCCTCTATTAAACCAGACATTAAAGACACTTGAAAAAATGTAAAACAATTCCTCACTTTTTATCTTTCTAATCTAGATTTTTCATGTTAAAAGTATAATTTACATTTTTTAAAAAGCCTATTGCAGCACGTTAAATAAATTAGTAGTTTTTCACTGTTCAGTTTTAATTTCAGGTATGGTATTGGTAACCTACAACCCACATGTATGAAAGGTCTTTAGAGCCCTCAGTAATTTTTAAATGTGTAAAGGCATCTTGAGACCAAAAATTTAGCCAATGATTTATATGATCTTTTTCTCATACTTTGTTTTATCCTATAAAAGGTGAACTGAAAATCATCTATTTTTAGGTTACTACAGACCTCAGGAAAGATCAGATTACTTGATGTTGGCAGCTGCTTTAACCCATTCCTGAAGTTTGAAGAATTTCTTACTGTTGGCATAGACATTGTACCTGCTGTAGAGGTATGCATAGTTCTGATTGGAAGATCTTCCAAAGGAAAAGCATTGTCTTTACAGTGTTAAAAGAGCAAATGTGTTTTCTATGAACAAGTTGATAAGAAATTTCTGTTCAGATGCAAATAAATATTCCATGAAAATTTTTGAGCATTTAGTTAACAAATATGGTACTATTCAAAATAATACTAGTTTTTATTTCTTTTGTTTCCTGTTTATCTATTGTTGTAATCAAGAGGCTTTAGTAGATTGCAGAAATTTTCTAGATAGCTGTAAGGTTTAGGCTTTTTGTTTGCAGTGTACTGTGATGTAGAACTATTAGGGAATAATGTCAAGAGCAAGGGCTTTTGGGACCGTTAAAACTTTATTAAATCCCAGCTATTTGTACTTAGTAGATGAAACTACTTAAATGTTTTCTCTGCTTTTAAAATTAGATTTTTTTTTCTTAATGACAAATTCATGTTTGCTATTCTACTTTTCATAAAGCATTAGGCACCAAAATTTTTTATAAATTGCATTTTTAATGTTATAAAGAGAATGTGTTACAGTGTAAGTTTTTCACTCTGCTGCTATATTCCTAGCACCAAGAAGAGTGCCTTGTACATAAATACTCATTAACTACATCTTGAGTAAAAGAATAGAATCTTATTTCAACATGGGGTTGCAACTCTGAGGCTGTTTTCTTATCTGTATGATGGGGTTAGTAATGGGCCGTATTTCATAGAGTAGTTGTAATGTCTAGTTAAGAAGTAATTAAAACACTTGGCACAGTGCCTATTACATAGTGAGTGCTAAAGAAATGTTTACCATTATTATTGAAAAGTTCCACAGATTGAACTTTCATATGAATCCTTTGAGTTTTGATGAAAAAATGGCAACAAACTATTACTGTTATCTCTACTTCTGAAAGGTGGACAGATGTTTGCTTTATGATAAAATAGCTATTCTTAGTTTGTCAGTGCAAAGAATTCCTGTGTCATCAGGACCTATACTTTAAAATACATTTGGCTTTTTAAATGAATTTTCTTCCTTCCTCAAGAAACATGTTAGATATATCCTTTAGGGACTGCTGAAATATGATAACCATTTGATCTAAACTTTATGGCTCTCTATATAAACAGATATATTATTTTTTGAGCCTAAACTTTAAAGTCATTGGGGAAAGCAAAAAACTGCTATATATAAGTTCAGTAGTACAATCAGACTTTCACTTCCAGGCAAGATGGAATAACAAGTACCAGATTGATCTTTCCCCCACCTAAAGCAACAGAAAGTAGACCACATATAAGTAATTTACAAGACATTGAATACGGGGTGATAAAGGACAATGATCACTGAAAGACTGAAAACAAATGAGTTGAGCCCTACTCTTGCACCAGCATTTGACCTTCAGAGAATTTCTAGGGCATGACAGAGGGAATCCCAGGCAAAGCCCAGCTGATTCTGAGTTGTGGAGGTAAAGCTGAAAGCCCTCAACCTAGATGGCCAGGGTTCAGACACAGTATCAGTTATGTGATAGCTGCACAGAGGGAAAACTCTGGAGGGCAAAGATGAGGACTCAGCTCAGTACTGGTCAGTACATGACATGTGTGAGAAAACTACATGAGACTCGAACTGCACTGGAAAGGAGTAGAGGTTATAGTGCCCGGCACATAAGATGAATAGTACCTGTTCCCATCAGCCATACTTAAAAATACCAAATCTACCATGTAGGACATGAAATACATACTACATAGAATTAAGGCACATTAGATATTGCAGAAGAAAAGTTAAATTGAAGACATGACAATAGAAATGATCCAAAATTAAATACAAAAAGAATTTTTTAAGTTGGAAGAACATCAGTGAGCAATGAGGTAATATCCAGTGGCCAAATACAAGCATAAGTGGAGTCCCTCCCACAGGGCAGGGAGATTAGAGAGATAATGGCCTAAAATTTTCCAAATTTGATAAAAAGCTATAAATCCACAAATCCAAGAAATTCATCAAACTTTTGTTTGCTTTTGTTTGCTCAAGAAACAAAATTATACCAAGGTACATGGTAATCAACCCCCCCAAACACATACACAAAATCAAAACACAGTGATAAAAAAGAGAAATTTTTAAAAGCAACCAGATTTTTTTTAAAAGGCATGTTAAAATAGTGAAAATAATTTGTCACCAAGCAAAAATTTCAAAAATAAATACAAAATGTTTTTCAGACATTCAAAGGCTTTAGAGATTCAACATCAGCCAGTTTACATTTCAAGAAATGTTAAGGAAGAAGTGCTTCAACCAGGTAGAAATACCAATCTACACAAAATGGTGAAGAATACAGGAAGTGATAACTACATAGTTGTAAAAAATGGAGTTTTTTCTTTATGAAACTCTCTGAAAGACAGCTGACCATTATTATGGGTTGAATTCTGTCCTATTCCTCCTTGATATGTTGGAGTCCTAACTTCCAGTGTGTTACTTTATTTGGAGATACAGTCTTTCCAGAGATAATCAAGGTAAAATGAGTTATTAGGGTGGGGCCTAATTCAATATGATTGTAATATTCTTATAAAAAGGAGAAATTCTGGCTTAGACACACACACACACGGAAAATGTCATGTGAAGGCAGAGGAGTGATGGTTCTACAAGCCAAAGAACACAAAGATTGCCAACAACCAGTAGCTAGAATAAAGGCATGAAGAGATTTTCCTTCATAGTCCTCAAAACAACCAACCCTGTAGACACCTTGATCTCAGACTTTTAGCCTCTAGAACTGTGACAAAATACATTTCTGTGTAAGCCACCCAATTTGCAGTATTCTGTTATAGCAGTCTTAGCAAACTAATACATCCACTTAAATAAGGATAATATGGAGTGTAGTTTATAAGTAAAAAAAAAAGTCTGACAATAGCACAAAAGATGAAATTAGAGAAATGGAAATATATACTATTTTAAGGGTTTTATATTACATATGAAGTGGTGAAATATTTGAAGTAGATTATTAAAGATGTATACATTAAATTCTAAAGCAACCACTGAAACAACAGAAGAGTTAAAGCTAATAAGCCAATGGTGTGATAGATAAAACCATAAATTCATTTAATTCGAAAGATAGGAGAAGGAGATCAAAGGCTATAATGAAGAGATGGGACAAAGAAAAAAGGAGTATAGATTTAAACCTTACTGTATCGATAATTACACTAACTAGGCTGCAAACAATCTCCTGGCTATAGAGGCCAAGGGAACATGTATTCCTTCTTCTATGGCACCGTAATAGTCAGTGTCACCCAAAAAGGAGCTCATACCCCCTGTTTGGCGTCTCAGTTTTTGCAACTGCTGCCAGGGTACATCGCTGCATCCCTGGCTCTGTTGGTTAGTAAGGCTTACACTTATGGGTCCCACAGAACTGTAATCAGTGAAGAAAATTCCTTAACAGCTGTGCTCCCTAGGGCACAGCAGGAGGCATCAGACCTAGGAGCTCAGTCTTCCTGTGAAGGAAGATTATTAGCTAATCATCACAACTACAGCCTGAGTGGCAGACTTATAATTAAACACACATCTTGGGGCTGACTATAATCCTTTCCAGGGATTTTTGTGGGTGGGCCCTATCTTTGAGCTCACTCTCTGCTGTGCTCCCAAGTGCCAGTGTCTCCTGAAGGGGACCTATACATGCATCTGGTGCCCCAGTTTGTATAGATGGCTTCAGGGAACACCCCTTGATCACATGGCTCTAGTGCCTGGGATGGTGGGTGGAGGGCTAGCATTCCTGGGACTGTGGCACTTGGAGAGATTGTTCTTGGCAGACTAGCAAGCTACCACCCCCAGGGCACTGCACAGACAGCAAACTGAGGCACACTTCCTGATCTTTCTGTAAAGAAGGCATCTTTGCTTGGTCTGGGGCTTTGGCTTTAGGGACCTCCTTCAGGCTTGGTACACATTTAGTGTCATACAAAGCTGCTCTCAAGGAACATAGGTGGAGGACACCATCTCGTATTTTCCATCTGCCTAGCTCCACCTCATTACTATCACTCAGAAAAGACCTTATAGACTTGTCTGGAGCACTGATTGCTTTGCCACCCAGGGGATACCTCCAGATGGCCTGCTTCTCAGTGGAGGCTTACAATTGTGGTCCCACCGGACTATAATACATTTACATACTTTTAAAAGCTGATGCCTGTAGGTCTGGCTTCCAGTCAGCCTGAATATAGGTACTGAGATCATCCCCCACAAGGACACTGACAGGTCTTGGCACATCCTCCACCACTGGAAGCTATTAAAAATGTAATAGGCTGCTTGGACAAGCATAAAGGTTTGAAAGACAACCAAGAACTGAGACAGAATTGAATAACAAGTTTCATCTCCTACATGAGGCCACTCCTTCAACACTGGAAGAGGCTGTGGTGTCATCTGCTGTATAGAAACCAACACAGAGAGTCAAGTAAAATGAAGAAAGAGAGGAACATGGTCCAAATGGAAAGAAGGGGGGAAAAAAAGATAAAACTTAGAGAGAAAAAAAGTAATGAAATAGAGATAAGTAATTTATCTACTAAAGAACAAAGTAATGGTCATGAAGATGCTTACAAAACTGGAGAGAAGAATGAATTAACACAGAACTTCAACAAAGAGATGGAAGATAGGAGAAGGTACTAAGTAGAAGTCACAGAGCTGAAAATATAATTAAACTGAAAAATGCACTAGAGACATTCAACATGAGACTAGAAACAGCAGCAGAAGCATCAATGTGAAGACAACACAGAGCAGCAAAAAATGGAAAATGGAGAAAATACTAAAAGCAGCAAGCAAAAAACAACCTACTGCATACAAATGAACTCCCATAAATCTATTAGCAGATTTATCAGCAGAAACTTTGTAGGCCAGAAGGGTATAGCATTTTATGTTCAAAGGGCTGAAAAAAAAAAGATACTACCATCCAAGAATACTCTACCTGGCAAAGTTATTCATTAGTGAAGGAGAAACTATAAAACACTGATGAAAGAAAATGAAGATGACACAAAGAAATGGAAAGATATTCCATACTCATGAATTGGGAGAATAAATATTGTTAAAATTCTGTACTACCCAAAGCAGTCTACAGATATAACACAATCCTTATCAAAATACCAATAGCATTTTTCACAGAACTGGAACAATCCTAAAATTTGTATGGAACCACAAAAGACCCCAGATAGCCAAAGCAGTCTTGAAAAATAAAAAGAGGTATCACAATTCCAGATTTCCAAGTTATAATAGAAAGCTGTGGTAATCAAACAGTAGCGTACTGACATAAATATAGATACATGGATTGATGGAATGGAATAGAAAACCTAGAAATAAACCCACAGTTATATGGTCAATTAATCTTCAACAAAGGAGGAATTTATATGTAACAGGAAAAAGAGTCTCTTCCACAAATAGTCCTGGGGAAACTGGGCAGCTACATGCAAAAGAATGAAACTGGACCACTTTCTCACACCATCCACAAAATTAAATTGAAAACAGATTCAAGACCTAAATGTGAGACCTGAACCCATAAAAACCCTAGAAAAGAGTAGGCAGTCATTTCTCTGACAAGGGCCTTAGAAACATTTTTCTAAGTAAGTCTCCTAAGGCAAGGAGGGGAAAAAAAGCAAAAAATAAACTGTTGGGACTACATCAAAAGAAAGAGTTTCTGCACAGCAAAAGAAATGATCAACAATAAGACAAGCTACTGAATGGGAGAAGATATTTGCAGCTGACATATCTGTTAAAGGTTTAGTATCCAAAATATATAAAGAACTTATACAACTCAACACCAACCCACAAATAATCTTATTTAAAAATGGGCAGAAGACATGAATAGACATTTCTCCAAAGAAGACATCAGATAGCCAATAGACACAGGAAAGGATGCTCAATATCACTCATTAGGGAAAGGCAAATCAAAACTACAATGAGGTATCACCTCATACCTGTCAAATGGCTAAAATCAAGAAGAAAAGAAACAACAAAGGTAGGCAAGGATGTGGAGAAAAAGGAACCCTCATGCAGATAGGAATGTAAACTCGTTCAGTTACTGAGGAAGAGAGTATGGTGGTTCCTCACAACCTTAAAAATAGAACTGCCCTACAATCCAGCAACCATAGTACTGGATATTTACCCAAAAAATACACATCCACTAATTCTAACAGCTATATGCACCCCTGTTTATAGCAGCATTATTTACAATTAGTCAAACTATGGCAGCACCCCAAGTGTCCATTAATAGATGAATGGATAAAGAATAAGTGATTGATAAATAGATAGATATGCAATGGAATATTATTCAAGGGGTTCCTGGATGACTCAATTGGTTAAGCATCTGATACTTGATCTCAGCTCAGGTCTTGATCGTAGGGTCATGAGTTCAAGCCCCATGTTGGGCTCCACACTGGATGTGGAGAGAGAGAGAGAGAGAAAAAAACCTTATTCAGCCATAAAAAGGAACAAAAATCTTTCCAGCTGTAACAACATGGATGAAGCTAGAGTATAATATAACGCAAAGTGAAATAATTCAGTTAGAGAAAGACAAATACTGTTTGATCTCATACGTGGAATTTAAACAAAACAAATGAGCAAATGGGAAAAAAAGAGAGGCAAACCAAGACATATACTCTTAACTATAGAGAAAAAACTAATAGTTATCAGAGAGGAGGAGGGTTAACGGTCCAAGAGATGGTGGGGATTAAAGATTGCACTTATCATGGTAAGAAGATCATTTTGGGCATAATTGAGGAAATTTGGGTATGTATTGCTTGTTTAAAATCTAGCAGTAAATGCCTTAGATGTTACTTTAAAAAAAAAAAAAGAGGAGAGAGAGTTTCCAAACAAGCAAAAGCTAAAGGAGTTAGCTCTTAATTGGCCATAGGACACATGTTAAAGGAACTTTTTTAAACTGAAAATAAATGTATTAAGAAAAAATAGGAAAGAACGCATCTCATTGCTAAGGTTAATATATGTTAAACATAGTGGATTAATCACTTATAAAGTGATTAATATAAGTAATCTTCATATAAGTATGAAGATTAAAAGACAAAAGTAGCAAAAATAAGTGTGATTATAATAGTTAAAGGACACAGAACATTAAATGCTACAAAATGTGACATGAAAAATGTAAAACATGGAGATGGATAACAATGTTAAGCATTACAGTGTGAACAATTTGTTATCAACTTAAAATAGAGTGTTAGAGATCTGAGTTGTTATATCTAAGCCGCATATAAAGCAAAATTTTATAGTAAATTTATAGTAATTGTTTATTACTATATTATATGTAATGTATATATATATGTGCTACATATATGTTTTATTACAAAGCAAAAATTGATAGTAAATACACAAAAGATAAAGAGACAGGAATATAAGCATACCACTAAGAAAGTCATCAAACCACAAAGGGAGAAAGCAAGAAAAAGAGAGGAACAAAGTAGAACTACAAAAACGACCAGAAAGTAATTATCAAAATAGAAATAAGCATGTTTCTATCAATAATTACTTTATATAAATGCATTAACTTCTTTAATTAAAAAAAAGTTTGTTGAATGGATAAAATAAACAAGACCCATCTATAGTCTACCTGAAAGACTTTTTTTTTTTAAGATTTTATTTATTTATTTGACAGAGAAAGAGAGATTACAAGTGGGCAGAGAGGCAGGCAGAGAGAGAGGGGGAAGCAGGCTCCCTGATGAGCAGAGAGCCTGATGCGGGGCTCAATCCCAGGACCCATGACCTGGGCCAAAGGCAGAGGCTTTAATCCACTGAGCCACCCAGGTACCCCCTGAAAGACTAACTTTAGATGTAAGGAGAAATACACAAAAAGTGAAGGGCTGGAGAAAAAGGTTCTATGCAAATGAAATCCAAAGGAAAGCTGGAATAGCTATATTTTTATCAGACAACAGACTTTAAAGCAAAAACTGTACTAAGACAGAGAAGGTTATCAAAAATGATAAATGGGTCAAACCAATGAGAAAATATAAGAGCATCTATATATATAAGGCAAATATATATTTAGATCAAAAGGGAGAAATAGCTATACAATAATAGTAAAGGACTTTAGTACTCCATTTACATCAACAGATAGCTCATTGGCCTTAAGTAATCACATTAGATCAGATGGAATTAATAGATATTTGCAGAACACTTCATTCAAAACAACAGGATGCACCTTCTTAAGTGAAAGTGCATTTTCCAAGGCAGATCATATGTCTTGGAAATACTTGTATTACATCATATTTAACAGGATTAAAATCATATCAACCACCTTTTCCAACCACAGTGGTATGAAAGGAGACATTAATTACACAAAACTAGAAACTTTACACATGTGGAAATTAAAGATGCTATTAGACAACCAGTGGGTCAAAGAAGAAATCCAAAGAGAAATAAAAATAATTTGAGACAAATGAAAATAGAAATGGAACACTCCAGAATTTATGGGATCCAGGAAAAGTAATTCTAAGAGTGAGTTCATAGCCATAAATGCCTACCTCAAGAAACAAGAAAAGTTTCAAACAACCTAACTGTACACCTCAAGGATCTAGATAAAGTATAAAAAGAATCCAAAGATAGAAGGAAATAAAGAACAGGACAGACATAAATGAAATAGAGGCTAAAAAGACAAATAGAAAAGATTAGTGAAACTAAAAGCTGGTTTTTGGAAAAGATAGACAAAATTGACAAACCTTTAGCTATACTCATCAAGAAAAAAAGAGAGTTCAAATAAAATCCAAAATGAAACGAGATGTTACAGCTGATACCATAGAAATACAAAGGATCATAAGAGACTATGATAAACAATTGTACCCTAACAAACTGGACAATCTACAAGAAATGAAAAAATTCCTGGAAACATACAACCTACCAAGACTGAATTAAGGTGAAATAAAAAATCTGAAGAGACTGGCTCCTACTAAGTGGATTGAATCAGTAATCAAAAACCTTCCAACATGAAAGACCTGAATGTAAGACAGGAATCCGTCAAAATCCTAGAGACAACACAGGCAGCAACTTCTTTGACCTCAGCTGCAGCAACTTCTTGCTACACACGTTTTCAAAGCCAAGGGAAACAAAAGCAAAAATGAATTCTTGGGACTTGATCAAGATAAAAATCTTTTGCACAGCAAAGGAAACACTCAACAGAACCAGAAGAAAACGTACAGAATGGGAGAAGATATTCACAAATGATATATCAGATAAAGGGCTAGTATCCAAAATCTATAAAGAACTTCTCAAATTCAACACCCAAAGAACAAATAATCCAATCAAGAAATGGGTGGAAGACATGAACAGACATTTCTCCAAAGATGACATACAAATGGCCAATACATGAAAAACTGTTCAATATCACTTGGTATCAGGGAAATACACATCAAAATTCTGATGAGGTACCACCTCATGGCTGTCAGAATGACTAAAATTAAGAAGTCAGGAAACGACAGATGTTGGCAAGGATGTAGAGAAGGAGGAACCTTTTTAAACCATTGGTGGGAATGCAAACTGGTCCAGCCACTCTCGAAAACACTATGAAGTTTCCTCAAAAAGTTAGAAGTAAGGCTCCCCTATGACCTAGCAATTGTTCTCCTAGGTACTTACCTAACGGATACAAACATAGTGATTCGAAGGGGCACTTGCACCCCAATGTTTATAGCAGCAATGCCTACAATAGCCAAACTATGAGAAGAGCCCAGACGTCCATCAACAGATGAATGGATAAAGAAGATGTGGTATAAACAATGGAATATTACTTAGCCATCAAAAAGAATAAACCTTCTCATTTACAACGATATGGATGGAACTAGAGGGTATTATGCTAAGTGAAATAAGTCAGAGAAGGACAAATGTCATATGATTTCACTTATGTGGAATTTAAGAAATAAAACAGATGAACATGGGAGAAGGGAAGGTAAAATAAGATGAAATCAGAGAGGGAGACAAACCATAAGATCCTCTCAACTAGGAAATAAACTGAGGGTTGCAAGGGACGTGTTTGGGAGGATGGGGTAACTGGGTGATGGATATTAAGGACAACACTTGATATAATGAGCACTGGGTGTCCTGTGCAACTGATGAATCACTAAATTCTACCTCTGGAACTAAAAATAGTTATGTTATAATTATAGGCTAATTGATTTTAATTTTTTTTAATGCTAAAAACAAAAACTTTCCAACAACAAAAGTCCTCCTCAAACTCTTCCAAAAATAAGAAGAAGAGGAAACTCTTCCAAACTCATTTCATATGGAAAGCGTTACCCTGATTCCAAAACCAGACAAGGATGCCACAAGAAAAGAATTACAGGAACAGTATCCCTATACATAGATACAAAAATTCCCAACAAAATATAAGCAAACTGAATTCTGTAGTACATTAAAAGAATCATACACCATGATCAAGTGGAATTTCTTCCAAGGATGCAAGGATAGTTTAACATCCACAAAATCAATATGATATACCATAGTAACAAAATAAAGGGTAAATCGTTTCATCTTTATAGATGTGGAAAAGCATTTAACAAAATACAACATCATTTATGATAAAAACTCTGAACAAAGTGGTTATGGAGGGAATGTACCTCAACATAGTAGAAAGGCTAAGTATGACAAGTCCACAGCTAACATCATGTTCAACTATGAAAAGCTTTTCAGTTTTTCTGCCAGGATCAGGAACAAGACAAGGATACTCACTCTTTCCACTTTTATTCTTTTGTGGGTAAGTACTGCCAGAGCAATTAAGCAAGAAAAGAAAATAATCATCCAAATTGGAAAGAAAGAAGTAAAGCTGGCACTATTTGGAGATAACATGATACAACATATAAAAATCCTGAAAATTAAAATCTGGAAACTGTTAAAGAAATCCAGTAAAGTTGCAAGATAAAAAATCAACACAGAAGTCATTTGTATTTTTATACACTAACAATGAAATATCAAAAAAAGAAATTAAGAAAATAATCCCATTTACAAATTTGTCAAAAAGAATAAAGTACCCAGGAATAAATCTAACCAAGGAGGTGAAAGACTTGTATATTCAAAACTACAATAAAAGACAGTTTTATTGTAGTTATTTTATTACTACAGTAATAAAAGAAACTGAAGATATAAATAAGTAGCAAAATAATCTGTGCTCATATATTCAAAGAATGTTGTTAAATATCCATACTATCCAAATCAATTCACATTCAGTGCAATCCCTATCACAATTGCAGTGTCATTTTTCAGAGAAATAGAACAGTTCTAAAACTTAATTGGAATCATCAGAGACCCCCAAATAGCGAAAGTGATCTTGGGAAAGAAGAATTAAAACTGGAGGCATCACACTACCTGATTTCAAACTATATTACAAAACTGTGGTTATTAGAACTCTATGATACTGGTGTTAAAATCTACACATAGAACAAATAGAATAGAGAGTCTTGAAATAAACCCATGTATATATAGTCAATTAATTTACAACAGGAGCATAGAATATACAGAGGGAAAAGGATAGCCTCTTCAGTAAGTGGTGCTGGGAAAATTGAACATCACATGCAAAGGAATGAAACGGGACCACTACACACCAAAACTAAAAATGGATTAAAGACTTGAACATGGATTGGAAGCCATAAAACTCCTCTGAGAAAACATAGAGTGTAATCATCATGATTATCAGTCATGGTGATATTTTTAATCTGACTAACCAAACCAAAGGCAACAAAAGCAAAAATAAACAAGTGAAACTACATCAAACTAAAAAGCTTCTGCAAAGGAAACCAGTAACAGCGTGAAAAGGCAAGCTAGAGAATGGGACAAAGTATCTGCAAATCATTTTACATCAGATAAGGGACTACTATCTAAAATATACTTTAAAATTCACAATTCAATAGCAAAGAATAAACTGTCAATAGATACATTTTATTAAATAATTAATACCTCACTTAAAACTACATATGAAAGTCAACTTACATGACTGGGAGAACTACTGCAACACAGTGAATGCACAGCACTGCATAAGTTGCTGAATGTTACAACTTCATGGAAATGATCCAGAATAAATGTCCTAGCCAATGCAATAGAGCCAGAAAAAAACCAATAATAGGCATCAAGATTGGAAAGAACTAAAACTGTCTTTATTCACACATGACATTGATCATTAGATTATTCCTTGGAATCTGCAGAGGAGCTACTAGAATAAATGAGTTTAGCAGGGTTGCAAGATATAGATCAATATACAAGAGTCAGCTGATATATATATATATTATATATATATAATATTTATAATATATAGATGCAAGAGTGGATTAATCTCAAAATAACTGTGTGTGGAAGAAGCCAGGCAAATCAAGAATACATTATTGTCTTATTCCATTCATATAAAATTTTCTGAAATACAAACTAATCTATAATGACAGAAATCACAGGAATGATTGCCTGGTGGCCAGGAAGGGTACAAGGAAGGGATTATAAAGGCTCAGGGAGGAAGTATCTGGTGGTGTTAGATCTATTCATTAAATTGATGGTGGTTTCACGGTTTCATGAATGTTTAATGACAAGACTTATCAATGAGTACCCTTTAAATATACTGTGTGTCAGTTATCCTTGTTTGTACATCAGTATACTTCAGTAAAGTTATCTTAAGAGGGAAAAAAAGGCAGAGGGTACCCGGATGGCTCCAACTCTTGGTTTCGGCTCAGGTCATGATTTCATGGATCATAAGATGTTGCCCTGTGTTGGGCTTCCAGCTCAGCAAAAGTCGGCTTGATGATTCTCTCCCTCTGCCCCTCCTCCCACTTGCATGCACTCTCATGCTCTCCAATCTTAAAAAAAAAAAAAAAAAAAATGGGAGGGGAAGCACTAGGAAGAAGAAAAACATCTTTTTCTGTGTAATAGATCTTTACATATCACTTTCCCTAATAGATAGTCTGCATGATTATGTAATCAGCTTGTCTACCTACTAGCAAGAATGAGGGAATAAAGTATTAGCCTGTATCATTGTTAATTAATAACCATTATATTAAAAGAGCACTAATTTTTATCTAATTTAAAAACTTTTAGGGGTGCCTGGGTGGCTCAGTCGTTAAGCGTCTGCCTTCGGCTCAGGTCATGATCCCAGGACCCTGGGATCGAGCCCCGCATCGGGCTCCCTGCTCGGCGGGAGGCCTGCTTCTCCCGCTGCCATTCCCTCTGCTTGTGTTCCCTCTCTCGCTGTGTTTCTCACTGTCAAATAAACAAAATCTTTAAAAAAAAAAAAAACTTTTATTCTGGATGTTTAATAGAATAAATGTAATAGTAAAATTATTTTTAAGATGATTCAAGCTAATGGTTTAAAGACATTTTTCATGATCTTGAAAAGTCTTGGTGCTCTGCTTTTGCAAATTTATAATGCCCCTTTCATTATCCTCTTTGATATAATGATATATAATGCCCCTTTTACAAATTTTACAGTTTTATAAATTTTACAAATTTATAATGCCCCTTTCATTATCCTCTTTGATTCATCCTTATTTCATGGTATTTCTTGTTTAAAGTTTTTATATTGGCCCATCTTTGTTAACTGTAAATGTTGAAGTGAAAGTAAATATGACTAAGTTTAGATAAATTATCCAAATTAAATTTTAAATTGGGACTGGAAGAGATTATGAGGAGTGAAATAAGTCAAGCAGAGAGAACCAGTTACCTTATGGTCTCACGTGCTGAACGTAAAGAAAAACATGGAGGGCATTGTGAGAAGGAAGGGAAAGGTGAATGGGGGGAAACCAGAGGGGGAGATGAACCATGAGAGACTGTGGACTATGAGCAACAAACTGAGGGTTGTGGAGGGGAGAGGGGGTGGGGGTTGGGCGAGCCTGGTGGTGGGTATTAAGGAGGGCACGTACTGCATGGAGCACTGGGTATGGTGCATGAAAAATAAATCTTGTAACACTGAAAAAATAAACATATTTGGGGGGGGTTTAAAAAAATTTTTTTAATTGTTAGGCAGAAATATTTATTTTTTTAATGAGTAGAAATTCTCTGGGCTTGATTATAATCTCTTTGAGATTTTATTGAGTAATAGTTTGAATGTCTGTGCAAGTGGAATGATGTAGAAGGGAGAAATTCAGAATTAAAGCTTGGATAATATAGAAATGCTGTGACACAGTGTGGGGTAAAATCTGTGTAATCGGGTGGAATTAATCTTCGGATTCTTAATATGCCGTGTTTTCCCCTTTCTGCAGAGTGTATATAAATGTGACTTCCTGAACTTGCAGCTTCAGCAGCCACTCCAGCTTGCACAGGATGCTATAGATGCCTTTTTGAAGCAGCTGAAAAACCCTATTGATTCTCTTCCTGGAGAACTTTTCCATGTGGTGGTTTTCTCTCTCCTCCTTTCTTATTTTCCATCGCCTTACCAACGATGGATTTGCTGCAAGAAAGCCCATGAACTATTAGTGTTAAATGGTTTATTGCTTATCATCACACCTGATTCCTCCCATCAGAACCGTCATGCTATGATGATGAAAAGCTGGAAGATTGCTATAGAATCCCTGGGCTTTAAACGTTTCAAGTATTCAAAATTTTCACACATGCATTTGATGGCATTTAGAAAAATCTCCCTAGAAACCACAAGTGACTTGGTTAGTAGGAACTACCCAGGGATGTTATATATTCCTCAAGATTTCAACAGTATAGAAGAAGAGGAATATTCTAACCCTTCCTGCTACGTTCGATCAGATATAGAAGATGAACAACTAGCATATGGTTTCACAGAGCTCCCTGATGCTCCATACGACTCAGATTCCGGAGAAAGTCAAGCCAGCTCCATTCCTTTCTATGAGCTAGAAGATCCCATATTACTTTTAAGTTAATATCAAAGTAAAGGGCCCTTTCAGTCCAGACTTCTAAACTAATTGCTTACACTAATCAGAAATACTAACATGAACTCCGTACTTAAAACCTGGTTTGCATAGAAGAAATGCAAAGGTTTACAGAGTTTGCTATTTTTTTCTACTTCTGGATTTTAAAATTTATTCTTATATAGAAAGCTTAAAGTTTCATGCAGAGTGACTCCTGTCATAGAAACCACTGTTACTTTAGCATTTAGCACTAAGATATTATAGAAAGGTACCCTTTTCTTTAGTGCTATTGTGAAAATGAAGCATAACTTGCTATGTATTTTTCTTTTTTAATCTTTTCAGTGTTGACTTTAAACCATTGCAATGAGAAAGATATGTAGAAAGCTGTAGCTTGCACTTTGATTACTCACAAGTTAAATGTGACAGAGATAGATTGGTTTAGTTGTTTTGTGATGCACTTACTCTCTTTTCTAGCTAAATTGTTATCTGTTACAGAAAGCCATTTTCTGTTCAGTTTGTCTGATGATCCAGCATTTCCTCAACTTTTTGGAATTATTTTTTTCTTTTTTGCTCATTTGGCAGCATCAGACATTTGGGGAAAGATTTCCCCCAAGTATGTATTCTAATTTCATTAGTACAGTACAATAAACACCATTGCCAAAGTAGAATGTTCATATCTTTCATATTGATTTAGGCCTTGGTGTTAAGTATATTTAACTGTGAGAGTTCACTCTTACCTTTTTTAAATTTAGGCTTCATTTACAAAATTTTCTATTTAAGCAAGGAACAATACTCAATCCTGACCTGAAACACCTTTGTGAAAGGGTTTGCACTTGTAAGAGTTTATGTTCTGTCTAGACCAACCTTATTAGGGTTCTCACCTTTCCATTAAGGAGGTGTGCTGCACTACAAGTGGAATTATATAGAAAAATTTTAAATTAACCCTCTGCTAGCAATCTCATAAAATGGTTTTGACCTTTTGGTCTTCTAATTTCTATCAAAATTCTAGCAGAAAATTTTCTTTGAATATATAAACCATTAGTTGGCTGTGGGAATTTTCCCTTTCCACATTGATAAATGACTTTCTGTGTTTCTGAATCAGAAGCAAATGATTAAGGAGAAAAATATGTCCAAACAAGACAAGATTAGTTTAAATAGCTAAAAACATTTGGTCCACATTGTCTTGTCAGCCAGCAATTATCATGTAAACTGTCATTTTTCAGAGTGCCACTGTGTGGATTTTTTTTTCAAGTGGTTATTACATTAAAATTACCTCATACTGAGGTTTTTGCACTGAAGTATCACAGTTTCAGAATTCATGGTTAATGTCGTGTGTGTGTGCGCGCGCGCGTGTGTGTGTGTGTGTGTGTGTGTGTTCTTAAAGGAAACTTGCATTTCGATAGTTGATCCTCAATTTCATAAACTGCACTTCTTTACTCTGGTAAAATTGATGTTTTTGTGCTTATTGTGAGTTGCTGTAGTTAACTTTGAATGTCAAACTTTATTTAGAAAGACAAAATTACCCTTTAAGATATTAGTGTTTGGCTATATATACCCGATATTTCAAATTTAATTTCATGTTCTAAATTAATGAAAGTAACAGGATTGTAATTAACCTAAAAAGTCAGTTGAATGAATGCAATAAATATTGGTTGCTCAAATATGCCAAAAGTAACTTGAAATGTTTCATTTACTTTCAAGAGCTTCCAAGCCCTTAATGCTTAAGATTTGACTTTTCTTTCCAATTAAGCACTACAGGTCCCATCTTTATCTCCCCCAAAAGAAGGGAAAAAAACTCACTGTGTTCAGGTAACACAAATCTCTGTTTTGGTAGTACCTGTTTTACCCATACCGCCCATTTCCTTTGATTTGGCTAAATACATCTTAAGGGCAAAGAAAACAATATATCTAATTAAAGTGCTTTGAAAGTAAATGAAAACCGTGCTTTTGAGAGGCTGGTGTAAGTATGACCTTGGAGTCAGCCTTTGTGTTACAGCTAACATGTTGGTGCTATAAATTCTTCTGATTGTTTACAGATGTTGATTCTGCTTATGCTCCAAAGTGTGCATGATGTATTTTAAGTAGTACTTTAAAGAAAAGTCTCTTTATAAAACCTGCTCCCACTTAGTATAAATTTGGATTTATAAATATCATTTGTTACTGTAAATTCAGCTTCAAATTAGGTTGGTACAGGATTTAAACTAATACATATTCCACCAAAGCCAATTTAACATTTCTGTGTTAAAATATAAGCAGTTCTGTGGCTTGGTGCCAGAAGATCTATGTAATGACAAGAGAAGTAACAGAGCCTTCTAATACTGAATGGGTACTCTTGAGAATGATTTCATGTGCATATAAATAAGTTTTAAAGGGTCTCCTGTCTCACAACAGGATTCTCCAAAATAATCTGGAGTTTCAAAAATAAATGATCATTTGATTAGATTCTTCAGGATCATGACTAGATCAAAAATGGTTTATATCATAGTTGCCAAATGGTGGGAGATGGCATACCTGAAAATGTATGGTTGTGTTTGTTGTATTTTTTCACATTTTGTGAACAAAGCACATTTATTAAAAATTTTAAATTTTCTAATATTCACTGTCTGTTACTTAAAACCTGAAAGTGCTGTGCTCTTTGACTTATATACTAAGTGATTTCAAAATTGGGAAGCAGTTTAGAATTTGAATGACCTCCAGAATTTTCAAACTAGGTTCACCTACTCAAATTCCTTAATTTCAGAAGTTGAAATTCTTCTGTATTCCCAAAATAGAGCTCAAGTGACTACGATTTTGTTATGTATTGTCATGCTGTTTATCAAAGAACCAGGGACAACAGCCTGCATAAATTCTAGTTCATTGTAGGTCTCCTTCTTTCCTTGAAAGTTACTTCTTTCAGAGATAGCTAAGTGTATTATTTATTTTATGGCAGCAGATAGCTTTCTCATGATAGCTTTCTCAGTTCTTTCTCATTAACTGTCAAACAGTTCTTTATCCATTGAACCAATGTTTGAACTTGACCATATACAGTATGCTGGGGAAACATTAGGATTGGGCTGGTCATAGTCCCCTGCTTTCACGGAGTTGATGGCCTAACGGAGAAGACAAGCATCCTACATAGATTTAACATCTCTATCTAGGAATGATTGCCTACTGATCCTCACACCTTTGCCCCTCCTCAAGTCCCCTTCATTTGTTTACCAAAGATGAAACAGAATGCAAAAAAGTTTTAAACAACTGTCCAACAAATTACAAACACATTGTGGGTAAGAGGAATGTATTGTTCATCTCTCTAGAAAAGTGCAAGCTACAAACCAATTCTTTGATTGTAAAAGGCAAGTAAAAAAAGGGGAGGAAAACCAAGCTGTCGCTCCATTTTCCCCACATTTTTCTGAGCACAGTGCTAGAATGGTATTCCTCTTCAAGAATCCACACACTAACATTTGATTCCCTTTTGGTGTTACAAATTGTAACACTATTGTGTTGTTACAAATTGTAACACAATATTACCTATTACAATAGGTAATAGCAAAGGTGGAAAACAAATTTTTCTCACTTACAAAGAACATATTTATTACAAAGAATGTATCTAAAATATTTGATTAAAAAAAAAAAACCCAAAAAACCTGAATTGCTGTAATCTCCATAATGGTTCACAAAAATTTCATGTCCATGAACCACTGCCAACAAAAAGTTCCCCAAGATTATGTGTGGTAGCCGATATTACACAATACTCAATAAAAAAAGAAGCTAAAATAGCTACTAATTTCATTAAGGACCTCTAAGTATTATAAAAGAAGGGAAGTATTGGGTTTTCTAAACCCTGTTTTTATTAGAGAAGTTCATAACCCAACAATTGGAAAGACTTCATCTTGAACTTAGATTTGAATGTTTTATCATCCTAAATTTAAGAATGAGTTCAATAGTTTAGTATAGATTTTTCAACCAAGAATCTTGTTACATCCAGCACTGTTGAGTGGTAAGTTTTGGTCAGCATCAGCAGTGTTCAACTTAATTTTTTTTAACCACAACACTTCTAATGTGTCATGTCCAACTAATAGAAAGCTATTCTACTTTTTGCCATACAAAACATTTGTGATTAATGTGCCTGCATGGTTTTAGTAATCAGAAATATAGACAACTACTTTATATCATAGATTTTAACAATTTCTAAGATTGGGTCCATCAGTAGTCCAAAATGGTACCTATTTCTATGTTTTTTAAATTAAAGGAAACTCCAAAGAATTAGGTCATAGATATTGACTGCAAATTGTTTCTTGAATTTGTCATAAATAATAAAAGGCTGTAAAACATATTTGTTAGTTAGAATGCCCATGTGAACCATAAAAATGGTAGGGAGCATTGCTCAAAATATAAAATAATGCCGATAGTTCTCCTAAACCCAAGACTTTTTGCAATTCTTTAATGAGAAAAGTCAGGAGGCTATACTTGCATACTTTAATTTCATTTATGTCTCACCTACTAAAGGCAGTCACAACCAAGTAAATCATTCAGTGGTGTCCTGATAACATTCTATTGGTCTTTGAGCTGGCATGGGGAAAACAAATTATCCAGAAGAAAATGATTTTTGGGCACAGAGATATTCTATATGAAGCTACTGTAGAATCCACATTTAAGCCCTTTGTATTTGTTCCCTACAGCTACGAATCTTTTTACAGCTAATTAATGCCAGGCCTTACCTATGCCTATTGCTTTATACCTAAGAAAAAGGATACAAACATGGCCATGGCCAGTATTAATTTAGTTCGTCAAACTCTTGTTCTGTAGTACATCCTTGTTTGGATGAAAGAGTTTGCAGACACAGGTTAAATGTAGAAAAGATAAAGTCAACAACAACGACAACAACAGTCTGCTAATTAACACAGGCCTTTTCACTAGGAATCTAAGAACTAACACGTTTCCCATAGCCAAGCATGGATGAACCATTTCCTGGAAATAAGGTAGATGGGTGACTGCTGGCAAGAAGAGAGGGAGGCAGACCAAATTCCTAGAGCCTCCCTGCAAGAAAAAATGCTTAAGGAAACAGACCTAAGACAGAAAAGGGGGCTATGGCTTGACTGTAAAAACACAGCTTTGTTTTCTAAACTCACTGAAGCATTAGCACAGATTAATGCCCCAAAGAGGTTACTGTGCCAAAAGTAAAGACCCAGGAATTTTAAAGTAAGAAGAAAACATTGATCAAGAGGAAATGTGACCGTTTGGAGCTTGTGTAACCCCAAATATTACCAAGACGGGGGACCCCAGTGGCATGGAGAATGGTCCCAGTTGGAATGAGAAGCTATGGAATGGGAGTTAGGATGTCATAAATCATCTCTTCAGTCTTGCTTGTGACTGGATACATAAAAAAACTACTGATATCAATTTTATACTTCAAAAAAGTCAAAACAAGTCCTTTTAATGAACAAATGTTTTTCTCCCTAAAAGTTCTTGAGTGTGAAGAAGCAACACCATTTTAACATCATTGGTGTAGAAATAGTATTCTAGACAAATATAGTGGGATAATAATACATCTATAGATTAAGTTCACTTTCCAAAGAATGTGAAGCATGAAATTCAGAAAAGAGCAAGTATGGATTACGTAACAGGTCATTTTAGATTATATACAGTATTACTTAAGAAATATACTTGGAGTTGTTTTTGAGTAATGACAAATTTTCACAACTAGGCCTTATGGTCCCTAAACAGCCATGAGGATTATTTGTGAAATAGTTAATTCAAGTTAGGGATACAGTTTGTAGCAATGATTAAAAGCAAAATTGTTTTGACCATGTACTCAATACTGACTTATAAGTTGAGACCTAATTACTTCACTATTACACTGGACTAGGTACTATAAGGAATGGATATGTGTTGTGCTTTTCAGGGCTGACAGTGTAACTTTAAAAAATGCATTAGCTTTAACATGAGGCAACAAAAACTTTAAAATTGCAGAATAGCATACTGCACTGCAGCATCGGTGGTACACGGCAATGAAATCTGTTCACATGACCTTTTGGGATTATGTTTGTAACCAATTTACTCAAATATGCCTAGCCCTCTATCATCCAAGTGCCAAATGTCAATAATGTTGCCACTTCCCACCTTTCCAAGTCAACCTCCAACGTGCTCTCCTTAACCTTCTATGATAAAGTCCTGGGGGAGGGAGGAGGGAACAAGCCTGTGCCCACCTTTGTACCAGCTAGTTCCTCTGCCTAGAATTTCTTCCTCTTATTTTGGATTTGTAGGAGTAGTTCATTTTTGTTGTCCAGGTCTTAGCTTACACGTCACCTCCTAGGGTGTGCTTCCTAGTCCAAGTAATCACGTAGTCAAGTAGTCTTCACATCACTGTAAATTCTCTGCATAACTAATTATCTGACATTTATCTTTTTCCTTATCTATATGTGTGGCCAAAGCCCTCATCTGTTCTGTATCTTCAGCTAAGCAAAGTGCCTTCCAACAAAGGTGATATCATTAAGTATAAATTTATATATATTTATTATAAATAAATTCATCTTACCTTATAAAATCCAACTGAGAGGACACAGGACCATGGCTGATATTTAGTTTATGAATCTTGTGGGGTGGTCTGGTTTTGTTAGTTTATTAATATATTCTCAAAATTAGGATATAGGTCAACTTATAGTTTAGAAAAGTCTGAATCGGTTTGTCCCTTAAATCAATGTCCCTTAGATCAGTATCCCTTAGATCAGTACTGAGTGATTTGGAGCTATATAATTTTTCTCCCCTCTACTTACTCCTACCCATTTAAACTTTTTCTATCTTAATCTCAGATCATGCTTTCTCACTATGTCTTTATCAGTGCTATCCAATTCCTATCTCCCTCTCATTGGCATAGAGAATTGAAGCTTGTACACAATTAGCTCTGCTACATCTAAGGAAGATTCAGCTAGTTGACCTCCATGGTTCCACAAGAGACGTAGTGCTCCAGCAGCTTCTTAATTCATGTAAGGAATACATTATGCCAACCACTTTGCAGATAGGTTTCTACCACTAAACACTGAAATTTGGGGCAAATTTCTTTATAGGACCTGTTTCTTAATCCACAAAATTCACTTACAGAGTTATTCTGATAAGTTTGCCAAGTTTCTGTAAAGCAGATAACACACTCGTAACATAGTATGATCAGCACAGTTTCTATTATTTATTTTAGCAAATAGCCATTAATAGCCCTATTCCTCTTTTCTTAGTCCTGACTATTCTGTGCCTTCCATGCACATTGACCATTTCATCTCTACCATCCACCACCAATTCAAAATCTGATATCCATTCCTTAGAATCTTACCGCGCAAGTTAAATAGTCATTGTTCAATTTTCTAATCTTCAATTTTCTCCCCTATGACCTAATTTCCTCCCAGAAAATGACATAAAAGATACCCAATCCACTACAACCAACCCTGCAAGATTTCAATGGAAACTACAAAACAAACCTCAACACAAGATTTTCTTGTCTCTTTAGAAGATGAATTCTTCAAGATGGGTAACCACTTCCTCAGTATGTTTCATTCAACTATCCATTAATCATCAAAGAGTTTCCATAAAAATAAAGGACAGCAGTTAATATAAAGTAGTTGTTGGTTCACAACCCTCTCAAGAGCTTCCTGGAAGTAATCTGAAACGGGCCCTGAATGTGAAGGGCAGGGAGAGACCAAAGAAAGAGGCCACTCCAGTCTGGTAGGTGGCAGTTTTAATAAGCAAAGGGAACTTATTACACAAGGCTTGTCTTGGGCAGCAGCAAGACAAATGGATCCCTGCACCTGCTCACAAAATCTTAAAAGCTTATAAAAAGGCCTTAACTGGATTCAGTCATGCACCTTGTTCAGGTGTTCTCAACTCCACATCCTTATCTCAAGGCTCTGTCCTTGGAGCGCCTGTGGGAGCTGCAAAGGCAAACAGAACGTGCATTCCAAGGGAAAGGGAGGGTGTGAGGAGTCTCGGATCCCCAAGATCCGATAACCTTGCCTATCAGTAGTATAACCAAGTTATTTAAGAGTAGGAAGGGATTAGGGTTATTTCATCATTAAGAGGGAAGAAAACCCTTGAAACATAGTTCAGTTTCTAAAGGACTGACTTCTCTAGGTCCACAAAAGCACACCCACTATTGCTTTTATTACGTTCCAAGTTATGAATAGAACCCCATCTATGGGAATACTTGTCTGAATCCACCAACTAACGTACGGCACTACAGAGGCCTTGAATAGATGAACAGATTGGAGACTTACATAATAGCCTAGAAAATTACAAGACCAACAGAGAAGACACACTTTGGAAAAATACTGTTCAGTTCTAAATAAAATCATTTCAATAGCCATGATAATAATAAGCATCACTTATTGAGCAACTATTATGTATTAGATATTCTGCTAAGCACTCTACAAACAATGCCTCATTTTCATTTTCTCAACAAGTCTACAAAGTACTATTATCACTACGGTACTAGTGAGGACAGTAAGTCTTTGAAATGTTAAGCAACTGTCTAAAGATACAGAGTTAGAAAAGTGGCTTAGCCACCATGCAACTTGGGTCTGACTTCAAAGCTTATGCTCATTTATCACATTACCGGAGTTGCCTAATCAATGTGGCAGTCTGAATGAGTACATGTGTTTGAAACTAGTTTCATAAACAATGGGCACAAAATTGAAAATATATGCATCTATTAAGTGTTTGCCTTTCACTGTGCCAGGCATTCTTTTTCATACTAAGTTCTGATACCCAGATAAAGCAGATTATGCCTTCAGGAAGCTTCCATCTAGTAAGAAAGACAAAATATATACATGAAAATTATAATACATGGTAGAAAAAGGGATGTCACAAAGAAATTGAAAAGGGAGTCAAAAATTTTCTCCTTTAAAAGGGCATGAGAGGGGTGCCTAGGTGGCTTACTTGTTTAAGCGTCCAACTCTTGGTTTGAGCTCAGGTCATGATCTCATGGGTCGTGAGATGGAGCCCTGCAGCAGGCTCCCTGCTAAGTGGGGAGTCTGCTGGAGGATTCTCTCCCTCTTCGCCCCTTCAAATACATATTTTTTTTAAAAAAGCATAAAAACCACAATATTACAGGTAAGTTTTATTGAACTTCTGTGAGAGGTTTTTTTTCCCTAAAATCTGTTCTAAAGCATTGAAAAAACATTCATAAAGAAAAAGGGCATTTTGAACTATAATTGATTCAAATTTAGAGAGCACAGAGACAAAATTATAAGTGATACTAATTTTCTATTGCTGCTATAACAAACTGCCACAGACTTACTGGCTTAAAAAATACATTATCTTACAGTTTTGTAGGTCATAACTCCAACATCGGTCTCAATGAAGTAAAATCAAGGTGTTCAGTTCCCTCTGGAGGTTCCAAGGAAGAATCCATTCCCTTGCCCTTTCTAGCGGGAGGCTAGGTGAATTCCTCAACTCAAAGCACTCTTCTCTTGCGTCTTTGGAACCAGCAATGTCAGGTTAAGTCCTGCTCACATCGTAGCTCCGAACCCCCTTCTACCATCTGCGTACCTCTCTCTGTGTCTAACTGCAGCTGGAAAAGGTTTTCCCCTTTTAAAGCCTCGTGATTAGACTGGGCCAATGAGAATAATCCAGGATAATCACCCTATCAGAAGGTCTTTAACCTGAAACACTTGTGCAAAGTTCCTTTTTACCAAGTGAAGTTGTCTATTCACAGGGTTCCATGAAATGGGAAATATTTGGAAGGCCATTATTTCGCCAATCTCACAGACCATTTCAGCTATAAAAATGAAAGCAGAACTAGTAAATAAAATACTGATAAAAAAACAAAAGTCATATATTGACACAATTCAGTAATATCAAAGAGAGTTCTTTTTCTTCCAAGAATGAATTCAGGCAAGGAATAATGTAAGTCACTCCATCCACCAATTTAAGAGAAAAACCCTATCATCTGGATGCTGAGAAAAGCATTTACTAAATCCAATACCCCTTCATAAAAAAGCTCTTAGGATAATAGAAAAAAGTCTTTTTAACATGACAAAAGAATTATGAGGAAACCTCATAACGAAGAAACACTAGAAGACTTTCATTAAGGGCAAAAGAATAACAATGATGTATGTACCATATTGCACCATGACTATTCAATGTACAGGTTTGATGAAGTAAAAAGAGATAAATAAGTGAGGTAATACCAGAGAAGAAAAGATAAAGCTCATTATCCATACCTATCATTGTAAGAGAAATGACCAAAAAACTACTAGACTTAATACGAAAGTTTGGTAGGTTAGCTTTCCTATACATCATCAAAACTCAATTAGCTAATACCATGGAAAAAATGGGTGACTGGGTGACTCAGATGGTAAAGCATCTGCCTTCGGGTCAGGTCATGATCCCAGAGTCCCAGGATCAAGTCCTGCATCAGGCTCCCAGATCCACGGGGTGTCTGCTTCTCCCACTGACCTTCTCCCCTCTCATGCTCTCTCTCTCTCAAATAAATGATAAATAAAATCTTTTTTAAAAAAATACCATGGAAAAAATACCCCATTCGTGGTTGCAAAAATAAACAGAAAAAACTGTGACAAATACTTAACAATAAATTAAACATAAAAAGACATATTAAGACCTATATAAAGAATATACTAAAAATTTACCAAAGAACGTTAGACTAAATAGCTATAGACACTGCCAGGTTCCTGACAGGAAGACTGAATTTCAGAGGTAAGTGTGATTTGGGAAGATGTCAAGATTTGGAAAATGCCAAATCTCCCCCAAATGAAGCAATAATCCACTGCCATCTCGACCAATTTCCAAATAAGATCTTTGTATTGATTTTATGAGCTGAAATATGTCATATGAAACAGAAGAGGGGGAAGAAAATTTTAGAAGAAGAATAGAGAAGATATTGGTATAAAAACATACAACCTATAATAATATAAATAGTAAGGCATAGGTGCCCAAGATTAACCGAGCAGAATAAAAAGTCCAGAAACTCACCAGTGTATGTATAGGTATTGGGTACAGGACAAATGTGACATTTCAAATCAGCAGAGAAAAAAGGGCAATTCGATTGTGCTGGTATTAGACAATTCAATAAATGATAATATGAACAAAAAAGAGCAACAGTTAACATAAGGGAAAATGTAAAATAACAAGAAGTCAACTTTCTAGTAATGAGTAAAAAGAACGAATTAAAGCAATAAATACTATTTTTCATCTACCAGTCTAAGAGAAATAAAAAATGACAATATGCACTATTGATAACAGGTATGGGCATAAGAATATTCTCTTTCACTATTTGTAGAAATTTGTTATATTCAAAAAGTCTTTTTGGTGATGGGGCACATGGGTGGCCCAGTCATTAAGCGTCTGCCTTCAGCTCAGGTCATGATCCCAAGGTCCTGGGATTGAGTCCCCACATAAGGCTCCCTGCTCGGCGGAAAGCCTGCTTCTCCCTCTCCCACTCCCCCTGCTCGTGTTCCCTCTCTCGCTGTCTCTCTCTGTCAAATAAATAAATAAAATCTTAAAAAAAAGGTTTTGGTGAACAATATAGCAATATCAACATTCTGAATATGCACTTAATCCAGCAATTTCTAATCCATAAACATATCACAATGTTTGCAAACTTTACATATTAACTGAAGCATAGATGTAGTAATAAAAAACTGGGAAGTCTGAAAATACCTCAAAAGAAAAATAGTTAACATGAAACTTAGTACATTCATCCCATACAGTTGTTTAAAAAACATTTTAGGGGTGCCTTGGTGGCTCAGTTGTTTAGGCATCTGTCTTTAGGTCAGGTCATGATCCTGGGGTCCTGGGATCGAGCCTCACCTGGGGCTCCCTGCTCAGTGGGAAGTCTGCTTCTGCCTCTGCCCCGATCATTCTCTCTCTCTCTCTCTCTCTCTCTCTCTGCCTCTCTCTTGCTCTCTAATAAATAAATAAAATCTTTAAAAAAAAATTTTTTTAAACTAAACCCCATGGGAATCTGTTTCCTATCTTGAGAACATCTCCAAGATAATTGCTAAAAACAAAATAACAAGTTGAATAACAGCAAAAGAAACATAACCAAACCCAAAACAAAATTATACATTTGCATAAGAACTATTGACACATGGAAAGAGGATAAAATCTATGAATCACATACTCACTTAGTATGATTAAAAATGACCAAAGGACAGCTTCCTACATGACATTTCCCTGAAATTGTGATCCAGTAGGTCTGGGCTGATGCAAAGACACCTCCATCTTTAACAAGCTCCCACGTGATTTCAGTTAGAGAGTCTATGGCCAGCAGCTTGAGAAATCCCGACTTAGAGAGATACAGGTTATTAAAGAGTAATACTATTTGCCTGCAGGCTCCTGAGAGGCTTTGTCAAAGGACTGAAGGGGAACTTCTAAACTCTATGTTTAAACTGTATGGTTTAAGTTGTTTGCATTGTGTAAATTAGTACAGGTTGTACATTTTTTTAAAAAGATTTATTTTAGGGAGAGAAAGCACGAGTGGGAGGGGCAAAGGGAGAGAGAATCTTAAGCAGACTCCACGCTGAACGCGGAGACCACTGCCAGACTAGATCTCACGACTCTGAGATCATGATAAGAGCTGAAACCAAGAGTCGGTTGCTCAACCGCCTGTGCTACCCAGATGCCCCAGTTTGTACATTTTAAAGCAATTAAAACAACAACAAGGAAAGAAAAATACAAAAAAGAGAGTGAGGTGCCTTTAGTCACCTCACATAAAATCTATGAGAAATCAAAGGAAGAAAATATTGTTACCTGGGTAATCAAGGAAGGATCCTAGAGAAGTGGCATTTAAAATGAGCTTTGAAGGAAAAGCTAAGATTAGAACGAGTAAGACTGAGGGAGAGGTATTCCAGGAGAGGGGTTAGATAAGGACATACGAGAGGAAGTAAGGACTTTGAATTAGAGAATATTTCCATTTCACAGAGTTTAGGGCACTGAAGAAAAATTATTAGGAATTAAGAGTTTCAAAAAAAAAAAGAGTTTCATAGTTAAGACACTATTTTTGGAGAAACTTGGTTATTGGGCTAAAGATTTTGACTCTACAAATAGTGAAAAATAACTGGAAGATTTCAAGCCTAAGAACTCTGTAATAGACTAATATTCTAGGAGGGTTTACTGGAGACCAGGATGCACTCAAGGGCAGAAACTGGAAGCTGGAGGCTACAGTCCTTTGCAAAAGAAATGAGCAGGAATTGTGGCAGAGACATGGAGACAGAGGCAGGAGGAGGCAGGGCTCTGAGTAAAGAATACAGGAGGGAGAGGTGAGGAGAGAGGAGTTTGCCCTGAGAGGTCCTGCATTTGGGCAAGTATAAAACAGGGCCAGATTCAGGAGCGCCTAAGGATAGGCTTGGGGATTGGCTGCACAGAAGTCAAAATTAACATCGAGATCTAGCTAAGGGTGCAGAGAAAGAAAAAGAGGAGCAAAGTGGAGTTTAGAGAAAAAAATCTCTTTAGGAGGTAGTAGACCAGTTTTTAAAACAATTCAAACAAAGAAAAAGCAGTCAGAGATGTAGGATGAGAAGTCGAACACGGATCTTAGTCAAGCACACCACTACCCTCACTAGTCTGGAAATTTTAGTTTCATTTTTCTAGTGGCTAGAAAAGGGGTTCCCAAATAGCGCAGTTACTCAGAATCACCTAGGAATGAGGACGTTCGATCAAAGACTAGTAGGACGGAGGGAGCAACCCTGCAACTTACTCTGCAGTAGGTTTTATGCAGCATCTCAAATTCTGTGCATTTAAATAGTTCCCTTACAGTTTGGGGGCCATTACACCAGATATAATTTGGGTTATAGGATGAAAGTAAAGGTCGCGAAGACTGAAACCAAATTAACCCACATAAATAAAGCATAAATAACTTCCATAAAAATTGTTACACATTTCAAAGAAAACTATTATATTCTTAAGATATGTGGGAAAGTAGTAATTGGAGGAGAAAGGCAAAGCTGAGCTCAATTTTTTCACTTCAAAAAGTCAAAAGTTATTGTTTTGTCTTTGTTTTTATAATTAGATGTGACAAAGATGAAAGAAAGGATATTATATTTTGAGTATTTGTAGGCTTCTCCCTTCCCCTTGTTTTCTAACAAGGTTTCTGGCCCTGTACTGAGCTCGGGGTATTAAGTAGCTGATCTAAAAAATTGGAGAAGGGGAAAACTCAATGAAGCCCTGAGAGGCTATATTGATCTTTAAAAATGAAAATGGTGGGGCACCTGGGTGACTCAGTCGTTAAGCATCTGCCTTCTGCTCAGGTCATGATCCCAAGGTCCTGGGATCGAGCCCCACATCGGGCTCCCTGCTCTGCGGGAAGCCTGCTTCTCCCGCTACCATTCCCTCTGCTTGTGTTCCCTCTCTCGCTGTGTTTCTCTCTGTCAAATAAATAAAATCTTTAAAATAAATAAATAAATAAAAATAAAATAAAAAAAGTAAAAATGAAAATGGCTTAGTAACTGAGAACCTACTGTGTCAGGCATCGCTCCCAATACTTGACATATATTAACTCATTTAATCCTCACAGCACCCCCATGAATAAATACTACTTCCATTTTACAAATGGGGCTAGTCGGACTTTCAAATGGAATCAAATTCAGACAGTCCAACTCCAGAACGCTGGCTTAACCACCACCCTATACTGCTTCTCCTAAGAAATACCAAACGGCCGAGCCAAGGAGTGAAGCTGAGAGGACAAGAAACCAGTGCAACACTTGGGACAAGATATTTTGGGAAAGTATATGGGGAACGGAAAAATAAAAGATATCAAATAAGTTCTCAAAAATTAAATTTATAAATATGTGAAGTGATAGGGGATGCTTTTTAAACTACCAACTTAGGAAATCTTGATTAAATGGTCAATATTCTGAAAACACAACCATTACTAAAATAAACTCAAGGAGGAATAAAAATCTGAAAGACCAACACGTATAGAATATGTTATAGTAACAAAGAATTACCCCTAAAAACGATACCTCTAGATCCACACACTTCAGGATTTAGTTCCTTCAAACTTAAAGATGATTTCCATACCAAATAATCTGTTGCACAAAATAGAAAAAAGGGGAAAGCTATATTTGTTCAATAGAACAAATACACCACTTATGCCAAAACCTAAAAAGATAATACTAGAAAATAAAACCATGCACACTTCTCACTTAAAAACTTACTGATATCAAAAATAAAATCTTGAATAATTTAACAATTCACTAAAAGACCAATGAGGATTTATTCCAGAATCACGAGGCTAGATCAATCGTAGTAGTTAGTATGAGAGGTTAGCCTATCAGTGCATCAATGAGGGAAAACTATAAGAACATCTCTAAAGATCCTTAAAAACAATTTGAATCTGGGACACCTGGGTGGCTCAGTGGGTTAAGCGTCTGCCCTTGGCTTAGGTCATGATCCCAGGGTCCTGGATTCAAGCTCCACACCAGGGTTGCTGCTTGGCGGGGATCCTGCTTCTCCCTCTGCCTGCCGCTCCCCCTGCTTGTGCATGCGCTCTCTCTCTCTCTCACAAATAAATAAAATCTTAAAAAAAAAAAAGAATTTGAATTCAAAACCAATATCTGAAACAAAACACACAATGAAAAATTTCTTAAGAATGAAAAAATGTATTCTTTAAAAATTCCCTTTAAATTAACCATCAAGACTATGTTTAATGATGAAAATCCTAGAAGTGTTTCCATTAATGTCAGGAACTGGCCAAGACCTGTTTTCACTGCTTACTTAAACAAAAATAATTAAATAATGCTTTAAATATGGATTTAAAAAGTAAGAGCCATAAGAAATAGAAAGCAAATAAGTGATTATTATTTTTAAGAAAAAAAGTGCTTAATATTAAAAAATTTAGTGAGATGGCCAAATGTTTTAAAATGTAATATATTTTCTAGAAAGTAATACTCAGAAAATATAGAACAAAATTCAAGAAGGCAAAACCAGCATATGCAATAATAGCTCCTTCCTATATTGACTCCAGAGAAATAACAGAGAATATGTTTTAAAACATTAGATATAAATATAGCTGCACTGAAAATTAGAAGGTAAGTTTCCAGAGAACTGTGAGCCCTCTTTAAGAATGGAAAGCAAGCAACATTTTGTCAGTCTAAAAGACTAAAACAGAAAGATTCAGGGACAACAGCTGGGATGCCACAGTGACAAAGAGAGAAGTCCCTAATACCTGAAAGAAAGTCACCGCCACGAAAGACAACAAATCCAACAAATGGAAGAACTTGGAAGCTGATGAAGGGGAGTAAAAGGAGCATTCAAAACACAAGTTACAACATGTATGTTCAGTATCCTTAAAGGAGGAAAATGCCATAAAATAACAAAGAAATCATTAAAAGGTAGCAGATACTTCAAGGGAGAAGGAGGTATGGATGGAAGGTAAGCAAGGAAGGATGGAAGGAGGGAAGGAAGGAAGGAAGGAAGGAAGGAAGGAAGGAAGGAAGGAAGGAAGGAAGGAAGGGAGGGAGGGAGGGAGGGAGGAAAAAAAAAAAGAAAGAAAGTAGAAGCCTAGGAAAAAAATGTTTTAAATAGCCTAAGAAATAAATTACTGGCTGTAAGATTAAACTGAAGAATTCTTCCAGAAGGAAGCACAAAGAAATAAAGAGGTAAAAAATATGAAAGAAACATGAAGATTAGATACAGTTCCAACATATCTTAGAAACTGGAGTTCCAGATAATAGGAAAAAAAAGAAAGGAAATGCCAACATTTTTCCAGAATTTAAGAATGATTCAAGTCCTTCAATAAAATAGAATTGCTAAATAAAAATATAGGGTTTTTCTAAACTTATACATATGAAATTTCAGAGGATCTAGGATAAGGAGAGTTTTCTAAAAGCTAAGAGAGAGAAAAGACATATTACCCACAAAAGAATAGGAATCAGATTGGCACCAGACTTTTTATCAGCATCTTTAGATTGCAAGAATCTGTGCAATGAAAATGCCTTATTTTTAAAATGTTAAATATTAGCAAAAAAAAAATAAAAAATAAAAAAATAAAGACAAAGTTTCCTGTTGCCAAAAATGCAGTTAATTGACAGCAGGACCATAGAATGGTTTCTTTCTGGTAAGAAAATCAGCAATATGAATTAAGAGCCTCAAAAATGTTCATATAGGGGCGCCTGGGTGGCTCAGTGGGTTAAGGCGTCTGCCTTCGACCCAGGTCATGATCTCAGGGTCCTGGGATCAAGCCCCGCATCAGGCTCTCTGCTCAGTGGGGAGTCTGCTTCTCCCTCTGTCTCTGCCTGCCTCTCTGCCTACTTGTGATCTCTCTCTCTCTCTGTCAAATAAATAAATAAAATCTTAAAAAAAAATGTTCGTATAAATAAATAAAATCTTTTAAAAAAATGTTCATATTCATTAACCTATCAGGAATCTATTCCAAAAGGACGGTCAGAAGTGTAATGTATCATAAGTGCAATGAGCCAAAGTTGTAGAATTTGATCAAATCAAGAACATCCTAAATTTCCCAAATTAAGGAAAAGGTTAACTAAATCATGGCTGAGCCACATGATGCAATATTTGCCATTGTTAATACAGAGTAAATGCCAATGAGAGAAGGTGCCTTAGTTGAAAGGGCAAGTCAAAAGTGGTTCAAACAATAATATCTATTATCTGACTTAAGAATTTGGGGTGTAAGGAAAATGTGTAGTTAAGCTCTGGCAAACATGGCTTGCTGCCATCCTTATTTCTGCTTCCTTCTTTCTCAGAAAGAGAACTCTGATTTTTTAAAGATTTTATTTATTGATTTGAGAGAGCATGAGGGGGGAAGGGACAGAGGCAGAGGGACAAGCAGACTCCCCACTGAGTGCTTAGCGGGGAGCCATCCCAAGACCCTAGGATCATGACCTGAGCTGAAGTCAGATGTGCCCCCCAGGCGCCCTAAGAACTGTGATTTTTAGGGGTGCCTGGGTGGCTCAGTGGGTTAAAGCCTCTGCCTTCGGCTCAGGTCATGATCTCAGGGTCCTGGGATCAAGCCCCCCATCCGGCTCTTTGCTCAGCAGGGAGCCTGCTTCCCCCTCTCTCTCTCTGCCTGCCTCTCTGCTACTTGTGATCTCTCTCTCTGTGTCAAATAAATAAATAAAATCTTAAAAAAAAAAAAAAAGAACTCTGATTTTTAGATGGGCACATAGCTACCCTCAAACTTATCACTTTCCCCAGATTCTATAAATACTAAATACCAGTCAAAGTGATATAAGCTGAAGTGTTTCATGTAACTTCCAAGAAGTGTCATTAAAGTAGAGGTGGGGGGACTACATTTGCCTCTTGTACTCCCTCCTTTCTCTTGATTGGAATTCAGACGTGATGGCTGGAAATTAAGCAGACATCTTGCACTATGAGGAGGAAGCCATTTTCTTGGCGGAAGGGAAACAAGAGAGAAGGAATCAGAATCTTTAACACCAAAAAGCACTACATCTGCTCTAGCCTACCTCTAGACTTTTTATGTGAGAAATAAACTGGTTTTAAGCCACAGTTGTTGAGCTTTTCTATATACACACCTGCACCTAATCCTAAGATCTGGGCTCTCCCTTAGAGTTTCCGATTCAGTAGACCTGGGGGTGGGGCTGATACTTTGCATTTCTAACTAGTTCCCGGAGGATGCTCATACCTCTGGTCTAGGGACCATACTTGTAGAACCACTGCACTGACGGAGACAATAACCCAGTGGTTCTCAACACTTGCTTTACATTAGAATCACTGGGCAGGGTGTTGGGTGAAAGGCCCTGAGTGGGGCAGGAAGAATCTTTTGATAAAACACACCGTCTACCTAGGACTTACTCCAGAGGAGACTGATTTAACTGATCTGCGCTGGGCCTGGGTATGGGTTTAGGTTAAAAATCTTCGAGAGGATTCTAAGGAGTACACCAGGACTGAACACTATAACCCTTTCCTGCTTACTGTTTACAGCAATAATGAGACAGAAATACCTGTATTTCCCCCCAGAGGGAAATGATATTTAGAAAGCTGCACTTGATGACTTAGACCTTGAAGTCAAAACGCTGAGGTTTAAGCCACTGCTCAGGACAGTGTGGTTTCTCTGGACCTTGGTTATTTTACCAATAAAATGATGATGATGATGATGATATTTACATCATCAGCTTTTGTAGAGATTGAATGATAGGAGATAGGTGAAAGCACTTTGTAATCTCAAAGTATTACACAAAAATAACAAGGGAGTAGACCCAACAGATCATGTATGGAGATCCTGAGTTGGTTCAGCTCTGGAGAATGGAAAGGAGTAGGAGGAAAAACAAGAAAAAAGATGGGAAGAAATAATGTAGGACTCCTCTGTGACTCCCTGCCACAGAGGACTGAAATAGGATCATCCGTTTCTCCTGCCACAGGTGCAGCCTTCCCTCCTCCCCTTAATAAAAAAAAAGGCATTTCCACAGGTGTTCCTAGTCTGAGATAATTCCTCTGGGTGAAATATTTGGCCTGGAGCACACAGACGGTGCCTGCAAGGGTTGAAGAATGGATGTTCCTGCTGTTAGGATCATGACGCTGCCATCAGTAACTGCAGCTTGAGCTCTCCTGTCACTGAGGCAGTTCCCAAGCGGCTGTTTTATAGCCGGGTGTTTGGTTGAGGATGTGCCAGATGTCAGGAACTGACCCTGATACTTGTAATTTCAGGATAAACGTTACCAGGCAGAGGGGTGTTTAGTTCATCTCTGGAGGGCCTCAGGTGCCAGGATAAGGGGTTTGAACTTCACTCTGTGGCCTTCAGAGGTCGTTGGCTTTAATCTAAGAAATGACACAGAATAGTGCTCTGAGAATATCGGTCAGGGTGATGGATGGGACCGCAGTGAGGCTGACATCAAAATGACAACCCACAGAAGTTACTGAAGTAATTTAGGAGTTAGGACCTCAACTACAGTAGTGACAATGAAATTTGAAGATAAACGATAAATGCAAGAAATGGAGTGATTGAAGACGAACAATTCCTGGCCTTGACAATTGTCAGGTTCTACTGGCAGCCTTCAGCAACCAACGATCAATGAGAGGTCCCCTCTCCCTTTACTACTAGGTAGTGTCCTCCAAGTCTCAGACTTCATGCAACCACACAGATAAATATTTATCAACAAGCAGGCACAAAAAAACACTACACAAAAAATATTTGGTGCCACAGTACCAAACAGCATTCTGGATTCAGGAAGCCATTCTGAAGGCTGTCAGTAGGCCACTTTCGGAAGCTTCTTACACATACTCCATTTAGGCAAGAACAGAAGTGCCTGTACAATATTCTAGCCAGCCACATATCTTGAACACCTGTTATTTCCACAATGAAAAATTATTTATCATCTCTTATGTTAATTGACATACCTCTAGTGCAGATTAACAGTGATAGTGGAAGCATTTATGCATCCAACTTTATAGTGAAGGTTCCTGATTAGTCTTTCAAATGCTAATTATCCACCCTGGAGTGTGCAGATGAAAGTTAACTCTCAAACACACACACATCTCACTGAAGTATTCTGAAGTATACTGACAAGATAACAAGCATCAAAGATAGCTTCAAGGTCACAAGGCTGTGGATCATGTTTGAGGAAGATGAAAAAGCACTGTTTTAATGAGAGACCTTCGTGCTAAAGAACGGGAAACAACTGTGGCTTATTTCAGTAGAAAAGAAATTTATTGGAGGATACTGAGTAGCTCAGGGGATGGCTGGAAACAGGGCTTGGACCTGCGTGGTCAGAGAGTGCAACCAGTAACAACACACGCTGAACCAATGGGAGACAGCTCTAGGGCCATTGTAGGCATACGCGGGCATCTTGAGTCATTGACACCACTAATCCTGGATACTGGAAGCCAACCGCTAGAACCACTCTCACTATTGCCCCAGGAGCCGACCTTGCTATACTTCTGCAGTTACCCAGGAAGCATGGCTTTCTGTGCTTGCTTTTTTGAGTCGACAGCTTCCAGCTAATGTACATGATTAGTAGAACAAGAACTTGGCATTTCAGATTCAGCTATTAGACTACTAAGGTGGGGAATTCTCCAAACACAGAATGGCGGTTCAAGTGGTGGGAGTGCAAAACCAACCAACAAGATATATAGACAGATAGATAGATAGATAGATAGATATGAATAAATAAATGAAGGTTAAGTTTCATTAACTTTATACATTAATATATATTAATGTGTATATATATACATTATGTGTATATACACATACATATATATGTTGTATATGTATATGTTATATGTTATATATATGTATGTATTCAAGTAGAAACAACTAGTAGGTAGTTGGAAACGTAACACATATTCCGCAGAGCAATGTATTGCTCTGTATTCAAGTAGAAACAACTAGTAGGTACTTGGAAATGTAACACATATTCCCCAGAGCCAGAGTTAAGGATTTAGGAGTTGGCTAGTGACTGCTTTTAGAGTTAAGATAGGAATCTGGACAGAATCTCACAGTTCCTATTTACACAGGAGGAATCTGAGTCTGAGGGTGCTTTGTCACTATTGATCTGCCCATCTCAACCCCTCAAAATCTGTTAAATGAAAATGAAAAAATTCACATTCTATCAGCAAAGATAGGAAAAGTATAGATGATACTAACAGAAAATAAATGGGAGAGAACTAGCAATTGTAGGAGGCCTATTGTGTACTATTCACTTTATTTAACAAATATTTAAGTGCCAACTATTGTACTACACCAGGCCGATTTAATCTTGAGCAAAACTGGACATGTCCTGGCATTTGAGGAAATGAAAGCAGACTGGGGTGCAGACAACTGGGGGAGTGTTGTGGGAGGTCAAGCTGAAGGTAAAAAAGGGCCAGGCTACAGAACTTGTCCATACCTGTTGAAGGATTTTGAGATTTATCCTAAAAGGGATAAAACATCTAAAGGTTTTAAGGTATTTGTTTACATACATGATCTCATTTAATCCCTATGACAACCCTGTAAGGTGGGTGTTTTTATCCCATTAACACATGAGGAAACTGGGGTTCAGAGAGATTAACTGACCTAAGAGCTACAGGGAGCAGAAAACGATGGGAGGTATAGTAAGAAGGCAGGCAGAAAGGGAGGGCTTCTTTTTTTTTAAGATTTTTTTTTATTTATTTGACAGAGAGAAACACAGCGAGAGAGGGAACACAAGCAGAGGGAATGGTAGCGGGAGAAGCAGGCTTCCTGCTGAGCAAGGAGCCTGATGCGGGGCTCGATCCCAGGACTCTGGGATCATGACCTGAGCCGAAGGCAGACGCTTAACGACTGAGCCACCCAGGTGCCCCAAGGGAGGGCTTCTTAGAAAAGGAAAAGGAATTCAGACTTTTTGAGGGCCTACCTTCTGCCAGAAAAAAAATACTGTTTACACATTATCTCTGCAAGGAAGGTTTAGTTTTTTGTGATTTTTTTTTTCTTGGACAGAGACACAGAGGTTGCACATAGAAAAGAGGAGGAACCAGGATCCAAACGCCAAAACCATTGGACTCAGCTGCTGTGAAGCGCTACCTCCCCTATGTTTATTCAGTGAGTTCAGAGTACAAATGAGAATCAGGCCTGGGCGACTCATTAATCACAAACCTGTATCCTTAAAGCAAATAATACATTACATGTTAATTACAAAAATAAAAAATTTAAAAAATAATAGGAAGAAGAAGAAACAAGGCTGGTGAACGTGTAAGGGATAGGTGGAAGAAGGGTAAAGGAACAAGCCAGGCCTGGGGAGCTCAGTGCTGTCGGTGGAGTAAAGACCCAAGCGGTGATTTGGTGACTTAAAATGAGTCTTACTTAGAAAAGGAGGCGAGAAGGGCGTTGAAGGCGAGCCTAAGGAGCGTGGGCTTCCGCTGGTCAGCGGACATAAAGCCATGCATTATGCCTTAGTACCTATACTAAGGAACAGCAACGCCTTCTGCGGTATTTACAGCCCACGTGCCCGTCCCGCCAGTCCTGCCCCAGTTTCGATCCAGCCCGCGGCGGCGGCCTAGAGGCTTCATGGGCATGGTCTACGTGATCCTTGGTGATCCTCCCGCTCCCTCTTGGCCGCCAATCCTAAGTTCCAGAAGGCGACGGAGGCTGGACTCAGTGGGCACCCTAGGTAGGGGGTGCTGTAGCAACGCCGGGCACACCTGCGGCGGCGGCAGCGGCAGCGGCAGCTGCCCGGGGAGTTTGGGCGGGGAGGGGGCCGGGCCTCAGGGAGGAAGCGCGCCGCGCGGTTTGACCCCGGCGGCGTTCCGTACCGTCGTGGATTCGGCGGCAGGAACATGGCGGCCGCGGTCGAGCCGGTAACGGAGAAAGTTTCCAACGAGGCTGGCCTATGTTAACGCGTGTGGCCTCGGGCCCTCGACCCCCCTTAGCGTGCCACCTCCCGGCTCCGAGTCGCAAGCTCAGCCCCAGGGGCCCTCCCTTTACGTGTTAGCCCCAGAGCCGACTCGGGGGGTTGAGAGAGCGTTGGTGGCGGCGGCCGAGTCAGGTAGGGGGGTCGGGGTGAACAGCGGGGTGGCAAGACTTGAGCACAGACACCACCTAGGGTTCTGCATATTTCGAGCCCCTAGCTCCTCACAGCCAGTCACCCGGGGGAGAGGTGGCGATACCTGCCCCGAGAGTAGTTGACGGTGGGGTTGGAGGATGGAAAGTGGGGTGCTCCATATCCCCCGCGGTTCGCCAGGCATTTGGGCTCCCAGTTATGGTTGCCTTTTCCCAAAGTTAGAAGGGTGGTAGAGAACAGGCAGGCTCTTTCTGGAAGAATTGTTTTTGCCCCAGTACTAAGAGATTGAATATTTAAGTTGACATTGTCCTCATGTGTAATGGGCCCAAAGAGTTAACATGAATTCATAGAATCAAAGCTTGGGAATTCCCCGACCTTGGGTGCTCAGTGCGTTTTTTTCCGCTTTTGACGCTTCTCCTACATGGGACGGAAATAGTTTCTGAGTCCAAAGCTGATGCAAGTGATGCAGTGTGTATGTAGTGGCTCTTGTGAGCCATTCCCTAGAGGTAGGTCACGGAAGAGAACTAACTGGTTTGGAGGAATTTGGATGAATTAAGTAAAGGCTGAAGTAAGGTGAAAAGAGAAAGAGGCCAGACATTCATGGACTCTACCTTAGTTCTGTTACTTATGAACTGTGGGATATTTACAATTTTGTTCTCTTCATATATAAATAAGTATCCAATAACTGGCATTGTTATTAAATGTAATTATTTCCGTATTAGTCTGTTTCTTTCACAGGTTATTTGTTGAATACCTACTTGGTGCCAAATTTTCTGCTAAGACAAGGGTACATAGTTTTAAAGGCAAACTTTCAGAGACCTTGTGATCTAGTAGGGAATGCAGACCTTAAATAAATGACAGTCAGCATTTTGCTATTATAGAAGAAGTGCAGGAATCATATAAATGAGTCAGGGGTAATCTCACTAAGAAAATGATTTCAGTGAAACCTGAAGAGTAGAAGTAAGCCAGGTGTGAGGGCTGGGATGGGTCTAGGAGGAGGGAAGAAGTGGAGAGGGGATACAGACCTTTCAGAATTGAAATTTCAGAATTTCAGAATTGAAAGGTCTTTATGACTGGAATACAAAGTTCAAGAGGAAAAGAGATGCAAGAGGAAAGTTATTCACATCCAATATAGAGAGCCTTATAAGGCGTTTTAAGGGAGTTTAGATTTTATTGCTTAAGATGATGGGAAGCCATTGGGGGATTTTTACCTAACAGGGTGAACTAACAAATTTTTTATTTTAAAAGGGACACTTCTTGGAGAGGGCATGGATAGATATAGGGAGACATTCAAGCATGACATGATGATGGTGGAAATTGGGATTTTGACTCTGGGGATGGAAAACAGAAACATTTAAGATGTGTATAGGAAGAAAAGTGGACAGGACTTGGTGAGGACTCAATATAGGTGGTGAAAGGAGAGGAGGGTTAGAGTGGTATGTGGGGTTTTATCAAACGGACTCAGAGTTCCCCTAGGCCAAATGACTCTTCTGTGCTCCATTTTTATCTATCTTACAAGTAATTTCTCATTGAATCAAGTAATAGCAGGCCAGTTGAAAAGACTGTGATGCCTTGTTTTACTCTGATTCAGCCAGTTTGTCCTTGGAATAAGTTCAGAATGTAGAAAGACTTGTAAATTAGCCATTTAAAAATATTCTGCATGTCGATTTTGACAGTGTGGTTGCATATATTCTATGATATGGATGTTGTGGGTATAATTTGAATACTTTTTTTTTTTTAATTATTAGAGAGAGCATGAGCACAGAGTAGAGGGAGAAGCAGATTCCCCACTGATCAAGGAGCTGGACGTGCAGCTCAATCCCAGGACCCCAAGATCATGACCTGAGCTGAAGCAGCCACTTAAGTGACTGAGCCACCAAGGCTCCTCGTTTACCATTTTTCTAGAGTTTTACCTCTAAGAGAGCTGGTGCTTTTATATCTGTCAGGTAGATTAATATATGTATATTATTAAGAAGAAAATCATTGAAGACATGGAAATAGATGAGATTGCTCATAGAAAGTGTGCAATGAAAGAAAAGCCTAGGGGCGCCTGGGTGGCTCAGTGGGTTAAAGCCTCTGCCTTTGGCTCAGGTCATGATCTCAGGGTCCTGGGATCGAGCCCCGTGTCGGGCTCTCTGCTCAGCGGGGAGCCTGCCTCCCCCCTCTCTCTGCCTGCCTCTCTGACTACTTATGATCTCTCTCTCTCTCTCTGTGTCAAATAAATAAAATCTTTAAAAAAAAAAAAGAAAGAAAAGCCTAGGCCTGGGATTGAACATCCAAAGAATGGACTGAGAATCAAGAATCTGCAAGAAGACAGAGGAGAAGAGGTCACTGAATTAAAAAGAAAATCTGAATGTTGGTCTCCGAAAGCTACAGGAAGGGCAGGTTTCAGAAATTGAGAGGAGTCTACAATGTCAGAGGTTGTTTGAAGAAAATGCAGGATAATAAGTGAAAAGTATGCATTGGTTTTAGGAGCTTATAGGTCATTTCAGAATTTGGCAGAGTAGTTTGTTGTATGATGGGAACCACTGTTGAGTGGGGTGGGAAGTGAAGCAATCAGATAATAGCTGTCAAAAGAGGACAGAAGATTGAATGTAGAAGAGAAGATGGAGATGTGTGAACATTGGTTTGTTTCTGGGTTTTTTTGGTATTTTTTAAAAAGAGCTTTGCAAATGCTTAAGTGCTAATGGATAAGAGAGGAGTGGGAGTTTGCAGAGTGAGGAGATTGTGAAGTTCTGGAAGAGACAGAGAGGAAAAGATATCTAGTGTGGCTGAAAGATTTAGCTTTAGATAGGTAAGGGATACCCTTCTTTCCCTGTATGGGGAGATGTCAGTAGAGGTGGGTTTGTGGTGCTGGAAACTCAAGTAAGTTCTCTTCTGACAACTCTGTTGGAGGCAGTCATCTAGTGAGAGTGCAGTGAGTGGGAAGTGGGTGTCAGAGATTTGAGAATAAGGAAGAAGTCGGATAGTCAAAAAGAGTGGGGAGAGTGTTGACCAAAGGAACAGAAGGATGTCTCATGAACTGAGTGGCAGCCATTGAGCCTGGTGTGTGATTATTTTTTTTTCTTCAGCAGTGTCCAGTTGCCTAGGCCCAGACTGTACCAACAACCCTTGGTTCCGGTGTATTTGTTGAACGATATTACAGGAGTGATGTTAAAAAAAAATGCAAAGCCCTCTAGATTTTATCAATATCTAACATACAAGCAAAAAAGGTAAAACCAAAATATACCAAAGGCAGACATTTTCTTTAGTGGTGTATGATATCTCAAGAAATGATTGGGTGAAAATATAATAGAGGAAAATCAGAATACTCAATTAAGTAGGTTTATTTGTAAGAAATATACTTGAAGTAAAATTAGTAATAGTACTTGGAACATCGCAGAGACTCTAAGATTGTCACTCAGTAAAATTCTTCTCCAGCCAAATAGGTAGTTAAGGGTAAATTCCAGGTTATCATGTTTCTGTCAGATCTTTCTTTTAGTGTCCTACTATTTTTTTTTTTTTTTAATGATTTTATTTGTCAGAGAGAGAGAGAGAGAGGGCACACAAGCAGGGGGATCGACAGGCAGAGGGAGAAGAGTGAGAAGCAGGCTTGATCCCAGGACCATGGGATCATGACCTGAGCTGAAGGCAGACGCTAATGGATCAAACCACCCAGGTTCCCCTCATGTGTCCTACTATTATGAAACTATAAATAAGCTGATTACAAACAAGGCATTTTTTAAATTTTTGTCTGGATGAGTTCTCTATGGATATTTAGTGTGACCATGAGTTGCTGAATGGATCAGTTCTGAAACAGTATACCAGAAACTTTGAAGAATTATCTGGTAGATAGTTAAAGCACTTTTGACCACTATCATGTTTTAAGTGCAGTTTGTAGGGGCACTCCAAGACTAATTATCTGGGTTCTTTAGCAAATAATTGTTAACTTTTTAAAAGTATAAAGTTTAACTTACAGTAAATCTTGGTTAGCATTCTAACTTTACAGTTTTGACTAGAAAGTTCAGGAAGTGGTTTGCTATAGAGACACTATTTAGATCTAAAAAGGAGGTTTGATAATCCAAGTAATTTAGTAGAGATAAAAGTACAGGGAAAATTATGGGTTAACTTTAGGGACTCACTTTAGTGCAGCTAAACTTTACTTCTGGTAAGTTTATTAAACAATGTAAAGACTAAGATTTTATAGCCTGTTAGAGCTGCCTTGTAAAAAGGTGGAAAGGATTTTAGGCAGGTAGGAAGTCGCTATTACTGGATACTAGTGCTTTCAAATTAGACATAAATCATTCGTTCGGTTTACCCACTGAGTAGTTTTTGATTGTGCCAAATCCATCTTCTATAGTCTAAGCCGGGTTGGGCATCTAACATTTGCACATTGTAGTTGAAAAACCAACCACTGCAGTAAGAATGGCTTAGTCTTTGGAAAACAGTTTCACTGATGGTGATACTTTAGTCATACTTCTTAGTATATGTTAAGTAGAAAGCACTGTCATTTTTATTTGGATGAACTGAGCTTTTCTTTTTTTTTTTTTTTTTTTTTACATAGCATGTATTATTTGCCCCAGGGGTACAGGTCTGTGAATCATCAGGCTTACCCATTTCACAGCACTCACCATAGCACATACCCTCCCCAATGTCCATAACTCAGCCACCCTATCTACCTCCCTACCCCCAGCAACCCTCAGTTTGTTTCATGAGTTTGAGAGTCTCTTATAATTTGTCTCCCTCCTGATCCCATCTTGTTTCATTTTCCCTCCTACCCCACTCAACCCCCTGCCCTGCCTCTCAAATTCCTCATATCAGAGAGATCATATGATAATTGTCTTTCTCTGATTCATTTCACTTAGCATAATACCCTCTAGTTCCATCCATGTCATTGCAAATGGCCAGATTTCGTTTCTCTTGATGGCTGCATAGTATTCCATGGTAATTATATATCACATCTTCTTTATCCATTCATCTGTTGATGGACATCTAGGTTCTTTCCATAGTTCGGAT
>CM053614.1:30078187-30113776 GCA_028646535.1 Procyon lotor
TTTTTTTGTTGATGAACTGAGTTTTAAACTAGAAACAATTACCATTAAGATACGTGCAAGTCAAATTTAAAATTGAGTTTCAGGAGAAACTTTATTTCTCACTTATTTATTTTGTATAAAGAAGAGATATAGGGGCTCCTGCGTGGCTCAGTGGGTTAAAGCCTCTGCCTTCGGCTCAGGTCATGATCTCAGGGTCCTGGGATCGAGCCCCACATCCCGCTCTCTGCTCAGCAGGGAGCCTGCTTCCCCCTCTCTCTGTGCCTGCCTCTCTGTCTGCTTGTGATCTCTCTCTCTCTCTCTCTGTCAAATAAATAAATAAAATCTTAAAAAAAAGAGAGATATAACAGATACATTATATAAAATTAACACTGACATATTTTCTTCTTTTTAGATCACTATAAACAAAAATTCCACCAGAGGAAATGCTGAAATAGGAGTTACGGATACGTTGGATTTGCTGGATGAAAAGCAAGCAGTTAATTTTTGTACCAGGGGGAGAAAGCCCAAATTGCCAGATTACATGTGTAAATCACTGCGTTACTGCTTTAGTCATTGTCTGTATTTAGCAATGACAAGACTGGAAGAAGTCAACAGAGAAGTGAATATGCATTCTTCAGTGCGTTATCTTGGCTATTTAGCCAGAATCAATTTACTGGTTGCTATATGCTTAGGTCTTTATGTAAGATGGGAAAAAACAGCAAATTCCTTAATTTTGGTAATTTTTATTCTTGGTCTTTTTGTTCTTGGAATTGCCAGCATACTCTATTATTATTTTTCAATGGAAGCAGCAAGTTTAAGTCTCTCCAATCTTTGGTTTGGATTCTTGCTCGGCCTCCTATGTTTTCTTGACAATTCATCCTTTAAAAATGATGTGAAAGAAGAATCAACCAAATATTTGCTTCTAACTTCCATAGTATTAAGGATATTATGCGCTTTGGTGGAGAGAATTTCTGGGTATGTCCGTCATCGACCCACTTTACTAACCACAGTTGAATTTCTGGAACTTGTTGGATTTGCTATTGCCAGCACAACTATGTTGGTGGAGAAGTCTCTGAGTGTCATTTTACTTGTTGTAGCTTTGGCCATGCTGATTATTGATCTGAGAATGAAGTCTTTCTTAGCTATTCCAAACTTAGTTATTTTTGCAGTCTTGCTGTTTTTCTCCTCATTGGAAGCTCCCAAAAATCCAGTTGCTTTTGCATGTTTTTTTATCTGCCTGATAACTGACCCTTTCCTTGACATTTATTTTAGTGGACTTTCAGTGACTGAGCGGTGGAAACCCTTTTTGTACCGTGGAAGAATATGCAGAAGACTTTCAGTGGTTTTCACAGGAATGATTGAGCTTACCTTTTTTATTCTTTCAGCATTTAAACTTAGAGACACTCACCTCTGGTATTTTGTAATACCTGGCTTTTCCATTTTTGGAATTTTTTGGATGATTTGCCATATTATTTTTCTCTTAACTCTTTGGGGATTCCATACCAAATTAAATGACTGCCATAAAGTATATTTCACCCACAGGGTAGATAACAATAGCCTTGATAGAATTATGGCATCCAAAGGGATGCGTCACTTTTGCTTAATTTCAGAGCAGTTAGTTTTTTTTAGTCTTCTTGCAACAGCGATTTTAGGAGCAGTTTCCTGGCAGGTAAGCATATAGTTTATTATGTCATTGCTTATGATGTGTGATTAAATGCTTACTTCAGGAGTTAAATTATTAGAATCGAAAAGTGACGTTCCTGATTTCAAAAGGAGATTCTTTTTTGATGCTTATTTTTGTTCATGGAATTCAAGAACTGAATGAATATTGACAGTTTAATTTAGTTTGATCTGTAGCAAAGAGGTACCAAGATGTTAGGAAGACTCAGCAAGTGACATGCCTCCTGCCTTCTAATTGTTCATTAGTTAAACACTGAGAGATTAAGGTCCTTACATATTAACATTTGAAGGGTGCTTAGAGATTGCACATTAATCCTTTCATTTCACCCAGTAGGAAACCTGAATGCCTGAGAAGACACATTCAGAGTCTCTGGTACTAGCCCTAACCAGGTTACCTAGCTTTTATCTAATTCACTGGTCTTTTCACTACAACACATTTCTTTTATATAGCCACTTCCCATTTATGTAACAGGTGATTAGATATATAACATATCAGGTTCTTTATTAGATTAGTGGCTCTCCTAAGAAAGAAAAATTGGGTTTTACAATACATTTGCCGCCCATGATAGAGTAAAAAAAATTAAAAGTTCTTTTGTAGACAAAGATTTAAATTGCATGGTTTGAGTTTATAGTATTAACAAGCCTAGTCTTCTGTTTGAACATTTATTGACTACAGGATATGTTATTGTACTGGCTGCTGAAGATTGCAAGATGAATAAGAAATGGCTTTCTTAGGTCACAGTCTCTAATGGGCTAGAAAAGAGACAGGCATGTAAACAATTCTTACAGTGTGAAAAATATTGTAATTTAAGTACATCAGATTAAGGTGTAGGGGGAAAAGGAAGGTCACCTGTTCTTGGTGCAGTTTTCAGCTTCAGTTCAGTTACTTGCTACAGAGTGATTTCTAGATGTGAGTGTTTGCAGGGAGATGTGGAGACTTGCCTGGGCATGTGCCCTTTTGTCTGTGTGGGCTAGGACAGGGAGCCCATGTGGGAGTCAAGTAAATGATAAAAACATTGTGGGTGTTGCCTGGGGCTATCTTCCTTACTTTACTTGCTAGTGCTGGGGACTATCAGAATCCAGATGATGATGATGCAGGAGGATGTCAGAAACTCTTAAAATTTTGAGTTCTGCTTCTTTCCCTCTCCTTTTTCCCCATTAGCTCCTTTTCCAGCCCTAACTACCCTCCCCCCATCAGCCTCATTCATTCTTGACACTCTTCCAGATTATCAAATGCTGTGAACCAGTTATTGTCTAATCCACCATAACTTTCTTGTTTTCTTTTACCAGTGGTCTTCAAATATGGTATGTACACCATTGCCAGAGCACAAAAGCTTCCCAAAGACTACGTCAGCAAAAATAATTTTACGAGAATCAATTTCTAGCTTCTGTCCTTCCATTTTATTCTTATTTTAAAGTTGATGTACTTGAGAGTGCCTCTCAATTTCGGTGTGGAGTACTGTATCATTGTAGTTTTAATTTGTATGTCTCTAATGACTAATGATGTTGAGCATCATTTAATAGGTATTAGTCATTCACTTAGCTGCTTTTGAAATATCTATTTAAATCTTTTGCCCGTTTTTAAATTGTGCTACTTCTCCTCTTATGATTGAACTTTAACGGTTCTTTTTATATTCAGGATACAGGCCCTTTATCAGATGATTTGGAAATGTTTTCTCCCAGTCTGTGAATTATCTTTTTTTTTTTAGATTAGGCTTGCTCATCCTTTGTTATTACCTACATACATTATCTGCATAGTACTGAATTATGTCCAGACTTTTTTTTCTTAATGACACATTTTAAAGAGTACAGGTTTTTAATTTCATGAAGGACCAATTTATCAACTTAATCTTTATGTACTGTGTTTTTACTGTATCTAAGAAGTCTTTGCTTCTTAGGTCACAAAGATTTTTCTGCTATAGTAGTTTTCTTCTAGTGATTTTATTGTTTCAACTTTTACATTTAGGTGTATGATCTAGTTTGAAAAAATTTTTGTCTATGGTATGATGTAAGGATCTGATTCTTTTAAAATACAGCTTTTTAATTGTTTCAGGAAAAGACTATCCTTTCCCCTGTTGAATTGCCTTGATACTTTTGTCCAAAATCAGTGAAATATAAGGCTTTATTTCTGAGCTCTTTCTTATTCTGTTGATATTCTGATTTTATACTAGTACTATGCTATCTCACAAGATTTTTCTTTTTACCCTTGAAATTTCTTCTTTGACCTTTGGGTTATTTAAATTGGTTGTCTGATAACATGATATTTGAGGGATTTCCCACATTTCCTTGTTACTGATTTCTAATTTAATTACATGTAATTGGAGAACATAGTCTTATTAAGACTTATTTTGGGGCCTGGCATGTTTCATTCTGGAGAATACTCCATGTTCACTTGGAAAGAATGAGCTTTCTGCTGTTATTGGGTAGAGTGTTTTATAAATACCAGCTAGGTCAAGCTGGTGGGTTTTCTTCTGAAATCTATATCCTTGCTGATTTTCTATTTCCATTAGGACTGAGAGAGGAATATTAAAAATCTTCATTAAGATTTCCCACAATTGGCTAAATTTTGAGTTTGTCCTTTCAATTCTGTCATTTTCTTGTTTTATGTATTTTGGGGTTCTGTTCCAAGTATATATATCTGCATCTTTAATTACTATACCTTCTTTATAGACCTTTTTTCTTTTATCATAATAAACACTCTCATTGAGTAGTTATGACAGAGACCTCATGGCTCACAAAACCTAAAATAGTAACCCTGGCTCTTTACATAAAGTTTTTCAATTCCTGCTGTAGGCCCGTGCTTCTCAACCTTTAACATGCATTGAAATTATGTGTGGATGTTGTTAAATTTCTGAAGATTAAAATTGATTTTGGGGGGCGCCTGGGTGACTCAGTGGGTTAAAGCCTCTGCCTTCAGCTCAGGTCATGATTTCAGAGTCCTGGGATCAGGCCCTTCATCAGGCTTTCTGCTCAGCAAGGAGCCTGCTTCCCCCTCTCTCTCTGCCTGCCTTTCTTCCAACTTGTGATCTCTCTCTTCTCTGTCAAATAAATAATAAAAAAATTTTTAAAAAATGATTTTGGGAGACAGCTTGAACAGTTATAAAGGTGATGCAGAAACTCCTAGTCAAAAGTATACCCCTTGAGTCACAAGGTACTAATTTAGCTTTTAAGACTAACATGCGTCTACCTGAGTTGTGTCTGTATTCGCCAATTAGTTGCTCTTTGGTAACTGCTACCTATAGTGGAGGCATTGTGTCTTTGATGCTGTTAAATTTTTTCAACTTATTTTAATTAATCTTCTGTTTAAAGATTTCTCAAACTGCTCTGCCAGGTGTTCTGTGAGATGTCAATGGGTGCACTGAGAGAAAAAGTGTCAAAAAAAGAGAAACATTTCCAAACTTAACCAGAAAATTCTTGACCATATTCCTCATTAACCACCACCTCCCACCACACCTATCAACCTCTCTGTAAAACATAATTTAGGAAACACTCCATAGGACTTATATAAAGTCCCAACCCTTTTGGCTGATGAAAACATCAGAAATTTATATAATGAAAGGCAAAAAATTAGGAGTTTTGCAAGGGCAGGACTATTTTTGGCATAACATCATTAATACAAGTAAATCCTAAGCCCTATCTCAAATTCTTTAGATTTTGTTTTGTAGAACTTGAACAATGTTTAACATTCCTAACTGATACAGATATTGATTAGCTTTTTAACGGTATATTCTAAACCCATTTCTTCACATTTCTGTGAGAGTAATATTCAGATGTAAACTGGTATTTTCTACTGTCTCATTAAAATTTCCTTTAGTGGATTTCTACTGGACAAATAGTTCCACTGATTGGGTGGGTGCAGACCCAGTGTGGCAGGAAAAAAAAAAAGAGAATTAAACCTTTTGAGCATATTGGTCAGCCAAAGATAGGATCAGTGAAAGTACAGATAGGCTGTAATCAAGTGTAGCTCGGAGCAAAAATAAGGACCTTGCTAAGGTGATAGTCTTACCCTTAGCACAGCAATTTTTCCCTAAGATCTTGTGAAGTATAAAGAGAACTTGAAATAACTTGATGAAATACAGAGTTGAATAGTGTTCTGACATGATGGATAGTCTAAAAATGTAAAAAAAAAAAAAAAATAGAATAAAGAGAGCAGTTGGGAATGTAGGATGATGGATTTCATTGAGTTAATGACCTGGCAGGTATTTGGAATGAACATTTTATAGTAGGTTTACTTTTTAAAGTATATTTTTAAGGAGTTCAGTGTACTGTTATTTTACTACGAGAGGAGTGAAACCAAACAAAAGCATGGAATTAATCTGTTTTATGGAACACAATTGTAGCTTTTAATTTCCAAAAATGGGCTTAGCCACTTTTTCTTATTTTAAGCTTATTTGCATGTTAGTTTTGGGTTTTGTTAGTTTTACTTAGCTTAATAATATATAAAAACTTTATTAAGTAAAATTTGCATTTAGTAATATTCATGCTTTTTGTGTATAATTATACAGTTTTGACAAATACAAATAGTTGTATAACTACCACTACCACAGTCAAAATACAGAGCAGTTGCTTTACCCTCCCAGAGTTCCCTCCTGCTCCTTCATAATCAACCCCCAGTAGCTGGCAACCACTGATCTGTTTTCTGTCCCTAGACACTTTTCTTTCACAGAATGTCATATAAAAATTGTACATTATATAGTTGATGGAATCTGGCTTTTTTCACTTAGCATAATTCATATAGATTTATGTTGTGTATATGTTTATTCCTTTGTATTGCAGAACAATATTCCATTTTATGGGTATCTCAGTTTGTTCATTTCTCAGTTGAGGGATGTTGAAATTAGTGTTTGGTAATTATAAAAGTTGCTAGAAACATAGGGTGTTTTGTTAAGGTAAATTTTTATTTTACTTGGTGTGGGATTGCTGGGTCATGTGATAAACATGAATCATTTCTAACTTTTAAGAAACTACCAGACTTGCAAAAAAAAAGAAACTACCAGACTGTTTTCAAAGTGGCTGTACCATTTTGCATTTCAACCAGCAGTGTATAGGAGTTCCATTTGCTCCACATGATAACCAGTGCTTGGTATTGTCTGTTGTTTTTTTTTTTTAACCATTCTAATAGGTGTCTAGTGGTAATTCATTGTGGTCTTATTTTCTGTTACTCCAGTAACTACTGATGTTCAACTTTTCTTGTGCTTACTAGCTGTGGTAGGTCTTCTCTGGTGAAGTACCTGTTCAGATCTCTTGGCAATTTTTAAAAATGTGGATTGTGTGTTTTCTTTATAGTCATTTCTGAGAATTCTTTATATATTCTAGATACAAGTCCTTTATCACATAAAGGACTTGGAAATATTTTCTCCCAGTGTGTGGCTTATCTTCTCTCTTACCATGTTTTCTGAAGAGCGGAAGTTCTAAATTTTGCCACAGTCCACTTTATCAGTTTTTTTCTTCTATGAATCTTCTGATGTTCTAAGAAATCTTTGACTTCATTTAAATAGAATCTTAGCTAATCCCATATGGATAACTTCGTTCTTTGTTCTTCCATAGTTTTACTGCGTTTAATAACATTCTCAGAATGAGTTGTATCATTCTAAGTCATTTACATTAAAAATCTGGAATTTACCATTAACTTCTGTTGTGTTCTATTCATAATCTCATTCTAACTTTAAAATGGAACATTATAGCTGTTGTTTCCTGCAATTTGTATTATGTTCATTGAATGTACTATTTGCTTTCCTCTTTTATCCTTGTTTTTTAAAAAAATAAATCAAGAAGACAGAGTACCACAGCATTTGGTACTAGTATTATTGCTCAGCTATAGGCTTTTCAGAAATTGTGATAATTAATTATTCATATAGGGAGGAAAGCATCCAGATACCTAAGGAAGTATACCTCATGGCTCACTCTTAGGTTGAGAGATTCTCTCTGATATCATTCACATGAGATTTTATATGCCTTTCCTTGCCAACCATTGTCATTTGCAGATTCCATGGGAATATGATGTAACTTTTTGTGGAAGCCTTTTGACCCAAACCAAAAAAACAATAATCACAGTTGATTTCTCTGTCGGGAAAGCAATAACAGTCACTGGGTGTGACAGATGGAACAAGATCAGCTTCACATCCAATAAAGGGATGAAATCCACAGATGTAGCAGTTTCATTTCTAGCAAGATGGCAGTATCAGCCATATTACTTCACTTGGCTAGTGGAACGGAGTTTTCAAACCTGCTGCCAAAACTAGAAGTGCACATATTTCATAGCTTTTTGTTTTGTTTCATTTCTCTTTCTAAAGTTTTGAGCTATTTTAGTCTAGATGAGAGAGGGGGGAACACTAATTTTTTTTTAGCTTAAAGGCATTCTTTTAATTTGGTGTTTTTTCATTTCTGCTAGAACACTATGAAACGGGAGTACTTTTTTCCCCCTAAAAAACCAACAATAATCCTAATTTTGTTTTTCTTGAAGTAAAAACAAGGTTTTTCTTTTTTCCCCAGATGATTTTCCAGCTTTTAAAAATTTTGATGACCATAGAGAATTTTTTCCATTTAATAAGATTTACCATTTATTAACTGTCTTCTATGTGCTCTACACCATTCTGTGTACTTTCTGTGTTTACTTAATCCTCATGACACTCTGAGATAGGTGCCATTATTATTCCCATTTCATAGATAAGAAATATGCATGAGAGATTAGGAAGCTTGCTCAAGGCTGCAGAGCTGGTATGAATCCAGGCAATCTGCCTTCACATCACGTAACCACTTTACTTAGTTCCATGTATTTTTAGAGTTGGAAATGAGCATAGAGATTATTTAATGTAACCTCTTTATTCTGCCTACGGGAAAGTAAAATTCAGTAGACTTCCTGAGTTTGATTCCCATACCACCATTGTTTTACCTTTATCAGAATTGTCATCTAAAAAATGTCTATTTTTGCTATCTCTATTTTGATATTACTCAAAAAAAATTTCTGATACATTTACTAAAGCTTTAACTCTACATCAGTATCTCCTATACAGTAATAGTCATTTAGCTTTTTGTTGTCTTGCTCATAATGACTTCCTTTCAATTTAAAAATGCTTCACCGCAAATTACAGCTACCATTTATTGTGCTAGCCATGTTCATATATTTCGAATCTATACTACAAGCTCACAAAATAAACAGTAGTCCCCTTTTATAGATTGTGACTCAAAAGGTAAATTAATTTGCTCATGTACTCACAGATGGAAATGGCTGAGCTAAGATTGAACCAAAGTCTTAACTCCAAAGCTTAAGTCCTTTGCAGTAGCCTTTCTTTAAATATTCATATGTATATAATACCAGTGGTTATTACTGACTTCTGTATTATCTTAATTTTATAAACCTACTAAGATTTTTATTATGAAATTATATTATTGTTTTATCAATAGGGATTGGTAAAATAGATTTACCAATAGGGATTGCCTCTGTATAAAGAAATCTCTTGACTTTAAAACTGTGAGGTAGCTTTCTAATGTTCTTAAAATTTCCTCTACTGAGCACATTTTTAGAGGTTGCCCATTGTTTCTTAAATATGAGTTTCTCACATTTAAGAGCATTTTGTCTTCATTTATATATTGCTAGTTCTAATATACATTTATATATTCTGTTTCTTAGTTGGACTTCATTTTCTTTAGACTTCCATGTGTACTATTTCTCAGACTGGTTTACTTAAGATAACTCATACGAAAATACTTCTAAACAATAATTATATCTTTTATGTAGATGCCAGACTTTTAAAAATGAAATTCCAACATTCATATCTGTATATTACATAGAGATTTTGTTCCTATTATCTGAGAAATTTTTATGATATGAAAGTGTTGAATGTTTTGACCCTGACTTAAAAGCCCAGCTGAACAGAGAATAGCTAGTAACTACTTTTCTACAAAGGATGTTACTTAGAGTTGTTTATTGGTCTGCTAGTATGTTCAGATTCTGCTTTGAAATTTGTATCATGCCCTATGGTTTGATAGTGAGCTTAGGGTGATTTGGAGAAAGAGGAAGAAAAATACCTACACTTAATAGTTTTGTTTAGGTAAACTGATCATATTTATTACAGGGAGTTGTTTAAAATATAAGGAGTACATCAAAGTCACAAATGACTTTTATGTTAAAGCTGTAAATGTTTGCATGCCAATAACATTAAAGCTTTCTGAAAGTGCCAAGTGGATAAAACATCTTAAATTTATTTTTTCTCCCCCTGGACATATTTACCATCTGTTCAGTTAAGATTGCTAATTTTTTGTTTTGCTGAACTGCTCACTTTTATTTGTGTGTGTTATCTTGAGAGTATACTCAAAACTGTTTAAGCTTACTTACTCCAAATACAAATATTTAATGTTTTCTGTTAAATTTGACTTAAAAATTGACAACAAAATCAATCAGTTTTCATCTAAGATCATAAAAATAATAGATCATCTGTTGTATTTGTATTATCAGTAACTTTCTGAATATCTGCTTATTTAGTCCTATTAAATATTACTATCACTGTTGTGTAACTGACATGAGAATATTGAATAACACCACTATGTTAACATTTTAATTGGATTTTTAATTTTTTGATAAGACTTCCTACTTGAGTCATGTACAGACTGATTTGCAATTGAAGTTTATCATTAAATGATTTATAATTTAGCAATGAACTACATTTATGCAATGTTTTTCTAATGGTAAAACTATGATATAATTTCACAATAAAAATCTTAGTACGTTTATAAAATTCCTTAAGGTAATATAGAAGTCAGTAATAACCACTGGTATTGTATACATATGAATATTTAGAGAAAGGCTAGTCTAAACTTGACATAATTTGGTAAGTAGGACCAAATTTAAATATGTCACGGCCACTTTCAGAAATGGAAATTTCCATTTTCTTTAAGAAAGAGGAAAGAGAAGGAGATAGTAAGTTAATAGTCTTAAAGGAAAATGGTTTGATTAAACAAAATGAAAAGTTAACATTTTTTTCATGGTACAATATTCTATTATAATTTACATGTCAAAATTTAGTTCCCCACTCCAGAATATCAAATTCCTTGCTTAGAAAATATGTTTATATTATATATCTATGTCATGAAATTTCCTAGTTAGTTTTAGTACAGAAAGGCTGTGTATAAAACTGAGCTTCTCATTCTTCTAGAAAGTATCTTGATTTTTGGAATAACATGCAGGGACTTTTTTTTTTTTTTTTAAGAAGGTGCTATTTCTTTGTAATTCTATTTTTTAAATCCTATAATTATGTCTGTATAGCAAAATAAATAAATAAATGTGCCTGTAAGATTGAGTAGACTAGCTTTATTTAGCCAGAACTAATTTTTAAAAATATGTGCTTTTAATAATAAGTGAGCCAAAGACAGTTGCTGTATGATTTCACTTATATGTGGAATCTAAACAAAACAACAAAACTAACAAACTCTTAAATATAGAGAATAAACTGGTAGTTGCCACAGGGAAGATGGGTGGGATGATAGGCAAAAGAAATGTGAGGGATTAAGAGGTACAAACCAAACTTCCAGTTATAAAATAAACAAGTCACAGAGATGAACATAGAGCATAGGGAATATAAATAATATTGCGATAATGTTGTAGGGTGACTACACTTAACGTGGTGAGCACTGAGTAATGTATGGAATTGTTGAATCACAATGTTGTACACCTGAAACTAGTATAACATTGTATGTCGATTATACTTCGATAAGTTTTTTTAAATGCCTTAAGAAAATGAATGCTTTTAGGCAGCAATGCACTTTCTTTTAGAATCCTTACCACTGTTTATCACAGCTGCTTCACATTCCACTTTCTGGCCCCTGAAGGCTTTTGTGACCCTTGGCTATAAATTATAGTGAATTAATTTAGTTTCTTACATTGCTATCTTGATCAGAAAAGTACTAGTTATATAAAATTAAAGGTAAAAATAATCAAGTTGTCATATTGGTCATGTTACTTAGTAATTCTTTTATATGAATGGCTGACATAATGTAGAAGTAATCCTTTGATGAATTAAGCCCCTAAAACAAAGATTTTTTGTTATCCTGGAGCAACATATGCAATAGAAGGTATAGAAAAAAGAAAGTAATGAAATTATTAGTATTTGTAGGTAAGATGATTACCCGACAAACCTAAGAGTTAACTGGGAAATCAATTGAAAATGCTGTCCTAACAGTTGTGAGAATTATGCTGCATCTTTAACATTGTAAACTCTGTCATAAAAGGTTGATTATGTGGAGAGTTACCATTAACCTAGCCACTATAAAAACTATGTAAATGTTCTTGGAATTGTAGGATGTAGGTAATATAAGAAGAAATAAGTGATGTATAGTGGGAGTATATATTTCTAATACATTTAGGTGGCAAGTAACAACATGTAAATACACAAAAGCCAATGTCCTAGAAGTCCATAATCAGAAAAAGGAAAATATTTCCATTCATAGAACAACAAACATAAAATGAAAAAGGTTTAAAAGAAGCTTATGATATTTTTACAAAGAAATATAAAACTCCACTGAAGGTTTTGAAAGAAGACTTGAATAAATGAAAACACGTATCATACTTTCTGGGATAGTAATATCAACACTATTCCCTAGGAACATGTTTAAAACTGAAGAAGGAAGGTTTAAAGCTGGGCTGCGCTTCTAGTGCCATCAAGGGCAAAAATCAAAGCCCAGAACTTCAGAGGTGGGGTCTCTGGTAAATTAATTACCTCCCATTTTAAGATGACACACTGAAGGAAAAGGGTGGAACCATGTCCATTACAGTGCTGTCATGAATTTGCATCCTGACATTGTGTTCTTTGACTGATCTGAGCTGGATTAAGTGGTCAAACCTGGATTAAGATACTGAGTTATAATGCCCCCAGCTCCCTGGAAGAAATAAACAAAAATCCTCTTGGAGAAAGATGTCATTATCCTAGGCCTGAAATGAGTCCTCTGAGTATATATATATATTATATATATATATGTAGTTATAGAATTATAGGACTCATTTCAGGCCTACGGTGATTACACACACACACACACACACACATGCACACACATATATATGCACATGTATTTTTGTATACAGTATTCAGATAACTATAACCAGCTACACACACACACACACACACACACACACACACACACACACAGCATCAAAAGTAATAAGCAGCAGGACCAACAAACAAGAGATGACCAGAAAGTCTTGAGATACTGGAATTATCAGAGTAAACTATATTTACCAAGTTGAAAACAATAAAAGCAAAGATAGTATATAATGGTAGGAAGTTGGAAACTATAAAATAGCGACAGGGCAGATTTGAAAAAGAATAAGTTTTAGAATCAAAAAAAAAATACCTGAAATTCAGTGTGCAAGACTAACAGATAAAGCTGAAATGAGCATTAGTGAACTGGAAGATACATTTCAGAAGGAGCTACACAAGAAGGAGCACAAAAGAAAAATGGAAAATACAGAAGACTAAAACTCAAAAAGGATACAATGAGAAGACCTCTACTTTAATGGAGTCCCAGAAGAAAGGAGGAAATAAAGGCCAAGGGAAATACTTGAAAGGACAAACAGGCTAATGGAACAGAACAAAGTAACAAAACAAATCCCATAATACTTGATTTATGGCAAAGATGGCACTGTAGAGTAATGTGGAATGGTTGAGGTTTTAAGTGATTGGTAATTGAGTGTACAAATAGAAAAAATGGAATTAGACCATAAACAATTATCAATTACATTTGATTTATAGACCTAAATATGTGAAGAGCAAAACAATAAAGCCTTTCAGGGGTAATGTAAAATAATCTTCTTGACCTTTGGGTAGAGGAAGATTTCTTTAACTTACACAGAGTGACATAACCATTAAAAACATGTTAAACAAGGGGCTCCTGGGTGGCTCGGTTAAATGTCAGACTTAGATTTGGCTCAGGTCATGATCTGAGGGTCGTGAGATCAAGCCTAGTTGTGCTCTGCTCTTTGCTTAGAGTCTACTTGTCCCTCTCCCTCCCTCCTCTGCCTTTCTTCCTGTGCATGTACACTCTCTCTCAAATGAACAAATGAATAAAATCTTTTTTAAAAAAAACATACTAAGCAAAAAAAGTATTAAGGGAGGGGGGGAAAGTATTCATCATATAACCCACAAAAGTCTTAAATATACTGAGAGCAAAACAAAGTTGTAAATCAATAATAAAAAGGCAGCCCCATGGAAAAATGAATAAAGTATTAAATATTTAAACACGAAAATCAAAATATCAAAGGGATTTAAAATAGTAAGAGAACTCCATACTTATTCTGGTTTTATTAAAATAGAAAAGTAAATGAATCTAAATAGTAATAATAGGGAATGAGCTAATTAAAATTTTATACATGTGATAGGAATGCCTTTTTTTTTTTTTTTTTTTAAGATTTTATTTGTTTCAGCGAGAGAGGGAACACAAGCAGGGGGAGTAGGAGAGGGAGAAACAGGCCTCCTGCTGAGCATTGAGCCCAATGCAGGCCGATCCCAGGACCCTGGGATCATGATCCAACCCAAAGGCAGACACCCAACGACTAAACCACCCAGGAGCCCCAGGAATGCCATTCTTTACAAATGATTAGCATTATACTAATAGGCTTAGAGTATATTAGTGTACAGAGGATTATCCTACTTTGAATATATATTATGTGAAGTCAGACTATTTCAAAAAGCATGTGTGGAGGATAGTACTTGCAATGATTTTAATCACTTATCTCTTTTAATTGTATTTTCCAATATTTCTAAATTGAGCATGTACTATATCTTATGCAATTGATAGCAAACAGTGTACCCAAAATAGGGCATTATATCCATTTTTTCCATTACGGAAATCATCTGTTTTTTATTAAAATTCTGAAGGAATTAAGAGAAATACATATTGATGCACAGAAGTATATGACCATATAGTATGTGCAGTAGCAACACTAAGAATGAGGAATAATATTGTGGAGCTATAGATCAGGACTATCATCCTTACATTTTCTTTTCACTTAAATGGGTCCTTTATTTCTGGGTTTTTTTTTTGTTTTGGTTTGTTTTTTTTGCCTCCTTTTTTTTTTTCTGCTTTTAGGATGCTTAGATGCCCTTTATGTATATAGAACATACACACACAAACACACATTTTTTTTTTTACATCTTTGAGTTTATAGAGTCTAGAGACTTTCAAAGGAAAACTTTATTAAAAGTTTAAGACTGGGATTCATTTTGATAGCTTTATAATTTAAATTTTCTATAAGATTTTATTCTCTTTAATTTTGGACTTTTCACAGGAAAAAAATGAGCCCTTTCTAAAGTAACTTTTCTGACAAAGTAAATGATCATGTATGTTATTTGAAAAATGGATTTTTCATTCCAAACAGGAAAGGATTTGTTTTCTGGCTTTTTCTGTCATACCAAGAGGGTTCTGTTTTGTTTTTTAGTTTGGGTAGGATGTTACCTGGCAAATAAGAAAAAATAGGATGTGCTGTATTTGTTTTGCCACAATTTCCAAGAAACTTCCAGATTAATTTAGGTTTCATTGCTCATCCTTATATACTTTCTCTGCTTCAACTTACAATTGTTTTTAGGTTATTAATTGTTCTTTTTATCTTTTTTGGAAGTAGGGGCAAGTATATGTACATATGCACATAAGTGCAGTAACACACTCTATATAAATATGCTGTTTTAAATTTCTTTTAGCCAACAAATGGAATCTTCTTGAGCATGTTTCTGATAGTTTTACCACTGGAATCCATGGCTCATGGTCTCTTTCATGAATTGGGTAACTGTTTAGGAGGAACATCTGTTGGATATGCTATTGTGATTCCCACCAACTTCTGCAGGTACAGTAATCTAGTATAATTAGCAGTGACTGCTTGACTCAGCATTTTCCTAATACTTGTATGAATTTGAATATAAAATGTGATAGCTCATTTTTTCAAAAGTATAATATTTTCAAAATATAATGCTCTTGCAGTTTTTTTTCATTTACCCCAAATGTTTAAAAACTTTTACTTGCTCTGCATAATGATATAATCTTCAGGATTCAATTTAAATATCTCCGTGATAAATGTGATCAACTTAGCTAAAAAATCAGAAAAATATGAATGACAGTTCCAAGGAAAGGTCCTACCTTTTCTTTAGAAAAGGTCCTATCCTTTCTTTAGAAAAGGTTATCTTGTTTAAGAAAATGTCCTATGAAACAACCTGGTGAAATATAATAGAAACAACCGGTGAAATGTAATAGAATGTATACTGGACCTGAGAGTCCTAAATGCTAGTTCTCTGTTACCCTAAGCAAATCATAACTTCTCTGCATTTCAGTGTTTTTGCCTAAAATGGCAATGAAAGGGATGTCTGGGTAGCTCAGATGGTTAAGCATTGGACTCTGGATTTCAGCTCAGGTCATCATCTCAGGGTGGTGAGATTGAGCCCCAAGGTGGGCTCTTCTGTGCTGGGCGTGGAGCCTGCTTCACATTCTCTTTCCCTCTCCCTCTGCCCCTTTCCCCCCCACCCCCGCCAAGTGCAAATAACAATACCTATTCTTCCCATCTCAGAGAAACATTATGGAACTAATGAAAATATGAATGTAAAAATACTCTGCTCACTGGAAAATGTCACAAAAAAATTGGGAATGAAGTTAACATATATTTCTGCATTGTACTTTTATTCCAAAATAATTTTTGTCCTTAAATGTGTGGCAGATCTTTTTGAATCTCTAAATATTGACACATTAAAAATGTTTTTTATAGTAAGTACCTTTGAAATAGAAAAAAATAGTTTTTTGCTGTTAATGAATTTTGATTACCAAGTATTCGTACTTTCCTTTGTGATTTTTGTGGGGGGGGAGGGGGAAGCCTTGAAATAAAAAAATTTATTTCAAATATTTGACATAAAAACCAAAAACATACTATTTGTAGTAAATATTTTTCTTCATGTTAAAGGCTTTATAAAAAGTTGCAAATTCTTATGAGAAATAAAAGGAATAGATATAAGAGGGTCACATAAAGTAAGATGTGACCGTGTAGCAGAGAAAATATGTGGAAATAGTAATTTGCACTAATTTTTGTTAATGCATTGCTTCTTCTTTTACTGTTTGTGACCACTAAATGTTAGAAATAGAGAACAAAGTGTCTTATTACTCTAATGAAAACTAGTGTAATTAGAATAGTACTGATAATATATGAAACAAAATGTGAGGTTTTCAAAACTACTGAAAGAACTTCCTTTTCTGGATAGGAGTGATAATTTTTTTTCTTCCTGAATATTGGTATTTTGATTCTGCTAGCTTTAAGGCATGGTTTTGCCATTTTACATTTGTTCTAGGATCAGATCTCTCTTCAGTTAGTGTTTAGCAGTATAAGGCAGTGGGCCTAAATTTTAATAACTATTTCAAAATGTCATTTACTAACAATTTCTTCTGTCATTTATGTTCCTTAAGTTAGTGGAACTCTAATGCAACCTCATAAAGACTGTCTTCTTCAATACAGAAATATAAGACATATTGCTTGCATAAATTTTTTTGTCAAGGAAAGAAAGTTCTTTCATTATAGTTCCCACCTGGGTGTTCTTGAAACACAGGGTAAAATCAGTATGATCTTGCTTTTAGAAAGTCTTATTCAGTATCTGTCATTTGGTAAAAGAATATGAATATAGAATAGTCTTATGTTCATTTGAAGATCTTTTCCCAGCTTTCAATTTGATGATTATCTTATTGGTTATAGAAAAGTTATATAGAAATATAACTTTTAATAATTCAGGCTTTGATGTTCAAGCTTAATTTTTAGTACTTTAGAAAAGAGGGTTTTAAAAAAATTCTCCTGTTTAGTTATCAGCAACTGTTATGATGCTTAGATAATTACAAATGAAGAGTAAGAATGTGACATAAAATGAATATTCTTTTAACACCAAATTTTTTTTTTCCTTCAGTCCCGATGGTCAGCCAACACTTCTTCCACCAGAACATGTGCAGGAGTTAAATTTGAGGTCTACTGGCATGCTCAATGCTATCCAAAGATTTTTTGCATATCATATGATTGAGACCTATGGATGTGACTATTCCACAAGTGGACTGTCTTTTGATACTCTGCATTCCAAACTGAAAGCTTTCCTTGAACTTCGGACTGTGGATGGACCTAGACATGATACATATGTTTTATATTACAGTGGGCACACACATGGCACAGGAGAGTGGGCTCTTGCAGGTAAGTGCACCTCTGGCAATTTCACTGTTATAAAGATAGACCTATTTATGGCAATCTACCTTCACACTACAACATTAAATTTCCAAAATTCTCAATTTTCTGCTTCACAGTTTACTAAGTATACAGATGACTCTGTTTTGTTTTTCTTTTCTCTGGCATACCTGTTTAGCATATTAGTAATCTCTAAAGGTTTTGAGAATTATATCTTGTATTGATTGGAAGAAAAAAATCTGCTTCATCTGAGACATTATCAGTTTCCCTTTAATGTATTTTCAGAATTATTAAATATAGTTACATTTTTCAGAAGCTGATTAACTTGACCAGTACTTCTAAGTCTTTAAATGTAGGGGGCTGATTTCAATAGTTCTGCACATACGCAGTTTTATTTATGTTAGAAAGCTCACGAGGAGTTTAAACAGCAAGTGAGGTGATATGGTGGGAGTAGCACTTAGGTCAGGAGACCTTGGTTCTTGTCTTGATTTTGTCACAACAGTGTTATGTTTGTCTAGTTACCTAACTTCTCTCAGTTTCAGTTCTCTCCATTGTAAAATGAGGGGGTAATATTAAATCATCTTGCCAACGGTAAAAAGATCTATTTTATATGTAAATTTGTTCACTGGGCTTCCCAACTAGAATAGAGACCACGTAAATCATTGGTTTTGTTTTATGAATCAAATTTGCTCAGCGCCTAGAACAGAACCTGGCAGACTCCTAGTAACAGATAGATGGAAGAAATCACTGAATGAGGGTGCATGGGTGTCTCAGTCCTTAAGCGTCTGCCTTTGGCTCAGGTCATGATCCTGATCCTAGGACTCGGATGGAGCCCTGCATCTGGTTCCCTACTCAGCGGGAAGCCTGCTTTTCCCTCTCTGACTCCCTCTACTTGTGTTCCCTCTCTTGCTGTGTCTCTGTCAAACAAACAAACAAACAAACAAATAAATAAATAAATAGAATCTTGGGAGCGCCTGGGTGGCTCAGTCGTTAAGCGTCTGCCTTCAGCTCAGGTCATGATCCCAGGGTCCTGGGATCGAGCCCCACATCAGGCTCCTTGCTCGGCAGGAAGCCTGCTTCTCCCGCTACCATTCCCTCTGCTTGTGTTCCCTCTCTCGCTGTGTTTCTCTCTGTCAAATAAATAAAATCTTTAAAAAAAAAAAAAAAAAATAGAATCTTAAAAAAAATCATTGAATGAATCATGAAAAAAGGGTAATTTTATGTTAGAAATAGTTTTTAGAACTTAATTCTATCCTGCTTTTTCTTTAAATATTGTAGATGTTTCACACTAAGAATACCTACAAATAATAAAATAGACATATGTAGAAATAGATATTCAGATCAAGGACAAATATAAAAAGAAGTGTTCTGGAACTCCTAGCATAAGAACTCTAAGTGGGGATGATTAAAGATTAAAGTAGAGATGATTTTAAACCATCATGGTCTCCCTAATTTCATGCTAGATTTGTAATGAGGGTTTTGGTTTTTTTTTTTGTAATGAGGGTTTTATCATAAAAATACTGTTCTAATTTTTGGTTTTGCAAATAAATATTAAATAACTTAATGGCTGTCTAGGAGTAAAGGCAAATATTTATTGGGCACATTTGAAGCAGTTACTATGCTTGGTACTTATATATACATTAAATTTAATCTTCACTTAAACTTTGAGGTAAGTACTATCACCTTTATTATTATCTTCATAAAGATAATAAAATGAAAACCTAAAGTTGTTATATATCTGTGGTTGTACAACTGGTAAGTGATGGAACCATAATTCAAATCCAGATCTGCCTAACCTTTTTTTTTTAAGATTTTAATTATTTATTTGACAGAGATCACAAGTAGGCAGAGAGGCAGGCAGAGAGAGAGGGGGAAGCAGGCTCCCAGGACTCTGAGATCATGACCTGCGCCAAAGACAGAGGCTTTAACCCATTGAGCCACCCAGGTGCCCCCAGATCTGCCTAACCTCTTAAAGTGTATTTTTTCCCCCATTGTACCATGTGCTTCCAAGGCTACAACCATTAAGGTAGAGAAAATCGCATGTTCTAGTTTAGTAGATATTTCTGTTAGCACTCTTCACCCATTTCCTAAATACTGTCAAAGAAGGTAGTCAGCATCAAAATTACTTGAATATAGTTTGTAAAATCTTTTACTTGACCTGTAACTTGTTAATAATCCAATGTAGAAAACTTTTGAAACCTTTATGGCTATTTTAATTCTAGGTAAAGTATAGCATTCTGTGTATTTGACTTTAGAGCACAGAAGAAAAGGTTCTAGTCAATTCAAAAATCTTGACAGAAATAGCATTTCAGACCTAAAACCCAGGATTGATTATTGAAAATTTACTATAATGCTTATAATACGGAACTCTTCCCAAATCAAATGAAAAAAGGCATAATTCTGGTGGTCATGCATATATCCTTAGTTATTTGTAAGTATTTTAAGAAGATAATTTTAAAAGTAAGCTTATTATATGTTATATGAAGCATTTTTCAGAAAGTTTGTATTTTTCCTCTTAAATCTTTTAAAAATTTATTTCAAGTATCTTTTAAAAGATGGTTTTGGAAATAAAATTCTAGATGTACAGTTTACTACTATTTATATCAGCTTTTTCTTTTCCTAGGAAAAATAATAGACACCAAGATAAGTAACATATACATCAGTGTTCTTAAATTTTCACTCACTATGAGTTAGCAATAATTTATGAAAACTTAAAAACTCTATAAAGTGTGGCTGTATTTTAGGTAAATACCTAGCAATTACATCCTGGAATGGTATCTTTATAATATTTTTTTAATATGTCACCAATGAGGTGACCATTATAGAATTCCTCTCTTGGCCAGGAAGATTTGTTCTTCTATGTGTAACTTTCTTTGTTGGAGACTATGGTAAAAAGGAGAACACAATGGAGAAAGCACATGGCCCTGCCTTCTCCAAGAAGGGTAGGTTCATCCCATAATTGAGCAACTCTTTATCTCTCAGATTGAGGCACCAAGCTCCCTTGGAGGTAACCAGGTTGAACCGGGCAGAAAGGCTGAGCCTTCCTTTCAGTCATTTCCTGCCCTGGGCTGCTAGAGACATAGCCCTCAAAGCCAGATGGTACTCCAAAATAGTACTGAACTCTCCTGCTCAGAGGAAAATGCTTTATTCCATTCCAGCCCACGTGACAGAGAACTTTGAGCTCTGAGAATTATATCTTTCTAAAGACCTGTAAAATAGGAAACATCCTGACTGGATTTTACATGAATTAGCAAGTAAGAGCAGGTCCAGAACTAGATACCACTGTGAGAAAGAGAATCTATATTTGCCCTTATATCACATACCTTTACCCACAGTACTTCTTAGAATATATAGTAATCTCCTTACATTTATGGAGTTTCATAAGATGGAATCGGTTATTTTTGCCTCTTGTTTCAGAGTAAAAAACAATTATGATAATGACAAGAGAGAAATAAATGAAAAAAATGTAATATATAAAGCAGTTTATCAAAGATAAACAAAACCTTTAAAAAGCAGTCTCAATTACTTGAACTGCATCAGATGGCTGTTAGCTGAGATAAATATAAGTACTTTGCATCTGGGCCAAAAGCCAAATGCAACATAGAACCTATTCGTAGGAGAAAGCAGAGCAAAACAAAACAGGAGAAGAGAAATAGTCAGGTGAAAAGGTTTTAATGCTTCTTTAAATCTCTTATTGATATCTAAAGAGCATGTATGTAAGAGAATTAGCGTAGAATGTGCTTTTAGAATATTTATTGAAATAGTTGTAGAAGGCAAGTTAGACAATGATGTTTTGTGGCAGATGGATTTTGTATAATAGCTCTTGTAATCTGTGTCATTCTCTGATCTCTAGAGAAATTGAACAGAACTGGCAATAATGAAAAATTAACATCTTACCATATTAAAAAAGGTATCTTCTGGAGCTCTCTGTGAAGCAACACTAGTAATATGTGGAGACCATGTATTGAAATAGTGCCTCTGAAATGATAAGCCTGAGTATAAGAACAATTCATGAAACAGCTTTTTCATTATCAAGAGTCTTAAGATACAGTAGGCTGATGAATAAAAGAAAAAAGAAAGAAGAAAAATAATATGAATATTAATTGTTCATAATGTGTTATGCCCTGGCTTCCGAGGTCATATTACTAATAGAATCCAAATACTAAAGGATTCTCTCTCTCGGATTCTCTCTCTCTCTCTTTTTTTCTCTAGTGTCATTTTCATAGTTTAGCAAGAGAATGATTGCTCTAGGTAGAAATGTGTATCTGAAGTTATTGGAGCTTGTGCCAGTAGATTGTACCATGTTAAGACTTTGTTCTAATCATTAAAGTAACATATGCTCAATGTAAAAATGGTGGAAAATATAAGAAAGTGTAACAAAACCACCTGAAATCCAAACACCCAGCAATAACCACTATTGTTTTTGTAGATACACGTCTTCCATGTCGTGCTTTTTCTCCTTGTATCATAGACATTTTGTCATTAAAATTTCTTTATAAATATCATTTTACTATAATTCTCTCTCGTAATTTATTTCCATTCCTCCTGGTTGTTTCAGATTTTACACTATCATAGATAACAATGGGAAAAAGATCTTTATATGTAATTTTTGTCCCCATTTCTGCCCTTTCCTTAGGATAAATTCCCTAGAATTGGAATGATTCTATGAATATTAATGTACAATTGAAACAGAGCCAGGAGTAGGGTAAGGATGGCAATTGCTTGGATCACAAAATTTAAGAGGATGCCAAAAATTAAATAGTCAAGATAGTATTTTAGTGAAATATATTTAAAAATCAAAATTAATACAAAAAGCCCTATTATAATGAACTAGATATAAAACCTAAATGTATTTAAAAATCAAAAATAATACAAAAAGCCCTTTTATAATGAACTGATACAAAACCTACTAGCTTTAAGACAAATTTGCTTTCGACCTTTCTGGGTATGTATATTTTTTAATCCTGTGTTGTTTTTCAGGTAATAAAACACATTTAAAAATCTACTCTAAACTTATTCTCGGTACAGGTAGGAAGAGTTTCTTTTTCCTTCAGTAGGTACCTATATATGAGGCAAGGTAACATTAATTTATCACTGATCAGTGATTTTCAAAAAACCAACACACTTTTTCTATAAAGAGCCGGGTATTTTTGGCTTAGTAGTCATAAGGTCCCTATTGTAACTGGTCAGCTCAGGCATTGTAGAATAAAAGCAGCCATAGACAGAATGTACGTGAATGTTATTTATGGAAATAATAAGAAATTTAAGTTTCTTATATTTTCACATGTCACAAACTTCTGTTCTTTTGATTTTAACCATGTAAAAATGTAGATAAGTTCTTAGTTCTCAGGCTGTACAAACACAGGTGACATGCTGAATTGGCCCATGAGCCATAATTTACTGCCTGTGATACAGAATATTAGCTTTTCATTTTTTTCACTAAATTTTAATTATTTATTTTTTTCACTAAATTTAACTTCATAAATACAATTTTCTTAATTTATCATAACCTATTCCTTTTTTAATGTAACAAGCATTTTTTTTTTTTTTACCTGAAGTTGAAAGTCTGTTTTTAAAAGATACTTTGAAAGTTCCATCTATTTTTTTTGGCCTACATATTTAATTCCAGGAACTTAAACTATACTTAAGAGGAAGCTTCAGAAATTATTACTCTATTGAATTTTCTTTTGTTCACAGGTGGAGACATACTGCGCCTTGACACACTTTTAGAATGGTGGAGAGAAAAGAATGCCTCCTTCTGTTCTCGCCTTATTATCGTATTAGACAGTGAGAATTCAACTCCGTGGGTGAAAGAAGTGAGAAAAATCAATGATCAGTACATTGCGGTGCAAGGAGCAGAGATGACAAAGACCATAGATATTGAAGAAGCTGACCCACCACAGCTGGGTGACTTTACAAAAGACTGGGTAGAATATAACTGCAACCCCAGTAATAACATCTGCTGGACTGAAAAGGGCCGCACTGTGAAAGCAGTCTACGGTGTGTCAAAGCGGTGGAGTGACTACACCCTGCATCTGCCAACAGGCAGCGACGTGGCCAAGCACTGGATGTTACACTTTCCTCGCATTACGTATCCACTGGTGCATTTGGCAAATTGGTTGTGTGGTCTGAACCTTTTTTGGATCTGCAAAAGTTGTTTTAGGTGTTTGAAAAGATTAAAAATGAGTTGGTTTCTTCCTACTGTGCTGGACACAGGACAAGGCTTCAAACTTGTCAAATCTTAATTTGGAACCCAAAGCGGAATATTATTGAGAGTTCATACTACCAGTTATCACTAACTTGCCATTTTTTGTATATGGTTTTTTAATTTGTGAAAAAAAACTCGCTACTTCTGTAGCTGCTCTCACTTTGTCTTTTCTCAAGTAATTATGGTGTATGTGAGATGTTGGGAATAAGAATTTTATCCTACAAGTATGTAAGGAGTCATAAATGCTCATGCTATGTAAATGCATAACAGAGGTTAAAAATAACAATGCACTTTGAGGAATGTTTGCAGATGCCTCTGATTAGAAAGAAAACACTGTCTATGCTCAGCAGTGGCCAATGAAGAATTATTAATGCCTTATTTTCTAGGCATAGATTTGAGAATGTAGACCAGTTTGTTTACTATTACAAGAAAACTTCCAATTTGCTTACAAAAGATTTTGTGTGTGTGTGTGAACAGTAGGTTGGAGTACAAGACCATTTGAAGAATTACAAACTCTTTCTTAAACAAAGGATAAAGGGAGAAGCCTGAAATGAATGCAAAAATTTGCTTATAGTCTACCATTCAGATATCTTGGTGGTGGCCTGTTAGCCAGTGTAGTAGTAAAGCCCAAACAACTGTTGAGATCAAATTCTTCATGTAAGTAACTGTAAGAAGCTAGAAGCCTACAAATCACTCCTTGCATTGTTGGGGTGGAGGGAGGGGTTCTGAAAGCACTGGCAATTTGAAGAATCTTTCTCAGGTAACTGTTGTAATGAACAATGTTTCCAGCTACAAATTCCTCCCATATAAATTGTCTTCCCTTTCAAAAAGTAAACTTTTAAAAAATTTAGCAACTTCTCATTGATTCAGGCTATTTTCACTATTCAGAAATGATTTTGATCTCTGTGGAATTAATGCTCTGCCATGAAAATTATCTTTCAGGTCTCTCATTAGTGATGACATTTTTTTCTACTGAAGGTCAAAGGATTGGAAACAGGTCATTTTTTTTTCTTGTATACATGTAATGTATTATGTAAAAAAAAAAAAGTATTCATACTGGCAATTTTAGTTATGCATAATGGTGTGGTTGTAATTTTTAAAACTTAATTCAGTGTTTTGTCTAATTAAAGCAAGCACTGATCAGGGTATCCCCTAAGAGGTAATTTACCTCTCATTCCCTTCTAGTAATCCTTACGTACTAAATTTCTCATCTGAGAAGTAACATGAGGGGAGTAGAATTAAATTAGGGGATAATCTAATCTTTGGTGTTTAAGGTGTGACTTCTCACCATTGAAGCCATTTTTCCAGCCTCAGAGAGAGAAGATAATGCCTCTACCATTTTCTACCTGGTGACTTGAAAATTGAATTTTTTGTTAGGTAGAAGTCACTTAGTGTCAGGGAACTTGTATACCACTATCTATGCAGCATTGTTACAGTCTGATTATTTCTGTGTTTTGAATATGATTTTCCTAATGCTTTGAATAAAATTTTAAAAATTAATTTTTCATTTAATGTGCAAAAAACAGTTACTGAATAATTTTAATATATTAAAAGTGATAGTCATAATGAATGACCATGTATTAGAGTTCATGGTTGGTAACAGGTTGATTTGAAATTTTTCAGTATTCGGTTACATATTTATATCAACATTATCCAAATGAAATAACATAATGTTTCATTACTGTTCAGAATTAGTGTAGCAGAAAAGTCAGGTGTTAAAATTATGAAACTTATAGCTACAAAAAAGTTAAATTAGGATTAAGTAAAATCTTTTAAATTTCCAAGCCAATAGTGAGCAAATTAACTTTAATTAAAGCATATATCTTTACTCTGAGAAAGCCAAATATAAAGGTTTATAAAGTAATATTAAGATGGTATTAAAAATCAGATTCAAAAGGTAGCAGACTTTACAGCTACAAAACTAGTGTTCTGATATACATGTTCTATGACCAAAAAAGTTCTGAGCTAAAATTGTGACTCCAGCCAATTTATTAATGACAGTAACAGAATATCCACTTTGATGAATTCCCCTCCCAAACAAAAAACTATAAAATGACAATTAGGATGTGGCATCCTAAATTAAAGCTGTCATTTTAAAACATTAACTGACAGAAAATAATATGGAGAAAGAATATTGTAGGAAGGATAAATTGATTGGTTACTCTAACTTAAAGATTAAAAACTAGGTCTGACAATTAGTAAGGATAATTTTCTTATGGCTTTCATTTTATATACCGTATGTTTACAAAGGAGTTAGTGGGAATGATAGGATTTACTTTAGGGCAAAACTTTATTACCCCATAAAAAATAGTTAACATGGAGATGTTTTTCAACATAATGTTGATTTGTTTTCTTATATGATACCACAAAAGCACTACACCCCAAAAACAGCTTTTAAAAAACTGAGGAGCCAAGTTCTTTCTCTTCCTATAACTTTTCAGTTATGCTATTATTTCATTAAAAACTTTTGTTTTAGTTCGCTCTGACTAAACTCTTCTTCCCTGGGATATTTGGATTTATCTTTGCATAGCTTTCTATCTTGCTCTTCTTAATACAGAATTGTACAGAAGATCATTTTTATGACCAGTGTTTTCATAAATTTATTAAAAATTGCATTGCTAATTAAAATGCATTTATATTTAATGCATTAGTGGGTAGACTTTTCTTTTTTCAGTAAAATCTTCATTAGAATCTATTTGTATCTGTACATTTTGTTTGTAAAATTTTGGTCTAAATATATTTGCTGTTTGGGGTACTGCCTTTTAGATGTATTTTTTCCCATTTAGAGTTTAGTCTCCTTCAAAGTAATGTTCTACATTACCTTTCCACACAGAATAGGTAACATTATATATGCCAGAAGAAAATGGTTTGATTTTAAGAATGTTGCTAGGTATATTTTTTTCTTTTTTTTTTTTTTTAAGATTTTATTTATTTGACAGAAACACAGTGAGAGAGGGAACACAAGCAGAGGGAATGGTAGCGGGAGAAGCAGGCTTCCTGCCGAGCAAGGAGCCCGATATGGGGCTCCATGTGGGGCATGATCCCAGGACTTTGGGATCATGACCTGAGTCGAAGGCAGATGCTTAACGACTGAGCCACCCAGGCACCCCTGCTAGGTATATTTCATAGTGAATGCTCAAAGGAGTTAGATCTGTCAGTATCTTTGAACATGTCCGCTATTGAAAACATACTAGATATTCCTCCCTTTTCAGGCAGAAATTTAATACATGTTGGTATTTCTTGTGTACAATTATCCAGAAGTGTGCCTTTCATAATAGGTATTAAAAGAATATTTTTGACTGAGTGAATTTAGAATCCTAAGGAGAAACTGGAATAACTTGATTGTAAATTACTTCATTTTCTTTATAATTTTAAGTGGCTATTATTTCAAGATCCTCATTAAATAATTACTAAAGACTATTACAGAATCAGTGAAAGGAAAACATCTCACATTCTTTAAAATAAATTTTTCTTATTAAGTAAATTCCATGCCCATACATGGGGCTCAAACTCACAACCCCAAGATCCCCAGTCCCATACTCTCTACTGGCTGAGCCAGCCAGGTGCCCCAAACATTTCACATTTTTAAAATGTAGTGTCAGGATTAAAGAAGGAAAAACAGGTTTGAATGAAACATAGCTCATGTCACTAAAAGATAGCTTTTTGTTGGCTCAGTTCATTTTCATCAGGACTCTGATATGATAAAGAGTGGATCTTTCATTGATTTCCCATTAGAAACATACACACAAATTGGAGACTTATCACAAATGGAAATTATTAAAAGAAAGTTATGAAAAAAGAAGAAAGTTGGCTGTGCTTATCAGTGACAACTAGACTGTAAAGTCAGAAAAAATTGGCCTGTAACAAACAGGTTCAGGCTAGGTTCAAAGCTAGAGAAACTACAACTATCTCACTTTTGGGGTATCTTCCCTACCTACTAGTTGTAATACATAAAGTGTGAAACAATGGCGTTTAAGTGGTAATTGCTTTGAGCAACTGTTTTGTTGACAGTAATTTACATTAGGAAGTACTGTTGCTATTATTATTATTATGGAGACCAAAGCTGATTCAAAATTGAAATCTGTAAGTTAATCACTAAATTTTTAAATATTTATACCTAAAAACCATTTTGATTGATTAAAATATAAAATTGACCTGTCATCTTGTGTGATGACCTCATAGCATTTTTAAGTATTAATTCGAATAAGTGGCCAGTTTTAGTCAATTTTTGTTGGTACTGTTTGGTCTGTACCTATAAATATTGATCTATCCCAAACTGAAGATTTCTTTTTTAGAGATTTTATTTATTTGTTTGTTAGAGACAGAGAGAACATGCATGAGCAAGGAAAGAAGCAGGCTCCCTGTTGAGCAAGGAGTCAAATGCGGAATTCCATCCCAGGACTCTGGGATCATGACCTGGGCTGAAGGCAGATGCTTAACTGGCTGAGCCATTCTGGTGTGCCCCAAACTGAAGATTTTTAGTAGTATGTCAAGGAGTGGAGAGGAACATGATATATCTTCCTAGACTGGCAATGTTTACTCCTTGTAAAATAAAAGTATTTTTATATTAAAACATAGCAATGTATTGATAAGCAGGATTTACATTAATTTTTGTTTAAGTCAGAAGACTTCAAAGCAGTTTTATTTTTGTAGCAGGTCATTTGTTCTATCCTTCCAACTCTAGGACATTGAATTCTTTGGGTATAATATTGGATGTTAATGACACTCTGTAGAAAAAAATTTTTTTTTTCAAGAAATCCTTTGTCTTCTGGCTTAGAAATGCAAATAGCACAATGAATTTTCTCAAAACAAATAATTTTGATCCTATATATATGGAATTTCAGTTGGATGTCATTTTAATACAAGTTTATAATAGACATTTCTAGGTTCTTTAGAGTCCTTACATATATTGATTTTTTCTTCTACAGAAGAAAGTATTCGTAAGGAAAATGGGGTGAAGACTTTAATTTGTAATCCATATCCTCTTACATTGATACCCGTTCTCACCTATTTCTTTTCTACCATACTCCTCTTTTTCTCCAGCACCTAACCTTTGGATTCCTTTCTACATAAAACTAATTCATCAGTCACAATAAAAATGACAATGGCTATTATCTATTGAATCCTTTTAGGTTCTAGGCACTGTGCAAAGCACTTCTGTATATATTATTTCATTAAGTTTTCACAACCACCTCTTGTGATGGATATACTTTTATGAATGTGTCATATAGTATCTGTCTTTCTCTGACCTATTTTGTCTGAGTATTTTGTCAAGGGGCCAAACACTTGGCTATAAGCACATAAGCATACCCAAGAGGAACAACTGTCAATATAAAGACCTTCAATTATTAATTGCACTAATATCACCCTCACTTTTTAGCCTCTCCCTTAATTTCCCAGCATTCTTTGATGCTAGAGCCTTTCTGGGGTTGTTCTGGACTGATCAGGGGTTCCTCTCCAGCAGCAACTTCTGTGAGGCTACTAGGCTACAGGTTGCTTCACTCTGGCTCCCCAGTTTAACACTCTTCTATCCATTTTGTCTTCTGGAGTGTACTGAAATCACTGGTCTGGTGGGAAGGATCCTCCCTTTTCTACATGTTGATGGTACCATGTGCTTGTTCCTTTACTAGTAATTTATTGTGAACTGGAGGAGAAGATACAAAGGCATGTGTTTACTGTCTTGAAACGAATATAAATTTCATTTTTATAAAAACACGGTGAAACTGACTTCTACTTCTGGTTAGGATGTAAAATACAAAAGAACTTTGATTCAGTGGAAACATGAGAAAAATTCCAGATAAAATAAACATACAATTTATTGGAGCTATTGCAGAATAGTATATACAAGCAAGTCTAGGTGAAATACATTCCAAAGAGAGATGAGTTCTTCATAAGCAAGCAGACACTGGAGCAGCTTCTATACCTGAGACACATGCCTGTCTGAGTGCTCGTGACTTAGGAATGGAACTGCCAGAGATGAGAAGATTTTGCAGAAAAAAAACCTGGCGTTACTTTTGAGGAAACTGGACTGGTGAGATGGGTCCCAAAGGTCATTAAAAGCCTGACCCAACAAGCATGCCCCCTTGCCGTGGAACTTTGCCAAGAAACTAGCAGTGGAAGAAGGACTTAGAGGCAAAAAGAATTTATGTAGCTTTGTGCATCACAATTGCTAGAGCTGGAACTACATTTGAATCTTATCTAAAATTGAAACAACTCTTATTCCAGTTTAAACACTAAAATAACCAAATTGTTCAGTCTCTTGACAGATTCAGCATGGGAGATTAGAGACTGGGCTAACTGAAGGTGAACCCAATCTAATTAAAGCTACAGCCCAGCTCTAGCTCAATTCAACTTGTGGAGAATTTGGAAGGGTGAGTTCCTCACCCTAATCACCACAGAATGAAAAGCATGCATTTCCTCAATAGGCACAAACTTACTCTTTACTCTCCACTGTTCTTTGATGTATAATACAGAATACATTTTTAAAAATTCTAAGACATCAAGAGAGGAGGAATTGGACCTGTTATCAAGAGTAAGCAGTCAACAGGAAGTCCTAGCCACAGCAATCAGATAAGAAAAAGGTCGGGCATCCAAATTGGTAAGGAAGAAGTAAAATTTTTACCATTTGCAGATGGCATGATACTATACTGACTCCACCAAAAAAAAACTAGACAGAATGGATAAATGAATTCAGTAAGGCCACAGGATACAAAATCAATATACAGAAATCCATTGCATTTTGATACACAAATAATGAAGTAGCAGAAAGAGAAATTAAGAAAATAGTCTCATTCATAATTGCACCAAAAAGAATACCTAGGAATACACTTACCTAAAGAGGTGAAAGACCTGTCTGACAACTATAAAATGCTGGTGAAAGAAATTGAAGATAACACAAACAAATGGAAAGATATTCCATGCTCATGAATTGGGACAACAAATACTGTTTACATGTCCATACTACCCAAAGTGATCTACAGATTTAATGTAATCCCTATCAAAATACCAATAGCGTTTTTCACAAAACTAGAACAAATAATCCTAAAATTTGTATGGAACCACAAAAGACCTCAAATAGTCAAAGCAATCTTTAAAAAGAACAAAACTAGATAGCAAGATATACTATAAAGCTATAGTAATCAAAAGAGTATGATAGATACATACAAAAATAGATACATAGATCAATGGTGTGGAATAGAGAGCCCAGAAATAAACCCATAATTCTATGGTTAATTAATCTTCAATAAAGCAGGAAAGAATATGCAATGGGAAAAAGACAACCTCTTCAACAAATGTTGGGAAAACTGGACAGCTGTATGCAAAAGAATAAAACTGGACCACTTTTTTCACCATACACAAAAATAAATTCAAAATGGACTAAAAACCTCAATGTGAGACCTGCAACTATAAAAATCCTAGAAAAGAACACAAGCAGTCATTTCGCTGACATGGGCCATAACATTTTTCTAGGTGAGTCTCCTAAGGCAAGGGAAACAAAAGCAAAAACAGACTATTGGAACTACATCAAAGTAAGTTTCTGCACAGCAAAAGAAATGGTCAACAAAACAAAAAGATAACCTACTGAATGGGAGATGATATTTGCAATGGTATCTGTTAAAGGGTTAGTATCCAAGATATAGAAAGAGCTTATACAACTCAACACCAAAACCACTGATAATCTTATTTAAAAATGGGCAGAAGACATGAATAAACATTTCTCCAGGGAAGACAGACAGCCAACAGACACAGGAAAAGCAGCTAAACATCACTCATCAGCAAGGAAATGCAAATCAAAACCACAATGAGATATCGCTTCACACCTGTCAGAATGGCTAAAATCAAAAACACAAGAAACAATAAATGTTGGGAGAGGATGTGGAGACAAAAAGAACACTCATGCACTGTTGGTGGGAATGCAAACTGGTGCAGCCACTGCGGAAAAGAATAAGGAGGTTCCTTAGAAAATTTAAAAAAAAAGAACTACTATATGATCTATAATCCCACTATTGGGTATTTACCTAAAGAATACAAAAACACTATTTCAAAAAGATATATGCAACCCATGTTTATTGCAGCATTATTTACAATAGCCAAATGATGGGAGCAGTCCAAATGCCCATCGATAGGTAAATGGATAAAGATATGATATATATCTCTAGATATATCTATATAGAGACAGAGATAGAGATAGGTATCTATATTTATGTGTGTGTGTGTGTATGCATGAGTATTACTCAGGTATAAAATAAGATCTTGTCATTTGCAAATGCATGCGTCTAGAAGGTATAATGCTAAGCGAAATAAGTCAGAAAAAGACAAATACTATGATTTCACTCATGTGAAATTAAGAAACAGAACAAATGAAGAAGAAAAAAAAAAAAAAAGACAAACACAAAACACTCTCAACAATAGAGAACAAACAGACGGTTACCAGAGTAGGTTGGTGAGGGGATGGGTGAAATTGGTGAAGGAGGGTAAAAGTACACTCATCATGATGATCACTGAGTGATGTATTGAGTTGTTGAATCACTATATTGTACACCTGAGACTAACACAACACATGTTAATTTTACTGGAGTTAAAATAATAAAAGAGACAATAAAAAAAGTACACAGTAAAAAAAAGAGTAAGCAGTCAAGAGACACATTACTAGCAGACAAGAATGTTTTAAAAAAAACTAAGGTGTGTTGAGGAATTTACAGGAAAGGATGGATACAATGGGCACAGAGGAAATTTCAGAACCAAATAGATAGTCTAGGCCTGATAAATATATTAGAAATAAAAAATCCCTGGATGGCACTCATGGTGGGGTGGGTAGTCCATGGCATGGGATGTCATAATGAGTTAGAACCACAAAAAGAGGTGATTTGGCACGTGCTAAGAAGGGCACACTTGGGATAGGGGAGAGAAGATAATGGGAGATAGGTTACACAGGAGAGATTTATGAAATATAAAGATATATTAAGGATGATAGAAGCATATTTTTCTCTTCAAAAGGGAATTGCAAATAGGAAAATGGAGAGAGCTAGAATGATCTCAAAGATGCCAGAAGAGGAAGTACTTGATAGAGAAATTAATAGAGATGTAAGGATGTTTAAACATTTATGTGTGTGTACTTTTACAAATATAATCTTTAGCTTTTCCTGTAAGAGAGCTTGAGATTACGAGTGCCCCAAAAGCAATGAATACACCTAGATCCCATATTGTGACTTAATATTATTCTCCACTAAAAGAAACCTGGGTTCTCTGGAGAAATAACTGATCACTTCTTGTAACTTTTGCTGGAGCAGCAAAGAACAAGATAAGCCTGGAATATCTATTGGCCTCAGAAAGCAATCACTGCTCAAAGAATATGAGGTGATAGTTAAAAAGGCACAAATGTCAGCTTAAAACAACTCCCAATGGCCAGAGCTTAGACAGTTTGAACAACAAACAGTGATAGTAGCAAACTACAGCCCCCTGAGTAAAATAGGAAACTATGTGCCCACACTGATATAAATATGTGTATACATAAAAATTTTGAAGGACAAGATTATTAAAGAGGCATAAAAAAATTAATAGAGGAGATAGAATGCTAAAAACAAACTTGATTAAGTCAAAAGAAGGTAGGAAAAGAGAACGAAGAAATAAAGAACCAATAGGACAATAGCAGACAAATATCAATATATCAGATTTAAAGTTAACCTTATTGATAATTACATTAAATATAAGTGGACTAATTGCTTCAATTAAAAGTGAGAGATTGTCAAACTATATCAGTTTCTCAACCTCAGCACTACTGACATTTTTGACCACATAATTCTTTGTTGTAGAAAACTAACCTGTGCATTACAGGATGTTAGCATCCCTGGCTTCTACCACTAGGTACCAGAGGGCTAACCCCTTTCCCTTCAGTTTTAACAAACAAAATTGTCTCCAGATAGTTCTAAATATGCCTTGGGGAACAAAATCACTCCTGGTTGAGAACCACCTGACTAGATGAAAAACAAGATTCAATAATATGCTGTTTACTAGAAATATATGTTAAATAAAAAGACACCAATAGTTTTCAAGGAAAAAGGGAAAAGATGCAAATATTAACCATATGAAGGCTGGTGTGAATATATTAGTATCAGACAATGCCAATTTGAAAACAACATTTTCAGAAATAGAGATATTTCAAATTGATAAAAAAACACACCTATCCAAAGGGCTTAAATGTGCTTGCACCTAATAATAGAGTTTCACAATACCTGAAGCATAAATTGACAGAAACAAAGGAAAGAGATCTATAATCATACTTGGAGATTTAAACATGGCTCTTTCAGTAATTGCCAGAATAATTTGATGATAATCAGTTATAGAAGATTTGGACACTTTTAAAGACTTTTTTATTTTCATTTTTTTTTTATTTTTAGAGAGCGAGAACGTGCACAGACAAGGAGGAAGGAGGAGTAGGGGAAGGGGAGAAAATCTCAAGCAGACTCTGTGCTGAGCACAGAACCCAACAAAGAGGTCAGACTCACGACCCTGAAATCATGACCTCAGCCCAAACCAAGAGTTGGATGCTTAACAAAATGAACCATCCAGGTGCCCCTGAACAACACTTAACCAACTTGACTTAAATGATATTTTCAGAATAATGCACTCAATAACTGCAGAATATATATTCTTTTCAAGTGCACCCAGAATATTCACCAAGATAGAACATGTGCTGGGCCAAAAAACAAGTCTCATTAAAATACAGCCATTGTATGGCTGTCCTCAAAGTATTTTCTATGACCATAACAGATATGAATTAAAAATCAATCATAGGAGAGATCTGGCAAGATGGCAGAGGTATAGGACGCACAGAAAGTACCAGGTCCCAGAAGTCCAGCTAAAGAAGCAGAAAATCACTCTAAAAGCCAGCAAACACAACAGGAGAGAGAAGAGAATAAGAACAGCAATTCTAGGAGCAGAAAATCGACCACTTTCAGAAAGGTAGGAGTGGAAAAAGTGAATTTAAAGCGACGGGAAGAGAGACCCCGGGGGGAGGGGCCGGCTCCCAACAGCCACAGAGCCGCGGAGCACAAAATCTGGAACTTCTAGTCTGCTCCGCTGAGGGACATCGCTCCGGAGGCTAACCAGGGGTTCAGCCCTCACAGGAACAGTGTGGTTTCAGGACCCGTGGGGTCACCGAGGGACTAAGGGAGCCCGAGTGCGGCAGAGCTCCCAGGTGGAGAAGCGTATTGGGGCGGAGAAGCCGGCAACAGAGAAGAAGCCACGCAACACCGCATAGGCCTACCTTAGACTATAGGAACTGAGACATATAGTTCATATAGGGCTGCTGTACTTCAAGAGAGGACCCCACGGGAGGCAGCTCTGGAGACACCCCCTCCTTCCTCCTCCGGGAGGAGTGGTGCAGGAGCGCGCAGCAGGAATCTGCTGGTTTGGGGACTCCAAACGGGGCCACATGCACCACAGATAGAAGCGCTCCGCCACTGGCTAGCTGAGCACAGAGTGCTGACTGTGGACAAAGGAGATGGGAGTGATAACGGCTTTCCTCTAAGGGCCTGTGGAG
>CM053614.1:30114276-30147237 GCA_028646535.1 Procyon lotor
AGGTAGCCTGACTGGGACTATCAGAAATCCCATCTTTCTTGGCTGAAAGATGCTGTGGAAACAGACTCAAAGAAAGCAATGGGATCTTCATTTTCCAAAAGTATCTTCATGATATGTGGCCATTTTAAGGCCATGTATAGTAGACGTATGGGATAGTAATGTTCAGATAATGTGGAAATTGACTTGGTTCAAAGACTGTTCTCCCAAGTCAAGGGAGTTTGGAACTGCAGAAGTAGAAGACAAATCTCATCAGGAAAAGCAAAAGCCCTCAGCTGGGCTGCTGACCTGGCAGGATGACATTGTCTAGCTGTATTATAGAAAAATTAGAAACAAGAGCCTATGTCTAGGGCCCTGTCCCCAGAGAAATGCCCTTTCCTGGTGCAGCTCTCTGCTCTGGGCAATTTCTCTGTCTCCTGTGCCCACTCTTTGGGCAGCCCCACAGGCTCTGATCTCCATGTCCCTTGGCCCCATCTCAGCATGACTAGTCCTTGCCTAATTACACTCTGTCCTCATTCCTATTCTATCGTTTTGTGCACACTAATATTCCCTTTGACAGATTCCAGTCACACTGAGCTGCCTGCCTTGATGGGCCATTTTAATCCCCTGTTATTGATTTTTTTGTTAGTGATCTGTTACTGTTAAGACAGTTTTTAATGCAAAATAATTTTAAAAATCACAAATATGATCAGATGGAAAATCTTTTTGTATGGGGTAACATCTTTTCTGAAAGCCCAATTCTCTACCTCCATGTTTCCTTCTTCCATTGGTTATAAACCTGGTATGTCGGGGGAGGGCAGATATCAAAGTCACCTAGAAAAGTTTTAAATAACCTATACCAGTCTACCTTTCCCTTCTGCAAGACTGTATTATGTTGAAAACCACCATTCCTAAAAAAACAAAACAATAAATAAAAACCCACCATTCTTCTGGGTTGGGGACATTGGGGAGGGTATGTGCTATGTTAAGTCCTGTGAAATGTGTAAGCCTGATGATTCACAGACATGTACCCTGGGGCAAATAATACATTATATGTTAATAAAAATTTAAAAAAAAATTAAAAAATAAAACAAACTTAAAAAAAACCCACCATTCTTGTAAAACATGGAGTATAGCCTATACTTCTCTAATTCCTCAAAAATCTTAAATATAACAAGAGTTTCAAAATCCTTTGGAATTTATAGACCATACTTTTTTTATGACTGGGAGGAGGGCTCTATGCTTTTTTAAAACCACATATGTAACCAAGCTCTCCTTAGCATAAGTAAAAACATCCTGTTTTATATTAAGTACCATCACGTAACAAGATGTGTCAGTATTTAGTTTTGCAGCCATTTTAAAGATTCTTTCACACCTAAATTAACAAAGAGGCTTTTAGTTTTTCAAATCCTGGTTAAGGGGGAAAATAATTAAAGATTCCTCCTTTTAATGCACCAAAGATTATTTAACAGTATTCTGAAGATTTTGAGAGTAAAATTATTTCCACCTTGCTTTTAATTCAAAGAAATCTGAGCTCTATTACTTTAGATATATATGTCCTTGGTCATTTTCTGTATCTCCAAAGTGGTTTTTTCCATCCAGAAATTGGAAGGCACTACATGTTTAGGCTGGATGCCCCTCAGGTGACTGAGAAATGCAGGTAAGATTCAAGAAATGAAGCTGTGTCTGTTTGCTCACACTGTCTTTTCTTTCTTCCATCATCTGCTGTGACCTAACTTGAAATATCCACTATTAAAATTGCACTTCCCTTAGGGAAAATTGCAATTCCCTAAGGGAATTATTGGGAATCTCTTTTATTAGTTGGCATACCTTAGTTTTATTTATTTACGGTTTGTACTCCATGTATATTTCTCCAACATATTTGAGGTGGTTAACAATATAATTAGGCCCATTATAGAAATGAAAAGCAACCCCTTCCCTTTTTTCCTCCTAATCCCTCTGAATAATAGAAAGTTCGAATCAACTTTGAGTCAACCTTTGTCAAAATCATAGGAAACCATCAACCACAATTCCATTTGATTATTTTATATTGGAATATCCCGGTGATCTCAAGTACCTAGGAAACAAAGATAGTGGATAGGTAGGGGAAAGGTTTTATTGAGAATTAAATGACTATGTCAGTTCCTAAGTTTTTGTTTCTCAGCACCAAAGCTACCCTTTCTACCATGTTACATGATGTCAGAATGCAGACTTTGCAAGTCACATTTCTGCTTTGCCAGCTGGCTCCCTGTTAGGCTCTGCCAACTGCGGTGTGTGGGTGTGTCCATGTTTATAGCAGTGCACACGCTGCTTGTGTATATGTGATGTGCATATGTGGTGATGTGTGTGTACATGGTTGTGTTTATGTTCGGGAGTGTGTGTGTGTGTGTGTGTGTGTTATGTGTTTGTGATACGTATGTGTGGTGGCAGTAATGTGGGGGGGTGTGGGGGAGCGTGTTTGTGTGTGGAGGTGACAGAGGGAGAGTGTTGGGAAGTAGAAAGAAAAAACTACTTGCTTTCAGTGTGCTTCCTGTTCCCAGGAGCATCAACCCAGCCACACTTCTGCGCCCCACATGGCAGTTCCTTCTGGTAGCATACACTTGCACACGTAACAACACTTCCATAAGCCACTTCATCAGAGATACCCAGGACCAGTGGCCTAGAGACCCCTCTTTAGGAATCTGAGTTTCGGTTCCATGTGGCTTCTTCACCAAGCTTTTAAGTTGTCATACATCCACCTATTCCCTTTGTTTACTCAGTCCTAGATGTGGAAGCTGCTTCTTGTAGTTGTTTCCTTAGTTTTTTCTGTTTGCCTTTCTGGTCACATAATGAACTTCATACCTACCTAATTGGTAATTTTGTGTTATAGTCTCTCTGTTAAGTGGCTAGTGTGACTGCCTCCTGACAGGCATCTTAATGGATAGAATGGATTCCAGCCATGTCTGTCATTATGTTCACTTACATGAAACAGTATGACTTCTAAGACAGTCACACACTTCCTGAGCTATTAAAAATATGTTCTCATGTTGTATGATTTTTGTTAGAGATAATATTTCTTTCAACAAAGAAGCACATAAAACAGTTTTACTCCCTTTTTAATTTTTGGTAAAATGCGTATTGTAAAGATTGTAATTTACGTTTTTTGAATGTATAAATGAGCTGTGTTAAACCCATGACTACATGAATCATGTATGGGATTCAGGAAGAGGGAAGAAGACAGTAAAGGAATATACTCAAAATACTGGAAAAAAAACAAAAACAAAAACAAAAAACTACCAGCCAAGAATTCTGTACCCAGAAGAGTGTGATAGAACTTAGATCTACCTAAAAAGAAATACTAAAGAAAGTCCTTCATACTGATAGGAGTGACGCAGGAGGGTAACCTGAATCTACAAAAAGAAACCAGGAGCACCAGAAATGGTAAATATGTGGGTAACTACAAAAAAAAAAAAAAGGAGAAATATTTTTTGTTTCCTTCTTTTAATTACCTTAAGAGACATATTACATAAAGCAGTAATTGTAACACTGTATTGCTGAGTTTATAAACTAAATTGAATTGATCTATATGACAATAATAGTACAAAGGAGGAGGAAGGAAAAGCTGAATTACTTTATTTCACCAGAATGAAGTCTATATTAACCTGAAACAGATCGTGATGAATTATGACATATATACTCTAACACAACCACCAAGAAAATAACTCCAAAAGTATGTAAAGCAGTAATTTTAACACTGTTTGGTGTTAAATGATACTTAAAAAAATTAACAAAGGTATTTAAATGATACACTATATGATATTTGACACAGACAGCCATAAATGGGGAACATATAAACAAGAAATACATGAAACATCTAGAAGGCAGATAGCAAAATACAGACTTATTTCCAACAAAATCAATAATTACATTACTGTGATTACACTCTAGTCAAAAGGAGTTGTCAGGCTGGATTTAAAAAGCACTACCCTGCTACCTGCTATCTGTAAGAGACACAGTATATATTGCAAGACAAATAGTTGAAAATAAAAGGATATTAATGTAGTTGGAGTGGCTACATTAAGACAAAATGAACTTTAAGAAATCTTACTAAAAACAGAGATATTTTATAGTAGTAAGAGTCTACATACCATGAAAATAAAGCAATTTTTAATTTATACTCCCAACAAAAGAGCCTCCAATCAGAAGAAATAAACACTGACAAAACTCAAAGGAGAGAAAACTATAATTAGAGATTTCAATGCCCCATTTTCAATAGTGGATAGAATAACTAGAATAAAAATCAAAATGGATATAGAAAAATTGAACAGTAACAATCCATTTAACCTGATGTAGATTATAATAAGTTAAGACGCATAAAGCCACACACCTTCCACCCAACAGAGAAATAGAGTCATTTCAAGTACACAGTGAACATTCTCCAGGACAGACCATATGGTAAACCATAAAACAATCAGAGTATGTCCTCTGACCTCAATTAAATTCAACTACAAATCAATAGCACAAATAAATAAGAAATTTCCAAATACTTGGAAATTAAATAACATGTTTATAATTAATCTGTGAGACTAAGAAGAAACCACAAGGCAAATTAGAAAATTTTTTAACCTTAATAAAAAAAGCACACTTAAAAATGTATAGGATGAAGACAGTAATTAAAAATAAGACTATAGCTCTAAATACTAACATTTGAAAAGAAGTGTCAAATCAATAATGCAAATTTCTTGAATAAGAAAAGACAAAGAACAAATTAAACCCAAAACAAAAGAAAAGCAGTAATGAGCAATAAAATAATGAGGGAAAATTTCCAAACTCATTCAAAGAGCCTAGTTGTTCCCTGATACCAATAGCAAAGGTTTCATAAGAAAGAAGAAAAACAGACTGGCATAAACAGACACAAAAATTCCTAACAAGATACTAGAGACTAAAGCTAGCAACAAATAAGAAAAAAGATCACACCGTGACCAAGTGGGATTTATCCTAGGATTGCAAACTTGGTTGACAAATGAAAACCAACTAATGTAGTATAGCATATTAACAGAATAAATGCAAAAACACATGATTATCTCAATAAATTGAGAAAAACCATTCAACAAAATCCAGCTTCAATTCTTGACAAAAAGCTCTTAAGCTAGAAGTAGAAGATTGCTTCCTCAGCCTGATAAAGGAAGTCTACAAAATGCATTAATTGCCTCCTCTTCACCCCACTGGTGAGGGGGGATTATTAACCCAGGTTTTGGGAGTGACTGAATACATAAATCTGAGCTTGAAAGATGAGATCAATGGCAGTTTATTAATCACATATGCTTACAGCCCAGCAGAGGAGGACACTACATGCCATTACGTAGTTGCAGTGGGGAACAGAGTGACAAACAGGCTTTGTAATATCAAGAGGATGAGGTGCCCCTTGGTGCCAGCAAGAGAATGGGATTGGCTTGTTTGAATGACTCCGTGGGCTGGCAGGGAACTGAAACCCTATACTGACAGATGAGATAAGCATGAACTTCACCTGGTCTGTTTGATAAGGAGGATTGTTAAGCTAGGGGACCTTATCCATGGCAACAGAATGAGGAGAACTTGTGGTTAGGTCATTTGAGGTCCTCCTAATTTCACAAGATACACCTAACGCTGAAAATGTTAATCTTTACATCACCCAAAGAAAAAAAACAACAAAACCCATTAAAAAAATCCCTACAAGCCCCCCTGCAAAACAAATCCCAAAAAGCACAACCATATAGCTAACTTAATACTTCACAGAGGAAGAATGAATGTTTTCTTCCTGAAATCAGGGGGAAAGGAAGGATATCCACTCATATAGATCCTATTGAATATTGTACCAGAGGTTTAGCCATCATAACAAGGCAAGAAGACAATTTAAAGTCATTCAGATTACAAAGAAAGATATAAAACTCTATTTGCAGATGACATGTTTTTATATGTAGGAAATCCTAAAAAATCTATATACACAAAAAAAAACTAAAACTAATCTGTGTAGCAGGTTTTCAGGATTCAAAACACAAAAAATAAATTACATTCCTATGTGCTAGCAATGAACAATCTGAAAACAAAATGAACAATTTCATTCACAGTATCATTAAAAAGAATAAAATACTTAGGAGAAAATTTAGTGAAAAGGACACCCCATGAACTTTGCTAAAAGAAATTAAAAACTTAGGGGCGCCTGGGTGGCTCAGTCGTTAAGCATCTGCCTTCGGCTCAGGTCGTGATCCCAGGCTCCTGGGATCGAGCCCCGCATCGGGCTCTTTGCTCAGCCGGGAGCCTGCTTCTCCTGCTACCATTCCCTCTGCTTGTGTTCCCTCTCTCACTGTGTTTCTCTCTGTGAAATAAATAAAAATCTTTAAAAAAAAAAAAAAGAAAGAAAGAAATTAAAAACTTAAATAAATGGAGACACATGTCTGTAGATTAGAAGACTCAAAATTGTTAAAATAGAAATTCTTCCCAAATTGATCTACAGAGTTGAATCAAATCAATGTCAGTCCTATCAAAAACTCAGCAAGGGGGGCACCTGGGTGGCTCAGTAGCTTAAACACCTGCCTTCATCTCAGGTTATGATCTCAGGGTCCTGGAACAGAGCTCCACACTGGGATCCTGGCTCAGTGAGAAGCCTGCTTCTCCCTCTCCCTCTGCCTGCTGCTTCCCCTGCTTGTGCTCTCTCTTGCTTGCTATCTCTCTCTCAATCAAAAAAATAAATCCTAAAATGAGGCGAAGAGAGGCCCCCTGCCTGGGCCCCAACTCCTTCGAGTCCGCTGCGCACCTTTTGCATTGGAAGAAGAAATCAAAAGGCAGTCCATCCCATTTGGTTAGGAAAAGGAACAAGCCCGCTGGAATCACGTAGCACTCTCTTGAGATTCAGCACTTTCCCAAGTTCCCTATAGATTGTACTCCCAGGTAAAGGGGAGCCAAATGGTCCTGAAAAGACTGCGAAAATTTTCCAATACCGTCCCCCATCACCTGTGTCCATAAAAACTCACCCCTAACCCTGTCAGTTGCTGTGTCTTTTGGGAATAACCCCACCAGGCCTATGCTGGCCTGAATAAACTGTGTTCTCCCCGTGCTCCTGTGCCACTTGAGTTTCCATGGTCGCTTCAGTTTTCCGCTACAAAAATATATATATATTTAAAAAAACTCATCAAAGCTTTCTTTTTTTTCTTTCATAGGAATGGACGGGTCAATACTAACACGGAAATACAAAGAACCAAGAATAACAAAAACAATTCTGAAGAACAAAAGTTGGAGGCCTTACACTTTATTTCAGGGCTTACTGTAAAATTATAGTCATCAAAATAGTGTAATATTGACATGAGAATAGACATATAGATCAATATGATAAAAGAAAGTTTAGAAATAAACGTATACATTTATAGTCAACTGATTTTTGACAAAGTGCTAAGCGATTCAATGGGAAAAGTCTTCTCAACAAATTCATAGGCAAAAAAGATTAACTTAGACCCTTAGCTGACACCATACAGAAAAATAAACCCAAAATGAATCATAGATCTAAATAGGTGAGCTACAAATATAAAACTTCTAAAAGAAAACATAGGAGAAAATCTTTGTGATACTGGGTTAGAAAAGATTTCTTAGACATAACACTAAGAGGATGACCCATAAAAGAAAAAGTTGGTAAGTTGGACTTTAAATTTTTAAATTTAAATTTCAAACTTGCTCTTCAAGAAGTATCATTAACAAGAAGATAAGCCACAAATTAGTCAAAAACATTTGCAAATCATATCTGATGAAGGGTTTTATTCAGTATATATAAAGAACTCTTAAAGCTCAATCATAAGAAGAACACAATTTAAAAGTGGGCAAAAGGTTTGAACAGATATTTCACTACTAAAATATATGAATGGCTAATAAGTCCATGGGAGGATACTCAACATCTTCAGTCATTAAAATGCAAAGTAAAGTGAGATACCACTCCATACCCATCAGAATGACTAAAAAGAAAAAGACTGAATACCAAGTGTTAGCAAGTACGAGAAAAATCTGGAATCCTCTTAAGATTGTTGACGGGAATGTAAAACGGCACAGCGAATTTGGAAAACATTCTGGCAGTAACTTCAAAAGTTAAACACTACCTACTATGATAGTTAATTTACAATTACCTAGCAATTTTGCCCCAAGATATCCATCCAAGAAAATGCAACTATATTCATATAAAGACTTGTACATGAATATGCATAGCAATATTATCCATAGTAGCCAAAGACTGAAAATAACCCAAATGTCCACTGGCTAGTGAATGGATAAACAAAGATATGGTGTATTTTCATCAAGATTTATTCTTTCATCAAGACTTGTTCATCAAGACAAGAACAAATAGGTTCCTATTTGCCTTTTTATAACCACACTCTGCTCCCCGTGCTACTGAAACTCCTCCCCCACTCCCTTCTTTCATCTCAAGTCTGCCCCTCTCTCATGTCCTGTACCACCACTATTGTGTCCTCCATTTTTATAATTTGGTGATTTAAAAAATGTTATATAAAGGAATCATATACATAGTATGTAACCTCTTGAGATTGGCTTTTTTTTTTTCCCCACTCAGTGTAATTCCCTGATGATTCATCCAAGAAGTTGTTCTGTATCTCAATAAACCATTCTTTATTTCTGAGTGCAAATGTACCACAGTTTGCAATGAAGAATATTTGGTTATTTCCCAGTTTGGGGCTACTATGAATAAAGCTGTTATAGATATTCATTTATAAGTTTTTATATGAGAAATTTTTATTTCTCTAATAAATGCACAACCACAGTGTAACTGCTGGATTACATAGTAATTGCCATATTTAGCTTTTTAAGAAACTACCAAACTGTTTTCCAGAGTGGCTGAGAATTACTATCTTTCAAAAAGTAGTTCTGTTCATTGTTAACACTGACCACACAACACAAAGAAAAGGAAAATTTTATTCAAGCTTAGGTCTCATTGCTTCTTAGCCTTTTGGCTAAGATCAAGTGTATTCAAGCTTAGGTCTTTAACATGAATAGAAAACTAGAATTCTATTAAGACCCTCTTATCATAGTTAATTAACGAGAAAGGTGACACTGCAATATTATGAAGTGTCTTTGAACGAAAAGCAATTTGTTAATAATGCAAATGAAGATTTTTTTAAGTATTTTTAACACTGACCTAGGAGCTCAGTGTCAGTAGTACTTACATGATATATTGATGTAATATTTGGCATGGGGCAGATTCTGAATGTTTAACCTAACATTTTTAAATTAAAGTACAGGAAACATATTCCATATGTTCCCAATATGTAAGCCTGTTCATGTTGGTTTACTTTCATTAAAAAAAAAACAAGTTCTCAGATATATAGATGCATTTTCTCTTCCCCAAACAAGATATACTGTATCATTTAAAGTTGAAAAATAAAAATTTCAGAAGATTTCTGAATAATTTAGGAAGTTCTGAACCTTGAGATTCCCATTATGAAACATTCCCATTATGAAATTATTACCACACAGCAAGTAATTTTGGCCCAGTCTATTCTTTTGAAATCTGAAATCAAAAGAAGTTATGTGCAGAAAATGTTCGCGTTCTACCTGTACATGGCCACTCCCAACCTTAAAGCTTTCAGTTTATTAAGTATTTATCCCTTCTACACCGTATTTAAAAGTCATCATAGGAATCAACCTGCATGCATGCTATTCAGTATTTTTCTTTTTTTAAAGATTTTATTTATTTATTGGACAGAGGGAGAGAGAGATCACAAGAGGGCAGAGAGGCAGGTGGGGCGGGGGGGTGGAGAGGGGGATGCAGGCTCCCTGCTGAGCAGAGAGCCTGATGTGGGGCTCCATCCCAGGACCCTGAGATCATGACCTGAGCTGAAGGCAGAGGCTTTAACCCACTGAGCCACCCAGGCGCCCCTATTTGGTATTTTCTTCTTTCTCCATTTATCAGCTCTTTAGCTTCCTACCCATTCCAGTTTAGCATTTTGTGCTATTCCTATACAACTCTATTCAACCACATCTGAGTATCTGAGTGTAGGGAGAACACAACTTCAAAGTCATTTGGTGTAGGATGGGTCCATAGAAATCCTATTAACAATCACTGTGAGGTTTGCTGGATCCTCCTATAGAAAGATTACTTCCCATCCTTAATGACATTTCCACCATCAGTCTTTCCAGGTTGGAGCTACTACAGTGTTTTTCTCTGTTCCTATCACTTTCATTCATTATCAACATTAATCCTCCCCTGTAACATTTATATTAATTCACTGTTGTCACCTAAACAATGAAAGTTTTATTTACATTATTTTTTTCTAGATGGCCCACTAGTACTCCTTCCTTTTCTATAATTAAGCCCTTCGTGGTGAAATTTTACTTCTCATTAATGTGTTATAACAGCGGCTCAATTGAAGGAGTTAGAGCTTTTCCTTATATTTAACCAATGTATACTTACTGAGAGGCTACTATTTCCACTGTGATCTCTACAAAGTCTGTGGTGAGAAAGCTGCCTTAATGGAGAAACAGACAGTAAGTAGATCATCACACAGGTAATTAATCACATTGTTAGCAAGCATAAGGGAAAAAATACCAGAAAGGACTTATATACTTAAAGGGACTCATGGTTATGTGGCAGGAATTGTAGACTAGAAAAAATGACGTTCATCCTGAGATTTGAGCATGAATAACCATTCTAGCTTAGAATGGAGGAGAAAAAAAGCAGTTGAAGGGAAGCTAGTGAGGAGTCTTTTATAGATGCTCAGCAGAGAAGGGGCAGATTTCTTGGATCAATGTGTTGGCACCAAAGAAGAAAAACACCTTAGAGGTAAAGCTAGTAAGATGTGGTTTTTAGCCAGAGCAACTGAGTGGTATGGACAGATTTAGGGGATACGGCATCAGTCTGAAACACATTGAGTGTGGGCTAGAATGCGAATTCCACAAAGACAGGTTTTTTGCCCATTTTGTTCACGGCTACATCCCAGTGCCTCGGGAGACACTGAAGTGGAGATGCTCAATAGGCAGATTAATTATACAGATTTGTAGCTCAGAAGAGAGGTTTGGGTTGGAATTTGAAATGTGGGAGTCGGCGAGATGCTCTCAGGGGCCGGGAGAATGCCAAGCCGGAAGAGGGGAAAAGGCAAGATCACATTTGGTGTCCAGCTCACTTGCTAACAGCTTCTGCAACACGTGCTTGCCAAAGCGTTCAGTGATCGCTCTCCCCGTGTGAGATGAGGGAGACCGAGCGTCGTCTATGCTCAGAAGGATCCTGACAGTGTTCAGATCCCGGTGTCTCCCGTGTGCATTCAGCTTTGGCATGTCCTACAGGATACTAAGCCCTTTGTCCTGTGTTATTGTTCCTCTCTCCCCACTCCTTCTTTCCGGAGAAGTGTGGGAAGAAATTAGGAAAATGGTTCATTCTAAAATGCAACGTGGTCCTATGGTTGAATTGTCATGGAAGTTAGAGATTTAATGCTTTAACCTTTCTGACTATCAGTTCCCAAGTTAGGCCAATAGGATACACTTTTAGCCAGAAAGACATTTCGGTGTCCTTTATTAACGCAGCTGTTTTCTCTACCTATCTGCATGATAAAATTGTTCCTTCTTCCAGTTCTTCTGAAAGCAGTCTTCTCTCCTATTTCTCCCTCTTCTTATGCACCCAGAGCTGAAAGAAGTTTGCCAATCTCCTACATCCACCTGACATAGCAGTTAACTAAATTTATTGTGGGGCAAGAAAACACTGTCTTTAGACATTTTGTGTTATTCTTTTTACATGAACATGGGTGTCAGCAGCATTCTTGATATATTACTGATCAAATGCATTTGAATGTATACATTTTACATTTAAATTCTCCTTAATAAAATATTTAATAAAATAACATTTTTTTTATGGCATGACCATTGTTAAAGATGCAAAACTTCTCAAAACCAAACTGGCCAAAACCAGTTTAGAACCAGTTTCATTTTTAGAATTACATTTTTTGAGAGAGAGAGAGAACATGAGGAGGGGGAGAGAGGGAGAGAGAGAGAATCTTAAGCAGGCTCCATGCCCAGCACAGAACCTAATGCAGGGCTTGATCTCATGACCCTGAGATCATGACCAGAGCCAAAATCAAGAGTCAGATGCCTCAAGAATTACTTACCTTCTACAACAATTAACTCAAAAATGTAATTTGTTTATTCTATCCATGTCTCAGTGTCATTTTCTTGAACGTTTTTGTTTGAATGTACACTGTCCTAGGCAGTCAATATAAATCGTCACCAAAACTGAGCAACCAGAAGTCATTGAAAGTTACATTAAAAAAAAAAAAACAACCCATAGAACCTTCTGCTCTGTGTCTACGATAATTAAACATTTCTTTCATAATCAAAAGAAATTATTTCTTTTCCAAAGATAGAGATTACAGACACATTGTTTAAGATCCTCTTGTCAGTATATGACCACCTAAACATCTCTAGTAAATAAAGTTCATTGAATGAATGTGACTACTAGCATGATTTTATATCACTAGTTGAACAGATTTTAAATTTTCCCAAATACTATTAGCATACTCATTACATGATCTTAAAAAAAATATATTGTCGGTCTAATGAATGCATTGTTAGCCCAGTGATACACAAACAGGTTATTCTATAAAATGGGAATAATGCTGCTTGCCTCATAAGACTGCTGTGAGAATTAAATAAATCAATGTTTGGAAAGCACTCAGAACAGCCTCTGATACACAGCAAGCCCAAGAAGGGTTGACTGCTACGGATGCTGTGACCACTTACAGACATAAGTCATGTTTATCTGCATGTGAGATCTCAGAGTGGGGAAGACAGCTATGTGGGACTTACAATTATTATTTTAGGGTAGATTACTTTGGTTACTAAACAGAAATTCTGTACATAGGTCAAACTATTTTTAAGGGACTCTAAGAGCCACCATTCAAAGACTTCTTCAAGCACAGACCTGCTTTGTCAAAAATGCTGCAGATGCCCTTAAGAATGTAAATTTCCCTCCTGTCACTACATTCCTCTAGCAGCCCTTTCCCTTTGCCTCCATGACAGCTGCTGTGGGTTAGAAGGGAGTATGTTGCAAGAGCAGAGATGGCAAATGCCCTTGGCTAATACATCTTTCAAGTCTGGAAATTGCTTATTCACTTTTTCCATCATCAGTCATTCTTACCTTTCCCAACATGGTCATATGCTATTTCTCGGTCTCCTTTCCCTCCTTTTATGGTTATTCCCTGTGCCCACTCAGAGTTTGTCCTGCCCCCCTCAATGTTTCCTGGACTATCAGGACAGGATGGCCCCTGGACTTTGTCTCTGAACTGTTCCACCCTCTCCCTTGATTCCATATTCTTTACTCAGAACCTGTGGCAGCTGCTCAGGTCCTGCCCACCTGTCTCTACAGTTCTGTCTGTTGCTGGCTGAATCCTAGCAGGAAAGAGAGCTGAGGAAATTGCTATGGTCCCACAGGTTTCTGTATCTTTGATGACTTAGAAGTCCTCCTGAACTCTTCTCTTGCTTCCTGTCCTGGATCTTCTTCCCCCACTTGAGCACTTTATATTAAAAAAAATCCAAGGGTTGACAAGCATACTTGTGGCTAGTTATGAATTATTGTTACCTATTTCAAAGCAGTTTTTCCCCCTGTTTCTCCCCATATAATATTTACTGAGGGGCTGAGTTATTTTCTTTTTAAATTTTTTTTTAGGATTTTGTTTATTTATTTGACAGAGAGAGATCACAAGTAGGCAGAGAGGCAGGCGGGGGGGGGGGGTTGGGAAGCAGGCTCCCCACTGAACAGAGAGCCCAATGTGGGGCTCGATCCCAGGACCCTGAGATCATGACCTGAGCCGAAGGCAGAAGCTTTAACCCACTGAGCCACCCAGGCACCCCTCATCCACACTTCTTAAGGCTATGCCATTGTGCTTTTTAAGATCCTAAAGACATTTAGTATTGGTGATTACTCTTTCCAGAATTTTCCGGACAGCTGATTGTGGCCAGTGGGGATGGAAGACACAGATATCAAATGCTAATGGTACTCTAGTATGTTACCAAGAATGAAAGTTGTGACTTTTTTAGTTCTAGGATTCTCCCCTCTTGCTCAGTTAAGTACTAGTCATTAGGATTTGCACACTTTAATAACTAGTCATTCACCACATCATGACCGGTGACCATAATCACTACATGAGTAAAACAATGAACTCTATCTCAGAGGACCACAGAAATCCAGCTGGCTTTCTCACAGTAAAACATAATCTTTGCTTTAGCATCATTGTGAGTTTATTGAAATCTGAAATATTCCTAAGAGGTTGAACTGGATAAATCAAGTCAAGCTAAGTGGTTCTCATCAACCTGCCACAAGGTGTGCGGATCATGTGTGAGCAGCCACCCTCCTAGTTCACAGGTCAAAGTTTTCATTTCCTACCTATGGCAGAAAATCTTAGCCAGAGAGAGGGTCAAGACCAGCCTTAGTGCTTGCCATGGTGCAATTATTAAGGGCTACTATTAAGAGCTACACCTGTTCTTAGCTACAAAGTGTTGATTTTTTTTTTCAGATTTTATTTACTTATTTGAGAGAGAGAGAGAGAGAGAGAGAGAGAGAACATGAGCTGGGGGAGGGGCAGAGGACGAGGAAGGAGCAGACTCCCTGCTGAGTGTGGGGCTCCATCTCAGGACCCTGAGAACATGACCTGAGCTAAAGCCCGACACTTAACCAACTGAGCCACCCAGGGACCCCTGAACTCTTGAATCTTTTTAAGCCATTCTCAACCACCTTTGTGTGTGTGTGTTTTCCAGGCTAGATCTAACCAGCTACAGAATATTCCCATTTGAGAAAGAAGGGAACAAAGCCAAGGAGAGAGGGCACCGTGCTCTGTCAGTGCCTATGGCCTGACCCTGCTGTGGCCCAGCCTCTCCTCTTCATGCCTCTTTATCTGGTGATCCTCAAATTGTTGTGTGCATTAAGATCACAGGGGAGCTTGCTTAAAAAGTGTTTTAAAGGTCCTGGTTCCATTTTAAGACTAGTGAAAAACTGAAGGTGGGGTCGGGAGTCTTTAGTGAGTTTCTGAGGTGACCACACAGCTGGTCCCAGCACCCACATGGAGCAACCCTTTGGTCTGTGTTCTGGATCTTGGCCCTCTGATATTTGCTCACCTTGTGTGCCTGATCTCATATGTATGTCTGTTTGAACTGATCTATTTGACCCTGCCCCCCACCTCCCCTCCAGTTTTTATCTAACTGGGCTACAGGTCCTTGCTTCAGCTGCCCTGCTCCTGAGTAGGCCTTACCCATGCAGCCTGGCACTGCCCCCACAGCTCATCCCATCTGGGCTGGCTGAGGAGTCCAGCTCCTGACCCAAAACCTGGGTGTCGGTTTTCAGGCCTGACCACGGACAACTACAAAGTCTCTACCTGGCTGGCCTCATGGGAAACACCGCCCTCTCCACACTAGGCTTGGTGTACAGTCAATGCATTAGCGTCTCTGAAGGGAGCGTCAGTCAAGGACTCAAGCCCTTCTGGCCAGCCAGGCTCTTAGGTTTATTTGCAATTCTAGCTCGGGCACCCTTCAGCCCAGTGACTCGGCAGAGGCCCCTTATTGGGGCCAGACCCTGAAGACACTTTCTCCCCCGTCTCAGACCAAGCACCCTGCCCTAGACTCCTAGCTTTCATTTCTACTCCCCCTTCCCCCTGAACAGGCATGTTGTTCCATGGGGCAAAATGGAACTGGGACAGTCTTCACTTTCTCTGGTTTTAGCTTCTTATACTATCACCACAAGTGATCAAAGGCTTCACTGTTCATGGCATTTTTCCCTGCTGCTTTAAACTGAAATCATAACAGCTCAGCTCCCTCTCCAGGTTGGCCGAGCACCTGAGAGTCGAGATCTTGAACCAAAACAACTTACTTTCGGAAACTGGGAGATAACATAATGGATTTTAGGTTTGTCAGTTTTTAAGCTACTGATTTGTTACACAGTGTTAGCTTGCCGACACTACGATCTTTCTCACTTACTTTCTTCTGCACATCTGGACTTGGAACTGTTTCCAAGTGGTTTTCACATCTATTATCCCACTTGTTCCTAAATACAATAGCTAACACTTACAGAAAACTTAACTTTGTGCCAGACACTGTATTAAGTATTAAACGGGCAATACCTGAGTAAACTGTCACAACTCTGAGATGGGTCCTTTTACTACCTCTGATTTATCGAGAAGGAGACTGAGGCACTAGATGCTAAATAACTGGCCCCAGATTACATACATATGAAGTGGAGTTAGTGTTCAAACCCTAGCTCTTACCACTGCAAGCAATTCCAGCCCAAAGAAACAATGCTATTTAGGTAAGCCCGCACAGCAGCCTAGCACTGAAGGCAAAACCACAACTCCAATCTCAATTCCCTTCCAGGAGTCCGGGATAACGGCCAGGGACCGCGAACAGACTTGGAAATCGGCTTCCGCTGCCAGCTAGACAGAGAGACCCGCTGAGACGTTTGGTGGCAAGAACCCTCCTTAGGTGGCAAAGCCTTCTGCACCTCTATGTCTTAATCCAAACCCTGGGGACAATAATCTGACTGGTGACCTGGACCAAGTCTTCTCACATCGCTACTACTCACTTGAGCCTGACGGAGAGATAATAAGGAATACACAAAATAGAGATCCAGTTGGGATTGTTCCAAGTACATGGACCCCAGGAGACGATGTACCCCCACGGGGGTACTGCACAACTGCAGAGGAAAAAGGGATGGTTTTCTGGAATTAAAATTTCTCCAATTTTAGACTTCTGGGAATTCATGGTAATTCTGGAGAGCACTGAGCTAAAGCTACACATCACGGTAGCAAAAGGAACTGTATTTGTCTGTATATTTACAGGATACCATTAAAAGAGAGTGCTTCAACTCTTTGAAATAACGAAGACTAAGAGTTCTTAAATTCTTTGCAGCACTTGAAATCCCCTCTAAAGGAGAGTTTGCAGAAAGTCAAATTCCTAGGCTTTACTCTCAGATCCCAACTTCAAAGACAGCCTGTGGGGCTGGGAAGTTAGTTCTTAAAGCACCATCACGTGATTCTGATGCAACCGATTCATGCACAGTCATTTAAGGATCTCTGCTAATTCCACAACTCTACACCTTATCCATTTATTATCTATTATTTATTAATAGAGACCTTAAGGACTTCCAGTCCCATAATAATTGAAATTTAGAAATTTCAGAAGTGCTTTGTGAAGTTTGTGACTACCAGTTGTTCTCACCGGAACTTTATTGATTTATCACCACTGTCGTTATACCAGATTAGTAAAATGTCATTTTCAACTTGTATTCCCCCATTCTGCACAGACCTTCCATGAGGACAGAGTTCCAGGAACTCGAAGATTCTGCCCCAGTCCAGGCTCTTAAAACAGCGGTAATTAGTGGAATTTAAGAAATAAATGACCACACTACCTTCTATCTAGACGTCCTGGAAATGGTCCTTTAGTACCCGTCTCATGCTTTCAGTCCCAAAGCCAACAGCAGAAGCCGTGCATTCTTGTCCTGACATATGGGTCTTTCTGGTTCCTTTTTCATTTCATCAGCGATATTTTTCGTGTGTGTCCCGATCCCAAGGGCTGAAACTACCGGTCAGCCAGCAGTGGGTCTTTTGAGCTTTCTGGCTCGACCTCTAACCTCACTGCTGCAAGTTTCCCGTGTCTTGACTGATTACCTTTTATCCTCCATCAAGGTGACTTCCTGAATCACCTGCCAACCTCTGCGGGCTCTATTCCCCCTCCCCCAACCCAGTTCAAGTTCTGACAGAGATTGTGTTTTTTTGCACTCTTGGATATCCCTAAACATACAGGATTTCTGAGACAGTTTCTTTGGCATATTCAAGAGACATGAAATCTCTTTGGTTATAGTCACTTAAAAATTAAACACTTCTGAACCAATTTAAGAAATAAAATGAGCTACCAAAATCAAAATGCTCACGTTTTTAACAGAATTTTAATATTCTGTTTTTAGGGGAAAGCCCTTTGTGTTTTATTCAAATTCATGAATAACAGATGACATTTAAGATGTCTCATTATGCTCGCAACATACAAATATACAGTTTCTTAAAATGGCCTCCTGTCAAATACATATGATTTCTATTTGTCTGCTGTTAATGTAATTGACTAAACACCAGAGTCTACTGATTATGCTTTCCCTCGTAAACCACTTACTTTATAGGCATAAGCAGCTGTGTTTATGCTTCTGTGATTTTCGGGTTTCATTATGAAGTTTCAGCATGTGATTCAAGAGCCATTGGCAGTATAAGCACCGAGGCAGCAGCTGGCAACTTTTACCAACAAAGAGAATATTCCATCAACACTTGCATACACTGTGTAGGATACACAGATGCATACGTAACACCACTGCAACCACATTAACTGTGAGATGTGAACAGGAAGGAAACACTGTTAACTTTTCGGGCAATAACTGATCAATAGTCAAAGACCTGAATTTAAACAAGAGCATAAGCACTTCCCCTCCTTCTCCTCACTCAAATGAGACCTGAAGAGTTGGGCTTTTTAACTTGGGAGTTTGGGAGCATTCAGAAAGGGTGGGGTAAGAGAGGAGAGGACAGAGGAGAGAGAGAAAGGCTGACAGAGGAAGCAGCCGTCCAGAGTTTGAGGAGGAAATCCATGCCGAGAAATAAGAAAACAAGGAGCAAGGGGAAGGAGACAGAGCAATGAAGCAATAGAAGACACAGGGTGGCAAAGAGGCCCAATCACAACCCAGCGGGGGCTTGTTATCCAAGCCTCTGTGTCACTTTGTCACAGTGACTTATTTCTACAGCTGCATATAGAAGAATGCTGGAGAAAGAGCTGGTTTAAAACCAGGCTCTGCCATCTATCGGTGTGACCTATGGCAAGTCCGTGACCTCTTCGGGTTTCAGCCTCCCCATCTGTAAATAATAGTGGATAACACTTGGTCAGGTTTCAGTGAGGATTAAATGAGGCAACAAAGCAATGTGGTTAAGAAGCCGGGCATTGTGATCAGACTGCCTTCAGCTGGACGACCTTAAGCAAGTTAAGACCCAGTCTGTGCTTAGTTTCTTCTCTTGAAAACAGGGGTAATAAAAACAATGCCCACACGCATGGGGTTGTTCTGAAAGTTGACTGGAAAACACATCTACATCTACAACACAGCAAACAGGTATAGCAGTGCCTGGCATTTGGTTAGCACTCAATAAATGCTGACGCTGAGGGATAAGAGTAAGTGCACAAAACATGGTATTGATGACGCCTCCCTCACGGAAGCGGGCACCATTTTGCCTCTTTTTTTTTTTTAAATCCCTACAACCCTGCTGACATTTGCAAGCACTTACCCGAAGTGTATAATGAGATCAGAAACCATAGGACGCTTTTCTTTTCACCTTCGCTTTGTGCACTCTTGTGCTAACATTTCCCCTTTGCCTTGTGTGGCAGTGACTACATAGTTATCCAGATGCTCAACTGTTCTTTTCTTTGAAAAGTGTTTAAGTGCACAAACAATATATGAATATCTTCTGTTGGTTAGAAAAAAAAAAAAGTTGATAAGACTAAAACCCACTTTCAAGTTCAATCTCTATCCCAGGTCCCTCCCCAAACTCAAATATTTTATTGATTTTGATGTGTATTTTTTCACACCTTGTATTTGGCATACATGTAGGACTTTATATCTACGGACCTGTGTCACGCAAGTTTCTGCCAGAGAAACACATCCTTTTAATGACCGTGGGATAAGCAGTGAGAGCCTCTCTTTCATTTCTTTTTTTTTTTTTTTTCTCTCTTTCATTTCTGATATTAGTATTTGTGTCCTCTCTTTTTTTCTTTGTCAGCTGAATAGAGTTTTAACAATTTTATTGATCTTTTCCAAGAACCAAATTTGGTTTTATTGATTTTTCTCTATTAATTTCCTGTTTTCAACTTTATTGATTTATGCTGCAATATTTATTGTTTCTTCTGGTTGCTTTAGGTTTATATTATTTTTCTCCCTCTAGTTTCCTGAAATGGAGGCTTAAATTATTGATCACAGATCTTTCTTGTCTACTATTCATTCAATGCTAAAAAAAACTTCCCCTAAGCACAGCTTTCATGGCATCCCACAAATTTTGATAAATTGTATTTTCATTTTTATTCAAACTATTTCTTAAAATTTCTCTTGAGCCTTCTTTAAGCCATGGATAGAAGTCTGTTGTTTAATCTCCAAATATTTTGGGATTTTCCACCTCATTCTGAAATTGATTTCTGGTTTAATTTCATTGTAGTCTAAGAGCACACTTTGTTTGATTTTCTTCTTTCAGATTTGTTGAGGTGTGTTTGATTTGGCTTACCAGAATATCATCTACCCAGGTGAATGTTCCATGTGACCTTGAGAAGAGTATTCGTTCTGTTGTTGTTGGATGAAGTAGTCTAAGGATGTCCCCTAGACATATTGACTGATGGTACTGTTTAGTTTAACTACATTCTTACCGATTTTCTGCCCGATGGAACTGTCAACTACTGAGAAAGGGGTGTTGAAGTCTCCAACTATAATAGATTTATCCATTTCTCCTTGCAGTTCTATCAATTTTTGCCTCATATTTTAATGTTCTGTTAGTAGGCAAGTAGACAGTAAGGATTGTTATGGGTTCTTGAAGAATAGACCCCTTTTGATCATTATGTAATGATGCTCTTTATCCCTGATAATTGCCCTTGCTCTGAAGCCTGCTTTGTCTGAGATTAATACACCTACTTCAGCTCTCTTTTGACTGGTATTAACTGTGGCATATCTTTCTCCATTGCTTCACTTTAAATTATCTTTTCATTTTAAGTGGTTTCTTGTACACAATATATAGTTGGTCTTGTTTTTTTATCCACTCTGACTGTTTCTGTCTTTTAATTGGTGTATTCAGACTGTTCACATTTGAAGCAATTATTGATGGATTAATATTGATCATTTTTGTAACTGTTTTCTATTCATTGAGTTTATCGTTGCTGCTATTGTTATTCTTTCTCTTCTTTCTTTCTTCTCTTCCTGCTCCTCTTGCACCTTCCTCTTCCTTGTGTCTTTCTTTTCTACTTTCTCTGGTTTCTGCTTTTATTTTTTAATTAAAATTCAATTTAATTAACATAGTATATTATTAGTTTCAGAGGTAGAGTTTCATGATTTGGTTTCTGCTTTAAATTGAGCATGTTATATGATTCCCTTTCCTCTTCACTTTTAGCCTATCAATAATACTTCTTAATAGTTTTTAGTGGTTACCCTAGAGTTTACAATATATATTTTCAACTGATCCACGTCTACTTTCATATAATAGTATATTGCCTCATAGATAGTATGAGAACTTTATTTGAGAGAAAGAGAAAGAGTGAGCAAAATTGGGAGGGAGAGGAGGAGGGGAAGAAGACTCCCCACGAGTGGGGAGCAGAGCGGGGCTTAATCCTAGGACCCTGAGATCATGACCTGAGCTGAAGGCAGACACTTAATGACTGAACCACCCACACACCCTTAGTGTGGGTACTTTATAATAAAGTATTCCTAATCCCTCCTGTCTAATATTACTGCCATTTACTTCACTTTTTCATGTGCTATAATCATCAAATACATTGTTGCTATTATTATTTTGAACAAACTGTTCTCTGTTAGATCAGTTAAGAAAAAAAAGAAGAAAAGATTTTATTTTACCTTTATTCCTTCCCTAGTGTTCTTCTTTCTTTATATAGGTCTAATTTTTTGTCCTATATTATTTATTTTCTTTCTTTCTAAGGAACTTCTTTCACCGTTTGCAACCTAAGTCCACAGGAAGCAATTTCCCTTAATTTTTCTCTGTCCAAGAAAGTCTTTATTTCTCTTTTGCATTTGAAAGATGATACAGACTATAAGGTTGGTGGCTTTTGGTTTTATTAGGATGGCTGTAGAACAGACTTTCTCTAAAAGCATATATCTTACTCTTAAGGCATGGCCTTTGTGCTGCCTTATCTGGGTGGCTGGGGTGTTAACATTCTTTATGGGCTACAACTATCATGTCCCCCCAAAATGTTCAACCTTGAGCATCTTTGTTTAAATCTCCATCTCACTGCAAACACTTTCTGTGTAGTCTCACCTCATACATGTTTAGGACACATAAACTATGCCCTCCCCTACATTGCTCTCTCCTCAATTCCTACCCCACACAATGCAGTGACTATATCTTCCTCAATTCAGATTTCTTCCAAATGGGACTTCCATGCTCTGCTTGGACTTTATCTCACTGTGCCATAGTTGATTAACCTTTGCCAGGCTGAGATTCAGGGTGATTATGGGATATTATCTGATGAATTTTCTTTTAGGGATCATAGTCTTATGCTATTCACTGTCCAATAACTGAAAACAATGGCCTCATATACTTTGTGTGGTTATATGATTTCTTAGTGTGAAAACTAATCTAGTGCCAATTACTCTGTAATAGTTAGAAGCAGAAATGTCCCTTATTTAATCTTCTATTCCCCAATATCTAGCACAGATCCTGGCCTTCAGAGGCAATCAACAAGAAATCAATACATGAATTAACGTGTCCATCAATGAATTCAGGGAAGGGAGAATAGATGGGGAAAGGGGAAAATTAATTTGAGAGTGTTTGGGAAGCATTAACTAGATAGCAATGTACTCAAGCAAATTAAAAGTTTTAATGGAATCTGACTCTTAAACTCAGAAGACTCAAGAGTTAGGCTTAATATCTTTTGGAAAACAAGTTATTCAGTAATGGCTGATTCTCCATTTGTCATTTATACTACATGTTGAAAAGCCTGAGCCAATATTTCTGGTTTGCAATTCATCTTACGTATTTTGTAATCAATAAGCGAGTTCCAAGGTAAATCAAGGCATATATGGATTTTATAATATTCAGATTTAGAAGAATTGTTAGATTTTGATGTTCTACCCTTGCATATTTTTTTAATGTTAGAAACTAATAGGATAGTGCCACATTTTGAAATCTTTTAAGTTTTGGGGAAATCCTTCTTAGGGATTTTTAAAAACTGCTTCCTATTTCAGATACATGTTTCTGGCACTTTAATCAGCCAATTAATTATGTCATTAAAATATATTTATTATTACTACATGATAAAGTAATCAATTTATTTTTTAGAAATATATTTTAGAAGAATGATTTAACCAGTCTTATATTTGTCCATTTATTTTAAAAAATATACTTAGCTGAGATGTATAAAGCCATAAATTTCTGTTTAAAACCATTTTTATGCAAGCTATTTAAATAATATTAGGTGGTTGTGTTTTCAAGGGAGATTTCTAGGTGCTACAGTTAATTTAAATAAAAGCTATTTCATTTTTATGGATCTAATTTATTTCTCAATTATCAAGCTTTGATTTGTCTTTTACATTGAAAATATGATCTTGCTAATATTTTCTGAAAATGAAATGTATAACTATGTTTCATAAAAGTTTTAAATATGATATTGTTACAGAAGAGAATAGGGCAGGATAACATTTTTTTTTTTTTTGGATAACATTTTTTATGTTCAAGCATAAGTCAGTGAACTATACTTAAGGGTGATAAAAATATTTTATAATGACGAAGACAAGACAAAGAAAACAAGAAAGATAGAGACTTGCAGATAAGGAATCAGCACAGAAGGGTAAACCCCTTACCTGACTTTAAAAGTCTTTGAATACTTACTTATCATAAAATTTTGAGGCTCAAGTAGTGGGGAAATTTTAAAAAAATTTTTCTGTCTTGAATAACATTTTATTTTCAAGTGAAGATTGAAGGAGACAGGAAAAGGGAACTTTGGGTGTTCCAAAGTTCCAAATTTTCACCCGGAAATGTAAATTATTCACTTATAAAATTGGATTTCAAGGAAAAAGTATATGAAGAAAACCCTATAGAAGATAAGGTGGAGTAGGAATGTACAATATCCTTCAAAGGTATGTACATGTGATAGAAAAAATCCAAAGATAGATTCTAAGCGCACCAAGACAGAGTAAATAGATGAAAAAAGCCTGACCTAGAGATAAGATGCTTCATTAAACTCCTAGCATAGGGAAAATTACTGATCTTGACACTCATGGTCTTGCTTAATTACACTGCAAAAGCACAAGAAGATGTTTGATTAAAGCACTGAAATAATGCATAGACTGAGACAAAATACAGAAAAATGAAGATACAAGCAGAGTCCATGTGTCAGACATGTTTAAACCACCACAGCTTAATTTTGTAACCAAAAATGTCAAACACCAAAAAGAACACAATATTTACAATAGATGTTTGCTGTAACATAGTTTGCCAAATGGAAGTAACAGCTGAATTTAACTTTTTTTTTAATATTGTTGAAGAAAAAGCACATGAATGGTTCTCTTTTGACATGCTAATACATGGTGGCCTTTAGGCCTTTAATTTCTCCTCTTCCTGCTTATTCATTTCTCCTTTGATTATTACTGTTTTTGGAATCTCCAAAAGTAAAAAAAGAAAAAGAAAGACAAAGACGTTTATTTTTATTGTCTTATGGAAGTCTATGGTGGCTCGGAGTCTATTTTAAAACAAAATTTAGTCAAAATATTGTTACATCTGAGTAGAGAAGTTATAATGATTTCTATTTACTTTCCTGAATTTCCATACTTTTTACAATGATCATATATACTACCAATGTTATCATGAGCAAACAAACAAATTAAAGGAAATCATGGGTCTATTTCATTCCAGTTAGGCACTGTCATGGTTCCACTGTCCCTTTGATATTAGATCATCACACCCTTATAAAAATCTAGTATCAGTTTCAAAATTATTTAGAGTATTCTAAATAAATTGCTTCTTAAATATTCATTATAATCTGAGCACCTCTGTCAAACACAGGATCAAACACAAGGTTTGGGGGAGGAGGGAGCAATGAGGGAAAAGTTTTACGCTACAGAAGGATACTTGTAAAGATCTTCCAAACATTTTAAGAATTCCAAAAATAGTGTAGATGGTGAAAAGGACAGAGAAAACTGAGTTTAGAAAAATTCTGAGTAGAGTTGAGGTGATTAAGGCTAATAAGTGGTTTTGTAAGACTGTACATAAGATGTTTAGCATCCAAGGAATTAAGAAAATCAATTACACCCTGCTATATTTATACAAGGTGAAGGAAAATGCTAAGTTGAAATGACTTAAAATTTTCAGGTCTTATTAATAAAGAATAAAGTAACCAATCAGTAAGGAGGGGAGACAGAGAAATGAAGATCATAGTTCTTGTATACATATTATGTAAAGAGGGGATTGTTTGTATGTTTGTTCTATTTTTTTTTAAGATTTTATTTACTTGACTGACAAAGAGCACAAGCAGAGGGATGGCAGAGGGAGAGGAAGAAGCGGGCTCCCCACCAACCAGGGAGCCCCATATAAGGCTCAATCCCGGGACTCTGGGATCATGACTTGAGCCAAAGGCAGACACTTAACTGACTGAGCCAGCTAGGTGCCCCAGTTTATTCTATTTTTGAGGAAAGACATTTTTTTTTTTCCTGAAAGAGATAGTGGATGATTTTGTTATTGGTGAGTCATGGAAGGAAGTCTTACTAATAAGATGAAGAAGATAGTCTTTCTATTAGATAAAGAGGATAGTCCTGGAGTTCTTTGTGTTGTCTTTGGAAAAGACAGAGGTTCCTGGGTGGCTCAGTTGGTTGAGCCATGGACTCTTGATTTGGGCTCAGGTCATGATGTCATGGTTGTGGGATGGAGCCACAGCCGGAGCCCTGCTTTGTGCTCTGTAGTCAATCTGGAGTCTACTTGAAAATTCTTTCCCTCTGTCCCTCCCCCTACTCCTGTGCAGCTACACACTCTCTCTCTCTAAAATAAATAAATAAATCTTTTTAAAAAAATGTGCTCTCTAGAGAATTAACACAAATTTCCTATATCATATCCTTTGTATATTCCAAAGTTTGTCTAGCAATGTACAGTTTCATATTGTGAATTTTTTCCGTTAGTAACTAAAATACTCAGTATGTTTTGTTAGTATTTTAAACAATGAGTCAGAGCCTAATAATATTTTTGTAATAATTTAACAGCCCAATATAAGCATAATCTCTTAACGAATTGGGTAGTAAATGTAAATCCAAATACACAAACACTATTGTTAATGATAGGACTGCTGTATTTCAGAGAAGCCCTGCTTATTAATTCAATAAAATACAGAGCTGTCCCTTTTAACAGAAACATTATCTGTATCATTGAACTATCAATAAATATAAAAATACCTACATTATAAAATAACTTATATTCAGACCAGTACTTTCTTTTTTTTTTTTTCAAAGATTTTATTTATTTACTTGACAGAGAGAGAGAAGGAGAGAGAGAGAGATCACAAGTAGGCAGAGAGACAGGCAGGGAGAGAAGGGGGAGCAGGCTCCCCGCCGAGCAGAGAGCCCGATGCGGGGCTCGATCCCAGGACCCTGAGATCATGACCTGAGCAGAAGGCAGAGGCCTCAACCCACTGAGCCACCCAGGTGCCCCAGACCAGTACTTTCTAACCAAGGAGATTATTTACAGGATCCATTAACTATGAGGCGTATATGCACTGTTATTAACACTTACTCTAATAATGACATATATACAGAGATTGAATTACTGTTACTCTCTCACCAAGTACTTCACCCACTAATACCTAGAAATTTGTTTAGTTCTAGATTTCTCCAACTCACCCGTATCAGCCCCAGAGAACTTCAAGTATATTTAAAGGAAACTCGGGATTAATGGACTGAGATTTTCAGTGGTTAAAGGTTCATGTAAATCCTATTTCACCTACATTTTATATAAAACAGGCATTGAGATTAGGAAGGTGAGTGTGAATATGCCATTGTTTTGTGCAGGACTCAGTCTATTAATAGTAATGCTATTGACTAGAAATGCCTGAGGCCGCTCCCCTGGGCCTGAATGAGTTTCCCACAGACATCTGCCCTTTCCAAATCAGTGTTAGTACTGGGCCCCCACCCTTGTGGTGCTTATGCATCAGTGGCCAGGGGGTCTGGTTTTATTGGCGTTGAGGATGGCAGTCTAGAGTTTTGTGGGCTAACTCTTTATGAGTGACTTTAAAACATGAGAGCAGGAATTTAAAGTGTAGGGAAAAGAGAAGTAGCTCAAAGGCTCACTTACAAAAATCAACCAAGATCTCTATAACAAAGGAGCCTCAGTGGAGGGACGTGGCTCTCCTTGACCTGTGGCTGTCAATGGGTTTATCTGAGACAGCCATCTCTGAAGTGGATGCCTCTTTGAAATGGATGTATTATATAACTAAACAAAACAACTGTCAGAGCTTACATCAGAGCCATCTAAATTCTAGCCAAGTGATGTTTGGGAATAATAACTACAATGTCTTTAGGGCTCTTCACAAATATTCCTGTTCTCTCTACTTTTGGGTAAATGGTTAAGAACGCACTTCCTCTTGAATTCAATTGTGATCAGATGATACATTAGCCAACCAAATAAGATTGGAAGTGATCAAGGTCATATTTTGTGATATTATGGCCTTCATCTGTCTTACTACTTTCTCTTACTGAGCATTAACTACTTTCTTTTTTTTTGACTACTTTCTATTACTAAGTGCTATTAATTCTAGCCCCCTTAAACACTGCAGTAATAAGAACTGCTTGGTGTATTAATTTTTTCTTTAGTAATGAAAAAATTTAAGGCTTTAAATTTTCCTCTAAGTTTTCACTGGGTCTCAAGTTTTGCATGTAATGAAGTGTTCTTTTCATTGCTTTCTAAAAGTTTATAAATTTTCTTTTGATTTCCTCTGTGGGGTAAGGTTTATCTAAGAATAGATTATTTAATTCCCTAGAATTATGATATTTTTGGTCACTCTTTTTAACATATTTCTGGTTTTACTAGGTAATGAGAAAATAATGTGAGCTATATTTACTTCTTTAAATTTATTAAGATTTTCTTTATAGATGTAATAGTTTTTATAAATCTCTCAAAAATATATAAGAATAAAATTTATAAGATAAAATTTATTTTCCATTAAGGAGCTAGAATATGTACACAGACACACTATCCATTACATCACATTTTAAAATATAATTTCCAATCATGTATTAAAGACTCATGCTATAACTTTATTTTTTAAAGGGTTTCTGTATTTCTGATAGGTTTTTTTTTGCTTTATGTATTTTCTCTATGTTATTTGATTCATACAGAATTATGACTGAGCATTTTTCATAGATTGTATCTTTTTTGTTATGAAATTACCTCTATATTTTTAGTGTTTTTACTCTAAATTCTGCATTATCTCATATTATCTACATTTTTTAATCTATTATCTCTTTTCCACTCATATTTTCAACATTTCTTTAGTTTTTTAAGTGTGTTTCCTGTAACGAGTTTACAGCTAGGTCTACTTTTTAACTTAATCTGATGTTTGCTGCCTGTCAATAGGAAAAGTTCATTTATATTTAGTGTAATGACATCTCTTTTGGTTTTCTATCATATATTCTACTTATTACTTATTTTACATCATTATTTTCTGTTTTTATTTTTTATCAGAATGATCAAGTTGTGCTTGATTCATTTTTTCTCTTATTAATTTGAAAGTTATTCTATTTTTAAAAATTTTATTAATATTATTTTCATCTTCTCTGGTCTTATAAAAGGCATATACTTCTCTTCTACTATTTGAAAATAAGATGTCACAAAGACACTCTATTTTTTTCTGCTCTTCTTCTTGCCATTAAGATGAGACCTTTAAATAATTTCATTTTCCTTATTACTTCTTCTTCCCTCTCCCCCCCAAGTAGATGAGCACTTTGGCTTCCCCATCCTTATCTCTGTCTACTCTTTACTAATCCTTGAATTTTGCTGATATAATTTAATACACTTAAACTATTAGTAGAATATCCCTTATTGTATATCCTTTCTGTGTCTATGGTTTTTACTTACCATTTACCTTACAATCATCCATTTGGATTTCAATTGAATAGGTAATACTGATTTAATATATAAACAATTGTTGCTCATCACTGCTTTCTCATGTCTTTGATTTCTCATATTTAGAATTCTGATGTATTCTATAGCATTTATTCTTTGTTTTTATTAGTCTTTTCTTGATAATTTTCCTCTGAACATTTGCATATTCTCAGATATCTTTATTTTGCCTTTACAGGTAAATAATTTCTTGGATGTATACAGGATTTTCAGATTGAAATTCTTTTCTCTCAATAGTCCTCAGATACTTTTCCACTGATTTTTAGCTTCTAGTTTTACAAGTGAGAAGTTCAAAGCCAGTATAATTTTTCTTCCCTTTATGGTTAGTTTGTTCTTTTTGGCAGAATATTTTGAATATTTTTTATTTATCCTTACAACTCAGAAACTTCTTATGATATGTCTAATTATATATCTCTCCTCATCAGTCTGGCCAGGAATGTGATGAATATTTCAATCTAAAAATTTAGATCTTTAGCTCAGGGACACTGTATTTCTCTTTAGCTTTCATTAGAGCCTTATCTTCATTTATGGATTTACCTTTCAGCTGAAGCTGCTATTATTTCCAGGTTGACTTTCCTAGAGATACTGTATAATTCTCTTACCTTTTCTTTAATAATTTATATCTCATTATGTTATGTCCGGATCGAGACCCTCCCAAAAGAACCCACAAAAGGCAGGCTGGATGCAACAGCAAGAGGATTTATTTCCAGCTAGCTGGGGCTCTCACCGGCACATACGACACAGTGCAGTGCTAAGGTGAGAAGCCCCGCCTCTCCCCTTTCCAGCATTTTTATACACTCAAGTAAATAAGCACATATGTCACTACACACGTAGGCCAGTTCCTTATTCTTTATATGGCAATTACCTAAATCTATGCATTTCATTGGTGCATTTGAGCAACTCAGGGGCTAGTTGTCACACAGGAAAGTGGAAGAATCTAAATTCCAGGAATAGTTTCATGCCTGTACCTTTAGGCCTGTTCTTTTCTGGCTTAAAATGAAGCCTGTTATGAAGGAATGGTGGTCCTCACAACAGGTCCTAAAAGCTCCTTAGACCAAGATTTAGCTTGACTTTAATATGTTGCCCCATATCTTATAGCACTTAATCTTAACATACTACACACTATTAAGTCTTAACTCCAAAATGTACTTAATCTACACTAACTTACGGTTAGAATTAATTACTTAAAACTGAACTCCACAATTATATTTTTGTTTCTGCTTTGAGATATATTGTAGGTAAAATTGTGTCCCCTGAAAGATATATTGAGGTCTTAATCCCAAGGACCTATGAAATGTGAACTTATTTGGGAATGGGGTCTTTTAGATGTAAATAAGTGAAGAGGAGGTGGGGCCTGAATCCAATGACTGCTATTGTTATTGGGAGAGGAAAATTTGGAGACTCAGAGACACAAAGTAGAAGAAAGCCATGTAACGATGGAGACAGAGATTGAGTGATGCAGCTGCCAAGTCGAGGAACGTCAAAGACTGGCAGGAACCACCAGAAGCTAAGAAGAGGCAAGAAAAGATTCTCCCCCAGACCCTTCAGGGAAAACATGGCCCTGCTGGCTTTTTGGACTTCTAAGCCTCCAAAACTGTAAGAGAAAACATATCTGTTATAATTTGTTACAGCAACCCTAGGAAACGAATGAGAGGTAATTCCAGATGTTCCAGGTCACTAATTCAAGTCAACTTCATTTTATTTACTGAATTGCTTAATTAAAGAATTATGTTTTGTAACCATCTATAAAACTCAGAGAATATTTTATGATCTCCACTTGAATCTCCTTAAGTCATGTTGATATTTTATAACTCGGGTTTTTAATCTGTTTTATCTAACAGCTCTATTTCATTAAGTGTTGGGTTTTGGGGCCTAATTTTCATTTCTGGATACTAGGTCCCCTTAGGTGTTATTTTTCTTTATTGACTGACAGAGCGTAGGTCTGATTTGAGAGTACACTAAGTGAATGATGGTAAGCAAAGTGATCTCTCCCTCTGTGGGCTGATGATCATGATGGAGCAGGCAAGGAGCCAGTTCTTTACTAAGGTACTGGTAATAACCTCTGTGCAATTTGGTCTTCCTATATCCAAGCTTATCAAGGGCAGGATAGGTTGGCTCACCATTCAGCAAACGCTTAACGTCGGGAAAAGAGTCAGGAAGACATGGTATGTTCACGCAAGACTCATGTTTCTCTTTCTACACAGGGCCCAGCTCTCTGAGATCATGATCTTCTCAGGGTCCTGTCCTTTTTGGTCCTTACCTGGGAATCTATGCTGTCCTCTAGGTGCTTTCTTGACCAAGAAGAAGAAAATTCTACACTAATTCCCTTTCCTATACACCAACAGTATTATTGTTGTACCTAAAATATTTATACTGCTTTAATTCTAAATTGTGAAGTGGAATAAATAGAGTCCAACGGATATAAGTATGTGCATTTAACAATAAATAACTTGCTACTTCTGGCACACTAGAGTGGTTATTAGCTAAAAATCTTTTAACAGGGAGCAAGAATAGGGAACAGGTTGCAAAATAACATGGAACATCTTCTAATTAGAAAATAGGAAAATGTATGAATGTTTATTTAAGCATCTATTTAGCAAAGGTGATATTATCTTAAACTGTCTTATAAATTTTGCCTCTTTAACATAGAATAATTTTAAGTCTATATAAATAAGGTAGCCTCTTTGGAATAATACAATTTGAAAATGAATCTCAAGGTTTTATTAGCTGATAAATCCAAGCTTTATCACCTTGGTATATGAATTTTTAGAAAACAACTTTTAAAAATAACTGTGTATTTATTTAAATATCCAGTACTCATGCATAAGATGATAGCTTAACACCCAGTGTGAATAGTTGAATTTTCTTCCTACAAACTATGATTTCCTTTTAAAAGTAACTTTTCATCTTTAGTTGGATCAAGATAGCAAGTTTCCCTGTTTCTTCCAACTTTCAAGAAAGAAAAAATGTATTTCTAAAAATAATGAATTATTAACAACACTAGAAAACTTTTGAGAAACACCTGAAAAATAAAAAGTACATTCAGATCTCTGGAGAAAAAATAGGATATGATAACCCAAAACAAGCCCCAAAGAAAAGATTCCTTAGGGTTAGTTTTTAAAAAAGCTGCAAGCTCAGAATCAAATGATCCAAGGAATGAAAGGGAGTCACTTGGTAAACTTTAGGGTGGCCAAGTAGGGCAGCTGCAGGTGGAACAATGCCCTCTCCTCTTCTTGCTGTTGCTGAGCAGTGTGTCTTCTGGCTGCGGGACTTTGTTTTGGTTTTTTGATGGTAGGCGGATTGGGAGCTAGCTGATAGGTGGTATCTTCCCACAGGCTAATATAGGAACCATCCCTCTAGTATCAGGCAGGCAAAACAGCACCCTAGTTGGTTTTACTGTTTTACTACTGATTTTACTACTTAACACCCCCTCAGGAAATGAGTCCCACACCCAGAAGATAAATCATGGCACACCCATTATAGCATTAGGTCTTGCTGTCTCCCACAATTACCAGAAGCAAGCTACCAGAAATAGAATAGCCAGACCGTCAGACTGAAGGATATGAGGAGGTGGCATTTATTCATATTTCTAATGATTCTATATAAGGTTGCTCTCGCTAGACTAACATGCCTGGCCTCCTTTATACCAATTGTCCACACACTTTTCCCATGACTTAGCCTATTCATTTCCTGTCGGCCCAAGGATAAGGAATTCCTATTTGTTTCTTGTTCATAGTACCCCTATGAATCTTGTGAATCTTGTGAAATAGAACAAAGGGATATCAATTTTAGTATAATCTGAAGATCTGAAGTTGGTACAGCCTAAAGATGTTAAGAATGTTAAGAACGCATCTGGGTGAGGCATTGACTGCAGCAATGAAGAAATGCTTGGGGCATAGACCTTCGTGAGAGCTTTATCTGATCAAGAGGACTTTGCTCTCTCCTAAGGTAATGGGCAGCCACCAAAATCAATTAGTCATGTACCTAAACATTTATCTTCATGCCCTATTGGAGTGCTACTGTAATCTCATTATCAATCCGCACTGGAATGTGTCTATTGACAGGAAGACAAATTTTATTTAGGACAAACAACGAAAGCTAACAGAATCAA
>CM053614.1:30147337-30190227 GCA_028646535.1 Procyon lotor
TAAGAAGAAAATGTCATCTGAGGAGAGTAAGGAGATTGGGAGGTGGGGGAAGACTGTGAACCTTAAGAATTAGCAGTATGATGTGGGAAAATAAAACACAGAATGGCTAGGGCCATCTGGGTGGCTCAGTTGGAAGCAGATGCCTTTGGCTCAGGTCATGATCCAGAGGTCCTGGGTCCTGGGATCGAACGCCACATCAGGCTTTCCTGCTCAGTGGGGATTCTGCTCCTCTCTCTCTCCCTCTGACCTCCCCTGCTCATGCTGTCTCTCTCAAATGACTAAAAAAAATCTTAAAAAAAAAAAAAAAACAGTATGGCTAGATTTTGCATGTTAGAGATAAACAATGCTCTGTGATAGGTGATAATCATCTGGTAAATTTAAAAAGACTAATGAAAATGTGATAAATTTAATTAAAAAAAACACTGTTAAGTGGCTTTTTATTTATTGGCTCTCCAAATTCATTTTTACTTTTTAACAGCACATCAGTTTCCTTTCATTTTTTTCTTCTACATTGCATCAGCCTTTATTAAATGCTCACTGTCCAGGAGGATGCCGTGCTCTGATGATTTCTCCAGACAGAGCTGTGAGAACTTCAGAGAATGCACTTATTCAGCCTGAAGGGACAGGGCTGTGTTCTCCACTAGAGTGGTACCAGAGGCAGTGACTATCTTTACTCCTGCAACTGGGACCACTGCTATAGGTGTTATGTCCAGATCGAGACCCTCCCAAAAGAACCCACAAAAGGCAGGCTGGATGCAATAGCAAGAGGATTTATTTCCAGCTAGCTGGGGCTTCCCACCTTAGCACTGCGCTGCGTCATATGTGCCGGTGAGAGACCCAGCTAGCTGGAAATAAATCCTCTTGCTGTTGCATCCAGCCTGCCTTTTGTGGGTTCTTTTGGGAGGGTCTCGATCCAAACATAACATAGGGAGTCATATTCTGAAGTCCGAAGGATGCAAATGACTTTCACAAGAGGGTACATGTATGGCAGCCAAGGCTACCATAACGAAGTACCACAGAATGGGTGGCTTAAACAACACAGATTTACTTTCTCACAACTGTGAAGACTAGAAACCCACATTTAAGGTGTTGACAGGACTGGTTTCTTCTGAGGTCCTCTCTCCTTGGCTTATAGATGACTGTCTTCTCCATGTGCCTTCATCTGGCCTTCCCTCTGTTTCTACACATCCCAATCCTCTCTTCTTATAAGGACGTCAGTCATTTTGGATTAGGCCCCCACCATATGATCTCATTTTACCTTACTTTCCTCTCTAAAGGCCCCATCTCCAAATACAATCACATTCTGGGGTACTGGGTGTCAGGAATTTGGGGAGGACACAATTTAACCTGTAATAGTAGTCTTTTCCTAGTTGTTAGAGGGTGTTCAAACAGTGAAATCTGCTCCAAGTTTGAAAATGTACCAGAGTCAAGAAGATCATCTATTTCAGGGTAGAAATTTTACAAGAGCTGGGAAGCATCCACAAACTTCAGGCTTAACTCTAAAGCTGACATGGCATCAATTTGGCAGTCCTATCTCTCCACTTCTTCATCTTTCAGGTTGGTATTATAAGGTTGGGGGAAGAGAACTATGTTAGCAGAAGTAAAGACTAGTTACTTTTCTTCATGTCCCAAATTTTACTTTCACTTTCCTAAACTCTCTCAGTCTCGGGAGATGAAGCCCCCTCCATGTTGAGTCCCTCAGCTTCACTTCCTCTGCATTTTAAGCTTCTTTGGACCTTCATCCATCCTCTCTCCTTTCTGCTTTTCCACTGCCAACCCCTCTTCATGTGTCCTTCCTTCCACCATCAGTCACAGCTTCTAAAATATCTTCCATAAATGACTCTTTCCTATCCTCACAGTCCCTCCCTTACCAGGGAGAAACCACAAGTCTTTCCTTCTCCACTGGGTATTTCTCCAGGGCTTATAAAAACAAACTCAGAGTTCCAGTGTTTTTAAAGTAAAAGAGAACACAATTCCCCAAACTGTTTGCTATCTCTCCTCTTCACTGCCTGAGCTCCAAGGATAACCGAACACTACAATTCATGTGTCAGTCATCCTCCTTAGTCCTGGTTCAGAGCCTGAAGCTGTTGACAACATTTTCCTGAAGCACTTTCCTCCCTTGGTTTGGTCTAGTCTTGCATGTTCTCACTCTCCCCCCTACAGCTCAGTTCTTCATCCAGCCTTCTTGCACTGTGGCCTCTCAATATGAAATCTCATCTGCTCCCATGGCTCCAATATAAACCTTTGCTTAAATATTTAGCAAATCAATATAATTTGCTTTGGCCTAAACTCCCGACCCACACTGCCAGCTGTTGCCTATGCAGCTCCATCTGGAAGTTCAACTGGCTCCTCTAACACAATGTGAGCAACACCAAATTATTCATTTCCCCAATACCCACTCTACTTTTTGAACAAATAAATTGCAATTTTTAAAAAAGCAAGAGAGAGGGGGGCCTGGGTGGCTCAGTCGTTAAGTGTCTGCCTTCAGCTCAGGTCATGATCCCAGGGTCCTGGGATCGAGCCCCGCATCGGGCTCCCTGCTCGGCAGGAAGCCTGCTTCTCCCACTACCATTCCCTCTGCTTGTGTTCCCTCTCTCGCTGTGTTTCTCTCTGTCAAATAAATAAAGTCTTTAAAAAAAAAAAAAAAAGCAAGAGAGAAATGCAACAAACCTACAGATTAAAGAGATTTAAGACACACATCAACTTTGTGGATCTTCTGTTGAATCTGATGCAAACAAATTGATAAAAATTATGGTATAATCAAGGAAATTTAAACTATTTGATAATATTATGAAGTTATTGCTAGATTTGCTTAGCTGTGATTGCTAGGTTTGCTTAGGTGTTTTAAAACAGTTTATCTTTTTAAGATACATACTAAAATATTTATGGATGAAATTATGTGATGCATGAGCTTTTTCTTTTTTTTGTTTTGTTTTGTTTTTCAAAAATGAGCTTTTTCTTTTAAAACCTCTGCCAGGAAAGGGAGCATGATTGTATAGATGAAATAAGACTAACTATGAGTTCAGGTTGGTCATGGTCACATAGGGAGGGGGTTATGCACATAATTATCTTTACTGTGGTATTCGTTTCTCATAATAAAGGGATTTTAGAAATCAAGAAAAGGTTTAAAAATGAAACTAAGTTAAAAAAAACTACACCTCCTCCTCACTCCCCTAATGTTGTCAGATCTTTTCTCTTTTGTCTTTATGATTTACTTTATTATCTTTATCATTTACTACCCTTCTCCTCCCACCCCCAAACATATAGGAACTGTATTCAGCCCACTCTGCTTTCCCTCCAAAGCATACTTGTTTTCTTTCTTCTGTTTTTCCTAATCACCAGCTGGGTTCAGAGGGCCTCATTTCTTCTTCTGTAATAATCTACAATAACTTTTTGTCTACTGAATCCTGGTTTTCCTAAGAGCAGAGTTTATTCTAACCAGAATAAAATAATATTCTAATTCCATTTGTTTTCCCAGACCGTGACCTACAGACTTACTTTGAGAAAACAGAACAATCTATGGGAGACTTGCTACCTAAAATGAAGCATGAAAGGACTTCTGACCTTGAAATTGGTGGGAGTGAGAGTGAGGAGGAAGTTTGGAACTTGACTTGCCATTTGCCTTCCAAACTTGGGTTATACTTTTCTAATAACTGTTCAATAGGCAGAGATAACTGAGCGTACTGGTTAAGAACCAAACCAAACAGTCTCCCAGCTACAGGGCCTTAGTTCCCTAATAATTGTGCTTACTCCATAGGATCATTATAAAGATCAAATGAGATAATATGTATAAACTGCTTAAAATAGTGCCTGGTGCATACTAAGTACCATATAAAGTCAGTAAAATATAATTCTTTTGATGAGTTAGCAAGCCCACTTCCTAGTGAAATAGGTGAAAATTATTATTTTTTTAAGATTTATTTATTTATTTGATAGAGAGCACAAATGGGAAAGGCAGAGAGAAAATCTCAAGCAGACTCCATGCTGAGTGCAGGGCTGGAGGTGGGGCTCCATCTCAGGACCCTAAGATCATGACCTGAGCTGAAATCAAGAGTAGGTCGTTCAATGGCCTGTGCTACCCAGGCATCCTGGTGAAAATTATTTGAAAACAAAATTTAAGCCACTGGAATGGTCTTAAGGGCATAGAGCAAATAAACATTTATTCAAGATCCACTGCAATGCTGCAACAACAGAGTTTATGAAATTTCAACTAATACCTGCTTCTTCCTATCCCTTTGCAGTCAATGAGACAAAAACTACTCTCCAGACTGGCACATGGTTCCCTCCCCACCACATCCTGGCTAGAGGGCTATCACCCCAGGAGAAGAAGGATGTCAACATTCCTCATCCTGCCCCCAGTTACCTATTACTGAAGCTAAATTCTGGATGAGTACAACAAAGAGGTGGGGTTCCCTTCTTCCACCTATTGCCCCTGGTAGGCTACACACTCTATCTTAGGTGCAGCCTGCTAGGAATAGTAGGGCTCAGATCACCCTTGCCATGACTCATTTGTAGTTTGTAAATCAGAGGTTCCAAGCCAGGAGAGGCAAGCTGCGAAGACCTGAAGCTACTGTCATTCCCTCCACTGGCAATCAACTCCTACAGTGAAGGTATCATTCTGAGAGAAAAGCAACTATGTCCCCACCCCAGCTCAAGCTCTGTGTCAGAGATTTTGGTCAGAATGAGCACCGGGATGTAAAAGAGCTCCAAATCTCCTCCTAAAGTAACTGACTTCATTTGTAACAGATTGTAGAGAAGTTAAAGCCTAAGTGTCCTCTCAAAAACAGTGAAGGTTGTGGGGAAAGGTGACTGGGAAGAGGTTGATAGATTCACTGGAGGTAAAAGCTAAACTATATATCACCTAGTTTGTCAGAGAAAACAGACAGTTGGAATGAAACATCTGAGAGAAGTCCTCCTAAGCTCAGTACGTGAGTCTCAGCACTGACATTTGGCATATCCCTTCAAAGGAGTCTGAATTTGATTGGATCAGATAATGATGTAATTTACGCCCCAGGGCATGTTGAAAAAAACGTAGAACAACCAGCCAACAGTACTGGCAATTAAGAGATGGGTGCGGTCAGGAAGAAGACAATCTAAGAGAGCCTTGCCAAAACCAAGGGTTAATTATGGCCTACTCAAGGCTGTGTGCACCTCCCATCCCCTCACCCGCTTTCAACCTCACCCCACCCTGGAGCAACATCAGAGACTTCATACTGAGGGAGGAAACACTAAAAAAAATCCAGCCAGCCACTAAACAAATAAGCAAATAACAGGCACTGGTGTTGGTGAGGGGGACTAGTACTCACAGTTGCTACAATATATTCTAAAATGTCTAGTTTCTAACAACATCAACAACAACAAAAATATGATCATTATCTTAAAAAATGCATGTGACAAAAACTGCCTGTGAGACCAACCAGATGTTGAAATTAACAAAAAACTTCAAAGCAGTCATTATAAATATATTCCAAAACTAAAAGAAACCATGATTAACAAAGTGAAGGAATGTGATGAACACTGAATAATGTATTGAATTGTCAAATCACTATGTTGTACACCTAAAACAAATAGAACATTGTATGTCAGCTAAATGTCAATAATAAAAATTTTTAAAAAGAACTAAAAGAAGGTATGATAACAATGTTACATCAAAAAAAAAAAAAACCACCAATAGAAAGGTTGAAAATTATTTTAAAAAAAAAAACAACCACCACCACCACAAATGGATATACTGCAGTTGAGAAGTATAACTGAAATGAAAAATTCACTATATATAAGAAAGAAACCTACAGACCAGTATCTCTCAAAAACACAAACAAAATTTTTCAACAAAATATTAGCAAAATTGAAGCTAAAAAGATATGAGAAAAATTATACATTATTACCAAGTAATACCCAGGTATGCAAGGCTGATTTAATAACTGAAAATCAATTAATGTAATCCATCACCTCAACTTCATACACTATCTACAAAAAACCTACAGCTAACATCATACTCGATGGTGAGAAACTAGAAGCTTTCCCACCAAAATCAGGTCCAAGGCAAGATCTGGCTGAAAGTCACACCTTTTCAATATCATACTGGAAGTCCTTGCTAATGCAATAAGACAAGGAAAGTAAATAAAAGGTATACAGATTTGGAAAGAAGACATGAAAATGCTTTTTTTTCCATAGATGACATAATCATCTATGCAGAAAATCCTAAAGATATGACCAAAAAACTCCCGGAATCAATAAGAAATTATAGTAAGGTTGCAGGATATAAGATGAATATACAAGTCAATTGCTTTCCTATATACCAAAACTAAAGAAGTAGAATGTGAAATTAAAAACAAACTAGGGTTGGGGGTGCCTGGGTGGCTCAGTCATTAAGTGTCTGCCTTCGGCTCAGGTCATGATCCCGGGGTCCTGTGATCGAGCCCCGCATCGGGCTCCTTGCTCGGCAGGAAGCCTGCTTCTCCCGCTACCATTCCCTCTGCTTGTGTTCCCTCTCTCGCTGTGTTTCTCTCTGTCAAATAAATAAAATCTTTAAAAAACAAAAAAACAAACTAGGGTTTACATTCGCACCCCCCAAAAATGAAATACTTAGATATAAATCTAACAAAATGTACATAAAACCTTAAGATGAGCACTTTGACTCCTAATGAATGAAAGCAAAGAACTATATAACTGGAGAGATATTCCACGTTCATGGACAAGAATACTTAATATTGTCAAGTTGTCAGTTCTTCTGAACTTGACTTATATATTCAGTGCAATCCCAATTATAATCCTAGCAAGTTTCTTTTAATAGGTAACAACAGAAAGTGATTCTGAAGCTCATACAAAAAGGCAAAAGATCTAGAAAAGCCAACAAAATATTGAAGAAGGGGCGCCTGGGTGGCTCAGTCGTTAAGCGTCTGCCTTCAGCTCAGGTCATGATCCCAGGGGCGTGGGACCAAGCCCCGCATCGGGCTCTCTGCTCGGCGGGAAGCCTGCTTCTCCCGCTACCATTCCCTCTGCTTGTGTTCCCTCTCTTGCTGTGTTTCTCGCTGTCAAATAAAAAAAATCTTTAAAAAAAAAAAAATTGAAGAAGAGCAAAGCTGAAGGACTGATGTTGGGGCACCTGGGTGGCTCAGTCGGTTAAGTGGCTGCCTTTGGCTCAGGTCATGATCCCAGGGTCCTGGGATCGAGCCCCACATCAGGTTCTCTGCTCAACAGAGAGCCTGCTTCTCCCTTTCCCTCTGCCTGTTCCTCTGCCTACTTGTGTTCTCTGTCTCTCTGTCAAATAAGTAAATAAAATCTTAAAAAAAAAAAAAAAAAGGACTGATGTAATCCAACTTCAAGCCTTACTACAAAGCTATAGTAATTGAGACAGTGAGGTATTGACAACAGAATAGACAGATGGATCAATGGAATAAAACACAAAGCCTATAAACAGACCTACCTCCTGTAAATGTACTCAACTGTTCTTTGGCAAAGGAGCAAAGGCAATACAATGAAGCCAAGACAGTATTTTTAATAAATGGTGCTGGAATAAGTGACAACCACAGGCCCGAAAGTGAACTGGATACAGACCTTACATCCTTCACAAAAATTAACTCAAAATGGATTATAGACCCAAAGGTAAAATGTAAAACTACAAAATTTCTAGAAGATAACATAGAAAAAATCTTAGATGACTTTGAAATATGGTGATGCCTTTTAGATACAGTACCAAGGACATGACCCATGAAAGAAATAATTGATAAGCTGGACTTCATTTATATAGTCATAATTTATATATTTATGTAATATATTTATAAAATGGATTAATAGATTTATAAAATGGGTAATAGATTAATACTCATTTTAACTAATTTAAAGTGCCTTATGGACAAAGGATCTGAACATGGTTTTCTCCAAAGAAAATGTATAAATGTCCAAGAGGCACATGAAAAGATGTTCTATATCACTAGTCATATAATAAACACATACAAAACCACATAATATACCACTTCACAACCACTAGGATGGTTAGAATTTAAAAATCAGGTAATAGTAAGTGCTGGTGAGAATGTGGAGAAGCTGAACTCTAATACACTGCTAATGGGACTCTAAGATGGGGCAGACAGTTCAGAAAAGATTTCCATAGTTCCTTAAATAATTATACATAAAGTTATCATTTAAGCCCGCAATTCTACTACAAAGCATATACCCAAAAAAATGACAACATATGTGCACACAAATCCTCATACACAAATGTTTATGGCAGCACTATTCATAAAAGCCAAACGGTAGAAATAATGCAAATGTTCATCAGTCGAGTGGATAAATAAAATGTGATGTATTCATATAATGGACTATTATTCACCCACAAAAGGAAATCCATGCTAAAACATGGATTAATATTGAAGACAATATGCTAGGTGAAAGAAGTTAGTCACCAAAGATAGCATATTATATGATCCATTTATAAGATATGCCCAGAAGAGGCAAATCTATACCAACAAATTGTGTATTAGTGGTTGCATTGGGCTCGGATAAATGAGAAAATGGGATAACTAAAGGATTATGGCGTTTCTTTGTGAGGTGATAAAAATATTTTAAAATCGACTGTGATAGGGATTGCAAATATCTGTGAATATACTAAAAACTATTGAATTATACATTTTAAGTGGATAAATTAGATGGTGTCTGAATCATATCTCAATAAAACTGTTTTTAACAAGATTGGAAGTTACATTCCACAAATTTTGTTGCTGATGACACACCATCAAAAAAGATTGAGTCCACTTATTAAATGATCTTTATGGATGGGTATATTAAAAATATATTCTAATTCTTGACAGCTGTATCATCCTTTACAAGTTATAAAGTAGCATCACTTACAATTGTAGTTGTTTATGAGCCAGTGTGTGTTCTAGTAAAGCGTGAAACTCCACAGATCAAATTGAAGCCAATTCCAATTTCATTAAATGCAAGAAAACACGGACATAGTGTAAACACTATAAAGCCTCAACTCTTTCTAATTCCTTTCGCCAAATTCCAATGTCTCGGCCAGGCATTCACAGACCAATAAGGCAAACTCACCTATTACCAATTTATGTTTATTGTTATCTGATAATAGCTGGGTTGTTTTTTTCTCTTCTTTGTCCTTTCTTTAAATTATGTGCACAGGTTGTGGGTAAGACTATCCTCAAGTAGAGGTTGACAAACCTTTTCTATAGAGCCAAATAGTAAATATTTTAAGCTTTGTGGATGGATATCAGGTCTCTGTCTCAACCACTTAACTCACTGTTATACTGCAAAAGCAGCAGCAGACAATTTGTTAATGAATTAGTATGACATGTTCCAATAAACTTTAGTATGAACACGGACATTTGAATTTCATATTATTTTCAAGTGAAAAGTGTTGGGAAAATAATAATCTTCTTTTGATTACTTTCAACCATTTAAAAATATGAAAGCATTCTTAGCTCATGGGCCTTACAAAAAGAGGTGACTGGCCTAATCTGACCCATGAGTCACAATTTCTTGATCCCTGTCTTGACTATGACTGAACAGAGAAATAACTAAAATAATAATAATAATAATAATAATAATAACTAGAATTTCTAAAATAATTTTTAACCTTTAAACCATTTATTTCCTCCACATGTCCCACTTAGGGCTCTGCGTAGATATTGGGAAGAAAGTAATCAGAAGCATCACACTGTGGCTTTAATATTTAAAACCTCTTGGGACGCCTGGGTGGCTCAGTGGGTTAAAGCCTCTGCCTTCAGCACAGGTCATGATCACAGGGTCCTGGGATTGAGCCCCACATCAGGCTCTCTGCTAGGTGGGGAGCCTGCTTCCCCCTCTCTCTCTGCCCACCTCTCTGCCTACTTGCAATTTCTCTGTCTCTATCAAATAAATAAGTAAAATCTTTAAAAGAAATATTTAAAACCTCTTAAAAAATAAAACCTCTTTAATATAATTATATACAATTAAAATAAATTCTAGTGTTGACTGAAAACATAAATACAAACAATTCCCCAAGCTACTTGGTAATACACCTGACAAGCTTGTAAATTGAAAATTGATTTTCATCCTCTTCAACTGAGTGAATTTTATAGTCATTGGAATCTTGAAAACTAGACACTGGCGAGGAAAAGATTATCCCACCATCCCAAGAGCCAACATGAGACACTTTCTTCCTTTTCTCTCTCTTTCCTTCTGTTTGATTTATGATCATTCATAACCTTAACAGTGCCAATCACTGTGTCACACAGATTGTAGCTAAGTAACATAAAACTAAGTGCTTGAAAAAGTAAAAAAAAAAAAAAAAAGTCAACCACCACATTATAATTTTACTTATTTACAAAGCAGTTTGACTGGATCTTCAAAACTGAACTGACAGTAATTATCCATCACTCAAACACACAGTGGGGGCCTAAACTCGTCTTTGGCTTCTGCCTGTCCTTCTGGTAACTTTGCTTCTAGTTGAAAAACTACATATCCTTTTTTTGTCAGTAATGGTTCTAATAGCTTAAAAATCAAACACAGCTTTTCTAATTAACACTTATTCTCAACTTTATACATACAAACCTAGATCTGAATGTATACTGCTAGAAGATAAAGTACATCTTTCTGATAGTTTTACCACTGTGATAGTGTGAGGGGCGTCTAGTGATCGTAAGAATCTAGAAGAATGACAATTTTAGTAAGAGAAGTGTAGCTGTTTCCTTTCTTCAAAATTTCTTTACTGTTTTAGTTAACTTAAATGTGCTCTGAACTGCACTCATTTTTATTTAACACAAAAAGATTAAATGTTACTCATAATAGAAAGAAAAAACATTAAACTGGATGAAATTATTATCTTTTCCACATACAATTTGCTATAGCAGTCAGAAGGGAAATCATACTGATATATACCAGGAGGCAAGTCAGGTTACGAATCATGTCATCTTTAGTTCTACTGAGGGACCCAGCACATTTGCATTCATTTGGTGTGATAATACTTATGCCTTTTTTTCCAGGGGTTTACTGAAGTGTATTTTCACTGTCCTGGTATCATTATCTTTTCCTATCTTCAGTTTTTCTCTAGGCCTTGTGGACAAATTTAGAACAGAATGTGTTGTAACCATGGTGAGTCAGGAGTATAATCAATGTAAAGTGAATTATCAGAATGAGTTTTTTTAATGTTTACAATAATCCCTACAGTGTATTGTGATATCATTATGAAAATGGTTAATGAGATTTTAGAGCTAAATGACCCCCAGTGGGAGGAATGCAAAATAAAAGTTTGATGGGTATAAGTTTATGAGTTAAACTCAAGCTTTTCTGGGCTTCAGAAAAACTAACAGGGTCTACTGAATTATGAATTTCTTCCCTAGGCAAGTCAAGCTCTAACTTTAGGAATTTCTGTAAGAAAACAACAACCTTACATTATTTTCAGTCTGAAGCCAAATATTCTTTTGAATTTTGGCTTAAAAACTTACATAATATTCCTAAAGCTACCAGATTCCAAGCTCAGGGATGTTGCACAAATTTAATATAGACAGATTTTAAGTCCTCCAACACTGGCAAAGATGCAAATGGGCATACATTTAAGCAGTTAATTGAAACAGTCTCCAACTGTTCTAGAGATTCAGGGCGGCGGGGGGAACCGGTCTCTGTGACTTAGCCCTCTAATGTACAAATGCCTGGGTATTCACATCCGGTACATGTTCTCTCTCTACCCATGTGTCTGAGTCATTTGTAGTTGTCAGTGCTGATGCACACTCGGTAGTTTTGAGAATGGCTCAAGGGAAATAAAACCACTTGATAGTGGTCTTGAATCATTACCAAGATTTCTCCAACTTTTTATAAAGCAGGGACTCTTTATTTTCAAACCAAATTATGCATGGAATTCCTGGAATGTAGATTTTTAAAAATAAGAGCTTACTTCATAAAGTACCTAAGCAAGCAAGATAGATTCTGTAAATTAGGGTTTACCCACCAAGACCTGGCCCATTACCAGCTTTTATAAAGCCCACCAAAGGAGAATGGTTCTTACATTTTTAAGTTATTGTAAAGTATCAAAAGAACAGTATTTCCTGAGACATGAAAGTAATGTGAAATTCAGGCTTCAGTTTCCGTAAAGTTTTACTGAAACACATCCATGGTCATTTGTCTACCTATTGTGTATGACTGCTTTCACATTACAAGGGTAACCTTGAGTAGTTATGACAAAAGACATTATCGTCAACAAAGCCAAAAATATTCTTATCTGGCCCTTTACAGAAAAAGTTTGCCAACCTCTGCTATAAATGAGAATATCTTCATTCACTTCCTAAAAAACAGGTTTTACAATATTTGACTTTCCTCTTAACACATGGGTATGTTGTCCGCTGTACCAGTTGTAAATGTACCTGAGAATTGCTCGTACTATCTACTTGAGGGTATGTTTCATCATTGGAAAATTGGGCATGTGACTGCCCAGCTTTGTGCTTGGCTCTGTGGAGAATTCTGAAAGGAAATACATTGTAACTCCTGCCTTCAAAGAGCTTAAAACCTAGCTCAAGAGAAAACAGACGTTCAAGATACATTGAATCACATGTGAAACAACCCGTTTCTGTGGTTTCTATCAGGAAACCTTCATACTAGGCTTGTGTGCGGAGAGCAAATGAAAGTGAAGGTTGCGGAAAATGGAAGAGGGGGCTTCCATTACAGCAAACAAAGTAATTTCAAAGTGAAAATCAAACCCCCCTGTTCTTAAAGCATTCCACCTGTTGCTTGCCACCGCCCCCCACCCCCTCTTTGTTCTCCTCTGTTCTCTCCCCTTCCCATTCTTTCTCTCATGTAGAGCTGGCAGGCATTTTTTTTTTGCCTTAGCTGCTACTGACCCAAGCCTTCAAGGTCCCATTTTCTCCCTAACCAGCTTGTCAAAGTTTTGTTCTTACATGTTCCCAAACAAAGATGGTTCTCTCCCTCAGAGGTATCTGATGCCACTTGTTAAATAATACTTTAAAAAAAAAAAAAAAGGAAAAAATCATCTCAACCGAGGAAGGGAGAGGAGAAGGAAAGCATCCTTGGTGAGAGACTCATGAGCAAAGGTTTGGACAAGGGCATCTGGAGGTGAAGAAACAAGCTAGACAAAAATGGAGTTTGGAGAATAGAGGTTAGAGGACAGAAGGTCAGACATGTGGAATTCCCAGTGCCTGGACAGACGAAATGGGACTTGTATATGCCTCCCTGGAGGAGACTCATCCAAGAGCAAAGGAGAAGTGCTCTGGACGCTGGGCCTCCTTTGAAGTTTCTTGGCTGAAAACAGCCAGATTCTTACTGCGGCTCATGGTTATCATTCAGGGAGTCAATGTTTAAGTTTTGAAGAAAAGCAGACACCTGTGGTGGTCCCAAACTTCACGGACTCCTTGCTTCCTTGCCCTTATCACACGCTGCCCCACATATTACTATCCTGACCGTTGAGCCTGAGGTATTGCTAAGACCCCAAAAAAGTGGAGACAAAGCTTGGCACAGGGCCTTTCGCCCCTAGAGCGTCTGGTCCTCAGGCCTCTCCTTTCTCCTACTAACATGTCTGGAGGAAACTCTTCATTCGCCGTCTCTGGGTTTGCTGGCCAAACCCGACAAGACAGGCACACAGCGATGGCCCAAGGACCTAGCAGTGAAAATAAAACTTAGCAAAGACTCGGTGTAAGTTTGTGAGCAGAGCAATGGCCTGATGAAAGCAGTGCTGACGGAATGTGGGCCCTGAGGCTGGATTTAAGGGACACACTCCTGTGACAGGAGGATGGCGGGCTGATAAGCATAACAGAGCAAGAGCCTGACCTTCAGTGGGGCGATGGTGAGAGGAAAACCGGCGCTAAGGACTGGCGAGAGAAAAAAATTGACATAGCTTTAGGGAATGAAGGGAGGGGAGAGGATGGCAAGATTTGGGCCTGGGTGACTTGAAAAATGGTAGAGACATTATCAAATATGTTCTTATTTTAAAAATACATGTATGATTTACAACTTCCCCCTCCCTCATGGAATCCAGTCTTCTTATAGAAAAGGCACACACATACATACACAGGGAGGTTAAATTAAGACAGGAGATCTAAATTAATAGGAAAAAAGGAAAGCGAGGGTGACGCAGTCCTCTGCCTGAGTACTAAATTTAGCTCTGAGCTTCCTTGCAGCTGAGGCAGGTGACTTCCCAGCTGTGACTCTCTATCACTCCTTCCAGAGACCATCACCTGCCTGGCAGTACCTTCTGGAAGAAATCACACTGATCTTTACCAAGCAATGGCCAGGCACGCCTCGTTCTATTGCATACTTCTCTGCACTTCTCAGATACTTACACATTTTGCATTTGAAGGTTTGTGGCAACCCTCCATCAGGCAAGTCTATCAGCACCATGTTTCCAACAGCATTTGGTCACTTCATGTCTCTGTGTCACATTTTGGCAATTTTCCCAGGTTTTCAAACTTTTCCATTATTATTGTATTTGTTATGGTGATCTGTGGTCAGTGATCCCTGATGTTACTCTTGTAATTGTTTTGGGGTCCCATGAACCATGTCCCTTTAAGATGGTAAATCTAATCAATAAAAGTGGTATGTATTCTGACTGCAGAAGTGGTGGAAATGGCAAGAGAACCTGAATGAGAAGTGGAGCGTGAACATAAGACAAAGTCGCCACAACCTCACGATAACACTTTAACAAATGAGGAGTCGCTTCTAATGGATAAGCAAGGAAAGTGGTCTCTCGAGATGGAATCTACTCCTGGTAAAGTTGCTGTGAAGACTGTTGAAATGACAACAAAGGATTTAGACTATTACATGAACTTGGTTGACAAAGCAAGAGCAGAATTTGAAGAGATTCCAATTTTGAAAGATGTTCTACTGTGGGTAATATGCTATCAAACAGCATTGCAGGCTATAGAGAAATTACTCATGTAAGGGTCAGTCTATGAGGCAAACTTCATATTGTCTTATTTTAAGAAATTGCCACAGCACCCGAACCTTCCGCAACCATCACCCTGATGAGTCAGCTGCCATCAAACACTGAGGCAAGACCTTCCACCAGTAAAAAGATTATGACCCTAGCAGCAATGGCCATGATCACTAAATTATGGAAAGAACCAAGATGCCCTTCAACAGACGAATGGATAAAGAAGATATAGTCCAAAACCATAAGAGACTCCTAGACTCACGAAACGAACTAAGGGTAGCTGGGAGGTGGGGGGGGGGGGGGGGGGGATAGGGTGGCTGGGTTATGGACATTGGGGAAGGTATGTGCTATGGTAAGTGCTGTGAAATGTGTAAACCTGACGATTCACAGACATGTACCCTGGGGCAAATAATACATTATATGTTAATTTTTAAAAAAAAGTAAAAAATAAAAAGAAGATATAGTCCATATATACAATGGAATATTATGCCTCCATCAGAAAAGATGAATACCCAACTTTTGTATCAACATGAACAGGACTGGAAGAGATTATATGGAGTGAAATAAGTCAAGCGGAGAGAGTCAATTATGGTCTCATGTGTGGAGCATAAGGAAAAATATGGAGGACGTTGTGAGAAGGAAAGGAAGGGTGAATTGGGGGAAATCAGAGGGGGAGATGAACCATGAGAGACTGTGGACTCTGAGCAACAAACTGAGGGTTTTGGAGGGGAGGGGGGTGGGGGGTTGGGCGAGCCTGGTGGTGGGTATTGAGGAGGGCACGTATTGCACGGAGCACTGGGTGTGGTACATGAACAATTAATCTTGTAAACCTGAACAAATAAAATAAAAGTATTTGGGGAAAAAAAAGATTATGATCCACTGAAAGCTCGGAAAGTTAGTATTTTTTAGCAATAAAGTATTTTTAAATTAAAGCTTATACATTTTCTTAGACATGTTATTGAACATTTAATAGATTACAGTATAATGTGAACATAAATTTTATATTCAGTGGGAAACCAAAAATTTCATTCGACCCACTTTATTACAATATTTGCTTTATTGCAGTGATCTGAACCAAATCTGCAACATCTCTGGGATATGCCTGTGACAGATGTAGTCAGTACTGGTTCCTTAAAGGCTACAGGAAACGTTCCTTGTGTGACTGATACACTGATCAACACCTGAGAGAATCTGTGGGCAGGGTCTTAAGTCATAGTTCTGTGAAGGCTTTTCTTTTTCTTTTTCTTTTTTTTAAAGATTTTATTTATTTATTTGTTAGAGAGAGAGAAAGCACAGGCAAAGGGAGCAACAGGCAGAGGGAGAAGCAGGCTCCCTGCTAACCAAGGCGTTCGATGCAAGACTTGATCCCAGGACCCCAGGATCATGACCTGAGCAGAAGGTAAATGCTTAACTGACAGAGCACCCAGGTGTCCCTGGGAAGGCCTTTCTAAATGAAATGAGGCTGATATGAATCAAGTAGGGGGTAACAGGCTGCTCACGACTAGGACTAGGAGCCTGGCTGAGGCAAAGAGGCAAGTCATAGGGTATCCCTTCCTGCACCAGAGATACTCAACCTGAGTTCTGGAGCAAAAAGGAAAATGCAGAGGCCTGATCCAAGAGGGAAGGACCAAGAGGACAAAGTCTAAGAGTGAAGCTAGTTGGCTGTGTTTCTTCGGGAACCTCTGGTCCTTTCCCTATCTGCTCTGGGATCTCATTGATAGAGAATAAATAGTCTATTACTTTGACAGGACCCTCACCAAGTTAACCCACACTGCCTTTCATTACACCAGGAAACTGTCACACATGCCCTCTTCCCAACCTGTTCCTTGGCATGTGGGAGGTGAAGGAACACCAAGATTATGAGCATCGAGGGCAGGCCTGGGGAGTCACAAGCTTCCAGGGAAATGGCCAGAGAGGAGTATGACCCATGGGAAATCTTAGGATGACAGTGTTCTATAGCCACAATTTACCTCCCTTTCAGTTGTACCATTAAGATGTTTTTAAACATATCCCTCCAAATTTTTCAGAAAAACACAGCAAATTCTAGGCTGAAACAGAAAATGCTTGCCCTCAAATCACCCTGTCCTTCCTGTGACAGCACTCATCACACTATAATTGCTTGTTTTCCTGTCTGTCTTTCTGACTGAATGATAAATAAGTTTCAGAGGGCAAGACCTTGTAATCTCATTCCTCACTATATCTCTGGCACCTATCATTTGTGTTCAATAAATACTTGTTGAATAATGTTGAATGAAAGCCTTCCCAAATCTCTCTCCTTTAGTTACTTCTACTATTCTTGATCTTGACCTGCTTGCTTCCTAGGCAAACAGATTGTCTCTCATTCTGACATAAGAGGCTTGAAGCTGGATATTTGGAGTCAAAATTATTGTCTAATACTTTTTTTTTTTGTCTAGTATTTTGCTTTCTTAATTCTTGGTAGGATTGTATTCATAATTGGGACATACATCAAATATTCTTTTCTCTCTAATCTTGATTTCTTACTCCTTAGTTCTTTTCAAAAGCCACAAAAAAATCCTGTTTCATGGAAATCCCTACTACTCTTTTGCCTATATTGTAAAGAAAATTAATGACAACATGGCATTTACTATTCAGTAAATATGCCATATGCCAGCCTCTGTCCTCAACACTTTGTATGAAGTCACATAAAACTTTCCCCAATTCTAGGAAGTAGGTAGTTATTACCTCCCTTTACAAATAAGAAAAAAAGAGACGAGAAGAATTTTAAGAAGTGCCCAAGGTCCAGGGCTATACATATGGCTGTGCAAATTGTATACCACCCAACTCCAGGGGGCACCATTACACACCTTCCACTGCTGTATAGAGTTGCCCTGCCAAGGCCACAGAGCTAGTGATCAGTGCAGCTAAAATTCTAACCCACGCCATCTGGCTCCAGCCCCTACCCTTAACCAGGATGCTAATCTAGAGCTTTTTCCTTTCATGTAATTCCTGCCGCTATGGGATTATGCTTAGAGTTGGCAATACCAACCCCTTGAGAGCTCACTATTAGTGAGTTCCTGATTCCATCTAGGCCAATTCTTTTATATTATTTGGGAACTACTCATTATCATGCATATTGGTTTTATACTCTAGTTAAATAACAGAACCTGCAAGTAGCTAGACCTATGATGGGTAGGTCACCAGTAGACGCTGTGGAAAATAGAGACTTTTTTTTTTTTACTTAAATCAGAACTCTATGGAGTAAAAGATTTCCTTTTCTCATACATTTATGAAACAGTTTTTTTTCTTAATGCTAGCAGGATGCCTGAGGTCTCCTGCATGTTCTTAATGCCAACATAGCAGAGAATAAAAATAAGATAAGCAGAGTTAGATTGTTCCATGCCAGAGGTTCTAAATGCATAATTCTTATACTAGCAGCAGCAACAGCAGCATCTGGAAGCTTATCAGAAATGCAGAATCTGGGGTGCCTGGGTGGCTCAGTCATTAAGCGTCTGCCTTTGGCTCAGGTCATGATCCCGGAGTCCTGGGATCAAGCCCTGCATCGGGCTCCTCGCTCCGCAGGAGGCCTGCTTCTCCAGCTACCATTCCCTCTGCTTGTGTTCCTTCTCTCGCTGTGTTTCTCTCTGTCAAATAAATAAAATCTTTAAGGAAAAAAAAAAAAAGAGATGCAGAATCTCAGGACGCCTGGTAGCTCCATCAGTGAAGTGTCTGACTCTTGATCTCAGCTCAGTTCTTAATCTTAGGGTCATGAGTTCAGGTCCCTGATTGGGCTCTAAGCTGGGCATGGAGCCTACTTAAAAAAAAATACAGACTCTCAGGCCCTACCCCAGATACACTGGATCAGAATCTGTATTTTAACATGATCTCCAAGTGATCCACATATACACCAGGTTTGAGAAGGACTACTCCTGTCTCTTGTTTGCTGTGCTGTGATATGATGCCTTGCCTTTCACCTCTTAGATTCACCTCTTAAATCCTCCAAACCTGCAATACTACAGTAACTAACTACAAGAAACTTGTGTTCGTATAACTTTGTGGGATTGCAGAAAAGCAGGCTGTTCCATATTTGTGTTGGTGTGGGGCAGACAGAGGAGACCAGCTACACAAGGCAAGACACAGAGATCAAGAGCTTGGTGCAAGCAGGAACTCAAAGCAAGAAATGAGGAGGAGGCCCCCAAATCTCTAGGAAAGTGGGAAGGGGCGGGGCCACTGGTCCATGTGTGGAATGGGGACGCTAGCCATTACCATGTGAAAGCAAAATTGATTGCCCCATGTCATTCATGTTAAAGGAAGAAAGCCCTATAAAGTAGGAGAGGAGGACTAGGTACAGATATCTATAAATTTATATTCAGAAACAAATAATACATTATATATTAATCAAAAATTTTAAAAGAACTGTAAGAGAATAAATCCTGTTGTTGTAAGCAAAAAAAAATTATATTCAATTCTCTGTAAGATCTCTATGTCAAACTTGGTTACATCCTGATTCTAGGGAAATGTCTATATTTCCAGAAATAAATCTTTTTCTGAGATCCCCGGTTTCAGCTGATCTGTATTTATAACTAAAATCTCCATGTCATGAAAATCCTAACTTGGATAATTTTAGTAAGAATCTTTCCATTAACTTCAGTAGGAACAAGGGAAAAAGCAGGACAGATGAATGACATACTTGTGCTATAGCCCAGGTAATAAAATGGATTCCTCAAATGGATAATGAGATTATATTTGTCAGATCAGCGCTAAATAGCTTTAGGGGTGCCTGGGTGGCTCAGTCGTTAAGCGTCTGCCCGTGGTTCAGGTCATGGTCCCAGGATCCTGGGATCAAGCCCTGCATCAGGCTCCCTGCTCAGTGGGAAGCCTGCCTCTCCCTTTCCAACTTCCCCTGCTTATGTTCCCTCTCTCACTGTCTCTCTCTGTCAAATAAATAAATAAAATCTTAAAATAAATAAATAAATAATAAATAGCTTGAAAAAATCTATTGGAGCAAATGTTAGCTTGTCAATCAGAAATTCTAAAACATGTATTAACTCCAAGACGAATTTGCATAACTAGTTTAAACAGTACCCCCACCCCCACACACACACCTACTTAGGGAATCAACTATTCTTAACAGTGTAAGTTAAAGTTTTTATTGAAGAAAAGTTGGTTTCATAAACTATCAGCTCAATTTCCATTTCAGAAAGCACTTTGGCAATTTCTTAAATAGTTGAACATACACTTACCACATGATCCAGCCATCTCATCCCTAAGTACTTACCAAAGTGAGGGTGAGAATATAGCCATACACAGACTAGTACATAAAAGTTCACAGCAGATTTGCAAGAGCCCAAAGTTAGGAGAAAAAAACAAAACAAAACACGAATGTCCATTAATAGGTGAATGAACAAACAAATCAGAGACTATCCATACAATGGAATACAACTCAGCAATAAAAAGGAAAGAACTATTTATATACATCAATAACATGGATGAATCTCAAACTAATTGTGCTGAGTGCAAGAACCCAGACCAAAAAAAAAAAAGAGGACCTACTGTATTATTTTGTAAAACTTGAGAAAATGCAAACTAGTCTGTAATGGTAGAAAGCACATCAGTGGTTGCCTGGGGAGGAGGGGTTGGAAAGTGAATTACAAAGGGGCACCATGAAAACCTGAGGGGGGTGATAGTTATATTTATCATCTTAGTTGTGGGGATGGTTTCATAGTATATATGAAAGTCAAAACTCATCAAGTCATATGCCTAACTATATGCCAGTTATGTCAACAAACCCTCAGGAAAACTGTAAGAAAAACATTCAATCAAAAATGGTTTTAAAAATAATGATCAATCATAAATTAATCACAAAAAAGGACTAAGTGCTAAATAGTCTCAACATTCTTAAAGCAAAAATGAAGTGCGCCCTCTTATTTCATAGAAATCCTTCCCATCAGTCTTATCCAGGGGTGGGCTTCACCTCGGCACAGACCAGAGCCCAGCAGGCGGACCACTGTCACTGTGGATGTAAGGCTGCTCTCTTCGTGTCGACGAAAATTTTTTTACAGGCCTTGGAACAGAGGTCATTCTCTGTGGTTGTGAGAAAAGAGATACCCTGACTTAAACAGGGCATTTCGTCCCCCCTAAAGGGCTAGTTGAATGGATGCGACACACATCACAAGCTCATTTATCAAATAAGATAAATCTGTGAGAGCTCTTTGTAAAGTGTAAAACACCAGAGGCAGGAAATTGTTACTGCTTCTGCTTCTGCAGCTATTAATTAGGATGGTGACTGGTGATTATGAATTCATTTGATCAATACAATTAGCTCATTTAGAAGACTCAAAGTGCAAAGGGAACTGATGCATTAATAATAAAGTTAACACTTTATTATTGGTATATGCTCCATCGGCACACACCACAAATGGGTGTGGCCGGCACTGCTTGTTTCTTCTCTAACACAATTATAACACTCATACACACTGATATGGGTGTGTGTTTGCGGGGGTGGGTGTATATATGGCAGCCCCAGGAATGATTAAGATCATAAGAAATAATAAAAGTTAGGTACAAGCTCTGGTCCGTGAGTGCCATAAACACCCTACAGGAGGCCAAATAAACCACTCTGAAATAAGAACTCCTCTCACACTTTTCTACGAGTTGGAGAGTCTCCTCTGGAGGCAAGGAGATCTCAGAACCTCCTGTCTTACAGAGTCCTCTGCAGCCTCTCTTTCTAGCCCCTGCATTTTACCTTCCCTGCTTTGTTCCCGACTTCCTCTCTTTAAACTCCTCTGGTCTGCTGTGCTCTTGTAGGACAAATCCAAAGTTCCATTTTCTCTGCCTCTTTCTCTTCCCAGGCTTCTTCTTTCCTGCAGGGATAATCTATGTCGATCAAATCTTGACACAACTCTTTCTTTCACAAAATCTTTTCAGAGCAATGTCACAATGCTGTTTTACTGGAATTTGTGGTTTTTCGTGCTCATTTTGAGGACATAATAACACAAAGATCTTTGAGTGCGTGTTTACTTGAACATTCAAAAGAATTTGAAATGAAAACCTATTTTCCCACCTCTTAGCTGAAGCTTTAAAAAGCTGGAATTAATCCCTGACTCATGCCTCTTTCTTATTTCTGAGCCTGGGGAAGGTAGGAGAGTCGACCTTCGGAAGGTCGGACGATCTCCGACCGTCGGAAGGTCAGAGATGATCACTTTTACATCTGATTCCCTTCTCAATTCACCATATAATGGATTAAAAAAGACCAAAAACAACCACTACAGTCATAATCTAATTAGTGGGAGTCTATAGCCCAAAATTATGAACAATGTAATATGATGATATAAATGTTGGCTTGCATTTTGAATAACGTGAATGTTAGTATGACTAAAAGAGTAAATGACCAGATCATCCGGTAGCATTAGTAAGAACCCCAATACCCTCTTAGCCTCAAAAAAAGGTAGACTCCTCTCCCACAAATTAGCACTATCTCTCTGGCCAGCCATGTACACTGCTTTCTCTGCTGAGACCTGATGATGGAAGAGGTGACTCTTTCCATTGAAGGAAGCATGACACTGGGTCCTAGACAGCCTGCGGGATGCTGAGACCTTAATCTCTATTAGCATGGACCGAATCATGCCCAGCACCCCAGACTGGATACACCCCCTACCCTCTGAGCAACCCTCCCACCCACAAGAGGAACTTTTTAAAAAATATTTTATTTACTTATTTGAGTGAGAGAGAAAACAATCTGGGGAGTCGGGGGCGGGGGAGCAGAGGGAGAGGGACAAGCAGACTCCCCGCTGAGGAGGGAACACGTTGGGGCCTCCATTCCAGGACTCCAGGATCATGACTTGAGCTGAAGGCAGACACTTAACAGACTGAGCCACCCAGGTGCCCCTAAACTCATATTTTTAATGGGAACATCTATGCATACAACTGCCCTTTGTTGTGAGGCGCAGCCAAAAGGCAAAACAGCTAAAGTGATAGCCCCTGTCCACCATCAATACAATCCACACACCAATCCAAGTCCATCAGATTTTCCTTCCAAATACTCATTCCATTAATTCCCCTTATTGCTATCCAGCCCAGCCCCTGGTCTTATTCACGTGCAGTTGCTCTAGAGCGAACTTATCTTACGGACCTGCCATGGAACAGGCACCGCCATACATTTGTATTAATTCTCAACAGTAGCACTGCAACTCAATCGCAAAGCCTTTACAAATGAGAAATGGAGGAAAGCTATCATTTTTGTCTGCCTGACACCACTTGACATCCCGTCATCATCCTTTGGGGCGTTGCCCCTTCCCCGCCCAATTTCATGGTACGGATGATAGCGCCCTTCCCCCTCCTCCCAGGCATGTTGAGGTCAACCATGGAACCACACCTTCCTGCCACAGGGACGGTCCAGGGCGGCCCTAACAGTGATGACACCGCCACCACAGCAGTTTCGTGCTGGCAACTATTCCAAATGTTAGAAGCATTTGAAGGCATTTCATCCTCACGACATCCCTACGACATAGGTCCCAGTATTTTTCTCATTTATCAGATGAGGTGATGGAGGCACAGAGAGGTTAAGGAACCTGCCTAAGGTTCTAAGCTAGATCATAAATTCTGCCCTGAGAACTTAGTAACTCTAGCAAAGGAAAAAGTCCTTTTCTCTTTGGTAGAGAAACTAGGAAGAGGGAGTGAGCCCACAGTGACCAGTAGCCTCCTCCAGTACTCCCTAGTGAAAGCCATCCTGGACCCTGCCCTGCCCCACAGAGGAAAAGAGAAATCTCTAGCTCCATTTCTTGAGGCCCCCCCAGCTACCTCAGTTCATGTTTTCCCCAGGCGTGGTTGTTCTACAATCCCTCAGTTCTGGCAGTCAGTCCTGTAATTGTCCAATAGATTTTGCTTTTAAGCCTAGATTGAATTGAGATTCAGTCACCTGCCAGTAAATGATTACTGACTAACACAAGGAAAAGGAGGCCTGGGGAGGCGAGCTGGTACAGCGGGGAGCACAGCTCCTGCCCATACCAACCTGACCACACAGCCCATCAGCTGGCCTGCCTCCACAGAATCACCACTGCACAGCCTTTCTGGAACATGCTTTTCATCACTCTTCAATTTCTCCAGTGGTCTCACATTTCTGGACACCTCAAATGTACACACCTCTGCCTCATTTTCAATGCCCTCCAGATCAGGCCTCTCTTAAATCTGACAACTCTCCAGCTATCTCCCACCCGACAAGGATCTAGCCCAACCCATGCCACTCACATTGCTGTGATTCCTTCCCTCCAGTCCTTTCAAATGACTAAAATCATATTTATTCGTGACTCCATTCAAGTCTTGCCCCTTTCCAGAAATCCCAACTACTCTCATCATTAATAATTTCTTCAACTAAGAGTACTGAAACCACTTTGTTTGGAAACCAATTTAACAAGGCAAGTGAAACCAGGATATTTGTCTCCATACCTATAAATAGTTTTATTTCATTTGTTAGCTATCCCATGAAAATACTGCTAATTGGGAAGTGTAAGATAGGAGTTATTTAAAAAAAAAAAAAAACAATTGTAGAATAGATTCCATTTTAAGTAATTGTGAAGCTAATTTCCTTGATACTTTTTTCTTTCAGTTAAATGGCTCATGTTGTATTTTCTATTCAGTGACAAACACACCAGAATTCAACTATGAAAAAACAGCACTGTGATTTCTCCAAACATCTATTTCTTAGCTGAAATGTACTGTCGTTCCTACAAGGAAGGATTTCAAAGCCTTTCCTGAAAATGTGGTATGATGTTCCCCCTGATTGTCTTCAGGGAAGCTGGGCTTGTATTCCTTACATTCTAAAGCAATTAATTGCTTAGCATACTCAGGAATACTACAATCCAATTAGTGACAAATCACAAAGCCCACTGATGCCAGGATGAACAATCATCATTATCCCAAAAAATACTATTCATATCTCCCTTCTTCTGAACCTCAGGGTGTGTGTGTGTGTGTGTGTGTGTGTGTGTGTGTGTGTGTGTGTGTGTTTCCTAGTAAAAACTGCTTGAGCCCTTAACTTGGAACCGTTTATATCGAAGTTAAGATATCCACTTTCCCTAGATAACACTCCTATCTATAAGCCTTGTTTGACTTGTTCTCTAATTCTGCAATGTCCAAAATTGATCTCAAAAAGGTAAATCAATAAAACATTTAGAAGACAATAGAGGAAATACTCTTACACCTTCAGGATGGGAAAATGACTTCTTCAACAGCATGTAAAAAGTACTAATGTTAGGTAAAAGCTAGCTGTGAGCAGTGGAAGGAACACCAGAGGCAGAGTTCCAAGTTTTCAAAGGGGAATGATAGAGACCTGAGCTGGAGGCCCAGCTGGTGATAAATATGTTATACATTAGAACCCTAGGGTTACGACATCCCCACCCTGTGGCTTCCAAGATATTAGGGCTGACATACCAAGAGCCACAGGTGCAGAACATGAGCTCTCCTCTTCTACTCCTGCTCAGGGTAACTCTTAGACTCATTATAATGCATTTGCTTTAGGGGCACAAGCCCACCTTCCATTGGGAAAGGCAGCCATGACAGTTCCAGTACAAACCTTGTCAATGGTTGACAATGGGTGGAAGCAGCCTCCATCAGAGACAACCCCACTATACCTCCCAGCTCCTCCCAGCTCAGAAAGGTCCAATAACATCCGGCCCTAAAACAAGCTAGAGGCTGGTTCCACTGGCAAACTTGCCCTCTCTCCTACCTGCAGAGTGTACTTTTGCTTTAATAAACTGCTCTGTGCTTGCTACTTTCCTTCTGGCTGTCTTTATTTGATAGCAGATCCTCACGCAAATCTTTTCATGGGGAATCCAATAACTGAGACCTCTATTCGCACAAAGTAGACTCTCCTACGACTAAAACTAATAGTAAAAAAAAATATGACAAATTTGATTTTATTAAAATTAAAAATGTATGTTCATCAAAAGACACAGTTAAGACAGTAAAAAGTCAAGCCACAGATCAAGAGGAGATATGTGTATACATAAAACTATAAATCAATAAGAAAAAACAATGCATTAAAAAAAAAATGAGCAGGAGCCCTGAACCTGTACAGCACAAAAGAAGAAATCCAAACAACAGACTTGTGAAAGGTGACAAATTTTATCAGTAATCAAGGAAACACAAATAAAAAATGCAGTGAGATACCACTAATCACCTACCAAAATAAATTCAAGACTCAAAATAACGTGTTTGTATAATGAAAAGCCTTATACATCACCGGTGGAGGCATTAAGCTATTACCACCACTTTGAGGAAATTTTTGGCATTGTCTATGAGTTGGCACATTCCTCCTAGTGAACAGCAATCCACTCCTAAATATATAACTCAAAAGAAATATGCACACAAAAGTGTCCATGGAAGCCTTCAAAATGACCAAAACCTGGCTATAATTCAAATCACCAGTAACGGATAAATTATGACATATTCTATAATAGAACACTCTACAGAAGCGAAAATAAATACCTCCAACTAACAATATAGAAGAACTTTAAAAATACACTGTGGAACAAGGAAGTCAGAAAGAACGGTGTGACTGTGCTTACATCAAGTTCAAGACTCCGGCAAAACTAAACCGGATAGGGAAGGATAGTGGTTGCCTTTAGAAGAGAGAATTCATTGAGATGTACAGTTATGATCTGTGCACTTTTCAACATGTTAAACTTCAGTTCAAAATATATTAAAAATCACTGGCACTAGCAATTAGAAAATCACTGCATTTCTTGGAACATTTTCAAGAGAATAATTTGGCTAAAAGGCCGGTTTCAAGTTTTTATACTAAGGTGAAAGCGAGAAGTACAGGGAGGCAATTGGTAGATTAATGTTGAGAAGGGAAGCAGCTGGTCCCAGCTCATGCGAACACACACCGTGCATCAGCCTGTCCGTTTCCGGGCACGTTAGATTTGCTGATGACTCAGTCTTTACTTTTGCTTTCGTGAGAATCTTCACAAAGTTACTCTGGTTCCTCCGATTTAAATTAACCATTGTAACCATAAGCTGAATAATGAACATTTATAACCCTATCGACAGAAACGAGAAGCATTGTCAGTTTTGAGATAGAAATGGCCAGTATTGAAGGAAAAATAACTTAGACTCTGAATTAATATATCTAACTTAAAAATTTGTTTCTAAAATAGTGAATATTGAAAAGCGAGTTTTCATGATCAGTACAGTTTATCTTAAGTTCCAATAGCCGTATGTCTTCAGGATTCTTGTTCTATTTTCCACATTCTGGGTAAGATGACTCAGCAACATTCGCTGTAATTAAAAACCTAATATAAATATAGGAAGTACACTCCATTATGAAAGTTAATGCAGAGGCAAGTGGAACAAAATAAATTTTCATTAAAAAAAGTAAGTAATAAGAACTTTGCTGTCTGCGTTCCTAAGTCTGATTTCCTCATTAGAATTAGTTATTCAGTCTTCCGTTTTGGAACTTGCTTACTTTCTTTTTACATAACACAAAGAGCCATCATTATTTAATTAAAACTATGCCCTTAAGTAGCTGACCTTTCATTTCCTAAGACTTGGTGCTAAGTTTGACTCATATTCCAAGTTAAAGTGCACTTAGCTGAAGGCCGACAGTGCGTCTGTGAGTCTCAGATTCAGGGAACCAGCTTTAACGCAGCCCTTTGTGAGTTTCGGGTTTCTGCCTCCATCTCTGACTCAGACTGTTCCTCTTTAGAAACGGTGCCCTTCACCTGGGTGGCTCAGTGGGTTGAGGCCTCTGCCTTCGGCTCAGGTCATGATCTTGGGGTCCTGGGATCCAGCCCCGCATCGGGCTCTCTGTTCGACAGGGAGCCTGCTTTACCCTCTCTCTGTGCCTGCCTCTTTGCCTACTTGTGATCTCTCTCTGTCAAATAAATAAATAAAATCTTAAAAAAAAAAAAAAAAAAGAAATGGTGCCCTTTGGAAGGAATTGCTGCAACTCTAAGTCACAAATTTGAGTGAGAGTGTTAAATCTCATGATCACAAAGCTATCTAAGAAATATTTTAAAATACTGATTAAATTTGCAATTCCACAGAATCATAGTTTCTAAAAGTATTCTCCAAATGAAAGTTAAATGCATTCTGAAAATTTGCCAAAAGTGTGAACTTAGTAACTAACACAATTTTTTTTTTATTTTTGTAAGATTAAGATTACCGGTCAGAGGACATGATCTTTTCCTAGCTATAAATATACAGTCAAGTTACCTTTCAAAAATATGAGTAGTAGGTTCTTTTCTATGTGGTAGATTCTTTTTCTATTTGGATTTTTGGCTCCTTTGAAATTATACTTACAATGTTAAAATGAAGTCATTTCCACAATACATGAACGTGTTTGTCTCTCAAAACACATGAAGCAAAATGTCTCCACAGCACCCTCCTAAGACTGCTACAGAGACCCTGAAACAGCCCTGATTCTCTTCCTTCTGAAACCTGGTGAGCAAATGTTTCTAACATATTCATCCATGTTTTATCAGTCTGTTGCTTGCAACAAACAACATCTACCTGATATACCTTCCTGCATGTAGCACACTTGCAGATAATTCACCTGACTTTCTATCTGGACCTTAAGCCACAAAGCAGTAGGGGTGAATTAAGACAGACTGAAGACAGAGAAGGGTGAGCAAGTAAATATTTGGCTGTGGGATTCCTTTTCTTTGAAGACCTAAGTAGGGATGAATGAACTTACAGAGTAATATCCTCAAGTTAAAATGGCCTCTCTCCTCCAGACATAGAAAGTCTGAGAGGAGGTAAATTTAAAATAAAAATAAAGATTACTAAGGGTTTGGATTGTCTGACCATGAAAGAGATTGGTGCCTTGAGAATAAAAGTAGTCTAAAGATGAAAAAATAAATCAGGGTTTTATAGAGTGGGCACTAAAAGAATACAATCTGTCATCTTAAAAGAAGCAAAATTTCAGATGGATCAAGGCAAATAGTATAGAAGAAATTTTCATCAGAAAAATAATTCAGTAAATTTTCTGTTTTCTCAATAGTAGTAACTTTTTGGTTTCCATTTAGGAATTATTTCTCTTTATATACTCAGAGTCATTACCATTTATTTGAAAATAAAAATAGGCGTGGCTGTTGTTAAACAGAAACAACAGGCCCAAAATGGAGTCACTTGCTAAGCGCCACCAACTTACTAGTAACCTAACTGCAGTTTCAGCGGGTCCCAGGAGTGGAATCTGAAACCAATCAAAGTGGGATTTCCTGATCAGCACTTGGGAGACAATCTGCACGTTAACACCCAGCACCCAGGCTGGATGCTTTAGTTCCTCACTCTCAGCACTGTACTCACTCAGGCTGTGTGTATTTATCTGTGTCCTTATTTGATGTTAGTTCTTTTCTACGAGACTGTAAGCTTCATGAGAGCAGGGACTGCTTCTGGCCTTACTTGCCTTTTTATCTCCTGCAACTAAAGCTTGCTATGCAATAATTACTTGACAAATTAAGGAAAGAACCAATCTCCTTGGTACCAATATCAGAGATAGAATCCTAGGCTGGTGGGGCGCCTGGGTGGCTCAGTGGGTTAAAGGAGACCTTGCCTCAAACAACCCTTTCTTTCTTTCTTTTTTTTTTCCAAACAGCCCTTTCTTTTCTTTTGCTAATAACTTCTTTGTCCCACCTCATTTCTGCCCATAAACACCTTCCACTTTGTAGACTTCTGGAAGCACACTTCTATTTGTTAGATGGGATGTTGTGAATTGTTGAATAAAGCCAAATAGGTCTTAAAAGTTTGCTAGGTTGGTTTTTGTTCTTTAACAGGGATAATGTGAAAAAGAAAAAAACAGGTTAGAATATTTATGGAAGCTACACTCACAAAGAATCTAGGGACTTGGGGGCATGTTACCTTACCCCAACTTCCTCTCTCCACACCAGCTCCTTGCTTATTAAATCCTTTCAGGCTCTTGTAATGAAACCCCCAATTCCACAAGACCTCGAGATGGTCTGACCCCTGTCTGTCTGTCCAGGATCATCACATCACGCCATGCTCCGTCTGACCCTCTACACCACGACTATGCCGCTTTCTTTCAGTTCCTCAATCATCCTGCTCCCTCCAAGCGCAGTGCCTTTGTACATGCTCTCCACCTGCCCAAGGACCATCCTTCCTCTCCGTGACAATCCCCCTTCCCCAGATTACTACAGCATAGATACTGCTGCTCAGGAAGACTTGCCTGCCCAGCACCCAGGCTGGATGCTTTAGTTCCTCACTCTCAGCACTGTACTCACTCAGGCTGTGTGTATTTATCTGTGTCCTTATTTGATGTTAGTTCTTTTCTAAGAGACTGTAAGCTTCATGAGAGCAGGGACTGCATCTGGCCTTACTTGCCTTTTTATCTCCTGCAACTAAAGCTTGCTATGCAATAATTACTTGACAAATTAAGGAAAGAACCAATCTCCTTGGTACCAATATCAGAGATAGAATCCTAGGCTGGTGGGGTGCCTGGGTGGCTCAGTGGGTTAAAGCCTCTGCCTTCCGCTCAGGTCATGATCTCAGGGTCCTGGGATGGAGCCCCACATCAGGCTCTCTGCTCAGCAGGGAGCCTGCTTCCTCCTCTCTCTCTGCCTGTCTCTCTGCCTACTTGGGATCTCTCTCTGTCAAATAAATAAATAAAAATCTTTAAAAAAAAAAAAAAAAAAAAGAAAAAGAATCCTGGGCTGGTGACAGGAGCTATGAGTTTGTCTTACCTGCACATTTTTCTTGATACCCAGATACGGACCTGGAAGAGATCTGCGCAGGGCAGCTTTCCGTAGGCTTGCAGTTCTGCAAAGATCTACAGGCCCTGATACATGTGTGGGCAGCATTGCATGCAGCTCTCCCTCCTCACGGGATTTAGGCAGACCCAGAATGTTTGTCCTGGTAACATATGGATGACCTCGAATTACAGCTCCTCCTGTCTCAGAGGAAGCATTGAGGGGCTGCCATGAACAAAAAGGACATTGGTGTTTTTGCAACTCTCTCTAGCGATACTGGAAGAAGGCAGGGGATGACAAAGTACTGTTTTGGCATGTTTCTGTTTCTAATTCCATTAGGTTCCAGATCATCCATCTAAAAATATGGATGCAGAGCCTGGTTCCAAGCAGCCTTCCAAGAACAAAGAACAATTTAAGGAGGAGCAAGTACCTTGTTTCTCATAGAAAGTGGGATAAGCAAATGGTAAGGAATGGACATGGAATGAACAATGCTTGTTTTAAAAACAATGATGCAGAGCTTTCAGGTTGGTGAACATGTGGGGATTTGGGAGAGTAGCATGCCTGGGGAAGGAGTAGAAGTTCTGAGCACTTCCCCCCTCAACCCTGCCAGGCCTCCCAACCCCCTGCCCAGCCCATGCCTCTCTTCCAGCTGGCTGTTCTTGAGTTATATCCTTTTATAATAAACTAGTGATCTATCTTTTATGCTCTTGAATACCTCAAAATTAAAGAAGCCTAAGTCTATTTTATATGTGACAGAACTGAGCCTTCTAGGATATTTCTATATCCCCAAGAAAATCTACATCTGTCAGATTCCAGAAATTCAAGCTACACTGATTCAGCCTCAAGAAGGCATCTTCTTGTGGGATTTGACTGATAGTAAAAAAAAAAAAAAAAAAAGCAGAGTTGTTTTTATATTACACCCAGCAATATATGGGTGGATCATCTCTCTGTATCATTACCAACATTTGGCAGTGATTCCTCATTGCCCACCTTCCCATCCACATTCCTGCTCGCTGCCATCCACAAGAGACATTATGCTTCTACCCAGAAGAGTCCACAGTGCTTACATGATCTATGCCTTCAGACCTGAAGTGAGATCCAGTGAGACCTGGGGGATGTATGGGTCTCCAAGGCTTTGGAGGAGACCTGTCTCTCCTCCCATCCTCTAAAGCCTGACGATCTAAAGGGGGCTCCTGATGTTGGCGTTACTAATACTCCTGAGGATCCTCAGAGTTTCCATTCATCTTCCAATGCCACCATAGCCGCCTCATCAAGCACATCAGGTGTGGGATCCAATAGCCAAGAAGAACTAAAATAGCACCTCACAATCTCTAGAACCCAAGAATGTGCCCATAGATAAGAGAGTAGTAGATTCATTCGTCAAGTCCATGCTGCTCAGGTATCAAATGAATGAACCAATGACAAAGGCATATATGTTACCAATGACAAAGGCATATGTGTTAAAGATTATCATCAAAGAGAATCAAGACCACTTCACTGAGATCTTCCTGAGTGCCTCTGAGCAAATGGAAGTGATCTTTGGCCTTGATGTGAAGGAAGTAGGTCCCACCAACTGCTGCTATGACCTCTTCATCAAACTGGGCCTTGCATATGCTAGGGTACTGCATGGTGAAAAGTGCAGGCCTGAGACCAGCATCCTGATATTTATCCTGGATATGATCTTCATGAAGGACAACTGTGTCACTGAAGAGGAAGTCTAGGAAGTTCTGAATTTGATGGGGATGTATTCTGAGAGGAAGCACTTTGTCTTTGGAGAACCCAGGGAGCTCATCACCAAAGATTTCATGAAGGAAAAGTACCTAGAGTAACAATAGGTAGTTCCACAATGATCCTACAGTCGGAATTTCTATGGGGCCCAAAAACCCACATTGAAACCCCCAACATGCAAACCCTAGAGTTTCTGGTCAAGGTTCATGGGACTAACCCAAGTTCTTTTCCATGTCAGTCTGAGGAGACTCTGCAAGATAAAGAAGATAAAGTCCATGCCACAGTTTCAGCCGGGGCTATGTCTACTTCCAAGGTCACTGCATGTTCTAGTACCCAGTCTACTCATCACTCTTGCCACTAGTGAAGCTGAAGGCAGATTCTCCATTTTGTGTGAAAAGGTCAGTTAGTGATTATAAAATTTAGGTCTGAGGTAGGGCAGAACGGAACACAGTGAATATTCCTCTATCTCCTATTTTAATATGTAAGTTGGAAAAAAATTTTTTTTGGAAATGTGTACTTTTTATTTTTTGATGTATTATTCAAATATTATTCAATTCAATTGAATCAATAAGATTCAGTTAGTTTCAAATTCTCCAAGCTTATGAATTATATCACACATTTATTACTGTAAGAGTTTTGTTTTATAAGAGAAATTGTGAAATCATCCACCTTATTTTGTCATCCAGAATGAGAACATGGCGTCGCTATAGGCATTTCCTTAGAACTGTGAAAGAAATCTGCTTTGACATAGTTGGGATCAATGGAAAAAAAGAAGAAAATCTAAAAGATGCTCAAATCTTAGCATTCCTATCCTTTTTACTTCTTACTCCATAAAGTTAAGAGATACATACATGGGTTTGCTTAGCTTAGTTTGCTTAGTTTTCAAGAATGTATGAGAAACAGATCTTAATAAACTAGAACTCATGCTTATTGGGCAAAAAAACCACAGAATTTTAATTTTCTCTTATAAAAATCTTAACAAAACATTGGAAATACAGCCATGAAAAGATATTGGGTTAAAATAAACACAGCAAGTTTTCCTGGTTTAGTAAATAAACTAGCAGTTAACTTTCTTCCATGGTACAGCTATTTAGGTAGAAAGCATTTTAACAATACCAGATGGTACCATTTATGCCTACACCTTAGCAAGTATACCTAGCAATTTTCATATAGCATTCATTTTCAAAGAGCAAGGGGAAAATAAACGAGTAGCTAAAAGCAGAAGAGAAAGCTGTTGGATTCAATGAGAGTTTTGCATTTGAATAGTTAGTGTGAATCTTTGTAAGTGTGTACTCAGGGAACATGAAAAGATTCCTATCTTAAGTAAAGATAACTTAGGTTGCCAAATATTTTTTCTTTAAAGACCAGAAATGTTATGCAAAATTTTCATTTGAATTTCAGACAAAATTTCAAAAGCATTTTGCTTTAAAAAAAAAAAAATCACCAATCTTTTCCTCCAATCTGCAGGGGAAATAAAATGTAAAGACTTCTCTCAACCTTCAGGGTACGCGAGTGGCTCAGTCGGTTAAGTGTCTGCCTTCAGCTCTAGTCATGATCTCAGGGTCCTGGGATCCAGTCCCAGGTGGGGCTGCCTGCCCAGCTGGGGGTCTGCTTCTCCCTCTCCTCCCCACTTGTGCTCTCTCTCTTACTATCTCAGTCTTTCTCTCTCAAATACATAATTAAATTAAATTAAATTAAATTAAATTAAATTAAATTAAATTATTAAATTAAATTAATAAATACCTTTTTTTTTTTTAAAGACTCTCTTAACTTTCATCTCTATTATCAATAATGACTGGATCCTGCGGGATTTGAATTGTTTTCATCCAATCCCTGAAACGAGGTTGCAAATGTATATAATCCCTATTTACTTTCTTCTCTCACTAGATCATGAGCCCTATGAGGGCAGGGATTCTTCTAGTCACGACTGCATTCAGGACTCAAGGCCAGGCATCCAGCAGGCAGGCAACATACTTCCTTGTTTTGTCAGTGCATACACAACCGTTCATGTCAGGAAAAATTATATTTATATAATATATATATATAATGTTATATATTATATAAATTATTTTATATTTACATAAAATATATTTATCTCATAAAACCTCTTCCATATCTTCTAGAGAGGAACTGTATATAGGTATTTAATATTAAGCATATAGCATTCATTTGAATCAGACCAAGTGCCTAAAATGCACTTCATCCTCTGCAATTCTCAGTGCTTACTGAGATTTGCAGATGTCCAGAAGTAGCCTTCTGTGGGAAGCAGAGAGGCAGGAGAGATCACGGACTAGAAAGGAGGACTGTCCACCCGCAGGAGGAGCTGAAGGTGGCAGTGGAAACATACATACACATTCAGTGCTTTAAGACTAGTGGGTCCACACCACTCAACTGAATATAGTTTCCATAGATGGAGGAAACTTGATAGAACCTGTCATTCAGTGTACCTTGTAAAAGAGCCAATCGTTATTCCAAAACAATCTGGAAGTAGGCAGACAGTGGTTTACAAAACAAGACCCTGCCCTTGGGGGCTTATGTCCTAGATAATTGGTAGTTTGGGGCAGAATTTAAGAAGCCCATCCCCCAAACCAGATGAAAAAACAACAAAAATAGCAATGAACAGTCAGCACTGCCAATAGGAAAGGTTCCCAAACTCAGACCCTACATTTTGAGAAATATTATCTTAAACCAGAACCATTTGGAACAAAGTGAAAAAAAATGCCAGGAATCAACACACCATATAGCCTCTTGAGAAAACAGCGCAGAAGAAAGAAACTGGAAGACAGTCAACAAAATTCTGAGAAACAAACAAAACAATTAACCCAACTCTGAGGGACCAGGTAGTCAGTGTGGCAATCGGTGAGAAAAACAAAAACACCCCAAGGCAAATCCTTCTTGCCTGCAATCAGTGACCGGAGACTGAGGCCAGACCGAGAGAATCACAGAGAATCTGCTCTTTAAAAATTTCTACCAGCAGACGAAGGGCAAAGAGGGTGTAAGGAAAAATGTTTTAAGGATAATGATCTAGGGGCACCAGGGTGGCTCAGTGGGTTAAAGTCTCTGCCTTCGGCTCAGGTCATGATCTCAGGGTCTTGGGATCGAGCCCTGCATAGGGCTCTCTGCTCAGCAGGGAGCCTGCTTCCCCCCCTCTCTCTGCCTGCCTCTCTGCCTGCTTGTGATCTGTGTCAAATAAATAAAATCTTAAAAAAAAAAAAAAAAAAAAAAAACGGATAATGATCTCGACAACACATACCAACTTGACCAGATGGGAGAAAAATGAGAGTAAGGGTGGGCTGGAAGCCGTGGAGCGGGTGCATCAGATCGGAAAGAGAGCCCTCCCTGGAAAAAATATAGCATCGAAGGTAAAGAGTGACCTCCGTGTGGGTTTGGAACATAATTTAGGCTAGAAGAACAGATCGGATATCGCTGCCCACGCCTGAGGCTCCCTCCTTCCCCAGGCCCTCAGATCTTGGTGTGGGTGCTAACAGCTAGAAGAAAATTAATGAAGCCTATTTCACCAAAGCATCACTGAAATTTCACTATTTCAGTGAATTTTTTTTTTTAGGTAGCTTAAATTCTCCTCATCTGTAAGAGCATTTACTTGTCATAGAAATCAGCCATTTCAGGACTATTGAAGTCTGTAACATCCACAAAGTGCTTATTATTTGGGCACATTTTATAAATCTATTAAAGGAAAAAGATGACATCTCAACTGTGTTAATGGGAATTGCTAACACTTCATTAATGATGCCTAAATGCAATGATCATTTACTGAACAAAAGTGTGAGAAATTTTTATCTCAAAAGTCGTTACTGTTTTAAGTTATAAGTTTGTTTATCGTGACTAATTGTATACTTATTATTATACAGAGTCTATTTCTGTGGCACAAAAAGCTGTTTTACAGTTACAAGCAATCTAACAAATGAATCTGAATAATTTGATGGTAATAAGTATCCAGCGATTAGTCTCTTAATCAGGCTCATTGCTTCACTGCAGTAAGAAACGTAATTGTTCAGAAATACAGAGAAGTTTTTTACACCCATGGTTACTAACTTTTTCAGACAACCATAGGTTGAATTTTTCTGCTCATAACTCAATAGAAGCAAAATAAGCTGCTTTATTAATTGAAGCAAGGATTCCAGCAGCCAGGGGTTATGATTGGAAAGTTTTAATAACTCTCCATTCCTCGGCATTATCAAAGGTTATTCATTTAATTCTATTACTTTAGAGTGCACAAAACCTACACAAGGGAACATTTTCTCTTATTTTTCCATATTTATCTCTTCTAGTGATTGAGAACGTTGCTGCTGGTATTCCACAACTCTCCACTCTGGCAATTATTAAATCTCAAAAGTTAAGGTCAAGTCTGATGCTCCATGTACTCATTAATTTAAATTGGAATGTTTCACATTGGGGTGGATTCTTGTTCTTTATATTACTATTAATGTGTGTGTGTGTGTGTGTGTGTGTGTGTGTGTGTGTGTGTGTGTGTGTATGTGGGGAGGGGGTGGGGGGGAAGAGCATCCCTTTATAAGACATCTGAAAACTGGAGAGTTGCTTAGACTTTGAAGATAAATTTCAAATTCTATGAAGTCATGGAAAAGGTCAGTGTGTGTGTGTTAACATGGAAAGATCTTTCAGACATATTGTTAAGAAAGCAAGTTGCAAAATGTATTATATCTTCCTGTTTGGATTTGAACATCTTTATAAAGAATATGAATCCTCTTGTATTAACGACCTGCTTCTACCTATTGGAAGGATATATCCAAAACCCCTACTGGCGAAGGGACTGGAAATCAGCAGCATAAATGATTCACCTCTCCTCCCTGACACCCAGTCTCTGTGGGCCTTTCTACCCGTCTCTCCTTCCCTTGTCAGTTTCCTTTACTTTTCCACTTACTATCCCCAAATGCTAAATGTTGGTAAGCCCCAAAACCTATGCTAAGCTCCCTTCTCTTCTCCACTCTCCATTAATGACCTCATTCAGGACCATGGCTTTCAATACCCTCAAATGGCTATGACTCTCAAGTCAAAATTTCTGTTCTTTATATCTTCCAGAAAATTTTGAATCATAAAGCAAGTAGGCCACTTAATGTAATCCCATGACTGACTAATGGCATTTCAAATTTAATTTGATGAAAAAAAAAATAGAACTCTTGTTTTTATCATTGAGTCTTTTCCAGCTGAACAAAGTAAACCACTATTCCCCCAGTTACTGAAGCCAAAATCCAGGAATTATCCTTGATCTTTCTTTCTTAATTACACCCAATATTCATTTTATCAAAAAGTCCTTCCAGTTTTATCTTTAAAATTTCCTGTCCCCATCCATTTTCTTCCATCTCTTTGACTATCGTTCATATCTAAGCAACTATCATATTTCATGTGAACTTTTTTTTTAAGATTTTATTTATTTGACAGAGAGAAACACAGCGAGAGAGGGAACACAAGCAGAGGGAATAGCATCAGGAGAAGCAGGCTTCCTGCCGAGCAAGGAGCCCGATGCGGGGCTCGATCCCAGGACCCCGGGATCATGACCTGAGCCGAAGGCAGACACTTAATGACTGAGCCACCCAGGCGCCCCTCATGTGAACTTCTTATAAGACTCCTTGCTCCTGCAGTCCATTTCTCCCATGCTACCCAAAATGACCCAAGTTTTTCTCTTTCTCTGCTTAACATAGCTCCAATGGCTTCCCCTTGCTCCTGGAACAAATCTTTCCTTCTTATACTGGCTGGAAATCTCTACACGCCTAGGCCCTGCCTCGCTCTACGATCTCATCTTCATCTGTTCCACCCCCTTTCCCCTCAGTTTCATTCACACTGGCTTTCTTTTGTTTCCTCAAATAGACCAGGCATGTTTCTACTTTTGCACCTTTCCATTAGCTGTTTCTTCTGTCTAAAATCTTCTTTTATCTTGTCATGCAAACCTGTAACAGAAACTAATACTGAGAAGTGGAGTATTACCATAACAAAAGCCTAAAATATCCTATTGATTTAGCAATGTGATGGCAAGAATAAAGGACACTAAAAATCTGGTGACTCTTGCTATGCCACAGTGAAACTTTTGGTAACATTGTCTCCTGTGATAATTTAGAAGACAAATCATATGCCTATCATGCCAACAACCCTAAGAGAAGCAGGAAAAAAAAAAAAAAAAAGCCAGGACATCACTGTGCATTTGCAGCTCCTTGCCACTTTTTGACGATGTTGCTAAACGTCTTTCAATGAACAGGACAGCCCTACAGGGTACAGATCTATCCAAGACTTGAGACCATGAAACTCTTACAAAAAACAGTGAAAAAATTCCTTGACAGTGGTCTTGGCCATGCATTTATAGATATGAGACACAAAGCACAAGCAACAAAGTAAAAATAAACAGGGGGGACTACATCAAACTAAAAAGCTTCTGCAGAGCAAAACAATCAACAAAATGAAAACAACCTAAAGAAAGTGAGAAAATATTTGTAAACCATGTATCTGATAAGAGGTTAACATCCAAAAGTAACTCATACAACTCAATAGCGTAATCACCACCATTATCATCATCATCATCTTCATCTAAAAACAGAAAGGACTATTTGCAATTCATCTCATGCTTAATTAATGGTCAGGTGCCATCAATGTAACACTGATACACCAGGTATAAAACAAATGTTTCATTTAGACATTCTCCAAAGATATTTACAGCGTGCAAAGATTTAAAGCTCTTCTTTCAGAGATACTTACAAGTGAAAAAGCATGTTAGTGTGTTACACTTTGAAAGTGTATGTGATACACCTTTACATCAGCTTGAGGACTTCTGTTTTATAATTTTTTCTAGGCTTTTTATGCTATCATGAGGCAATGATTTCTAAATTTCTCCCCCAAATTTATAATTACCAAGTTAGTGTTTTCACCCCACATTTCATATTAAGGTTAAAATTTTAGCTAACAAAAGGAGTGTGTATTAGTTTAAAATCTATAATGTCAAAAGCTTTTTGAAAATTACATTTACCTTTTCTTGATCTTCAGTCTCCTCAAACCCTTCATTCTCATCTATAATAGATATGGTGGTGGCCCCTCTGAATATGAAGGTACAAATGTGGGAAGGGTTTAACCTGAGGCCATAGTTGAAGTCATAAGGGGCTCTTTAGATTTCTTTGCATGAGAGCCCTAGCACAGTACACATCCCGGAAAACATAAAAGTCATGAAAAAAGTGGTTAATCGTTAGGTGTTTTAAAAAGCAGTATCGTATCAAAACAATCACAAAAGACATAGGTCAGGCTAGTAGAGCTGAAAGATCCCTAGCCCGGGATCTCAGAGATCTGCATTTTGGTCCCATTAGTTGCATGAACTAACAGGGCTATACTAATTTGCAGTCATGCCGACTGTGCACTGGAATCTCAAGGGCATGATGCTTCTCAGTGTCAGTATCATTTACAGCCTGATAGCCCTTGAGCCCATATTACCTCAATCAATCAGTCCCTGGATCTGTTTCCTCATGTGCAGAATGAGAGAATTGAAACAGGTATCCTTCATGCTTCTCAAGGTATAGACCCAACAGTCATCCTCTCCATACATGTACATTCATTACATTCATTAGCTCTGTTTATTTTTTTAGAAAACTGTATATATAATTTAGTGACAAATTAATAATTATGTGAATGTGATACTTTATCAATCTATTTCACTGAAAGTGAACTTTTTAAAAGCACAATTTACAAAGTCCATGTATAATAGTAAATAAGCTATAATATACTGTTACTGATCACAGTAATTTATAACTTACTTAAGTCTTCCTCAACTTTATTCTTATATCCCAAGGTGTACAATTTCCACTGACCCAAAAACTAGTCAAGGCGATATACAGTAGCACAGATAGCATAAAAATAGGAAGAAGTAATTATAATATCTTTAAAAAATAGCAAGCAGAGATGATAAGGAAAAGAATCATAGGAAGAGCACACCATTATCAGGCATTTATTTTACTTTTAAAATTTATCAAACTAGGGGCACCTGGGTGGCTCAATGGGTTAAGCCTCTGTCTTGGGCTCAGGTCATGATCTCAGGGTCTTGGGCTCGAGCCCCACATCGGGCTCTCTGCTCAGCGGGGAGCCTGCTTCCCCCCCCAACACCCTGCCTGCCTCTCTGCCTACTTGTGATCTCCCTCTCTGTCAAATAAATAAATAAAAATCTTTTTTAAAAATTATCAAACTATTGGGTTCAGAATGTCCAAAGAAATAGCTTTGCTTCTCTCACCTTCCTAAGCCAATGTAGAGAACATCAAGAGTCAGTATATTTCTCCATAGTCTCTCTTTACATTTTATTGTTAAGGACAAAATGAATAATAAATGCATACAATATTCTGACTAATATTTATTTACATAACATGTTCATAAATAGTTACGTTTCAGTGAACGTCACCATGGGACATGCTGAAATTCTCACACGTTTATAAAGGGAAAAAAAAGTTGTTAAAATGAAAATGGGCCACTGGAGTGCTCTAAAAGCAACTAATGGCAGTAAAGGGCTTACCACCTGAAACTAGCCCAGCACAGTTGGCTTTGGACACAGCTTGTATTGGAAGTGAAGATGGGTACAGAAGTCTAGAGAAGAAAGCAGAAGATTAATTTGAGTGGAAAACTGGCTTTAATAATTCTTTAACTTCTTTGAATAGAAAACTAATAAAATGCTTGAGAAAGCTTTCGCAAAGCTTAGTAAGATAAAATGCAGTTGTTGCCCCCTCAAAACTTAATACTTTAACTGTTTGAATACCCCGGGATGAAAGTGGAGATTACCAGGAGATTTTGCGTCCTGTGCTGATGTGCTAAGTTTCTGTTGCCGAGTAACTAATTACTGCAACTCAAAGACCCTGGCCAGGGCTGGGCTCTCATCTTGAGGTTCAACTAGGGAAAGATCCATTTCCCTACTCTTGTGGTTGTTGGAAGCATTCACTTCCTTACAGTTACTTATTTAAAACCAGCAAGTGAAGAGAGAGCTAAAGTCTACTGGGAAGACAGGATCTAGTATAACGTAACAAAATCACTCTAGTGACATCCCATTATCTTTACCACATTCTATTGTTAAGATTGTCCTGCAACAAAAGGTAATAACACAAGGAAATGGCGATCATGGAGACCACCTCAGAGTCTGTTTGCCATGGTCTACCCTCTGGCCGTCAATGATTCACATGTCTTCCACATGCAGCATTTTCTCTTCATAAGATTCCCAAGAGTCTCGATGCATTAAAGCCCAAACACAAAGTCCAAACTCTCAACATCTAAAACAGATCCAGGTGCAGATTAGGCTCCTGGGTATAATTGATTAAGTGCAGCTCCTGAGAAACAATTCTTCATATGTAGATCTGTGAAACTAAAGTTATCTGTCCCGACGTGCCCAGCGGCAATGGTGAGATAGGTGAAGGAGAACAGCTACGGACTTTCCAGTTCATAAAGGGGGAAATGGAAGGCAAAAAAATAAATGTTACCGGCCCATAGCAGTTCAAAAATCAGTCTAGCCAGACAAACACTGGGAGTTCCTTTACTAAGTTTCAGTAATTCTCCATGGCTCTCAGCCCAGTCATATGGGATCTCGGTGCTGCCTTTTGAATCACCTTTCCTTTTTCATAAATGATAGCAAATGTTTACAGCCAAGTGGTTTTATCAGCCTCCTTGCTGACAGGAGCATGTTGGGAGTCCAACAACCTCCTTTCATTGTGTATTCTCTTTCCACGAAAAATGGAAGTGTTTCTGCTGAAATAATTTTCTCAAAAATTTTGTGTGTCTCTCATGGATTTCAATGGGCTCGGTCCCTGTGATGAAAGTCACACCCACAGATCTTTCCAAGATAATCTTTTTTCTATCTTTCCCTCCCATGGAGATGCTTGAAGAACAATAAACTAGAGCTTCCTGGAGTCCCCAGGGTTTGACTGAGACATCTGTCAGGAAACCCTTAATCTCTTGAAAAGACCTTTGTGTGACAGAATACTCTGACCTTGTGATCTTTCTGAAGATTAAACAAATGGCTGTACAGTCGTGTCCTCAGCTTTGACTCCAGATCACATTGTCTTAATTCTAGTATCTCTCATCGTCTGCAGAGACGGAGAATGTTCAAAATCATCAGGTCCTGGTTCCCTGATGTTTAATAGTTCTTTCCACAATCTCTCTCTGCTCACGCATTTTCCTCTAAGTGCCTTCAACACTTGGCTTGGAACTATCTTCAACTCTGGATTCTGCTTTCCACATAACTGCCAGAAACAATTTTTCTAACTTTGTGCTATCACAGAAAGAGAATCCCTTGTCCTCTATTTTTCGGTAACATGCTCCTCACTGTCTTCTGGATCCTCTGACAGGGTCCTTAAAGCCCAGGTTTCTACAGTTTGAAAACAATTAGGCCTTCTCTAGTATGACACTTAAAATGTCTACAGAGTCTAGGTACTGTCCGGTTTCCAAGCCCCTCCTACATTTTTAAGTATTTGCTACAGCAGCATCCCAGTTCCAGATGCTAAAATCTGTGTTTGTTTGCTATTGTCGCATACCAAATCACCACAAACTTAGCGGCCTAAAACAACACAGACTAATTATCATGTAGTTTCTGTGAGCCAAAGGTGTGGACATGACTTGGGTCTTCTGCTTAGAATCTCACAAGCTATTAT